>OX419585.1:2216310-2933310 GCA_948473455.1 Teleiodes luculella
AATGAACGATCTGTGTGAAGAGGCTGACAGCTGTTATCTGCGATCAAAGTTTACGTCTCTCATATCCAGCTGTGGATGATGGTAATCAGTAAATCAACACGATATAGCTGGCAACCCTGTTGCCTTCCTCCCCTTTAATTACATACATACATACAGTCACGCCTCTTTCCCGGAGGGGTAGGTAGAGACCACATCCTTCCACTTGCTACGATCCAGACACACTTCATTCGCTTCATCCACATTCATTAATTTCCTCATGCATGCTCGTCGGTTTAGAGTACTCCAGACCTGATCTTTTGTCAGAACGTCCCGGATTTGATTTTGGAACTTTCGTCTTGGTCTTCCTTTTTCCAACACTTCCTTCCAATCTCGCCTTATAAATCTGTTTAGTCAATCTCTTCTCACTCATATACCCCTTTAATTAATTATATTTTGTTGCAGGTTTATAAAAGATGGAGGGTCCACCGGGACCGTCTTGCGAGGACAGGCTGGCCGGGGATCGGAGCTGCCAGAGCTGTCAGTGCGACAACACACAGCCAGAGGTCAAAGTGAGGAGCAAGCGGCACGGGAGGGGGGCGGTGGAATCTGGTACGTGAGTGTGTCATTGGATTTAGTTGGACTATTAGTCTAAGAAGAAGGTCTTTCTCAGTAAATGTACTTAAATTTATATCTGTCGGATGGGATAGAATAACACAGGCAAAAGTAAATTAATTATTACCAAACTTTTTATTTTACTAAATCGCAAAAGCGCGCGCTGCTTGCAGGACGATGATATATATCCGAGTTCATATGCGTTCTGTTACATATTCGTACATTGCGGCAGCTTTCTATGGGATTGGCTCGAACTCTTGAACTCAGGTGTACCTATACCTGCGGGCAGCGGAACTCTGAGCTGCGGAACTAGGTCAAGGTGCGGGTACCCTTTCCCGCACCTGGGGTTCCGCGGAACACACTTTGAGTATGGCTGCACTAGAACCTATGGCCGTTGGGGAAAAAAGGTTCTTGAATGGCGACCGCGCGCCGGAAGACGTAGCGTGGGCCCCCTAGAAGGTGGACCGACGATTTGGTGAGGGTTGCGGGAAGCCGCTGGATGCGGGCAGCGCAGGGACCGATCGTTGTACAAAACTTTGGGAGAAGCCTTTGTCCAGCAGTGGACGTCTACTGGCTGAAATCATGATGAACTCTCTCAGATGTATTCGGTAGTAATAATGTTTCGATGTAACATCATTTCATCTCAACGCCGTTATCATAATCGGATAACAGCGGTCAACCTGATGTGTCAAGGTCATAATACCCACTGATAGGTCCGATACTGGATATTATGTAAGCAGAGAGAAACACGTGATGCAGTTGTAAATACTTAAAAGTATATCTTCGTCTGAAACACATATATAGGTACAAATTTTTCTTTATTGACTTATAATATACAAGTAAAGACAGAAATTCAGAAGTGTAACAGTGAGCCAATAGGCAGCCTAGAAAAGCAATCTCTTCCAGTAGGCCTACTATGTAAGTAGCGAAAGGCTCGAGAAGCTGTCAAACGCGACATAGTGACATTAGAGCCGTAGTAGTTCTGTCAATATGTCGCGTTTGACAGCTTCTCGAGCCTGTCGCTACTTACATAGTAGGCCTACAGGTTCGAGTAGGAATGTATGAAAAGCGCGCGAAGCTTTGCGCGAAGGTTGGTTGATTTACATGTTGTTTTACTTATAATTTTACTGTCTTAACTTCTTGATTTGTCACAGATTTAAGTGAATAAACTTTTGTGTGTGTGTGTGTGTGTGTGTTTGTTGTTACATACACGCCACGCCAAGTTACGCCTTTTCCCGTATGGAATACTTCCTTTCACTTGCTACGATCCAGACATACTTCTTTCGCTTCGTCTCTCATCTCGATACCCGTCTATTTAGAGTACCTACTCCTGTCCTGCACGTCCCCGATTTATCCTGGAACGTTCATCTTGGTTTTTCCTTTCCAACACTTTCCACTCTCGTCTTATAAATCTGTTTAGTCAATCTCGGTTCTTCTGTAAATTTGATCTACATTTTGTTGCTACAGGGCTGACGCACGAGTGCGGGGTGTTTGGCGCGATCGGGGCGGGGGAGTGGCCCACACAAGTGGACGTGGCACAAGTCATCTGTCTCGGCTTAGTGGCTCTACAGCACAGGTGAGAAATTAAGAATATACAAAAAATATATATATGTGGGGACATCTTACACACGGCCATCTGACCCCAAGCTAGGCAGAGCCTATACTATGGGTGTCAGGTCAGGTCTGACAGCTGATATACTTACATATATAAATATACAACATCCAGACACAAGGCAGACACGAATATTTGCCCTGGGCAAGATTCAAACGCGCACTATGTTTCGATGGCAGACGTACTACTACCAACTAGGCTACGTACGGGGCCGTCTATATTGACAGTTTCTTTAGCAGAGTTCCGCATTACAAAGATTCCGGTTTCGATTCGTATTCGTATTAATTTTATTTACCTTACCATATTAAAGAGTATTATTAATTAATTATTGTATAAAAATCGAAGCAAAAAATTTAAATCATTGAGCTTGGACAGGAGCTTGAAGCCTTAAATCCGCATCTCCTTGGCTATCCGGGCCATACCAGTTGTACCACCAAGTCTCCGTACAATAATTATTTAACGCAAAGGGGATGCGGAGTCAAGACCCTGCCCAACCCCAAACTCAATGATTTTAATTTTTCGCTTTGATTTATAGTATAGTAAATATACGCTAACAGAGATTGAAAAGTAATAAATTATTATTATTATGAGGATATTTGCTTGTGAATTTATATATATTTTCCCTTATGCAGAGTAGAATTTTTAACGATTTGAAAATTTTGCTAATTGTGTAAATATCGATTGTCATGGTTCTTGGATATTATTTTTGACCTTCATTATTACTTTAAATAATATCTATACTTGAATTAAGTAAACATCACAGACATTGCTCTAAGGGAGTCGAGATGATTAAAATGGTCTTGACCCCAGTATCTCAATTTTTAATATAATGGTCTCATTGAACTCATTTTAAAATAACTGTATCATTGTAATTTTGAAAGCAAAAAAAAATTGCTCATTTTTGGCAGTATGTATGGGGACCATTTGGAACCGTCCGAAAAGTACCTATGGCATGGTGATTTTCGTAAATGGCTACACGCATGAAGGAAAAAAAAATCCACGCCCATGGCGCGTAAAATTTTTTCTTCCTTCATAGCTACACGACGATGATTAACTGTGCAAAAATTTGCCTGGTACAAATGGTTGAATTGTGTTTTTTTAATTAACGTAGGTATTGGCGTCGGTATGGTGGGCTGTAAGTCACCCCGGAGAAGATGGCATGACACTACCGCCTACTTATTTTTTATGGACTATCGGAAAATACTAAAATTTTGTGGTACAAATCGTTTGACACTCGTAATTTATTCGACGAGTTCGACTAACGCCACGCGATTGGGCCGCCGCCGGTACCAGCGCTATGACCATCATTTTTCTTTTTGTCATTGCGTACTAAGACCCCTGAAGAACCGCCATACTGGTACAAATGACCCAATAATTTGTGTCATCATCTCCCGGTCTATTAGTCAGTTTTCATGACAATTTCCTTTCGCAGAGGGCAAGAGTCGGCGGGCATCACGACTTCGGAAGGCAAGGCAGGGTTCAACACCCACAAGGGTATGGGCCTCATCAACAACATATTCAACGATGAAGCCATGAAGAAACTTAAAGGGAACCTGGGGATTGGACACACAAGGTCAGAGCCTTACAAGTTAATAAACCACCTCTTTTCAGATGAAAGTTATCACTGCTGGACAAAGGCGTCCTCCAAAGATCTCCACAACGATCAGTCTGCGTTGCCCTTATCCAGCGGCTTCCCGCGATGTCGGTCCGCCTTATAAGAACTTACGTACCTCGAATTTACGTACTTGCAATATGCTCAGCTCAGAAACATTCTACTCATTCTCCTTTGCCTTTCAAGCTCAAAACCAAGTAGGCCCAGTAAGTGCCACATCCACGGCTCCCTGGTTGGCCTTGTACTATTCCTTAAGCCTCTGTCACACACAGCGATTAGTCGCTGTGAATTGGCACTCGCAACGAGTATTCGCTCAGTGTGACCGGGCTATTCGCTGCGAATTCCATACTGACCGTGTTCATTTTTAGTCGCAGCGAATTCAATCGCAGCGAGTATTCGCTCGCTAACCATATTATTCCCTACCAGATACTCCACATCAGCAGCATCAGAAGAAGTGAACTGCCAGCCGTTCGTGGTCCACACAGCCCACGGCGCCCTGGCCGTTGCCCACAATGGCGAGCTGGTGAACTGCAGCAGCTTGCGGAAGAAGGTCCTGGAGCGAGGAGTGGGGCTGTCCACACACTCTGACTCCGAGCTGATCACGCAGGCTCTGTGCTTGAACCCGCCGGAGGGAGAGACTAATGGGCCTGACTGGCCGGCCAGGATTAACCATTTGATGAAGTGAGTACGATCTTTAGCAGTTAGTAACCAAAGTTAGCAACTAATATAAATAAAAAGAAGAGAATAGTTCAAGACGAACAAGATGAAATTGATTATGAAGCCCGAAAAGAAGGTGCAGAAGGATATGTTGCCATAATCTCAAGCTCTCTGTTACCAGGAGAATGCTGCTACCTCTTCCATAGACTATTTATACATAAGGGTTATACTGTCGCCTCGTACAATTACTTAAATAATATGCTTACTGTATATTGCTACTTAAGCAAGAAAGAAAGAAAGAAATATGTAAGGACATCTCACACACGGCCATTTGACCCAAAACTGGGCAGATCAACATCCAGACACAAGACAAACACAAGTGCTCATCACGAATGTTTGCCCTGGGTGGAATTCAAACACTCGACCCTGTGCTTCGAGGGCGGACGTACTACCAACTAGGCGGGGCCGTCAAGTAAATACTATTTGATTCCCTACTTGATGGAATGACTTTGTTTATTTTAGGTTGGCACCCCGGGACCGTCAAGTAAAGCCTCACCAGTAGGCCTACTATGTAAGTAGCGACAGGCTCGAGAAGCTGTCAAACGCGACATAGTGACATTAGAGCCATAGCAGTTCTGTCAATATGTCACGTTTGACAGCTTCTCGAGCCTGTCGCTACTTACATAGTAGGCCTACTGAGAAATAAAAACCTCGCCATATTGCGGAATTTCAATGGAACTAATTTTACTATGGAAATTGTTGCCATAAACATAAAAATATACACGTGGCGCCCCAGACACGTTTTTTTATTTCGCTGGTCAGGCTTTAAATACTATTGTTCCGTACTTGATGGAATGACTTTGTTTATTTTAGGTTGGCACCCCTAAGTTACTCGCTGGTGATAATGCTGAGGGACAAGATCTACGCCGTCCGAGACCCGTACGGCAACCGACCGCTTTGTATCGGGAAGATCCTACCTCTCGGCTCCTCGTGTGAGTATCTCAAAGCTCAATGCAATAACAATGCATACTTACAACACCTTTGCGCGACTAATGTCCAGAATACAAAATGTCCAACGAAAAATTTTGTCCAACACTAATTTTGTCCTACATGAATTTTGTTCAACACAAATTTTGTCCAACACTAATTTTGTCTTATACAGGATTTTTTTGCAGCACGAATTTTCTCCAACGCTATTTAGTCCAATTAAGTGTATTCCGGATATTAGTCGTTTGTTACACATGCGAAAGTAACTATCTTTTTCATACCGAAATTTCGATTTCTATAAAACTACCTTAAATTTCATGAATTTCACTGGTACTGAATGCATGTTTTAGATACTCGTACATAACGGAAAGGAACATGAGGAAAAATAATTAACCTACCTACACAAAAGTCATGTTTGACTAAAATTAAACCAGTAACAGTGTTAAAGAATATAAAAAAATGACACATTAACAAGTAGGTACCTACTCCGGGCGTTCCAAGGTTCCGGGCTGTAGGTATTCTAATCTAAAGTATTCTATTAGTATTCTTCTGTATGACAATTTCTCTGACTGTCTTCTTATGCACTGCTGACCTAATTTACTACGACCTAACGAACTAACGACGCGTTTCCGCCCTCCTTCACGATGTTTTTCCGCATCAACGCGCTAGGCCTAGGTTCGAGGCTCCCTTGAGCCGCCCTTAGACCCGTTGGTACAGGATTACTTTTTTTTTATATATCACTATGACAGTACTCTGCATCTAAACTTTGGGGTAGAGCCATCCGCTCCCCCGCAAGTCCGGTGAAGCGAAGCTTGATTGGTCGTACCTTTTCGTCAATTAAAAAAAATAAAAAAGCGTTTTCTTCGTTCGATCAATAGAGCATGAGCCCAGCAGATTTGCGCCAGAAGCTCATTTCGTAATTAGTAGTTCTGTCCCTTACTATTGTTGAGATTTTTGCGCCAATTTTAGCCTACTGTTCTCGCGGCGCAGAATGCTAGCGAGTGTCAAGTAGAACACTACACGACGTCTTTTATCTCTTACGACGACATCTTTTACGATAAATTGCCAAGTAGGGCACAGGCAGTACATTTATTAATTCTAACTTACTATACGTTTACTTTTCAGATGTCTACAAACAATTTTACTCATCACAGCATGCCAAGGGTAACGCATGAATCATTTTCATTATGTAATAGTGAACTAGGGTAAATGTGAAATATTAATTAGGTGTGTGGCCCGCATAGAAAATATTAAATATTTTTAGTAAATAAAACGACCTAAATACTCGTAGTGTTTGCGGGTAATTAAATTGAATGTTGCATATCGAAGTAAAAATTGCACATTTACCATTTTAACACTGTTCACATTTACTTTAGTTGCCAGAAAATAACAATAGATTAAGAAACATGGGTCACATTGAAAGTTCTGTACTCAAACCACATTATAGAATTATTTAATACTTATGCGGGATTCGAACTTGCAAGCCTGTATTTCAGAGTCATGTATAGGTAACTAAAGCCCGACCAGAAAAATAAAAGACCTCGCCATATTGCGGAATTTCAATGGAACTAATTTTATAATGGAAATTGTTGCCAAAAACATTAAAATATACACGTGGCGCCCCCAAAACAGGTAGGTATTTTATTTTTCGGTCAGCCTTTACCATGGTAAACTAACAAAACTATTAAATAAGACAATATAGGTAGGTACAATAAGTTTGATTGCTTTTTCAACCGATTGTTGATTCCTTTTTCATTTTCGCTTCGATTTGAAACAAATCTTTTTTTGTGTATTGCCACGTATTGCGTACAAAGTTCTTCACACACAATGAACAACATTCATTTAGATAACCGAGGGTCCAAGAATGTAATGAATGAAGTCGCTTGTGCTCGTAACTGGACTTACCACTAGCAGAATCATCATTTTTTGAGCATGTATTGTACAATAGCCAGCACATGCAGCTAGCGCCCGTATTCCGTAGAGGTAGGGGTGAATTTCGTAGTGCAAATGTCCAACCGCTTGTGCTGGCTTCTGTACATTTATGTATACCTACGCATTATTCGGGTTATTAATAAGCATTACATGGATATCATTACTCAAACTCTTTGTAGTTGAAAGTCATAAGGAAGTCCTAAACTCATGAATAGCTAATTGACATACATTTTACAGGTCAACCTGCGATTTAATTTTGAATTAAGCTTACTGATTAAAAAAATAATGTATGAATGGTACACCTAAAAATGTCTGTTAATTTAGTTAGCAACCGGGAAAATCTTAAAATGTTCATAGGGGTATAAGTACTAATAAATTGAAGTGATTCATTGGAGAGTCGACGTCGTCGTGTGTCGCGCATACAATCACAAGCAGCAAGGCGAGTGTAGACGCAGAAATGTAAAAGGGGACAGTCCGATCCGCACTGACTGACACCATTGAACTCTATCATTTGGTATCGGAGCAGTGGGGTAAATGTGGTTTAGGGTTGTAATATTTAATTGTTACGTATGACACTCATCAGACTGTACATGATTTTGAAATTTCTAGCCTTTACTACGCGAAGAATAATCACTTTAAGGCTGCTTTTCCACCAGAGCTGTGCGAGGTAGCTAAGCGGTGTGCGAGGAAAAAGTCCACCAATAGAATCACTAGGCTAGGAAAATGAAGTGATTCTATTGGTGAATTTTTTCCTCGCACACCGCTTAGCTACCTCGCACAGCTCTGGTGGAAAAGCAGCCTTAAGCCCGACCAAAGAAATAAGAAACCTGCTCTGGTGGCGCCACGTGTATATTTTTATGACTATGGCAACAATTTCCCTTATAAAATTAGTTTCATTGAAATTCCGCAATATGGCGAGGTTTCTTATTCTTTTGGTCGGGCTTTAAATACTAAGCAAGTTATAAGTAAATAGGCATAGGATAGGACGGTAAAGGCTATACCCATTTAGAAGGCTATTTCACGGTAGTCAAAAGACAAGAATTAGAATAAGATACACCGCGCTCACTCTTGCGCATAACTGCGTCCCTTTCGTCTTTTGTCTCCCGTGAAATAGGTGCCATATAAAGCATATAAATAAAACTGTGTTTACCTTGCAGTCCTGATGAACGGTAACGCCAAGAATGGGCTGGAGGAGAAGGCGGAGGGGTGGGTGGTGTCTTCAGAATCTTGCGGGTTCCTCTCCATCGGAGCCAGATATGAACGAGAGGTGAGCACCTGTAACTTTACAAAATATTAGTGAAATCGGTGAAAATGAAATGAAATAATTTATTTTGCAAGAACAGACAAGAATAATAGACGTTTAGTGTATAATAGACATTTTTTTAAAGACGATAAAACATTTTTTTTGTTGAAATAAATTTAGTTTCATAAAAAATTTAAAGGCCCTGTACAAAACCGTCATTTGATCCTTTCAACAGCTAGAAAAGAGCTGATAATCTTCAAATGGCTGAAGATATTTTCTTGGATCATAGATATGTCTGTGGGTCATAGCTTAGGACACTCTCAATTGTGACACTTTGTAAACAAAAAAAGCTAGATCGAAATCTACGATGCCACCGAGGTATTTCATTTTTCTGGTCAGGATTTCATAGAATTAATTTAGGATTTCATTACATTTCATGACTATTTTTTTTACAATTGAATTATGACGTTTTTTATTGAATATAAAACTTTATACATCTTTTAAGACCATTTTTTGTTTGTGTAGGTGTTGCCAGGGGAAATCGTGGAGCTGACCCGCCACGGATACAGGACGGTGGACGTGGTAGACCGACCAGCCGGCAAGCAGCAGGCTTTCTGCATCTTCGAGTACGTCTACTTCGCGAGGGCTGACAGCATATTCGAAGGTAGGGATCATTATGATTATGATTCGGATGGAGAGGAAAGGGCACCAAACCCCCAGACCACTGCGACCCATAGTGGATCTATTCTATCGGAAGGTAGGGATCGCAACCGGTTTTGATTTAACTGAAACACCACCCGTAAGGATTTCGTTCGCGAACCTGCCAGTTATGTTCAAACTGATTTCACATCGCCTCTTTTAGATTCTTTGATCGCTTTTTCATTGCTTACACTTGTACTATTCGTGCCAAATAAGAATAGGACTGGCGCCATCTTGAATTGATAGTCCCTCCTTTTCTAATTTGCCAAAAAAGAAAAGGAGGGACTGTCAATTCAAGATGGCGCCAGTCCTATTCTTATTTGGCAGGCATAGTACCTACATTGTTTGAGACGAAAGCCGGCCTTGGTTTGAGCAAAGCTTATTAAATTCATGTATTAGTGATTATGGAAATAAATTATTTCAATTTCAGAAATGACGTCATTATTTGTTTTAAGGGAGCCTCTAACGAATAAAAAAATTAATTTTGTTCAGCGATTATTCTGGATTTTCTATTGTTTTATACCAATGAGGAAATTTTACCTTTTTACCGCTTTAAAACTTTATTAATATTTAATTAATTTTATTTAAAATTGATTAGCTTTTTTATGAAATTGCTCTCCAAAATCCAAGACCATTCTACTTTTACAAGGCGTTACGGACCTTAATAAGCTGTGTATATTTTTAACCCCCGACGAAAAAGAGTGGTGTTATAAGTTTGACGTGTGTGCCTGTCTGTCTGTGGCATCGTAGCTCCTAAACGGACGCGCCGATTTTGATCCAGTTTTTTTTTTGTTCAAGAAAATTTTTGTTTTGTTAAAAATATCTTTAGCCATTTGAAGATTATCAGCTCTTTTCTAGTTGTTAAAAGGATCAAGTAACAGTTTTGTGTCGGGGGTTATTAAATTGTTTAATTGAGTGTTATGTCCAGGTCAAATGGTGTACTCGGCGCGTATGCAGTGCGGGCGGATGCTTGCGCGGGAGTCGCCGGTGGACGCGGATATCGTGTCGTCAGTGCCAGAGTCCGGCACCGCGGCAGCGCACGGCTACGCCAGACAGGTACAGCATTATTTATTTATTTATTAAATAAGTTTGAACAGCAATTACAGCCAGAGCCAATGCGCTGATAAACTTAAGATATTTACAAAACAAAAACCTTAATAACAAAATAAGAAAAACTTAAACCTAATGATTAAGTCAGGAGATCATATTTATAAAATTTAAGAAAATCCGACGTAGGTTGGACCAATGATCGGCCAACAAGCATATTTTTAAGAATGATTTTAACACCTTATTTACACAAGTATACTAATAATAATAATAATTGTTATAATAATATTAACATGTAGTAAAGGTTCAACAGTAAAGAGGAAGAAATAAAAAATAAAAAACAGAAAAAAAAACACACAAGCAGAGAACTATGAGGTATTTTCCCGCGGTAAAAAATATAGCTTATGTGTTATTCTGATGTATAAGCTAGATTACTGTAAAGTTTCATTAAAATCAATTCAGTAATTTTTGCATGAAAGAGTAACAAACATACATCAATTCATACTCACAAACTTTCGCGTATAATATTAGTAGGATTTAGTAATTTTTCATATATCTGTACCATGGTCTAAAAAAACAAGGTCTAACAATCGGACTGTCAAACTTGACTCAAGCCTACGTCACCTGCTCTGTTAAATTATACGCATTCGGCAAGGCTTGTGTCAAGTCACGTGGTCTTCTTGTTAGACCTTGTTTTCTTAGACCATGATCTGTACTGAATATATCAATACAATTTCTTACAGTCCGGCATACCTTTCATGGAAGTTCTGTGTAAGAACCGGTACGTCGGCCGCACGTTCATCCAACCCTCTACCAGGTTACGCCAGCTCGGCGTCGCAAAGAAATTCGGAGCCTTGTCGGAGAACGTTCGCGACAAGAGGATCATACTCATCGACGACTCCATAGTACGGGGGAACACTATAGGGCCGATCATCAAGCTGCTTAGAGACGCTGGGGCCGCTGAGGTAAGAAAATATCAGAAAAGGGTGTAGTAAATTATGGTTTGTTTCATATTAATACCGGACAAAAGGTCATTGACGCCTGCACACGATGCGCACATTTTTTTCAAACGATACGATATAACTATAGGAAATTATCGCAAAATACGTAATTTGGCATACCGTAGTAGAAGGCGGGGTGAGCGTGTAACCTTGCCAGACATTTTGGCGTTACATTACTTTTAATAACTTTTAAGAGAAGATAGAGGTCAATGAACTTTTGTCCGGATTTATATGAAACAGAACATAGTAGTAGAACAACAGGTTAAATGTTAAAGACGTGACACCTGTTTCCTAGGCGAGTTCTTCTCCATTTTAATGCTTTAAAAGCAAAACTTAAGTAAAAGTAAAAATATTACCTACTTAACTTTCAACCTGAAACTTAGTTAGGTGAGACTAAATTTGCATAGAAGCACAGCATAATATACCTTATCTGTTTGCCCGTAGGTGCACATTCGGATAGCGTCGCCCCCCCTCAAGTACCCCTGTTACATGGGCATCAACATCCCCACTAGAGAGGAACTTATCGCCAACAAACTTGACTCGTTTAAGCTGGCTGAGCACGTTGGTAAGTCACATTACTTCTCATCGTTTTTAACCCACAGGTTACGAGGTAAACCTAACTCACAAACCCTGGTTCAAATTTAACTAGTTGTTAATCCGCAACATAGTGGTAGTACAGTGAGCTGACGAATTAGGTGACCCCCCCGAAGCGCCGTTAAGCGCCATCTACCGCTCCAAGGGGGCAGAAAATAACGAATTAATGGTTAATAATACTTTATCAGTGTAATTAAGAACGTGTTGCCTAATTTAAACGGTCTCTCTAAGTTACAGCGTGGCGAAAGTAGCGTGGCGTGTCGGGGGGGGGGGTCACCTTATTCGTCAGCTCACTGTACTTATGAAACTGAACAACTTTCCCTAAGAAACAGATTGAAATCTCAAAAATAATATTCAACTTTTCATATATTATGAACTTCAGTCGCGTGACTGATCACTTTGTATGAAAACTTAAGTTTCATTTTTGAGATTTCAACCTATGTCACAGAAGAAAATAATAGTACTAACCCGTACAGAAAGGACACTCACCCCCCCGCGCCAAAATGAGTTTCCGCCCGATATAGCGCCCCACGCCCCGCACCCCGCAGGCGCCGCGGGACTCCGCCGGTGGTGTTCGGGGGTGTTTTACATAGCGCCTAGCGCCACTGACTTGTAGTTGATATTCAAAAAGAAGTAGCTTGTCAAAACGCGTTTTCTGTATGGTGTGACCACCCAGTGCCTATGTTCCTTAGGGAAAGTTGCACTATGTTGCGGATAAACAACCAGTTAAATTTACGGTGTATTACTCTAACATGATTCAACCTTGGACCTGGTGCTTTTACCTATTTACTCTTGAAATCAATACCGATCCAGATTTCAACCCAATGCAAAACCCAAGCCAATTTTAGACAGCTACTCTTGAAAATCTGCCCCCCAAAAGTTTATATTTTATTGAGACTTGGTTATTACAATAAATAGTAGTAACCGAGCAAAGCAAAGCTCGGTCGCCCAGGTAAAGCCCGACCAAAGAAATAAGAAACTTCGCCATATTGCGGAATTTCAATGGAACTAATTTTAAAAGGGAAATTGTCACCATAGTCGTAATAATATACACGTGGCGCCCCCAGAGCAGATTTCTTATTTCTTTGGTCAGGCTTTACTTAGCATTATTTGCCACTTAAAAATACAAAAAAAAAACTTTATTTTTTTTATTTAACGCCATCTGTCTGTATAACTCATTAATTTATAGTACACGGCTTTTACCGTTCGTTTCTGTAGCGCTACGTTATCGAACGCCGTATGGGCGGAGCTAATAATTTCATTTCTCAAGATCATTGGCGATTATTAGCGTCTTAATTTAGTTCACTCAATATACGCCCAATATGAAACCAAGGTGGCGCTATGGCAAGAGTAGACCCTCTGATGAAAATACTTTGTGATGTTTTCAACCGGTAATATTGTTACAGGCGCGGACAGTCTAGAGTACCTGAGCGTGGAAGGGTTAGTAAGCGCCATCCACTACAAGATGAGCCTTCAGCCCAGCGACGGAGTGGGCGGCCATTGCACCGCCTGCCTCACGGGGGAATACCCGGGAGGGCTGCCAGAGGGGGTCGACTGGTGAACGGGGAATTCCCCACTTGGGAACCCGTTAAAACAACAAACGTAGCCCGACCAGAAAAAATAAAAAAATGCGGTTGTCTGTAAAGTCGGTTTACTGACGATAGTTGAACGTGACAACGATTGTGCCTCTTTGCCGCTCGTTTCGCGCTTTCGCTTGCATTTCAAGCCTTAAATGGAACGTCTCAGCCGCGCGGAAACGCCGCATTGCGTCATGTTTTTTCGTGCGTGCAGCATAGAATTATAAGACGTTGTCACGTCAAAAACATCGCCATATTGCGGAATTTCAATGGAACTAATTTAAGAAACATAAAAAAATGCACGCGGCGCCCCCACGGCAGGTTTTTTTATTTTTCTGGTTAGGTTCATCAAAGCCTCATACTAGAAATTACAAGTGCGCTTACTCTTTATATCAATTTTGTCACCGTTGTTAACCCATTTAGGAGAAAATTTTAGGTTTGTAAGTACCTACCTATTTTACGCGAAAAATCACGTTATTTTGATTTCATTCTATAAAACACGATAAAATATATGTACAGGGTGTAAATAAATTAGCGCATAATATTTTAAGGGAGAAACTTCAATCGTCACGTGAAATACTACTTTGTATGAAAAATTGAATTTTAATTTTGAGATTTGTAGGTATGTTCCTTGGGGGAAGTTATTTAGTTTCATGGGTAGGTTCCACCCTGTATATATACGTAAATTGTGCGTACTGACATAAAATTTAACTTGTAATTTGAAAATTTGAAGCTTTTTAGTCTTAATACTTCCTATCTCGAATGTTAAGAATTCTCCAAGTGCCTCTAATAAAACATTTTATAGTGTAAGGAAATGTATTCTCTATTCCAAACGGTTGTAGGTTGCATTTAAGTCGTGCTGGCAACGACTTGACAATTAGATACTATTATTTTAAGCATAGATTTTTATAGCCTGGTTAAAAAGTCTTGAATCGGAACTAATTTTGAAAGGCGTACTACGCATACTTGATTATGTTTTTGGGAGAGGGATTGGGCCAAAGATCGATTCAAAAACCACTGCGACCCGAAAGGAACTATTGCAGTCAGCGCTCATTGGCTAAATAGCCTCTTCCAGACTAACAGCACAGTAAAACCAGTAAGTTATCTTTATACAAACGTGCCGCTGTCGGTTTGAATGTGTGCGTCCGCGCTGCGCGCCGTGTAGGCACGCGCTGTCACGCACACACTAGCATAAAATAAGGGGGAATAAGGGGTCGGCAGTATGGGCTAAAAAGCGTGTGCATGACGGCGCGTGCCTATACGGCGGGCTCACATTCAATCCGATGCGGCCAGTTGGTACGGAACGGAGAAAACTTCCTGTTGCTTGTCTTTTGTGCCAACAGCTTTGAAGAAGTTGGCGGCCTTGGCGGGATTTTAGAGTTCGGGCTTCCTGTAGGCTTACTACGTAAGAAGCGACAAGCTCGAGAAGCTGTCAAACGCGACATAGTGACTTTAGAGCCGGAGTCCGGATTTTTGAAAAATTGATATTTCACGAGTTATTATCTTTCTATGGATGGCGGCGCCACTTGGCATAGTAGAGCCCCTGATTGTGCTTATTGAGTTAACAATGGCTCGTAAGGGCATTAATATTATTTAACTGCATCCGAATACTCATTATTCGACCGGTCGAGTTTAAGTACCTCGGTTTTTTAAATGTGGGTAGGTGTGAGCAGGATAGCACAGCACAATGTAAAAAAAAGTGGCGCCCTCTCAAGACTTTTTCGCCAAGCTGTAATTTCCTAATCTATTTATGGTCTGTAAAAATATTTTTAGTACTTATTAGTACATATTTTTTATAACTTTTTAATTTGTTTTTTTTTTTAGTAGGTCGATAATGTGTTATACTCTATAATGTACCGAATAGTCAGCCAAAAAATTGGTTTACTATCGGAAAATAACGTATATCAAATTATAAGAGACGTCAAAGGTTATTTTCACTTATACGTTGATCTAAAAATTAATTACTATTAGTACTATCAATCTTTGTTGTCAACTTTATCGTTCTTGAACTGTTGAACCACTTTTTTGGCCAACTGTACATATCTTTTTATAATAATTTTAAACTGTTGTCTCGAATAGCAATAGATCTTATTTTAAGAGTTTTTTACATCTTGTACATTCCATTGTATTGTAATAGTGACATTTTTGTCGTTATAAAACTTTTGTTGTCCCCTTTCTCAGAAGAAAAGAAAAGATACGAAGGCTTTTGGATTTCAAAGTGTTGGAAAATGTATTTTTTTGTTCTAAGATTCAATCGTAGTGTAAGAAATAGGAAATAATGTAACCGTAAGTACAATTTTATTCTCGAAAAAATTTTGTTAACTTATGTTTTATTTACATAAATATTTTTTTAACTCAGAAATAAAATAAAAGTACAGTTTTATAACAGAAATGTTTCGCTTTATTCCTATGAACTAAAAATAGTCGTTGTATTTACAGGTTTTCATTACAAATACAATTTAGTTACGTCTGAACATTAAATAACAAAATAAATAAATAAATTACACTATAATATTAATTAATTACTGGAACCGATTAATCTCATGCAAAAGATCGATATAAAAGCCTCTCGATATTAAATGTGACAAACGACAAAAATATATTTTACTGTCCGAAGTACAATCAACGTGTGAAGTGCTATCGAGAAGATGAGTCCAAATCAATCAATTACAACTAGCCTATTTTCTAACAATCAAACGGTCCATACTGTGCAATGTTGCCAATTCTATGACAATTCCTGCAGTCTGTGGCCATACAGAGTGCTCGTATTCACAATCTTTTAAGATTTTAGGAACTGAATAACCGATTTTTGATAATATCACGAAATATGTATTTCAAATTATTTTAGTATTTTAAGTTTTAAGCCCACCACACGCTAGCTATAATGTACATTGTGATTAGAGCGGGGCATATTACGACATATTTTCCCTACAAATCTGCACTCGACCGCATAAGTAGCTTTAACATATATTTCTGTGACGTCACCAAAATATTGACCGACATAGCAAGGTATATATTAGACCGTAAGTAGACGCAGTAAGGGTGAAAATATATATTTCAATACAGCTACCGTGTGTGGTGTCGAGCTATAAGTTATAGCTGGGCATATTAATTTTTAATATAGCTGCGTGTGTATTGGGCTTAAAGCAATGGTACTGCTAATACAAATTTTATTTCAGTAAGGAGGTAGTTTGAAATTTATTTATCTTTTAATTCCTTCAATGTAGAAATAACTATTTTTGTTTTTGTTTTTTTTTTTCTACGAATACCTATGCAGGAAGAGCTAATATCATCGAATACTTCAGCACAATAGAGCAGATTGTTTTAAATAAATAAAAAACATTGCTAGACATTTTAGAAATTTGTGCGTATAGTACCTAAATTATTATTTACAATCACAGAATATTTATTATACTAGAAATACCTTTATGTCTTATGGAAAACAACACTGGATACAAAAGAAATATATTTAGGTATTATTGTTTTTACCCGTATGGCTTTTCGTCTAATAATAAATTGGCATAAGTTTAATTTTTTAGCACCATTTTGGGAATTAGTACTGTAACGTTAAATACATTATAATTGATCTGTAAATAATTTCAGCAAGATAAAGCATTTCTTCAGACATGGCAGACCGAGTGGTCATAGATTGTATTGCTTTTTTTATAAGTTTAAAGTAATAATAATGGGAAATATGCATGTTTCTTATAGTAAAAATATGAATTTAAATCAACATTCATAACCGAACAAAAATATTTTTTTCAAAAATACAGATTATTTTACGAGTTATATTAATTTAAAGTGTTAAGTTAGAAGATGACGTCACTTCACATGTCCGCCATATTATTTTTATAGAAAAAGTTGTTTTGCAGAGAGAGACAGATATACAATTAATTGTATATCTCAGTAATTTTGCAGTCGATTTTGTTACTGTTTTCACCGCTGTTATTATAAATTGGGGACTTTTTTGGAAAATGACTACAGAACTTTAGATTTTTTTCCATACATTAGTTATTTGCATTTTTTTATGATTGATTTAACTATGATCACGAAATTCAGAAGGCTCTGCCCTATCCACAAATACAATTATAGGCCTCTTAAAAGAGCGAAATCTGGTGAAGTTTTGCGCGGGATATATTGCCCTTTTCTGCACGCATATAAAGCTTATTACACCTGTCTTCGTTCAGCAACGTATTCGAACTAAAGTGCTATATTTGGGTCGGGTTGGACACAAACTTTACGTTCCGAGATGTGTTAGAAGTGATTAAGGTACTATTAATGGCATTTATCAGTACGTCACATAAATATGTGTAATCTACTAATTACAACCTCAATCTCTCTTTATTGTTACGGTTGTAATTCCATTGCCGTAACGTAATGTAGCGTTCTAGAATTAAAATGTAATAATGTGGTTTTTACTAATTAACCTCAATAAACCTTATTTCTTCTCATTATGGTCGTATTTTCATTGTGGTAATTTAGTACTTGAGCAACACACTGCTGTTCTAATTTAAAGCGTTTATATTCCAATTAGAAGCCACCAATTCAGTTTATTATAGTTCAAAGTGGTTACAGATAGGAAAATTGACAAAATGGCCGTTTTTTAGCATCTTTTCTATCTACAGAGAACTATAATTCACAGAGGTGATGGCTTCAATTCCTACAACACAAAACCATCAAAATGTGAAGCCACCAATTCAGTTTATTATAGTTCAAAGTGGTTACAGATAGGAAAATTGACAAAATGGCCGTTTTTTAGCATCTTTTCTATCTACAGCGAACTATAATTTACAGAGGTGATGGCTTCAATTTCTACAACACAAAATCTTTAAAATGTTGTAACGGATTTTCGAAAATTTGTTTTCAGGTATAATTCATTCATTTATCAGTGGGTAATTATAGATGTTTTACGCGGGAATCGAGAAGAAATGGCGGGTTCATTGTTTCGTCCTTTTTAAAATTAGTTTTTCACGTTTTAATTATGGTGGAATTAGTGCGATAATGTGCCTTTAACGAAGAACTATTCAATGAAAGTTAAAAATAATGGGTGGTTAGCTGTTTCTGGTTTGATACCCCGCGTTAAACTCCGATGTCATTTGAATGTAAGGACCACAAGTTACAAAAGACTAGGCTGTATGGGTTTTGAACCCTTTGCCTTTTCCATAAGGGATAAAAAAAACTAAAAAGTAAGTAATTATTATTTTGACGGATGGCGGTGCCACTTACCGTCAGTTGCAGAAAGATCCATTAAAATTAAAGCTTCTTTAAATCTATTGCTGACCCTTTTTATCTTGTTGACAAAGAAAGAGTAAGCAATAGATTTAAATAAGCTTTCTGCAACTGACGGTATGAGGTAGCTTAATCACTTCTACTGCATCTCGGAACGCGTTCAAAATTAAAAATTGGTCTATCTATAGTTATAAAAGTACCTAAGCCGCCTTGCTGTGTTTGCCGACGATGGCCTCGACATCTTCTATCTCCTTCACGCACTTGTCGGTGAGAACGAGAGGCGCGTTGTCAGTGATAAGCACGTCGTCCTCTATCCGGATGCCGACGCCGCGGAACTCCGCCGGCACTGTCATGTCGTCCGGTTTGATGTATAGACCTGTACAGTTACAAATGAAATATAGTACACTGTTCGTTTCATAAAAACAAATCACTCACCGAGTAAAAGTTTTGAGAGAAATAAGAAACCTCGCCATATTGCGGAATTTCAATGGAACTAATTTTATAAGGAAAATTGTTGCCATATAGTCGTAAAAATATACACATTATTATGTTAGAGTGAGATAGAGAGATGTTTGTTCTCTTACCGGGTTCGACGATGTTATAATGTGGGGGTGAGATAGAGAGGTGTGTGTTCTCTTACCGGGTTTGACGGTATTATTATGTTAGAGCGAGATATAGAGATGTGTGTTCCTTTACCGGGATCGACGGTATTATTATGTTAGAGCGAGATACAGAGATGTGTGTTCCCTTTCAAAATTCGACTGTATAATTATGTTAGAGCGAAATATAGAAATGTGTGTTCCCTTTCTGGGTTCGACGGTATTATTATGTTAGACGTTTGTTCTCTTACCGGGTTTGACGGTACCATCATGTTAGAGTGAGATAGAGAGATGTTTGTTCTCTTACCGGGTTCGACATGTTATTATGTTAGAGTGAGATAGAGCGCTGTGTGTTCCCTTACCGGGTTCGACGGTGACCACCATGCCGGGCTGCACGGGTATGCTCCTGCGCACGAGCGGGGAGTCGTGCACGTCCAGACCCAGGTAATGCGACACGTGGTGCGGACATAGACGGTACGCTTTCTGGACAACACACAATATAACATTAAATTGTCGGCCTTGTAGCCTAGTTGGTAGTGTCTGCCAACGAAGCACAAGGTCGCGGGTTCGAATCCCGCCCAGGGCAAACATTCGTGTGATGAGCACTTGTATTTGCCTTGTGTCTGGATGTTGTATATTTATATATCTCATATTTCTCATATTTATTTATTCGTAAACAATAAAATTGTGTTCGAAACTTAATCACTAATTACAGAATTATTAAAAATACAATAGAAAATAGAATTAGAAATACAGGATACATTCATAATAAATTCAATTTATACATTAAAATTTATACATTAATTAAAATCATTCATTACATACGTCAAAATTACTAATTATATACTAAAATTTATATTTTTTGATAATCTAAATTAACTATGTCAAAGTTTGCTTATAATTAAAGAAATCAGTTATCGAATAAAAACACTTCTTCAGCAGGAAGTCCCTAAGCTTTGACTTAAAACAGGATAGCGATACGATACGATAGGATATATGTATGTATATCAGCTGTCTGACACCCATAGTACAGGCTCTGCCTAGTTTGGGGTCAGATGGCCGTGTGTGAAATGTCCCACATATTATTATTATTATTTATTAAAAAAATTAATAACCCCCGCCACAAATAGAAAAGAGCTGATAATCTTCAAATGGCTGAAGATATTTTCTTGAATCATAGCTAAGAACACTCTCGATTGTGACATCTTACAAACAAAAAATACTAGATCAAAATCGGCGCATCCGTTTAGGAGCTACGATGCCACAGACAGACAGACAGACACACACGTCAAACTTATAATACCCCTCATTTTCGTTGGGGTTTAAAAATAAACCGGATTACCATTAAACAGTTGGTGCGTGTCTAAGAAATCTTTATTAAAATAATGAAAATCAAATATATCTACAGATTTATACCTCCTAACTTAAGATAGTAAACATAAGATAGTAATTAACTCTCTGAATTAACTTTACCGTATAAGAAAATAATTAAAATTAAGTATTAAGCATTAGATCCCACAGACAAACTGCTGTGCAGTTTTGTTGGACTATGATTAGTTTTTAAGGAAAATTCGTATTGGATCATGGTCTAAGAAAACAAGGTCTAACAAGAAGACCACGTAACTGACACAAGTCTATGTCATTTTGCCTGTTCATCCTTGTCGAATGCGTGTTACGGCGCATCCACACATGCCGGCGGCACGGCCGGCGGCAAGGCCGGCGGCTAACCCGCCGGCCGGGCGGCCGTGCCGCCGGCAGGTTGACGTGTCCTGCGGCACGCGCGGCTTTGGTTGCACAAGGCAGTCTGAGATGAGATAGAGAGAGATGAGAAGCAAACCCGGCGGCATAAGCCGGCGGCAAAGCCGGCGGCATGTGTGGATGCGCCATAATAGACAAGGATGAACAGCGCAAAATGACGTAGGCTTCTGTCAGTCACGTGGTCTTCTTGTTACACCTTGTTTTCTTGAACCATGGTATTGGATAATACATATTTGTATTGTATTGCATTGTAAGTACTGTGGCATCGGTCATGCCATCTCTTTGGCCTTTGGTACTGGCCGCGTTGTTCTAAATTTGAATTATTTAAAATTAAACTGATTTTGATAGATTCAGTCAGTTCTATCACGATTCTGGCCTGGAGCTGGTAAAATAGGCTCCAAGAAGCCCTATCCTCGAAGTTTTGTATGGTTTAAGAGTTTGTAAAGTGTGGTGAAGTTTCGTTGTTGTTTTAATATAGTATTTGAGTTCAAATCAACTTTCTGGTGTTATTATTTAGTATTTTTCATAGCATCGGCGTAGGTCGATGCTATATTTGGTGGTCTGGCGCCGCACATAGGGGTATTTGAGCCAAAAACTTGGACATTGGTCGAAAGTAACGAAATTGAGATTTCCCTTACACAGTTTATGAAAATCACTGACTGATTGTTCAGGTAATCAAATAATATTTATATTTCGATAAAAAGTGTAGAGAATTTTTGTCTATCGCCTGTAGTTTGAGTGCTTTATTAAATGTACGTGCAGTAACGGCGTACGAGCGATTTTAAGTGCTATCATTTAATTTTCATTTTATATGAGTTTAAAGTGGTTTTATAGTTATGTCTACATAACAAAATGTAACACCGGGTATGTGAAAAACTATACAGTACAAAATATTTTAGGTTTTTTGTTTGGTAGTAACAATATTTTGAATTTGCGTAACTACGTTTTTCGACATTATGATTTATTTCACTTGATTTCGAGTCAAAAGCCTAAAAGTTCATTGCCCCACCTTACCCCACTGATTTTCTTTTTTTATCTAGTAGTCGAAATCGTCTTCTTTTGTTTAGTTAAAAAACTAGCTGCCAAAAAGTGCCAATAGAGAATATGTATATTTTTATTTCAGTTTCGAGTTTTACCAAACAAATTTAACTTTGCGGTTTTTTTAGATTTCATTTTGAGTTTTACTTACATTTTCTTCTGGGGTGAAAAATATGACGCGGAAATATGTATTTCACATCAGCAAGGAATAGGGAGACCTAGATTTCTCAAAAAACTTGATGAAGTGGAGAGTAATAATATTAATAAATTATTTTTGACCAAAAACAAAAACATGAATTTTCTTTGCAAATTTTCATGTTTGTAATCTAAGTGTAAGTAAGTTTAGGAGGCAATACTCTAAAAGAACAAAAGATATTTTTTTTAAAACAACAATAGGTTGTTAATCACCTTAATCTTTAAAAATAAATCTTATAAATTCCATTCAGCCGCAAAAATCAAATTGTTGGTCGTCCGTAAAAGAATTTTGTATTTTTTTAGAAGTATCCTAAATTGGAAATGTAGGAACCTACCTACACTCAGATTACAAACGTGAAAATTTGCAAAGAAAATTCATGTTTTTGGTTTTGGTCAAAAATAATTTATTAATATTATTACTCTCCACTGCATCAAGTTTTTTGAGAAATCTAGGTCTCCCTATTCCTTGCTAATGTGAAATACATATTTCCGCGTCATATTTTTCACCCCAGAAGAAAATGTAAGTAAAAATCAAAATGAAATCTAAAAAAACCGCAAAGTTAAATTTGTTTGGTAAAATTCGAAACTGAAATAAAAATATACATATACTCTATTGGCACATTTTGGCAGCTAGTTTTTTAACGAAACAAAAGAAGACGATTTCGACTACTAGATAAAAAAAGAAAATCAGTGGGGGAAGGTGGGGCAATGAACTTTTAGGCTTTTGCCTCGAAACCAAGTGAAATAAATCATAATGTCGAAAAACGTAGTTACGCAAATTCAAAATATTGTTACTACCAAACAAAAAACCTAAAATATTTTGTACTGAATAGTTTTTCACATACCCGGTGTTACATTTTGTTATGTAGACATAACTATAAAACCACTTTAAACTCATATAAAATGAAAATTAAATGATAACACTTAAAATCGCTCGTACGCCGTTACTGCACGTACATTTAATAAAGCACTCAAACTACAGGCGATAGACAAAAATTCTCTACACTTTTTATCGAAACATAAATATTTTTTGATTACCTGAACAATCAGTCAGTGATTTTCATTAACTGTGTAAAGGAAATCTCAATTTCGTACTTTCGACCAATGTCCAAGTTTTTGGCTCAAATACCCCTATGTGCGCCGTTCGGTTTTCCGTTAACAGTACCTTCGCCGTAAAGTGTGTTACTCTACCATATAGTGAAGTGAAGTGATTTTTACCAAATAGTGAAAAAAAATCCGATTGTAAAAATGGCGGATTCTGACATAAAATTCAATGGCGCAACCCAAGACATAGATGTCTTTTTAAAAAAATTCAAGAAAATATGTATCTTGAAAAAAATAACAGACGAAGAAAAATTTGTGCTGTTAGAAAATTATCTAGCAGGTCCAGCATTAATATTCTACAACACAATCGAAAGTACAGTATCCAAATATGAAGATTTGGAAAAGCTATTGAAAGATGAATTTCCCAATACAATCGATTACCAACAGTTTTTCTACATGGCGAAACAAGGCAAGTCCGAGGATATTTTGACTTATTATTATCGCCTGAATGAATTAGCGGCAAAAGCTAAAATAGATGATGAGACTATCTTCATCAGGCAGTTCTTAATGTCATGCTATGGCTTCATTAAGCATAAGCTGACAGGATCAGTATTCGAAAAAAAGCTTAATCTCAAAAAAGCTATCATACAGTTAATGGATATTTATAATGTAAACGAAGAACGCAACATCGTGCCGGCAAGGATGCCGTGCAGCCTCGAAACGTTTTCTCATCCTGCACAATATTCCGGCTGTGATGTACATCAGCAGCCCCTTGTGGATACTAGGCGTCAGTCGCCTTGGATGACTCCTAGAGCAGTCTTCGCTTCGCCTGTTCCTGGGAATTCAGGAGGGGTACGCCCAGCGGGTACCCCTCAGGTTAGTCCATCGTTCTTGGGTACCGGTGACCGCCCAACACCACAACCTAACCGCTATGGTCTGAGACCAAGGCCGGGTCAGTCGGTACAGGATCAGCGTCAGCAACAACAGTCGGGAAACTTCAGGCGGTTGCCTTGAACGCCACGCAGTTGGTAACCGAGGATGTTGTGGCAGTGAGAACTTCATCCACACAGACTGAACAATTTGTTCCCTTTTTCCCTAATTGTAATGATAATGTTATTAGCAGAAAGCAAAAACCTTTTATTAATGTTGAATGTAAGGGATTTATTTTTCCGACCCTTATTGATACAGGCGCAAGTGTTTCCTGTATAGATTTCAATGTATTGGAAAAAATTAAATTGTCCCTAGATGTAGACAAAAATTTTTTTTTAAAGGGCGTGAATGGCCAAAAGTTATCAACTGTAGGCGCGACAACGTGTAATTTAAATATAGGTAGTGTTGTTTTTGCTTGCGAGTTGGTTGTTATTCAGAATTTAGCTTGTCCTATAATTCTTGGTCAAGATTTTCTTAGTCGATACAACGGAATTATCGATTTTGGCTCAGCAAAATTGATGTTGGGTAGCAACCGTATTGATTTTTTATCTGACGTATCCACTTTTGTTTTATCTTCGAACAATCGTCAAGTTGACTTTTGCACCTCCTTTTTCAAAGATGACGTTTGCTCGGAACAAATAAAGGTCGATGCACATTCTCCGATTTTACGACATGAGGATAATGTCTATTTTTTAGGTTTAGATAATGTTTGTGAATTTGCGATTGAACAGGATCAGGAATTTGTTTTGGGTTCTGATCTGTCGGTCACGCATAGAGAAAAATTAATGTCTTTATTGTTACGTAATAAGGATAGATTTGCGTTTGAAGCTTCTCAATTAGGTCGGTGCGATATTGTGGATGTAGATATCGAGACTTTGGATGAAAAGCCGATTTCTTCTCGACCTTATAGGGTTTCTCCAGCGCAGAAAGAGGTCATAGATAAGCAGGTGGAGGAGATGCTCCGCTTGGGGGTGATTGAGGAATCTAATAGTTCCTATGCTTCTCCAGTTGTTTTGGTGAAGAAACCTGATGGTTCTTGGAGGTTTTGTATTGATTATAGGCGTTTGAATAAGGTGATTATTTCGGATAGTTATCCTATTCCCGCTATTGATGATTTGATTATGTATTTGTCTAATGCCAAATATTTTGCGGAACTTGATCTGAATTCAGGATATTGGCAAACTTGTATCCGTGAAGGCAAACATAAAACTGCTTTTATAACTCCGTCAGGACTCTATCAATTTAATGTTGTTCCTTTTGGTTTAAAAACTAGCCAAGCGGTTTTTCAGCGTATGATGGATAAGGCTATAGGTGACCTTAGGTACAAAAATGCTTTGGTCTATGTAGACAATATTATTGTTTATGCGGATACTTTTGAGGAATTTATTACTTCTTTAGAGAAATTATTTGAGCGTTTCCGCGTTGCTAATTTAACTTTTAAGCCTGCAAAATGCAAGTTTGGTTTATCTGAACTGAATGTTTTGGGTTATCATGTTTCGGGTCAAGGTATTAGCCCCGATCCATCTAAAATAAAAGCTATTCGGGATTTAGCTGAACCAAAATGCACTAAGGATGTTAAAAAGGTTTTAGGACTTTTTTCTTATTATAGGAAATTTTTTGAAGATTTTGCTAATGTGTCTCTACCCTTAGTAAAATTGTTGAAGAAAGGTACAAAGTTTGTTTGGTCAAGTCAATGTCAAAGTGTTTTTGACCAAGTAAAATCGCGCCTTTGTAATCCTCCCATTTTACGTTTTTTTAGATCTGGTGACGATATAGTTACTCGTCTGATGGTTGATGCGTCAGATGAAGCTTTGGGTGCTGCTTTGATGCAAGAATATGAAGGCAGTATGCATCCCATAGCTTATGCATCTAGAAAATTATCTAATGCTGAAAGAAGATATTCGGTCACTGAGCGTGAGTGTCTTGCTTTGGTTTGGGCTTTGAAGTACTTCAAGACATATTTGTGGGGCTCGTTCTTCCAAGTGTCTACTGACCACAAAGCCTTATGTTGGTTGCAATCGAAGAAAGACATGTCAGGTCGTTTAGCTAGGTGGGCTTTAGCTATCCAGGAATGGGATTTCCAAATTGTTTATTGCCGTGGCAAGGATAACGTCGTGGCAGATTTTTTGAGTAGGAATCCGCTACTTTCGTTGGATTCAAGGCTTCCAGACTCTGAGTTCAAGGATGACGGATTAGAGATATTTAGGATCGAAGCTGTGTCGTTTCGCGAGGCGCAGTCAAGTGATGATTTTTGTTTGCAAACAATTAACCGTTTGCATTTACATGGTTCATTTAGAGGTTTTTTCGTAAGAAACGATTTGTTATATAAACGTGTTTTAAGACATGGTGTTCTTAAGGACGTACTTGTTTTACCTAGAAGTATGTTTTGTGATGTTTTAAAGGAGTTGCACGATGATGCGTGGACAGGAGGTCACTTGGGTTTTTCTAAAACTCTTTGTCGTTTTCGTTCGAGGTATTTTATGTGTAAAGCTGACAGGGAAATCGAAAACTACGTTCGTTCTTGTCTTCCATGCCAGGAAAGGATGGGTGGTAATAAAATTGCTCCTCTTTTACCTATTTCGGTTTCTAATTTGATGGAGAAGGTAGGAGTAGACGTTGTTGGTCCTTTCCGTTCTTCGTCGAAAGGTAATAAATTTGTTATTGTTGCAGTGGAGTATGTTTCACGCTATGCTGTTTGTAAAGCGGTTCCTCGTGTGACTTCTGAGGTCATTGTTGATTTCTTGTCTGAGGAAATTTTTTGTCGTTTTGGTGGTGTTAGGGAGATTATTACGGATCGTGGCACAGTTTTTACTGCGCAGGTGGTGAAGGAGTTGGTTGAGTTTTTTGGTGCTAGGTTGTTGCATACTACGGCCTTTCATCCGCAAACCAATGGATTGGTTGAGCGATTTAATAGAACTCTTTTATCAATGCTTTCTAAGTTCGTTGCTTCAGATCAACGTGATTGGTGTCGTTTTCTTCCTTTGGTGGTGTTTTCTTATAATTCGAGTTCGCAGGCTTCAACTGGAGTCGTGCCGCACTTGTTGTTTTATGGTAGGGAGCCTCAAACTGTCTTAGATATGGATTTGAATATTAATGTTGCAGTGGGTGCAGATACATTGGATCAGAAGATTGCTTTGGTTAGGAATCTGACTTCACGGGCTTTAATTAATATTTCTAAGGCTCAAAGGAGGCAGAAAGGTTTATTTGATAGGAAAGCTAAGGTTACTGTCTTTCAACCTGATAGTCTTGTTTTGTTGTACTCACCTAGGAGAGTAACTGGTAGAACTTTTAAACTTTGTAGACTTTTTAAAGGGCCTTATGTGGTTGTAAGAAGGTCTGGTGTAAATAACTACGTTATTCGGAAAGTTGGTCGAAGTACTCGTACATATGTGGTACACGTAAACAGATTAAAAAAGTTTTATGTACGATGATGATGATTTATTTTTTTCCCCTTTTTTTGGTTTGGTTTGGTAGTCGGAGAAGTAAATTTCTTTTTTCTTTTTTTATGCTTGTTTTATTATGTTGGAATCTTTTTAGGTAATATTGTTCCATATTTTATCTTTATGTGTGTTGTAATATTGTTTTTCTTTTCATGTAATATGAGGATAATTTTAAAATATATTAATTAGTCATATTCTTATTTTTAAAAAAAACAACTTAATGAGATGGCTGCTGCAGCCTGATATTCAAGACCGAGATGGCAGCTGAAATATTTAAAATCATTGTTAAAAAATATTATCATTTTTCACTCTAAAATTTAAATAATTCTAAAACATAGTTCATACTCTGTCATTTTAAAAAAACTTAGCTAGTATTTTAAAAAAAAGGTTTCCTGTGAAAGGTAGGCAGTGAGGTGATTTATTTTAGTTAGTGGGCATTATGTATGCAGAAGAAGAGATAGGTATTTGTGTGATATAGAATATGTTCTTCTTTTTTGGAAACATGCATGGCACATAGGTGGCTATATGTATGGAAGTACCTTATGGGCTTCATTTTCAACGTTGAATTCATATTTTGTTTTTCATAAATATTAGTTCTTTGCTGGGTTACGTTCCATTAACTAACTTTAATATTTTTGAGTTTGTCCAACTTTATATAAATTCTTTTATATTTTCTGTAAATTTCAGATCTTCATTTTTCATGGTTACTGCTTCTAATTTTGAACACCTATTTCAATTTAGGTTTTCTTTTGAATAATTATTCAATTGCTGTTACATACAGGTTGATTACTTTTTCTCAAAAATATTTTTCTTATACAGGGTGTTAAAAATTATATTTGAATTTTTAATTAACAATTTAACTTTAAAATAATTTATTGAAGCTATTGATGAAGTTACTGAATTTAATTTCGTTATGAGGGATTAGGTTTGTATTTAGGTAGTTTTAGCTATTCGCGTGTTAGGTTTAATGGATGTGGGCTTTGTTGTAAGCGGTTTTTTCAACGGGGGTTTTTCCCTTGCAAAAGCAAATAGGATATTATTCCTAATTGCTAGACTTTAGAAGTTCTGAGTCCCTATCTATTCTTTTTTATTTAATTCTCTGTTTTGATACTTGTCCCCCTTAGGTAGGTTGTTAGTTTGAACTTTGTATTTTTTGATGGGGATGTTTAAAAAAATATTTTGGTCGTTACTGACCAAAATAATTTTTTTTGAAGAGGGAGAGGGATGATGTGGCATCGGTCATGCCATCTCTTTGGCCTTTGGTACTGGCCGCGTTGTTCTAAATTTGAATTATTTAAAATTAAACTGATTTTGATAGATTCAGTCAGTTCTATCACGATTCTGGCCTGGAGCTGGTAAAATAGGCTCCAAGAAGCCCTATCCTCGAAGTTTTGTATGGTTTAAGAGTTTGTAAAGTGTGGTGAAGTTTCGTTGTTGTTTTAATATAGTATTTGAGTTCAAATCAACTTTCTGGTGTTATTATTTAGTATTTTTCATAGCATCGGCGTAGGTCGATGCTATAGTACTCACAGCAGCCAGTTCGTTGCCGTCGATGTTCCTGGGCAGGATCCCCTCCTGCTGCATGTACTTGCCGAGCAGGCGGCACATCTGGTCGAACAGCTGGTCCAGAGGCGGCCGGTTCTCGCCCAGCAGGCGGATCAGACGCTTCTAACAGTGGAAATGTGAGGTTTTAAGGCAAAACTACTTTATAAAATGCATTCGTTTTCGACTGTATGTTGATGGTATAAGGTTAAAATTAAGGTGGCAATCCATCCGCGGCTCCTGCCACGCTAAGAGTCCGTCCCCTTGTCACGGCGCCGCGGCACGACGCACGGTGCCGCAGACGGTGGCCCCAATTCTAGTAATAATAGGAGAATAATCCTATCGCGATCTATAGACATTATTCTCCCATTATTACTACAATTGGCGCCTGCTGACGTACACCGTCCGCGGCACCGTGCGCCGTGCCGTGTCGCACCGCGCCGCGCCGCGCCGTAGACATGGGAACGGGCACAGACTTGGACTAATGAAGCAAATTTTTTTTTAAATTTAAAGAGGCGAAGCGACATTAGTTTGAACAGAACTGGCAGGTTTGCGCAACAAACACCCGTAATCTATACATCCTCACAAACTTTCGTGCTTATAATGGGCTCAATTCCGACGTGGCCGCTAAAATCTGTAAATTTAAGTTGTTGCTCTCTTTCATATGGGAATCGAAATGGATGGGAAATGAATGAATTTAATTTTGAATGAATGATATTTTAAAATAAGCAGCGCAGCTGTCCAATTCAGTTTCATTTAAGTGATATGTTTTCGTATGCCCGCTTAACTAATGCGAACTACATGTAAAATCGATGTATGGAGTCATTAAGTTGATAATCATCTGTCCCTTTTCGTTCTTAAGAGGTAAAGGTTAGAGCGTAATATGTAAAATGGGGTCCAATATTAGTAGGAAGTGTGTTACCTGTACGGAGAGTACCAGCTCGTAGAGTATCTTGTGGTGTTTGGAGAACTTGCCGGAAACCGGCCACGTGCGGGACAGGTCCGAGTTGTACAGCCAGCGCTGGCTGCCTGCACGGACACACACACAACACTAACATTAAAGCCTGAACACAGAAATAAGTGAACTGCTCTGGGGGCGCCACGTGTATATTTTTATGTTTGTGGCAACTATTTCCCTTATAAGATTAGTTCCATTAATATTCCGCAATATGGTGATCATTATCATTATCATATTTTTGAAGATGTACTGTGTCATGGTCTAAGAAAACAAGGTCTAACCACTAGACCACGTGACTGACAAAAATCTACGTCATCTTGCGCTGTTCGTCCTTGTCGAATGCGTGTTAATAGACAAGGATGAACAGCGAAAAATGACGTAGGCTCGTGTCAGTCACGTGGTCTAACGGTTAGACCTTGTTTTCTTGGACCTTGACTGTGTGCAATTTACGATTAACGTTCGGATACACATTATCTCGCTCTGTACATCATCATCATCATCATCTCAGCCTGTAGACGTCCACTGCTGGACAAAGGTCTCCCCCAAGGATCTCCACTGTGATCGGACCTGCGCTGCCCGCATCCAGCGGCTTCCCGCGACCCTCACCAGATGGTCGGTCCACCTCGTAGGGGGCCTGTCCACACCACGTCTTTAGGCGCGCGGCCGCCATTCAAGAACTTTCTGCTCCAATGGCCGTCGGTTCTACGCGCAATGTGCCCAACTCATTGCTACAAAAAAACTGGTACACGTATATAAATGTGTGACCCGAAGACGGGCGTGTAACGATGTTAATCATTAAATAAGAAATATGTACCATTAACAAAGTTCCCGCCAGCCCATTTTGAAAATATTCTTCTTGCACGCGACGATCTTCTCTAGCCCCGCCTTTTTGTTTGATTTACCAATTACCGATGATTTTTGAGGTATATTTCTGAAGAAACGAAGACTCAAAAAATTATGTCTATAGTTAAGTATGTCAATATAACGTAAAAAAAACAGCAAGGCGGGGCCTAGCATACTTTGTCTCAAACTACTGCACACAATATTACCTGTGGGCTAGCGGCAATTTTGCTGATAGTACAACTAAAATATGACGTACCTGCATCGACGAGTAGCATCTGATCATCCGCAAGCAGTTGGTCGTTGGTGACGTAGTGTATGTGCACAGCGCGAGGCCCGCCCGCCACCACGGGCGGGAACGCCAGGTGCTCCGCCCCCGCCTGCCGCGACGTGAAGTCCAGCACCGCGCTCACTGTGTGCTCCGACAACCCTGCGGATACGGGGCACCCAGTTATACTAATGTTACTTCACTGGCACTGGTATATAGATAGTTAGATACATGTTAGACCACGTGACTGACACGAGCCTACGTCATTTTGCGCTGTTCATCCTTGTCTATTACAGGCATTCGACAAGGATTTCTGCCTTCCAGGGATAAGTTCAACTCACTGTTTCCCATTCTTATTCTTATCAATAATTTTGAAGGCCAATTTTAGGTTCAAACTACGCGGAAAGAGGGGATGAAAAGGGCCCGATTCTTTCCCTATGCACCAGAGCCCTTGTCCCCCTAGCTTACGCCACTGGAAGCGAGCAATATGCCACCAAAAGGCCACCAACCGTAGGGTCGCTTTTACTTTGAGCGTTCAAATATTTGTCTCCATCAAGAGGAGGCAAATATACTCAGCCAGCATCAATCAATGCCCAAAGGTTTCAGACACATAATACCATTATTCAGTAGTGAGGTCTCTGAGAAGGATACGTGAGTCATCATCATCAACGGTCTTCTCACTCTCTCTCTGCGGGAGAGAGGGGTTCCTGCTTCAGCCTTGCGGCTCTTGCGGGGGCATTCTTCGCAGGCCTCATCAGAGGACCCGGTCATGGGGGATCGGCGTTACTTTGGTTTTCGAACTTAAGCTTCGCCGTAAACATTTCATCACCGACTTTTAAAAACCAACAGCGCTATCTAGTGAGACTTGCCGGAACTATTTATGCTGATTGGAGTGTTAGTGGGTTTGTTATGAATCTTATTATAATGGTGTTAAAATTATTCAAATATAAAAGGTTGCTTGGTTATCGTGTGCGTTTCAAAGTGTCTATCTCACTCCACACACCCTAATCACTGTTTCTAACCCTAATACTGTTTGAGATCCAAATGTATGGGACGCCGCGCCGCACGCGACGCGCGAAGCCACGCGTCTCCGTGAACGAGGCCTAAGTTATACTAATGTTACGTCATTGGCACTGGTCGCTCACTCCATACAGCGAATGCGTTTCAAAGTTCAAAATGTGTTTATTCGAAGTAAGATTTTACAAATCACTTTTCCACGTCGAGGTTCACGATTTGGCTGTCTTCTGTGGAGAAGAACTCTCCGGAAGAAACTTTACAGGCGTTGCATCTTTACACAATAACGACCTACTGCTTTTTGAATAAAAACTGAATATGAATTACAATATAATTGTGTGCGCAGGCCCCCCACGAGGGGACCGATCTGGTGAGGGTCGCGGGAAGCCGCTGGATGCGGGCAGCGCAGGAACGATCATTGTGGAGATCCTTGGGGGAGGCCTTTGTCCAGCAGTGGACGTCTACAGGCTGAGATGATGATGATGATGATCATCAATTACAAGTCAAACACTGAAACGCTATGTAAAACACCCCAGAACACCACCGGCGGAGTCCCGCGGCGCCTGCGGGGTGCGGGGCGTGGGGCGCTATATCGGGCGGGGAACTCATTTTGGCGCGGGGGGGTGAGTGTCCTTTCTGTACGGGTTAGTACTATTATTTTCTTCTGTGACGTTACGTTCATATTGCAAACGTATATTTTTTTATTTGAAATGGGATTGTGATGAATTAAAAATATGGGTCGAATTATGGCCCGCGCTAAAAGATTTTCCCGTTGGAATGAGGAGTTTTCCTGCTGTAAAAGGTAGCCTAGGTCCTTCCCCTTAGGACCTTAGTCTAAAGTATCTTTGTACCAAGTTTAATTAAAATCGGTCCAGTATTTAATTAGGGACTGGAGCCTATTCAAATGCAATGAAATCTTTCCTCTTTATAATATTAGTACAGTCGGCAGCAGAGGGCATACAATCAGGAGTATTGGAGGACGGGTTATCAACCGTCCTGTGGCGTCGCGTCGCGTACCAGGGAAGCGAGCAAAATTCCACTAAAAGGCCACCAACCGTAGGGTCGCTTTTACTTTGAGCGTTCAAATATTTGTCTCCAATAAGAGGAGGTAAATATTCTCAGCCAGCATCAATCAATGCCCAAAGGTTTCAGACACATAATACTATTATTCAGTAGTGCGGCCTCTGAGAAGGATACGTGCAGAATTTTGGTTTGCTTCGCCGTAAACATTTCATCACCGACTTTTAAAAACTAACAGCGCTATCTAGTGAGACTTGCCGGAACTATTTATGCTGATTGGAGTGTTAGTGGGTTTGTTATAAATCTTACTAGCGACCCGCCCCGGCTCCGCACGGGAAAATGGTTATTGTGGGTTATCCTTCAGTATATTATGCATGTATTATACATATAAACCTTCCTCTTGAATCACTCTATCTATTAAAAAAACCGCATCAAAATCCGTTGCGTAGTTTTAAAGATTTAAGCGTACAAAGGGAGGGACATAGGGACAGAGAAAGCGACTTTATTTTATAATATGTAGTGTATAATGGTGTTAAAATTATTCAAATATAAAAGGTTGCTTGCTTATCGTGTGGGTTTCAAAGTGTCTATCTCACTCCACACACCCTAATCACAGAAGAAAACAATAGTACTAACTCGTACAGAAAGGACACTCACCCCCCCGCGCCAAAATGAGTCCCCCGCCCGATATAGCGCCCCACGCCCCGCACCCCGCAGGCGCCGCGGGACTCTACCAGGGGTGTTCGGGGGTGTTTTACATAGCGCCTAGCGCCATTGGCTTGGAGTTGATACTCAGTTGTTAATGTTGTTATTCAAAAAGAAGTAGCTTGTCAAAACGCGTTTTCTATATGGAGTGTCAGAATTATTGAGACGCCCAAAGGCACAAGACATGGCTAATGTAACGACTACATCCGTAAATTGTAGCCGGTACGGTTTTAGGTGCCTTCCGAATCACGGAATTGTATTTTGGCCGCCACTTGCCTCTCTCTCTCCTCCTCTCCTCTTTGATTGTTGTTACTGTATTTGTTTATGTTCTGTGCAATAAAGTATATTTTGATTTGATTTTGATTATACAACAGAAAAGGTACATTTATTTAAAGCCTGACCAAATAAATAAGAAACCTGCTCTGGGGGCGCCACGTGTACCTATATTTTTACGACTATGGCAACAATGTCCCTTATAAAATTAGTTCATTGAAATTCCGCAATATGGCGAGGTTTCTTATTTCTTTGGTTGGGCTTTAATTACCTGGTTTAGTACAAGCCATGGCCATATTCATAGCCTGAGCGCCGATGTAGCAAGTTTCCTTCATCAGCTCAATCTCGGCTGGAGACTTGATAACCCTCATGGACTGTATGTATCTCTGAGGGTCTGCCCACGACACGGCTCCTTCCTGGTGCATCAGGGTCGAAATGTTTGGAGTCAGGTTCTTGTTGGCACCATCTTTCGTTTGGTACCATAGGACTACTGGCTTGTTCTTTATTTGTCTGTAAACGAAAGAAGAAATTGTGAAGGCAATCTTCCTTGGGGCATGGTAGTGAGCCCGGGGACCGCAGCCCAACTGAACTTCGTTGGAATAGGCTATTTGACAATGCGAAAAATAAAGTGTTAATTACTGTAATCAGTATGTAATGTAAGTTTAAAAATGGATATTTACTATGGGAAGTTGAAAATAATAATTAATTTATGTAAAAATCCGTAAATAAAAATGTATTTTCTTGGCGTTTGTCACGTGACTCAAAACGCTCCTGTTTGGTCGGGTATAGGACATATGTCACTAGCCAGTAAACATCGTTTTCTACTTAAGCAACTTGTAGTAGCAGTACTGGCTAGTGACGTCACCGATGCCATTGCGACGCCATATTGTCAAAGTAGCGTTTTGGCGAGCTACTTAAATATTGAATTTTTATTTTGATATTTTTCAGGAAATATGTACCAGAATAAAAAAATACAACTATTACTGGGATCCACAAACTCTACTGAATAATAAAAAATATATTTTAAAAACCAGTCAAATAGCCTATTTGTATTTTTTTCAATGTCCTGCGAAAACTCTTATAGCGCGTTTCAGGCCTCGGCTTCTAATTGGTCGCTCTTCTAATGACAAAGATGTGGCGCGCCGCCACAAAATGATACGTAGGTACGTACGTTTCCTTCTTTTTTAGGTTGACGGCTGAAAATCAGTGTTGCCCTTTCGGGTGAATTTCCACTGAGCCTGGGCTCAACCACACATGGTTCGCTTATTTATCACTACTGTTAAAATAATTATCAGAAATCAGAATTTTTTTATTTGTTTTGGACATCACATCACAAAAATTACAAACAACAATATAGACATAAAAAAACAACAAAAAGATACCTACGCATTGACATCTCCCTGCGTTGCATACGATTACATACATACATACATAAAGACACGCCTCTTTCCCGGAGGGGAAGGCAGACACCACTTCCTAAAATATATTTTTTTTAAGTCCGTGATAGTAACTCAGTTTTAAGGGGCCTACAGGTGCAAAGTGGCGCCCCCACCCTTTAAAAAATAATAACTCGAAAAATATGCAAAATCTGTGCGGAGCGGTACAGGAGTACGGGGGGAACCGCGGGGCGGAAAGCTAGATTTTTATGTTTCTGCCAATTTTCATAATTTAATTAGTTACCAATGTTACTATCTATCAAAATTTAATTAGTTCCATCAAAATTCCGCAATATGGTGAAGGTTTTTCATTTTTCTGGAAGAGCTAACATCTACAAAGTTGTACAACTCACGCGTTCAGGAATTCGTCGAAGGTTTCGATGGGCCTCGCCTCGTTGACTGCGAATAACTTGGCGGCCGCGTCCGTTCCCGTGCGGGGCCCTTCCCACAACTCCGCCTGGGCGTCTTTCTCGTTCACGAATAATGTGGCCTGCCAGAATATTATTCAAAATATTACTTCCCTACTAGTCTATATGACGTATTATACTCGATGAAAAGTAAAAAAAATATACTTATCACAATTTAATTCTGGATAAACACCCCACAATTATAGTTCATCACAGCAACAATTTTAAGTTTTACTAATTTATTACATAATTATTCTTAAAAAAAATAGTTACTATTTTCTATGGGGACTTTTTTTTGTTGACTAAAATGAGGAATTTTTAGTAAATCAATAAAGTCGTTGCAACTAGTTGAGTACCTGATAGGTACTCATGTACTCGAGTATTCAAAATAAAGTATTTGGATACACAGGTACTCGAAATCAAGTTTTGAGTACTTTCAGTATTCTAATGTGAAGTTTTGTATTAACAAACAACATACTTATAATTTTAACCCATAACGTAAAGAAAGGTACGTTTAGTTGACCCTGAATTTGTTAATTTGTTCATTTATATGTAAATATTTACAGTGTAAGTGTCCTTGTATGCTTGTTTGACCATGACAAGAATGGCCCCCGGCTCCAAACAACCCGTCAGGTAAAAGAAGTCGGAGTTCTGACGAAACACGTAGGGGATCTTATCTGACATGTACTGTTTCACCGCACCAGGGATGATTATCTGTAATAAGTGTATTTTTTATTAAATGATTATTTAAAAAAATCTCAAATTAGGCTACACGGTAAAATGTTTATCTAAAAAGTATGAAATTTATTATGGAATATTTTTTTGAGATGCGCTTAATGCATGTTTTACTTGTAAATTTTTGTTCTAAAATATATTCTAGATTACTTAATAATAATAATAAAACTAATTTTTGTAGACATCCTACACATTAATTAAAAGAGCAAAGAGAAAACAATGTTTAATTGCAATATTTGCAATAGAAGTCAGTTTTATATAAATACATACTAAAAATAATTTAGTATAATGCATTTTTCTTATAAAATTGATATATAAGTACATAATTAAGGCACTGAAGAAAGGGAAGAAGAAATGCTGGCAAAAACTGCAATTTATAAGTTTTGAAAAAGAATTGCAAGAATAGACATAATTTTTCACTTGACTACCTCTAAAAATTCCAATAGGTTAAGAGATTTTCAGGAGAGACATGTCTTCTGCAAGGGTCTCCATAATAAAATTGATACCTAAATTGAAATAATTTAAAAAAAAACTTACTACATGGTTTGCATTCTGGTCAACTTCCCGGGTCAGATTTGTGACCAGCGTGTCTCTCCTGTCAATGTACTCCTCCTGTTTGACAGAGCAGGTCAGGAAGCCATCCTGCACCAAGTGCGGATGCGTATGGCAAGTCGGCTGCCCGAATATCCCTTTGGGAATCGTATACAGAGAAGGAGGTTTTATAATCTCCCTATCTCTTTGACTCGGCGGCGCTTCTATCGTGCAAAAGCATCGCGTTTTTCTTATAACTCTCTTTCCTTGCAACTCATAATGCCTGATCACTAAAAAACAGAAAAATCACATCAGTCCTCGTAAAAAAACAAATAACATACGAAAATAACCTCAAATCTTACCTGAACGTAAAACATATCTTCGAACGCAAAACATGATAAATTATTTAGAAGCCTAGGTGTAATCTACGTTAGTAGTAGTTTAAAGTCCGAATTTTAACTATTTTTAGGTCACATAGGAAACAAAACGGTAATTTTGCTGATGTTTTTTTCAAAGTTTATTTTTTTCTCTAATTTTTGACATTGATTGACATAAGGAAGTCTGTAAAAGGGTTGCTGTGTTCTATCAAATTTCCTTAAAATATTGGAGTAAATCCTGAGCAAATCCTGCCCTAATAAAAAAATTATACACCTTTGATTTTATTTTTATGATGTTGATTTTTTTATATCTTCTGGTCTTAGAAATATCCCTTTATATTAAATATTTTTTTAATAATGTAAAATAATGAAAATACAAAGGGCGGGGATATTCGTAATTTAAGTAAGGTAACATTTAAACCGTTCCATTATACGCAATTAGTTCAGTTAGGTCGACAAACGCACAATTTTATTAAATTTTATTTTATCTATTTTATTTTCTAATTTTTCTATTTATTATAATATTTTGCTTGTACTGAAAACACGTTGCTTTCTAGATAAGTAGGTATATTTTACTGAAAATACCCACCATAAAATAGAATAAAATCATTAGCGAGATAGCGAGCGACTAACTTCATAACTTTATTCTTTTTGTTGTTTTGTTTGTTGCTCAACTAAACATTGCTTGTTGTATTTGAGCCTCACAGCTGTTTGCTGAGTTTTTCATTCAGTCAACATTAGTTATGTATTTCTCCGTTCGTACCTACTTTTTCTGTTTAGCTAATTATATCCGTTCTTCGAAAAAAATAATTAAAGTAGGTAACGTAATAATTTTAATGGAAAGATCCCGCCATAATGCATGCCATGAACTAATGATAACTGATGATAACTAGGTAATATTATCTCATATACCTATATTTCAACCAAATCTAGTAAGTTATTAAGACCTAACTAAACAAACTTTAAAACGACGTTTGTTGATTCAAGCCACCCACAAAATTTTTGGTCCTTCGAGCCGGATATCGAACTAGCTCATAGGGAAGGCATTTCCTTTTAAATTTCCAGCAAGGCCAGATTTTCGGGCCAAGTCTGTAAATGGAAGAGAGGTTCAGCTTGGCTCCGTGGGCAGGAAGGTCATGCGACGACGACGTTCACCAAGCAGCCAGAAGCAGTCAGCGCGGAAAGGCCAGCGCGCGCGCACGCCTGTCCCCTATACAAACGCATACGATCGCGCTAAACTGTGCTCACATCGTGCCCGTTACACAAGTGTTCCATAATCAAAATTCAAAACAGTTTTGTGTTTGTTTACTTTAAAATTCGAAACTTTGGACGCGCGCAGCCAACGACTCTGCCAAGAGGTTTGTTTATAAAAGTTTTACTCGTAGTTTTCAATAGTTGCGTCTCTGTCTTCTATATTGTGGTCTAGTCGATAGTTTGGTTCGGCCGGACCACTTTGCGGGTTCGTTTGCATGGTTTGTAGACAAGCAAGTCATTCATTAGTGTTACGAGCGGTTGCAAGGATTACCTAACTTGACCTCGTGATATTATGGCATTTTGATACGTACCTATTCACTATAATAATAAAGTAAGTATTACGAGTAAAAAATATAAGACCCGATGAAAAGACTAGAAGTTAACAGAATAATGTTAGAAGTAGGTACACGTGGTACATACCTACCTAAACATCTTAGTTAGATCAATCAGACCCCCAACCAACTTAATCTTTGTTCATGAATTTTGTTATATATTTGCAAGCTTTTTAACACTAACTAACGTTGACAAGCAACGGGCTACGGCAAGAAAAAAATCCTAATAGAAAAATTAAATGTAATCTTTATGACACAGAGTTAAAAATGTCTAGAAATGGCACATCTATTTTTTATATAGAAAATGAAAATTTCAATATTATGGTTTCATTCAACTTTCGCCACAGTTTTTTTTATCATACCAATACTTAGTTTTATTACATAAACGATATGAAGTGTACATGATTTGAAATAATAAATTTATAGGCTATATCTAAATAAGGTAGAAGAATATAGGTAGCACTTAATCGTATTTTTATTATTAAACCGATTAAACCATTTTATTATTCGATTAGTGAATAATGCTAGACCTTTGCATATTTGCTAAAAATTTCAAAATTATGTGGTAACTACCTTCGCATAAAAAAATAAAATAAAGTGATCAACTTACAGTAAAATTATTAGAAGGCTTAAATGCAATCCAAACCGTGGAAAATTTTAGAATATTAGTAAATGTTCAGATAATTTACAGCTAAGCTTTCATTTTACGACTTCAGTCGGCAGTGTCATTAAGTTGTTATTCTAGTAGGTACGTACACGTACTGAAGAGTGGAGATGTTTAGAGGAAGAATAGAGCCTCTCAGGTGAACCGTGAACACATTCCCGAAGGTTCCTGAACTTAAAACCGCAGCCTGCTAGTGCCTTTTCTAACGCTGCGAGCTAGGGTAGACTTATAGAAGGTTGAGACATGACAAAAAAAATCTGATTTAAAAATATGGATTTAATAAGTAAGCCTGACTAGAAAAAAAACCTGTTCTGGGGGCGCCACGTGTATGTTTTTTCCATTATAAAATTAGTTCTACTGAAATTCCGCAATATGGCGAAGTTATTTATTTTTCTAGTCAGGCTTTCTGTATCAGTACATAGTAAATCCAACATAAAAAAGTCACGTCTTAAAATTATTCACGCGGCGCCTACAAAAAGAAAAAAAAACTTATATTATATGGCGGAATCCTGCAGCATTTTGACAGTTAACTGTAAGATAACTTATAGCACGTTATTGCACTTTGCCCTATAATCTTCTTATATCGCGTCGATTACCTCATGATATTATTTTCTTCTGTGCTCATGATACAGTAGACCTATTTATGATATCATAAATATTTTAAAACAAGTGAAGATCTGACCAATAAAATCTCTGTTTAAAAGAACTCGAAATAAAAGTTAGAAGCAAGCAAAGTTAAGTAAGTTAATGGCATAAAAAGCTATTAAACTAACCGAGGTATTAAAAAAATAGAATAACTTTACTGTTAACGTTTCACGTACACGCAAAAAATCGGCTTTCCAATCTAATTGTTATGTGGACGAAACAATGCTTTCTTAAAGATGCTCTTATGGTTGAACTTGGAAGGTAAGTACTTAATGTTAGGTCGCGCATTATGCAGACAAACGTTCGCTTGCTAATGATCTCCTTGGCCATTCAGAAATTCCACAGACCACCTAAGCGCAAACGCACTAAATGAAACGTTACGGCTTTTAACCACTCAAGGAGGAAGTAATTAAAATAGGTATTTGTGAAACTAGCTTTACGACTTGGCTCGCGAATATGGATACTGAGAAAATGTCATCAACTGCAGTTGAACATCATTTCTTGGGGTATAAGGACTCTAGAACACAAGACGATCATTATTTTGCTTTCGTCAAAAAAATTTACTTACTCATGTGTTCTACCCAAACCAGACTCACCAAATCTTTCTTTGGGTGTAGTATTGGGGCAGCAACACCTGTTTAAACGACAACAATTGCAAACACCAAGGATCCTGACTGCCAAACAATAATCATTTTTGTCTAGCAGTGGACTGCTTAGCAGTAATTTTTCTTATCTTTCACCATCATCATTTCAGGACGTCCACTTCTGGACAAAGGCTTCCTCCAAAGATCTCCATACCCTTTCCTGTCTTTAATATTATGATATACGTACGATCGTAGCCGATATGTCAGTTCGTTCAAATCTAGCGGTCTACACGCGGCGTAATTCTGACGCAGTTCACAGGGTGCGCTTGAGTGCGGAATGCGCTATTACTTGAGTTCCGCCTCTTGTGAGTCTGCGAATTTGAAGGCACTGCTGCTGCCATGTGGAAGGAATCTATGATGTTGTTGAAAATTATATGACATGACATGACATCATGATTTCTTTTTACATGAATCGAGATTTTTTTCCCGGAGATGGGTTCAATTTATTTAAAATCCAAATCATACCTATTCACCTATATGTTTTTTTAAAGTATAAAGTCGAACGAAAATATTTTATCAAAATTCTTACTTTTCGCAAATGGACACAATCAAGATTACATTAGCCAAATACTGGCAGATAAGTTCTACTATCAAGTCCCAGGCCGTTCCGTCACCTAGCAAATTAAGCACCATCTTAAACGTCTTACACAAATGCATTTATTTTACTGCATTAGTCCCACTCTTAATCAGCTTGAATGGGTTAATTTTATTAGGTTCGTACTTGTTCATCTATCGAGAGAGCCGTAACAATACCACATTGCTCAATTCACGTTAAACTTGACCATAAAGCCTACTATTAATCCAAGACTAATTACAATGGTAGGATTGATCTTCGTACCCTTTTAAATAAATCTTTTAAAGAACATGTTCAGCCTCTTTCCATTTCCTCTTTTACGACTCCCTTCTAAACGGCTTGCACTAAAAAATCCAATCTCAACTTCGTTTACCGCGATAATTATCATCCTCACGTGGATGCGAAAAAAGAACAAAACGAAATAATAAGGAAGGGTCCACAAAAACATCTTTATTGTACCGCGAATATGATAGTCGACGCACTTTGAAAGTTCGAGGTCCCATGCTGTGAGCAATCGATATTTTTACTTCGAGCTTTTTTATTGGCTTGTCACTGTCCGATTACCTTGCAGCCACAACATTTATTATGTCATATCTAAATTTACACCAAAAAACCGGCCACCGTTCGATTCAAATAACGAACATATTCAAATTCTGACAAAATTCGTTGCATGGTTGAGTGACCACCCCTTTTGAGTTCAGTACCTATCTAACTTTGGGTTGGTATGTTTTCTTTGGAATCGAAACCTGCGCTCTTACTAAAGCTATGCGTATTTTATGGTAATTTCCCTATGGAAGATTAGACCACATTTGAGTTCGTAGCGAACCACTTTGCCCTGAGGTGTTTTGGTCGCAGCGAGAGCCAGACAAAGGTTTTCGTAACCCACGGCTATTCTTTCTAACTTATTATCCTGGATAGGGCCACTTAGGCAAATAACACGATGCTATGTAATGGATGGTGATGCCTTCGGTGATTTGTAGAGCATGCTTATACTTTTAAAGATAGCCGGTAAAGTGGAACAGTTCTTTGTTCGACGGTCTGTCAGATTAGGCAATAGCCCATTATGCCAGCACCACTTGTTTAAACAGCGAAACACGTCTCACATGGAACTTGTCTTTCCCGTAAGCGTCAGGCTGGTATTAAATACAATATTTTACGAAAGCATAGAGAGAGCGATGACCGGCGATTAGCTGCGCCTTTTTTATGGACACAGGCGACGCAGGATGTTTGGGCTTGGACGTGACTTATTTATTAGATACAACTCCTTTACGATTTGATTTACGATACGACTCGGTAAGATATCCTCAAGATTATTTTTAATGCATTAGTTTAATCTTTGCAATAACCTCTTCGCATATGAAACGTTCGATGAAATCCTAGGCGTTGCGCGTTGCTTACAAGGCTTAGCATCTGCGTAGGCGCAGCCGCTTCGCGCTATCTTCGCTCCAATTTATTAGCATATTGGCGAGAATTGTCCCGTTCCATTTTACGGGCGGCAACGACGACCGAGACGACCGAGACGGCAGCGTAAGCCGTAACTTGTAGTTTTATTTTGTTTTGGTCACGATGGAGTTGTTGTCCACACTCGTAAATGCAAAGTGCTCGTAATTTTTATACAATCCCACATAAAATTGAAAATAGTTGGTTTTTTGCTGCTAGCTAAGTAACACAATACGCTTCTATTAGAATGGATTTTATGCAGTCACGACAAATCACAGAACGTTATTATAAAAACGCTTATATTCGTGAAAAACCTTGTGTGAATAACCATATGTTCACGTATGACTACATATTTTAGCGATAATAAACACTCCAGAGTTCGATCGTGATATTTATTCTTATGCGGTGAGTAGTATTATTAGGTACTTGTTTTTTTACTTTTCCGTGCAGTTTCTCGTAGGTATGAGATATTTTCCCGCGGTAATAACTAACTTAAGATGTGTAACATCTTAGATACCTTTACTACTAGGTATGCAAAATTTCATTATAATCGGTCCAACAGTTTCGGAGATTAGCCCGTACAAAGAGATAAACAGAGAAACAAAAAATTGGAAAAAAATCTGGATTATGTTCTATATCACTTTTTACATACCCTTGACTTGTTTTTTTTTCTATGTACACATTTTTGACCTCTACAGTTTTATTATAGAGATAGATGTCTAGAGACAGAATCAAGTTGTCGTAGACTAGACGTCCGCTTTGCCACATTATACTGACATTTACAGCACAGAATGACGTCATGTAGGTAGCTGTTGCTTGTATACCTAATGGAGTCATGACTATATTTTAGTATATAAAGCTCGACCTGACAAGGAAAAAACCTTGCCATATAGCGGAATTTCACTGGAATTTTATAAGGGAGATTGTTGGCAGAATCATATAAAGTATACGTATAAGTATATAGTTTCAGAGCAGGTTTTTATTATTTTTCTGGTCCTTGATTTCTGCGACTTAATTATTTTCCCATACCAAAATAAACTTTTTTTACCAAAGGATGAAATGGAATGATATTATTATATTTTTTCAACTATTTATTTTGAAAGATGTATGAATACGTTTGAAACAGTTGAGTTTCCTTTATCCTTTTTAAGAAGACTGTTAAAATTGCGCTTAACTTTAAGACTAAGCCGTAAGTAATCTGAACTTTGTATTATTGCCTTATTTGCTATCTATAATCAGGTTTAATTATCCTGCAGGATCTGATAAGAGGTAATTCTATAAGGCTGAAAATGACATTGCATAATTCCTATATTGGTTCGTGGCTTGCCTAGAGGCGGCTGTCCGATCTTGTATACGATAATATAATAATCTTTGGTAGCGCAATCTTAGCATAGCGACAGTTGCCCAACCAAGAATGCCGCTAATAGGTTTTTTATTTATTTTTCTATCAAAGACTTTATTGTACGTCGAGTTCATTTATATTACAATCAAATCAATTTATGTCCTGATGGCTTTTTTGTTAATCAAGATTATCATGGCTTCGAGTAGCTACCTTTTCAGTTACTTTATACATTTTATACATTTATAGTTCATACAAACTACCTTCCTCCTCTTATTTTTGCAGCTGATATAGCCCTTTTTTTCCGTGGGAATGAATTTTTTTAAGTGACTGGATTTGTGCAGCACATTATGATGAAAAAGTAGTAGATAAAAACTTTGAACTTCACTATACCTTGCAAAAAAGCACCTAAGATGGCAAATCTCTTGAGATTTGATTGAATAAGATGAAATAAATCAAAATTGCACTCATCGATTTTTTTTTATTACTACGCTTTTGTCGCAAAAGACATTTCAAGCTTAATCGGACTTGCGGGAGCTTAAAGATCTCATATCAATTTTAATTTACTAAAAGCTCAAGATAAACCACAATTTATGTAAGTGCATCGAATATTAAATAAGTACTAAAGTTAATAAGTCCAGCAGTGGACGTCTAAAGTTAATAATTACCCACACATAATAGAACAAGAAAAACTACAATATTAAACATTAACCACAGCGTGTGGCTAATTATAATTACTTAAGTACCTACTTAGGCGTCTGCAGTCAGTACTACAATGTGGATGACTTTGCCTAGTTCGAGAATGCAGTTTATCATCTCGACTTGACCCGCCGGAATGTTTCCGGATTACATCTAAATTGAAAAAATACCTCTAAATTAATTTTAGCTTTTAAGCTTTCTGTTGGGTAAAGTATTTCCCGTCCCAGTCAAATGACCCTACCTTTTAGGCAGCTCACTTCAAAGAAATAATATTTTGATTGGTTACCTATCATAATATCAATTTAGTAAGAGGCATCCCATCGACGTGCTTCAGCCAAAAAGATTTTAAATTGTTTATGCTGGCACTGAGTTACTTAGTATAATAAGTCAAGAAATAGTAATATTGTTGTAATGGTAAACATCGTAATTGTTCAGTGCAAAGAGTGTTCGTTAAGAAATGTGCCTGGGTAAAGGCTTGAAAATAAAACGTACACTTTAAAACAACTGTGACAGCACAAAAAGAAATAAAAATAAAACCTTTGAATACCTTGCGCCGCTGGGGCGTAGGGCAGGTACTATTGTATTATTACGATAAGGCACTAAAGTAAAGAAAATAAAAGTTCTGCATGCGGTGGAACGCATGTGCATATCGGTTATATCGCGGGAATGGAAATAAATACGTTCCGTTTTTGATTATGCAAAGTTGCAAACGTATAAATATTTATGCCGGCTCTATTTTGTTCATTAGCTCTACAATGGGGACGCAACGCAACGACCAAACAGTTTATACGGCTGATTTAAAATGCGGTTATACTCAATAAAAAAAAGACTGCATATCGCAACGCTGCAGTAAAGAACTCCTACTAAATGAAGCCTGATCCCGATATCATCATTTAAATAGCATAAAATTAAAGAGGTTTATTATGTTTTGTTATATTGAATGGCGGGTTGTTCTATCTTAGTGGGATAAATGCACTGATAAATTCACACACGCGAGTATGGGCGTATTTTCTAGTCGCACGGCCGTCTCAAGACAATGTTGCTTTACAAACGAGCCTGACGAAGGTTATTATATGAACTAGGTGATTCCATAACAGACTGAGGTTTTTATCGATAAATAACAGAAAATGAGAATCATATTTTATAACAAGTTCATTAGGAAGCAGTACTTAAAGCTCAATAAGTCACTTATTTTGATGAGTGTTTTTTTCCCTTCCCTTTGTGATAATAATTATGTACGATAGAAAACATTTCTTTCTTTGTTTAGCGTGTGGGTTTTGTGGTTAACCTACCTCACAAACCCTGGTGTCAGAATCATTGAACCGCCATGGCTTCTGACATGGCTCATGTAACGACTACATCCGTAGATAGTAACCGGGACCAACGGTTTTACGTGCCTTCTGAAGCAAGGAATATCTTCCTTTTCGGACAATGATTCAGCCTGCACTGTCACTACATAGTATAAAACAAAGTCGCTTTCTCTGTCCCTATGTCCCTCCCTATGTCCCTATGTATGCTTTATATCTTTAAAACTACGCAACGGATTTTGATGCGGTTTTTTTTAATAGATAGAGGAATTCAAGAGGAAGGTTTATATGTATAATACATGCATAATATACTTAAGAATAACCCACAATAACCATTTTCCCGTGCGGAGCCGGGGCGGTCGCTAGTCCTAAATAAACTGGGCAAAGTCTCACAAAGTGATATTTGTTCGACGAGTCCCCACCGGGATTCGAACCCGGAACCTTCGTAACGTCAGGCGAGCTTCTGACCGCTCGACCACGGAGGCTGTATAGAAAAAACTGAAGAAGCCAAATGTAATATAAATAAGCTAATAAGTGTCTCTACATCCTACCACATAATCCTACATCGAGAACACCTCAACGTTTAAGGTATAATGTGAAAGCGGGAAGTTGCACAACATTTGCGTAATTATGTGAGTGCCGATGTTGATGCTCTTGAGGTTTTCTTGTTTACTGTTTAGTTATTGTCTACGCCGATGACTATCTAGTTCAACTATGCATGGACTATAGTTTTAATATTTTTGCATATTTTTTTAGGCTATTTTCCATCCGCTATTTCTATTCGGTTCGGTTTTTTGGTTAACGATTGAAATAGAATGAACATTACACAGATTTATAAGTATAGACACTATAGCAGGGATCGAAACCGGTTTTGAAATCCCTGTTAATATCGTTCGAAAAACAGATATAATTCCGTTCCCCAATCAACCGGCAATAGATGGAACTTAATGAAACAAACCAAAAATATTCTGGTTACCCGGTTTTTGATAAAGAACGGAATGAAACCGGTTTCAATCGGTTTTGTAATTATTAAAGTAATTGTTTTTGCGGCAGGCGAAGGCCAGGGCTGCCGGTTGCTTTGCATATTATGTTCCCCCAGGACTAAACCTACCCTTAGTGATCTTAGTTAGAGCTATAGTCGGATAGAGTTTGAACTAGCGTGATTTAACAAGTGTATGAAAAACCGGTTCCGATCCCTGCACTATAGACCCTTGTAATTCAAGATAAATAAATATCTGGGACATTTCACACACGGCCATCTGACCCCAAACTAGGCAGAGCCACTATGGGTGTCAGATAAACGGATTTGTGCTTCTTCGTTTATAAATAACTATTTATTGTAAATATATTGTCGCGCTTCGGAAGACGTAGCGTGGGCAGGCCCCCCACAAGGTGGACTGACGATCTGGTGAGGGTCGCGGGAAGCCACTGGATGCGGACAGGCTGGAAGGTTCGTCGTGGAGATCTTTGGGGGAGGCCTTTGTCCAGCAGTGGACATATCGTCATGCGAAAGATCAATTAAGGTAAGGGACAAAATACGATTTTTCACCAGGAGCCGACAAAGGTTTTTTTCGTGTAAAGTTAAACATAACTTTTCTAATTCTGAGGCTATTTAAAAACGAGTTTTACATAATTATTCAGTTTAAGATGGCGCATTGTTATTGATTATGACCATTTACCTAAACATGATACTTTCAGAGATAGCTGTCCCTTACTTTAATGCAATTTGGACAAGTGATCCCTTACTTTAAATTGGCCCTAATAAAGTATAGATTCATCGAGACAATTTAGTGTAAGTGTCAGATAAACCAATGGTGTATTATTTTATTTTAACGTAAGTATGTTTGTAATAAATAAATTTAGGTACTTACATTTAAGTTAATAAGTACATCAAATATACATAGAAAATTAAAAAATCTTACGAATTGTGAACTTACGTTATTTAGGTAATTAAGTAAAACACAAAAATAAATAATATAAATCTTCTTTAACGATACAGTTACACGTACCACAGTTGTATGTTTAGCTATGAGTCTATAGCTCTTCGGCTGTGTACCCCATAATATAGGCATGAGTTTATACGTATGTATGTACGTACCTACCCCACGTGAAAGTAAAGTTAGGAAATTATCAGTATACGTAACTAATTATAGGGAAATCCCTTTCAGTATTCCTATACTATTATTATAGTATTACAGTATTACACACATCGCACGGCAACTGCTAGTGAACATTCTCATCTAAAGAAAAACATTTTCAATGAGAATGGAACATAAATAATTACTGTTAATTATACAAAAAGATTACGTAAGAAATGATAATACCCATTTTCGTTTTATTTAAATAAGAATAAAGTAGTTACTTTTATTATCTAGATGAAGTAGTATATGATGGGTATACATATATGTAATACTTAATAATAGTGTTCTTTTTTTGCTTGTATTCCTACAGATTAGAGGGCCCCGCTAGGCAGACAAAACTTTCTTGCTCAATTTCTTCTGTGCTATCAAATATCCTCCAGAATAAATACGTAAATAGAAAAGTACGTTACGATTAGTATTGTTTATGAAACTCAGGCTTAATACAGCCGAGGGCCCCGCTGGATAGATATCATCCTATCCATCCAGCGGGGCCCTCTCTCATTATCGTCATTCCTGTCAAAACTGTTGAGGTAAATTTAATACTGTCAACTAATTTATGAGATACATTAGGGAAATAAACAATTGTTACTAGTTTAATAAGTGTAGCTCAAATGGCCTCGCTAAGTAGAACTACCGGCATCAGATTTAACGGAAAATAATCAAACCAGACATTTAAAAAGTTTAATTATGCGTAAGAAAAAATAATACCTACCGTGGTGATTTTTTAGTTCTTTATTTATACAAATCGTAATTGCTTGCTACCTTGGCTTCATAAAGATTCTCATAATGTAAATAATAATATTAAAAAGGTTTATTTCAGTGACATAATGATAAAAAACTATATAAAGCATCAAAGTTACGTTAATCGAATTCGACTGTAAACAAGACTTACACTAAATTGACTTTTTGGAACGAATACATAGACCGTTACACTAATTTTTGATATAAATTTTGCTTTGTAGCCTGGAGAAAATCTTACCGTATCGGTCATTTTTTTCAAGCTAGAATTTTTTCAAATACAGCATCAGAAAGAGCGTGAAAAACTGAGTAGAAATGCATTTCTAACTCATTTTCGGATTTTTGTCCCTTACCTTAATTGATCTTTCGCATGACGATATGATGATGATGAATTACTTTAATTGTAACTTCTGGGAAGAGACACACAGTTACAGGAAAATTATATCAGAAATATATGATATTGTATTGAGGTTAAATAAATGATTTCGATCGGTATGCAGGCTTTGATTAGGTATTGCGATCGCGAAAACAAGACAAATGATGCGGCTTTATTGCACATTTATGTTACCTATTCATTCTTGTACAGCTGTGATCGTTAGCGATAATATTCTTCTTCGATTAACCATCGATCAAGATGACGGATATCGATGCATTTATACAGGGCGTCCCACGGTTATGCCACATGGAGGGGAAGTACCTTAAATATTGTAGATAGAACATTTTACTGAAAGAAGACTTTATTTTATTTCAAAAAACTATTAAAACTGCATTCATACATTTTTTAATAATTACATGGTTGAACCGGGAATCGAATCCGCTATAAGAGAAAAAAAAATATCCTGTAGTTTTATCATACCGATCGAAAGGTTTCATCATAAGGGTTATTTTTTGCTAAATAACATAGTGTCAGAAATAAAAGGAAGACTATGTATGGCATAGCCGTGGTACGCCCTGCATAGATAAACATCCTTTTATACAACATTGCAAAGCTACATTGATTAAAATAAATTGCTTACCGCGGTGATTTTACCCGTAGAAATCAGGTACTTAAGTAGGTATTTATTGCACGCTTTTAACGATTGGTGAAAATTTTTGTCACTTACAAACAAACAAATTCCTCTTATAATGTTAGTTTCGATTTGTTACAATATGCAGGTTCACGTACACCTACGTGAAAATTTTCGTAAGGTAAGAATTTAAGTAGGTATTTAATTTTCATACTATAGAGGGCGTCGCAAGTGGGCAAATGCGCCTTTTAAAGAAATCTGAGATGTTTGAAATTTGAAAGGACACTTTTTCAAGTGCTAGTAGTCTGAATAAAAAACTAAGAAAAAACTTTTGAACTTTGCCGCGAGCGGGAAAATTACGGTACGTTTCGTTCCACGCAAGGCACATCTAAGTATGCCAAGTTGCGATATTTTTGCGTGTAACGAAACGTTCTAATCAATGATGGCGTCATCCAGTCAGCTGGCTGCTTTGAGAAACGTCAAAAGAGTCGCGTCGCGAGTAGGAAGCAAACACGTCAGTATTTTGCCTATTTTAGTATCATTAAAAAGTCTTAAATCTTACTAATAGTTATTAAAGCATTTAATCCTAGTGATATAATAAGGTCGATCTATGAACAAGCATTTACAAAGTTCCCTTTTATTGTAATTGGACAGTTTATTTGGTATGTACTCAAATGTTTTGTTAGATACATTTATTTTTGATTTCATTGTATTACACGTAATATTATGAATTAAAACTGGAATTTTATACATATTCCCAAGATATTTTTATGGTTTCAGGTCTCGGAAAATATGGAAACTTCAAGAAAAGTGTATTTCCAAGTCATAGCTATATTTGTTATTTTGCCGGTCGTTATGTGCGAGGTGAAGCCTTCAGGGGCAGATACTAGCCTTTTCACGCAATCTAAAACCCTAGGCGACTGTCACGCTTGTAAAATGTTTGTGGAGTCCTTTCAAAAAGGTCTTGATCGCACCACTAGAGGTAAATTTGAGGGTGGTGATGCGGCTTGGGAAGAGGAGAAGCTAAAAAAGTCTTACAGACGCAGCGAGATGCGCCTAATCGATATCCAAGAAGGAATCTGTAAGGAGCAGACGTCATATTCCGTCCAGTGCCATCACATGGCTGAAAAAGCTGAGGAATTCATTGAAGAATGGTGGGCGCAAAATCCAGATGAGTCTGATGACTTGCATTTGTACATTTGTATAGATAAGCTAAAGGTTTGTTGCCCGAAAAACCACTATGGTAAAGACTGCACCCCTTGCCCTGGCGACCACAATAATCTGTGCAGTGGTAATGGGAAATGCAGGGGTGAGGGCACAAGAAAAGGCAACGGCACTTGTTTATGTGACACTGGGTACGCTGGTGATAACTGTGATCAATGTAGCATAGATTACTATTTATCATATAAAGATGACAACAAAATGCTATGTTCGCCCTGCCATGCAGCATGTAAAGGAGGCTGCCGTCATGGTTCACAGAAAGATTGTGCCGCGTGCAAACCAGGATTTTCTTTTGATGCTGATGAAGGATGCTTAGATATAAATGAATGTGACAATGAAAAGACATGTACAAAAGACCAATTCTGCCTTAACTCTCTGGGTTCTTATCAGTGTGTGAAATGTGATAAATCTTGCGATGGCTGTTTTGGGGATGGACCGGATATGTGCAGACAATGCAGCAAAGGATATGTAAAGAGAGACTCATTCTGTGTTCCAGAAAGAGATTTTGAAGCAGATTCCATGGAAACATTGACGACAACTAGGTAAGAATTTTAGAAATATTCAGTGTTTTCTTTTGTTCCTTTCTGCATGGTTTTGTTTAATTTCGTTAAAAATATTTTTTTTGCAGAAAACAGGAGCTGTAACGTTAGTGTGAAAATCTAGGAATTTATTAGAAAAATTATGTAGGTAATAGTTTTTCTTATTGTGGTGATGGTACAAATTAGGGCTTTATATTTTTATATATTATTTTCTTAGAATTTCTCTAAGCACTGATTATTTTTATATTATTATCAATAATAATACACAGGTTTCATTTACTTATAGGAGCATTATAATATAAATTGTGTATTCAATCATCATCATCAGCCGAAAGATGTCCACTGCTGGACAAAGGCCTCCCCCCCTTATGTATTCAATACTTGTACATCCTTCAAATCACATTAACTTATTTAGACTATTTATTTTAATACATTGTTTCACATTTATTTTAGTATCATACGTTGCTTTCAGCTTTATTTTATTTATGATTATATGAATGAATATGTACAATATTAAGGACATATTTCTAATTACGCATCATAATAAGTATTTACTATTTTCCAAAGGTACATAACCTACTTAGGCTTGATCATAGCAGCGGGTATCCTGCTCCCGAAGTCAACTCCTCTTGGAACCCTCGTTGGAGCGATGGTGTTGTCTTACATAGTCAGTGCTGAATATTACTGTATGATCAACGGACACCAAGGTTTGGTTGATATGAGGTTGTTCGATTTTGCTTCGTTCTTCACACACTTATAAAATTTCAGTTTTATGGTATTTTAAATGGACTATAATTTATTATGTTTTTGCTAACTAAATTGTTATTAATTTATTTTATTTGTAATGAATAATTTATTCAGTTTATTCAAAAATTAAAATGAGATTATCATTTTTGGTTGAATTATATTTTTAACTAGCGACCCGCCCCGGCTCCGCACGGGAAAATGGTTATTGTGGGTTATTCTTAAGTATATTATGCATGTATTATACATATAAACCTTCCTCTTGAATCCCTCTATCTATTAAAAAAAACCGCATCAAAATCCGTTGCGTAGTTTTAAAGATTTAAGCGTACAAAGGGACATAGGGACAGAGAAAGCGACTTTGTTTTATACTATGTAGTGATGATTCAGTTAGCTAATTATTTAAAGAATCTAGCCCAGTTGTGTTTTATACTAAACTATCGTGTTTATAATTAGAAATTTAAATTAGCTATTATAATAAGGTATTGTGCACATTTTGTACGAGCAGTCAAGATTAGATCAAGCTGAACAATTAGGATTCTGCTCAATTCTTATATCTGTTAAAATAAGGGACAGAATCGCGGCCGCGTGTTTAGTTTGACCTGCTCTTGACCGTATGTATGTTGTAAGCGAAAGTGGAAATACGTTATTCATTATTACCCTCGTGTAGCACGGCGCCACATACGTATTATAATTAGTACTAACAGCGGTTGTATCTCAGGAGGGTTGTATTATTGATTATGCATTTCATGAAATTAATTTCCCCCTTAAAAAGCCCGACCAAAGAAATAAGAAACTTCGCCATATTGCGGAATTTCAATGGAACTAATTTTAAAGGAAATTGTTGCCATAGTCGTAAAAATATACACGTGGCGCCCCCAGAGCAGGTTTCTTATTTCTTTGGTCAGGCTTTCTTTAATAATTATTTCGTGTTATTCCAGTGGTCTAATCTGGCCTTTTTTTAGTTTGAATGGATAAAGCGTACAGTCAAGAGTTGTACATTATTTATTTCCATTATTAAAGTACTGTTTCATGGTCCAAGTAACTTTGAAAACAAAAGTGTAGACGATTACAACAATACCACATTGGGACGTTGTCACGCCTATCAATTCGACACGAACATGTATTAAATGTTGTGACCATGACATGTCTGTATTTCGCGCGTTTAAATAAAAATAGATGCAGCGATGTTTATGAGCACTTAAGTAACTTACCTAGAGTGTTACACAAAAGATCTTTAAAATCTAAATAGAAATTATAAAAGTTGAGAATGAATTTCCAGTTGATTTTAAAAGAGTTAATTAAAAGATGTATTGCTATTATTAATAATTATGCTCTCTTTTGTGACGTGTCTTATACTGCAACTCTTTTGGGTACATTGGAACTATTCCAGCGAGTTTTATAATGTTTGGTATGGATGCCATTTATTCCTTATCCAATTTTAAACTATTTGAAACTTATCAGTTACCTTTATAGATGTGATAGAAGCGCCTTAATTTTTTTTATTTGCTTTTCTTAGGAATAACTAACTAAAATAAATAAATTAAAGAAATCAACAGTCTTTCTTTGAGATTTCTTAGATCCTTTGTCAAATTCATCTAAATCCCGACCAGAGAAATAAAAAACTCTCGCCATATTGCGGAATTTCAATAGAAGTAATTTTAAATTGGGAAATTGTTGCCATAGTGGTAAAAATATACACATGGCGCCCCCAGAACAGGTTTTTTTATTTCTTTGGTAAGGCTTTATGTAGGTATACTTAATTCAGTTGTAAACCACATAATTTGTCGTAAAATTACGCCATAATAACTATTAATTAAGTAATACTAAAATAAATATAAATCAGATTAATAAATGTAAGTAGTAGCAACAGCTTGAAAAAAAGTTTAGAAATGAATAGGGGCGCCAAGCCACCTCTTTTGCGGTGTTGCCATTTTGTTCATGATGCGCCATCTCACACTATGCCTGTTGCCTATCTAATAATGCTCAATTAGTACCTACTTATTAACAATTTGCGTAATTTTATATTAATAATAATATACATATTTAGAATGATGTAGTTTCTTAGTCATTATTTATTCTGTGGTCATAGGTAAAAGGCCTAATTAAAAAAACTAATATTTCTAACTTATTGCTACAGAAGCCAGCACATGCGGTTGGACTTTCGCACTACGAAATTCACCCTTATCGCTGCGAAATACGGGGGTTCTCACGCACGGTCAACATGTCCAGCCGCATGTGCTGGCTACTGTACCTACCTATACCTTTACTCATTATATATATTTATGGAACCTTGATTTCCGTGAACAGGTGCATGGAAAAGATATCCACAATCTGATAATGCGCGTTCAATCCAATATTCTTTGTGTCGCAATTTAATGTTACACTTAAATTAACTGTTTTTTTTTTTAATTAACCTATGCTTGTGTCGATAGGATACAACCAATCAAGCTTCACCGGACTTGTAATTATTAACTGACTATGAAATTTCATCGCAATTATTTTTTTATATTGAAGTAAAAGAATAAAGGAGCGAGCGAACCCACAGATGCTGAGGGACAATATTGGAGTTTGTATACCGCCTGTAACACAAATTGCGCCAGCTTTCTATGAAACAGATTGCAATTAAACTCTGATATCGTACCGCGGCACAAGCTCAGTGTATTTACTTAAAAAAGTCTACTTGAAAGCAGCAGTGTAGTAATCAATTACAACGCACGAGCACGCTTTGACTTTGCGGCGACATATTTTCCGTAGCGCACGTGCGTTTGTGATACTTTGCGTTGCGTAGGAGAAAGTAAAGCTCGCCATATTGCGGAATTTCAATGGAACTAATTTTTTAAGGGAAATTATTGCCATAGTCCATGGTCTAAGAAAACAAGGTCTTCCATTCGAACTACATGACTGACACAAGCCTACGTCATTTTGCGCCGTTCATCTTTGTCTATCCTGGTCTATAATTGTTAATAGACAAGGATGAACAGCGCAAAATGACGTAGGCTTGTGTCAGTCACGTGGTCCGAATATATAAGACCTTGTTTGCTTAGTTAGACCATGCCATAGTCGTAAAAATATACACGTGGAGCCCCCAGAGCAGGCGTTTTATTTCTTTGGTCAGGCTTTAATTCAAACCCGAAGCAATGTAAGAACAGTTTGACTCCAAAATGTCCGCTGTTACAAAAATTCCTAAAAAACAGTCACTGCCCATTTCATAGCTGTTGATAAGTTATTTAATTTATTGGGAGTAATGAGGACATTAAATAAAGTGAATCGCAATGTAATGTACCAAACAAGTAATTAATTTATGATTGAATAAACTAATTGTAATTATAAAATGGTATTTTAATTTAAAATCTGTTGTAGCACTTTTTGAAACTAAAATTTCGTCCGTTATTTTGTGTTGAGAAAAACGGAAATAAACGGAAAAGTTTTGATAGGTATACCTGTAGGCTTACTACGTAAGAAGCGACAATTTCGAGAAGCTGTCAAACGCGACATAGTGACATTAGAGCCATAGTAGTTCTGTCAATATGTCGCGTTTGACAGCTTCTCGAGCCTGTCGCTTCTTACGTAGTAAGCCTACTGTTGGCACTGTTGGTCTTGGTGGCAAGAGCAATACCTTAAATTGAACAAAGAAAAAACTATGTTATTACAATTGCCGAGCTATGACAATGTTGCTGGGTAATGTTTATTGCCTATATATCTTTCAAAATAGTGCGTGGAGTTTACTGTAAGGTCGTACGTTATCCTTGATTACTTAGGTAGGCGTATTCTTACAACAAACTCGCACGCACAGTTTAGACATCAAGTTGCATAGCGTGTATCACGCACACCACACCTCTATCCTTACTAATATTATTTATGCGAAAGTTATTCTGTCTATTACATACGCTTTCACGCCTAAAGGACTGAACGAATTGCGATGAAAATATTTTATGTAGTATTGTTCATGGTCTAAGAAAACAAGGTCTTGCATTTGGACCACGTGTCTTGACACAAGCCTACGTCATCATGCTGTTCATCCTTGTCGAATGCGTGTTAATAGACAAGAATGAACAGCATGTTGACGTAGGCTTGTGTCAAGTCAAGTCACGTAGTCGTATGCAAGACCTTGTTTTCTTAGACCATAGTATTGTTGTATTTTTGTGTATATTGTTGTTGTATTGGAGTAGAAAGGTTCCCAAGGAACGGCAAAGTAAAACCCCTTCTACCTTTGACCTTGTGCAAAATGGTAATGTTTAAAAGGTTAAAAGCTTTTTGTGCTTTATAGATTCGTGTTTTAGGTAAAAGAAGTCGATGACTAACTTTATGAAAATTTCGCCTGTATCAAACAGTTCAAAGTATTTACCTACTTACCAATAAAATAAAGATTTTTTTCACTAGCTGTGAAGAATAAAATAGTAAATAAATGTGTCTTTAGCAGGTTCTAGCCAGTTATATTAATCTATCATTGCTACTTATTAACCAGTCTTGTAACTGGCCTGTTTCCGGCCTCTAACCAGTCACTAACTGAGTTCAGTTTCATTATAGTACTATATGCGTTATTAGTAATTTTTTAATATCCATTGCGTTAAGGGCGTCGGTGGCTAAGTGGCTAGGGCCGTTGACTTCCAATTGGGAAGCCCGGGTTCAAGCCTCGGCAGGCACCAATGTATTTTAAATTTTCGAATGCATAGTACGTTTATTCGACGCTCTTACGGTGAAGGAAAACATTGTAACGAAACTTGCACACATCTGCGAAGTAATTCAAAGGCTGTGTGTGAAGTAGACCAACTCGCACTGGGCCAGCGTGGTCGACTAAGGCCTACGGGTAGGCTCGAGCCCCTGGGGACATTTTATTGATGGAAGATATTCATGTCAACTTGTTATTTCGTTTGCACTCTTTGTTATATCTTATATATAAAATTCTCGTGTCACAGTATTCGTTCCCATACTCCTCCGAAACGGCTAGACCGATTCTCATGAAATTTTGTGAGCGTATTCAGTAGGTCTGAGAATCGGCCAACATCTACTTTTCACTAAGAGATGTAAATATCATAAAGTTAAATAAATACTTTGAAGTTTAACTTATTGAGAACGCAATGGACATGAAAATGGAGCTAGTAATTTTTAAATTGTAGTAAAACAATTTTTAAAACGGGTTCCAAAGTTCCAACCGTTGATTAGTATAATTTTATTGCCAATATGAAAATATCTTTAAGTAAGTAATTACGTGAGTTGTAATGATAGATTTCCAATTGGTATTTTTAAATGGCTGCAAGTATAACCATCGAGTTCTGGTTTTCTTGGGAAAAAACAGCATTAATACTAGCATTGATACAATGCGCTTACGCAAATGACGTAATCTCTTTCATTCACAACTTCAGAAATTTTCTTTAATCCAAAAACTATTTTACTAGCTAGCCTTTAAAATATTACTCGTCTTATAGGCCGAAATATTTTCGTATAGATGGGATGAAAACCAATTTACCTACATAGCAGGCAGTGGCTCCAATAACCCGCCAGTTATCGATCCCAATCGACCTCGATCCGAGCTCTATACTCTCCTAAACCATAGATCGTTATCTGTAGGCACTGGCTTGCAATTGGCAGCCATTGTCATAAGAAGCAACCGGCTGGCTCGCCAGTACATGTGCTAGTACCTTAAACAGATCGGAGTCTTTACATTGTGTTTAACGGAGTCCCTATGTAAACAAACCGCATATCTAAAAGAAGCTTTAAGTTATGTTTGGTATGATGTAAAAGCATGAAGGAAAAAAAATCCACGCGTAAAATTTTTTCTTCCTTCATGTGTAAAAGCTTGAGTTTATGTAATCATCAAGATACAGCTTAAGTTTTCTAATAATTTGTTATTACCCTAATCATATTTGTTTACATTATAAAGCCTGACCAGAGAAATAAAAAACCTCACCATATTGCGGAATTTTAATAGAACAAATTTTATAAGGAAAATTGTTGCCATAGTCCTAAAAATATACACGTGGCGCCCTCAGAATAGGTTTCTTATTTCTTTGGTCAGACTTTAATATAATTCTGCTTTACTTTGAGCTCAGTCACTACTAATATGCTTCAGATCGAATAAGATATTATTATTTTGTAGTTTTTGATAATCATCAAATTTTAGCATCTATCTTATTAGGACTATTTAAATATGCGGTTACACGACAGTGACTTTGAAAATTCATATCTAGTCAACGATTTTTGTTGGCTATAACAAAAATGAATCTCCATATTCCGATCTCCGGTCAGCACTTGCGCCAGTAGTTGCGCTAGTACCGTTGATGTGACACGGCGCTTGGTACAGTTATGGTCTTGGGTCGTGTTTGTGTAGTTTATTTATTGCTATTGAATTAACTTTAGATTGTTTTGTATTCTGTGGTCAGTTATGGATGTTATTGAGAATAGATGATAGTTTTTATATGGCATGAGTGTATGCAGCCAATCACATTGTTTTCTTAGAAATAATATTACCACTCTGATTCTTAATAGTTTTAGTATTAACATTGTGAAGATGGTCAATTCTTTTGAAATTCTTCAATACATATTTGAAGTACAATTCAAAACGTAACATGCATTTTTTTATGATTCCTAAAATAGAATCAGTTTAGTAAAAGTAAATAAATTAAATTAAATATCTTATAAAAGCGATCTCAAGTAAAGTGCGGTGTATTTAGTTTTATTGTTTAGATTTAGATATAAGTAGTATAAAATATGTAGTTAGTCTGTAAGGTATTTATGATATGGGCCTCTGATTACATATTTAACATCTTTATGTATATGTCACCGTAAGATTATAAAAACCGTTAGATTACAATCTATCTCGCGAGATTGTAAACTATCGAAAAATTGTGAACCAAACATACTGATTACAATTTAACAGATAATTTTTCGATAGATTGTAATCTATCGAAATTAAACCGTCAAATTGTGAAATGGCATAGGATGGAACACATCTCGCGCGCTGATTGGTTGATCGTCATATGCTCTGCGCCGCCATATTTGTTTGTTTTTTCGTTTATTATCTGATGTAAACAATCTGTGTTTAAGTGAATTTCAATTAATTTCGTGTTGAAAATAACTCACTGCTTTAAAATAAGTTCTATGAAATTATTGTGGAAGTAAAATGAATCCATGGTTAATCGAAGAATAGTAGTTTGAATGAAAATGAGTTAGTGTTAGTGTCCAAAAATATACCATAATATGATGTCAAAATTACTAATTATTTACTAAATAATAGATAAATACTTCCTGTCACAATTCTTGAAGTGCATTAATTTTATTCAACTGACGCTTGTGTTTTATTCCTAACTGTATGGACATAGAACGGCCTGCTGTAAGACCGACCAATCAGGAACAGCCTTTGGACAGTTGACAATTTAACGCGCGACAGATTGTGATTTAACAGTTTTACTTCGATAGATTACAATCTACCGAAAATTAATACGTTCAATTGTAATCAGTACTTTTAGTTCACAATCTTTCGACAGTTTACAATCACGCGAGTTAAATTGTAATCTAACGGTATTCACAATTTTACGGTGACATATATAATGCCTGAAATAAATGAATTTATTATTTTATTAAATTTCTTATTACTCCTGGGCGGAATTTATACTCGTGACCCTTTATTTCGAAGACAGGAGTAAAGCCAACTACGCTCCGTCATTTAGAAATAGTTGTAAGTTAACAAATAACTTCCACAAAGTCTTCAAATAGGTTCGGAGCTCATCCGCGGAACGTGTCATTAACAATAGCAACATTCAGTTAAGAGACCACTAGCGCCTTCCCGGAAGGGGAACGGGTTAGACCAGTTAGTGCTTACGATTCTATACTACAAAACTAACGCATTGAAATGAAATGAAATGAAATGAAACGAAACGTAACGAAACGAAACGAAACGTAGCGAAACGAAACGAAACGAAATAAAATGAAATAATTTATATTAATTTTGGACATTTTAAATCACTTAGTTAAGTCTTAAATAAAGTTACATTTAGTGGCGAATTCAGAAAAGCAAAATGTGCGGTCTTACTCGTATTTTCTGCAGATATACATAATTCACTGCTGGCTAAAGCTGTCAAACAATAACTTAGAGTAGAAGATCAAACGGTTCTAGTCTACCTGAAATTCGAGATGAACGATGAACCCGAAAGAAATATGCAGGTTTAGATGACATTACGGGAAAGGAGAAATAAGGCGACTGTTGTTTTATTATGTACTAGTTCTCCGCCACGTGTTATAACCTGCGGGAGGATATACTATGTCTCACTCATAAGAATATATTGTTAACATTTTTGCCTTTCAGAAAAAAAAAAACTAGTTAGAGTCGAAAATGACATGATCGAGGTGTTCTTTAGTGTGTAAAAAAAGGTCGACTCGGAGCGTGGCAGTCAGAATCGCGTTCAGTCTAGACCTTAACGTAACCTACCTGGATTCCTGCGATACTAAAGGGAGCGTGGTAACATCTCGCCGCTTTATTTAGAACAGTTTTTGTAATTAAACTAGACGGGAAAGCGAGTTTTTCCTGTTAGATATGGCCATTGAACTGCAGGCGGAATCTCTTTTTAATTAACGCTTGACTGGCTTGCTGAGAGATGTGGAGTGAGGCTGAATAGTTCAAAGACACGTTGGAGGTGTCATTATGCAAATTATTTATAATAGATAGAGGATTAGATAACGTACAACAATAAAAAGCTTTTTGATCTTTCAGGTAGCAGCGAACTGACGTACATTTTTACTTGATTTAGGTACTGTATTTTATTTATCGACCTGTGCTTGTGTCGAAAAAATACGACAAATCAAGCTTCACCGGACTTGCAGGGGAGCGGATGGCTCTACCCCACAATAGTCATGTACCAACGCGTCTAGGGGCGGCTTAAGGGAGCCTCGAACCTAGGCCTAGCGCGTTGATACGGAAAAACATCGTGAAGATGACGACGCCTGAGGGGCTCCGTCTCTGATTATTAGATTAGATTTTGATTTTGGCCGCGCTCCTCCGGTGGGTACGGGCATTGTTACTTAAAGGGATTTTAGGTAGTCTAATTCGGCATCACCTCTGTTTCTCTATGAAGTTTACAAATCAAATAAAATGACACCCTAAAAATAGTATCATGTGATATCTTTTTTGTAAACAATTAAACTGAAAAAAAAAAAAACAAGTACAAAAGGAAAACTGTAGTTATGAAACTTTTAACTTTTAACGTTAACTCAACTTATGAATTATCTGCTGGTTAACTTCATATCATAACCCAAGATGCGCTCGATCTTTTCCTGTTGTGCAATAAAACGACGAAATATTACAGTTACATAACGTAGACAATTAAAAGTCATATTGTTACCTTTTATAATAATAACTACAAATTATTTTAAACATAAAAACCTGTAGACAATAACGAACTGAAAGCAAATTTTGCTCTCATCCCATTCATAACATAAGCTTCCCATGCACAATCGACAAGAGAGATCTGCATTGCATGACTTTTTTGATACTTTCTACGTTTTCTTAGTTCCCTATCGCATTGTTTTCTTAATTAAGTTTTAAATACGTTTAATAAATTGCAAATAATTTTATTCACAGTTGCAATTTTTATTAAATCATAGCTACCACGTTCATATCACAAATATAATAAAATAAAAATATTGGCTAAAAAGCGTAAATTAAATTGTTTAGGAAAAAATATGAAAAAATTACAAACATTCTTTCTTATTATAATATCACTTTTTATATCATCATTTTTGTTAACATAGGATATCTTTTCTTTTCTTTCTTACTAAGCTGATCTAAAACGTACCTTTTAGTTGTTAAACCTAAGCGAATTTATCTACTTATTCAGTAAGCCCAAACAAAAGACATCAACGCGTTCATCTACATTATTATTTTTCGCAAAACTCTGGAACCCTGTAAAAGGAACATAATAATACGTATGTATACTTTTCCATTATGGTAACCAAACATAAATAAAGATTGCTTTTTTTGTAGTATTGTATGCTATAAAACAATACTATAGTAATGGAACAGTTTACAGAACATTATTATTAGAGTAGAGTCAAAAGGAAGCATTTCGTATTTTTAAAGATGAAATTGTAAGTACTGTGTTTTCCTCCGTTATTTTATATCTATAAAAACTATTTGATGAACTAATCACGGTAATTAATCATTGGTAAATAAAGCTTAAACACGTGGGCGTTTCGTTTCATTCGAACCTGCAATTATCGGAAATCGACAAAAACAACGTTTAAAAAGATTAATCATCGCAAAAACTTATTTAACTTTTTAAAACTTCTTAGAAAAATCGTCTGTGACTGATTCATAATAGAAATGAAATAAAAACAGGCCAAGTGCGTGTCGGACTCTCGTCCGGAGGGTTCCGTAACACAGTATTTAAAAAATAAACATTTTCCTTTTGAAAACTTGACTGTAAATGTGCCTGAGATAGAAATTATTTTATTAATAAAATGTTTTTGTTAAAAAATGAAATTAAACTGCACCCTTAACAAATAAAATTAACATTTCTTCTGCAGTTTGCCATGCAGTTTGGCAGATTCTAAAGTTTGTACTTTGTCTTTTTTTTTTAATCTAAACTTGTTTTTCGCCTTTACATGTTTTGTTTTTAAGGAGTTTAAATAATAGGTACCTACTTACTCTAATATACGCTGCATACCTTTTCCAGAACGTACGTAACGAAGGTATGTTTCTCATTTCTTGATACGATCATTTAAATTGGTGGTATTCGAAACTGAGATTACACGTTCCACGGCATCCTTAAAACGATCCTTCAACCGGTGAACCATACGCGGAGCTAGTCCTGTGGCCTAAACTATAACTAGTTCCATAAAAAAACTAGTCCTGCCATGTGCTGCCATGTTTTCAAAGGCAGTCACACACTATGGAGGTGTCAATCGACGTCACCCGACGAGTTTTTATTGTAACAGACAGACAGACTGACTGATGGCAAGTAATTGCTGTCTTTTAAGGACACCATCTCAGTTTGCGATTAGAGTGATGGACGGGGGCTGTCTGGTTTCATTTGAAACCTCTTTTTTGAGTTTGTAAATTATATTAAAATAATTATTAAATTAGCTGTAGGTATGGTTTTTAGGTTAGAATTGGACCAACCAAATAATTGAATTATTTTTGATATGATTTTGTCTACAAGTGTATAAAAATCATTCTTTATTGACAGCAATAAAACAAATCATACAATTAATAAAGTTATGCCACAAAATAGGTGGCCACATTGCTAAAGTTGCAATCTCTACCTTCTAAAATCCTTCATTTATTTAAAAGAAAAAAAAGCACTTTCGTACAAAGTGACTTGTGTGACTTTTATAATCAAAGCTAAAACGAAATAACATTCAACGCCCCGTGTTTCGGACACACAAAACAGACTTTAAAATTACCATAGAAATACATAATAGTGCTTTAGTCCAAAACATTTGTCTATGAATCTTACTATGAGCCATAATGATTATCCGACATTTTCTCGGACATCGCCATGTGTCAGCCGTGTACACCTACCTCTAGCTCTGTGCCATTAGGGGCTGCGTGGGCGCATACGACGAGGAACGCGGAAATTACGATGCTATTTTTCTACTTGATTGTAAATCTTTATATTATTATGTTGTCACATAAACAATTGATATTTCTTTAAATATAACGCCCCACCGAAAAGTGTATGTGGAGACTCCAGCTCGACACGGGAAACACTCTGCTTAGTCTAAAGCAATATTATAAATAAAAATTGTTTGTAAAAACTAGTATTATAATAATATTGTAATAATTTTTAAGTATATAAAAAAGAGGAAACAAAAAATGAGACACTGTGGGGTTTCTTTTTTCGGGTTGTTCTCCACAGCAGCGCACACATTGCGCGACCTGCCAGTTCTGCTTAAACTGATATCGCATCGCCTCTTTTAGATTGTTTGATCTATTTTTTATTGCTTAGACTTGTACACTCGGCTGCAAAATTAGAGTCAGTCAAGAAAGGTCATACTCGCATACGCGTATTTTATTCACTCACACATACGTTATCGTTAATATATTAAGGAAAAATCTACCTTAAAACATGGCCCTATAAAATCAAAAACGAGTGTTCGTCTTCTCTCTATTTAGGAGAACTGCCGAGCCAATACTGTTCTGAAGCTAACTTCATTGCAATCAAACTATTACTAAATAGTAGCATAGCCTTATTTCAAAGTAGATATCATGTCAAGTATGGCTGAATGGTTAGAATGAATGCGCTAATCTCTGTGGATCAAGTTCGAATCCTTGTGTTATTATTATGGATTATTTTATGTTTTATTCAACATATAGGTATATAAAATATTACCAACATTAAATCCATTACCTTCTACTTTGAAAAAGGTTGGCATATTATTTATAAAAAGGAAACTAGATATTTAGTAAAAATATTACTTTATTGTCCACATTTTAAAAACATTGTTTAATTATTGTTGAGGTAACAAACAATTATATTTAAAAACTACGATTAATTTTTAAGGTCGAGCTTAAGTATTCGTTTTCCGTGAAAGAAAAGAGTATTGAAGCTTGACCACAACAAATCCAAAATATTAAACGTTAAAACCTAAAACAATTAAGAAATACCTGCTGTATTGTATAAGATGTATGTAACATAACACTACACAAAGAGTTACGACGACAGATAATAGGAATAATTAAATTGAAGGGTAGTGAAAAAGACACATATTATTAACAGTGTAAATATTTTGTTTACCTACCCTCCATTTATTTTCCTAACATTTAATACTCTCTGCCAATTAAAACCAATGATATTTGAACAAATATTATACTACATTATGAACACTATCACTATATTAAATCTTGAACATTTTGCATGTTGAATTAAACACCGTAAGTTTTCTATGGAGTATGTCCGGTGATGTTTCTACTTCTCACTTTTATTTTTGGGTGTTAGTTGACTAAACCAGTCATTCATGACGAGATCTCGGTGCACTGGGCAATTATCTTGAACAAACGCAATACTTGGAACTTCCACAGCTGGATACACGTTTTATACCGTAGTCAGTAACGTAGCTTAGTCCGAAATTGCGAAATAATTATCAGCCGCTGCGTATTATCCAATGTTACAGTCCGCCACTACAAAAAAAAGGCAAGATTATTGTAACTACAATGGTATAATAATATAAAATTAATACATAAAATAATTGAAAATACTTACGCTCTGGCCGGTCTCATTAATACAATTTGAAATATAAAACAACATAAAGTCCAACACAACAATACGCTGCCTCTGTTATAAATTATTTCGAAAAATTTCGATGGAATGGGACGAAGGTGAGTAAACAGATTATTTGTATTAATGCGGTATGCAGGACGCACAGGCATTCGCAATGCGATAGCGAATCGAACTAACAACGATAACATATTTATTAAGACTGACTTCATTGTCAAATATGTTATTGTCGACATAAAATACGAAGTTCTTAGTATAATATTATCTATTTTATTATTATCGTAGAATAAAAACACACAAATCGAAAAACGAAACTACGGAGATCCGATCCGTCGATAGATTCAATTACAGACACGCTGTTCATAACCACTCGGCCATCGAAGCGATAGGAGACCTTGTGAAATTGAAGATATTACTCTGCCCATAATAATTGATTCCCACGTCATTTATTTCAATGTGTGAGTGTATATCTACGGCAGACGATGCGCAAGGAACCCGCTTTTTTAAAGCTGATTCCAGTTTTGCCGGCCACCGTACATTCGTTTGAGACGAAAGCCGGTCTTGGTTTGAGCAAAGCTTTTTAGCTTACTATATGACGTCATTAAGACAAGTGTTGTTTAAGAAACCTATGATGAATGAAACAATTTTGAATTTGGAATATTTTTGAAAAAAGTGCACCGCTCATCAGGGTAAACAGATGAATTGGTCGACTTCACCTTACCTTTGCATTACTTCGCAGGAATATGCTGAGATAAAAATTTTGTTATAGTTGATTATTTGTTCAGCATCTATGTGGAAATATACCTACTTCAAATATGTTTAAAACCCAAAGCAATGAATACTTAATTATGAAAGGAGTAGGTAAACACAAGGACAGGTATGCATCTAAGAGTAGACTATTAGTAGCCAAATTAGAAATAATTACAATAAGTAAGTAGGTAACCAAATTACCAGAGTGGTTTTTATTTATACTACTCTACCCATCCCGTAAAGGAAAGTTCTTAAGGTCTTAAGATAAAAAAAGCAGACGCGGTTTCAAAAGTATCCAATTTACTAAAAAATACACCTTTTAGTTTCGGCAAAATGAAATTTATTAAAGCGTTCACCGAGATATATAATAAGATGTAGATGTGATGACGTCATTTTTGCGTATGCAACAATTCTGGCGTAGGTTTTTCAAGGTTAGCAACCTTTCAGAAGAAAAGCTGGAGTGAGAGTGACGTCAGTGTGTTTGTGAAACTTGTAGCGATGATGTCATCAACTTATGTATTGTTTGATTGAGGCTTTCGCCCTTAGTACACATAAAGTAACGTATCGTAAAACATACCTATTTAAAATTATCGCGTTAAGACCCGTAAATATCTAACCCGACCCGTAATTAGACCCGTAATTATTGCTACTGAATTATAGGCTTTAAAAGTACAACGAAGGGAATAAAGCTATGAAATACATGGATCTAAAGAATATTTGTTTTAGATCCAGATGGATGTTTTTCTTGAAAGGAGAGTTGTAATATTGGACAAAGAAGGATAATCAATCACATCAGATCCCATTATAACATGGTTTACACAAATAAAAAATAAAACAGTACAGCTTCTGTTTGTTTCAGGCTTTCGCTTTGAACACTTTAGTAAATATTAAAAACGTTAAAAGTTTTTCAAATTATCGCATTTAGACACGTTAATATATATGTATAATTATGTTAAAATGAGTACCTTCTATATATATTCTTTTATTAAATTGAAGAGACAAGAGATAATAATAGTCAATTATCCAAAGACCTAAACCAACCAATTAAGTATATTCCTTTCATCCGAACTGGATTGACTAGTTATATCATAAAATTATTAATATATTCTTTCCACGTATGCACGAAAATACTGAAGGCCAATCTAATTGATCATGCATAAATTTGAAAATACAGGTTTAAAAAGCAAAATATTCGCAGCATCATTGATTATGTTTTTCGATATAAGAAGCCCTTTCTTCACTTTTCCTTTTTTGCTTATTATTCCTTTATGAGCTTAAAAAATTTCAAGGTTTGCCAATAACCTTTCGGCGACAAGGTGACCCGTTTGACATTAGTCGTTGCCGGCGCAGTCTCGACACCCGGAATATCAAAAATCGCGGAGAATGTACGAAATTCACCCGTATATTTAAGCACTTAACGTTTATTTTTGTTTGTTGATATAATATGTTGGGTTTATTTATTTATGTGCTTTGGGTTCGAGCTGCGTTTTCGATGTCTGGAATATAAAGTTGCAAAAACACATTAAATTGGTGAATTGTAGGGCCGTTCAACCCCACCAGTAGTATCCAGACTCAACTTCAACACAAATCACAGAATGGTCAGAAGTCTCCTAAAAGTAACTCCACCCAAAAAACCCAGAAGATGCCTATCGAGACAAAAAGCAGACTGGTCCAATAAAGAAGCTTCAAAGAATACTATTCAATCGCTAAGAGACATGACAAAAGAACTTGTAAACGACGATGGCAGCATCGATCTAAATACAAAATACGCAAAGCTCGAAAAACAACTAACTTATGCTAGAGCGGAGAAATCCTCAACAAGCGTATATACACTAAGCGACGCCACACTGCAACTTATCGAAAAAAGGAAAATCCTGCTATCAAAACATCCAAGAAAGGAGTACTCCAAAGACATAAGCGACCTTAGCAAGAGAATCAAAGAGAACATAAGGAAAGACAGAAAAACGAAGAGACTACAAACGTTGGAAAGACACATTCTGAAGTCAGGAGGAACAAAAAAAGCACTCAAGGAATTGAGAAATATAAAGAAAGATTGGATACCAAAACTAAGCAGAAACAACAAAAACTCAACAAACAGGAAAGACATCAACAAAATAGCTACAGAATACTACCAGAAACTATACAAAAACCACGAGCACCAACACGTACCACAAAAAGATCCCAAGGATACAAGGAAAGATGAAGACACAGAACCAAATATCACTCCAAGCGAAATCGAAAAGGCAATTAACAGCCAAAAGAAAGAAACTGCTCCAGGTCCAGACAAAATAACAAATGAGCTACTCAGGGGAACCTTGGAAGAACTGCTACCCATACTAACATCAATATTCAACGAAATTCTGGCGACAGGAATAATCCCCCCTCAATGGAAGAAGGCACACATTATTCTATTATACAAGAAAGGGGACAAGTTCGACATTGGAAACTATAGACCCATATGCCTAATGTCCAACATCTACAAGGTCTTCTCCAAAGTAATTCTGAACAGAATAAGCAGAAAGCTGGATGAAAGTCAACCACGCGAGCAAGCAGGCTTCAGACAAAACTTCTCCACCTTAGACCACATCCACACAGTGAAACAAGTGATGGAAAAATACAAAGAATACAACAAAAACCTGTATATGGCTTTCATAGATTACACAAAAGCCTTCGACAGCATAAATCATAATGCCATCTGGACGAGTCTAAACCAGCAAGGAATTCCTCCAACCTACATCAACCTTATCAAGAGCATATACTCAAATAACGAAGCGAGAATACAACTAGAATCCCAAGGGGAAAAGTTCAAAATTGAAAGAGGTGTAAAGCAAGGGGACCCACTTTCACCAAAACTATTCTCAGCGGTCCTAGAAAGTATCTTCCGCAAACTATCCTGGGACAACTTTGGCCTCAATATTCTTGGAGAAAAACTGAACCATCTGAGATTCGCGGACGACATAGTTCTATTCGAAGAAAACCCGCAACACCTAAAAGAGATGATAGAAACTTTACATGAAGAAAGCATCAGAGTTGGCCTATCCATGAACATGAGCAAAACAAAACTTCTCACAAACTCTCTACCTGTGGCAATGGAAGTCAACAACAGCCCGTTGGAATATGTCTCGGAATATTGCTACCTGGGCCAAATAATCTCTCACCAGGACCAAACCACTAAAGAGATCAACAGAAGAGTTGCAAATGGATGGAACAAATACTGGTCTCTGAAAGAAGTCTTTAAATCCAAGGAGCTAAGCATGCAAATAAAAAGAAAAGCCTTCAACACCTGCGTTCTCCCAGTAATAACATATGGCTGCGAGACATGGTCACTCACAAAACTCCACAGAGAAAAATTAGCAAGATGCCAGAGGGCCATGGAGAGAAGCTTTACAGGAATAAAGAAGCAGGACAAAGTCAGAAGCAGCTCAATAAGAGACCGAACTAAAGTAATCGACATCTCCGCCAAAATCGACCAACAAAAGTGGAGATGGACCGGCCATCTAATAAGATGCCACCAAGATAAGTGGAGCAAAAAGGTATCCGAATGGTACCCCAGAGATGGAAAACGAAACAGAGGCCGCCAACCCATGAGATGGGAAGATGACCTAAAACTGACTGCGGGGGTTCATTGGAGAAGGGTTGCGCGAGACAGAGCGCAATGGAGGGCGTTAGAGGAGGCCTATGCCAAAAGGCAATCTGAACTAAGAGACATTCTTTAATCATATCTCAACACCCTAAAAGCAACACTAGTTCAGGATAAACAGGCTCATCATCATCATCAACCCCACCACGTAAATTTTTTTTATTTAAAAATGCAAATTAATAAATATTTTAAATAAATACACGTTGTTCCTGGCCCCCGTACTTGGATCCCCTGTGCTATGGGAAACTAAAACTCGTTTTTTATGGTGAAATTTTGCCTATCATCATTTATAGTTAATTTGGTATTTTTCTAAAACTTAACCTGCCCCTCTAGCATGCCCGTCTACGCGTGACAGATATAATTATGTCGTGCGTATTTTCTTATCCTATTGGAGGATACTTCAACATGGCGGGTTTTTTGACAGTTAAATGTGCGACAAACTTTTGTCATAGCACCGCATGTTACGGGGGTTATGCACATAATGCTTAATTTCGTACAACTATAATATAATTTGTATGTAGAATTTGCATTTTTTTTGTTTGCATTTTTTAAAATTGAATTGAAAGAAAAAATTTATACATCCTTGTTTTTATGAATGCATCTAATGTTCTGTTTGACCAAGTTATTAATTATGAATCAACAATCATAGAATAATTACATTATGTATGACGGTGTATGGATATGGTAATGAAAAGGAAAGTGATCTTGTGTGGCGAAAGAGAGAGGTATTGTTTTTGCGCATTACAACATAAGAACCTGTCTGCCTGGGCACCGATTCTCAAAGTTCAATTCTCAAATTACAAATTTAATTTATGTATACATTGCTGCAGATAACAGGGTAGACTATGCCAAGCTAAACAGACGTCCTTCAATGCAACTTTATTGTATGTGACTAGAGTTTAATTAAGACTTCAGTACGAATGCCTTTACCAGCAGCTCTACCCTTGAAATCAATATCGATCCCGATTTCAACCCAACGCAGTACCAAACCCATGCATTTGCTCTTGCTCTTAGTTCGAAGCACGTGACATCCCAACGAATGGTTAGAAAAAGCGCGCTCGTTTTAGAGGAGGAAGGCATCAAACAAACATATTAATATGTGTGTGTGTATCCATATTAATTTGGATATTTTTGCAACCATGAGTCAAAGACCTTGATAAACTCTAAGGATGGAAGATTATTTCAAAGGCCTCCTACGCCAATATATTTATAATTAGAAGTCCTCTGGCTTCAACCTCTTTATAAATACAGCCAATATTGAGCCCCTTGTAACTTATAGTTACGAAATTTTTCAAAACATGAAAGAATACCTAATCGTGCGGGACATACGGTTTCACACGTCTCAGGTCAAAGCTTTTCTAGGGAAGACCTTTTCTCAAAATGTCAATTTCTCAAAAATATCCTTTTATCAGAAAGTCCTCTTCTCAAAATGTCCTTTTAGACTAATTTGGCGACGCAATGGACATAAAATAGTACTTGTAACTTTTAGTTTCGTGAATTGGTTCCCCGTTGGTGTATTATGCAGAGTTACGACAGTCTGGTCGAACTTTTGTCGCGACCAATGTGTTACTCGCTCGTGCATTGGACACGAGGTCGAGGCCTACTTATCGCCTACATCAAAGAATACCAAAGTGTGCCTTATGGTGCTTATAATTTAATTTTAATATAGGATGCAACATTACTTTTTTTTTCAAAACTAAATCTTACTTAATAAATGTATTAGACTGAACGTCAAACAAATAAAACTGTATTTTATTAACAACTAGCGACCCGCCCCGGCTCCGCACGGGAAAATGGTTACTGTGGGTTATTCTTGAGTATATTATGCATGTATTATAGATATAAACCTTCCTCTTGAATCACTCAATCTATTAAAAAAACCGCATCAAAATCCGTTGCGTAGTTTTAAAGATTTAAGCGTACAAAGGGAGGGACATAGGGACAGAGAAAGCGACTTTGTTTTATACTATGTAGTGATATGTAGTGACTAGCTTTCCGCCGCGGCGCCCGCGTTAACAGTTTTTCCCGTGGGAATGAGTCATTTTCCTGCGATAAAAAGTAGCATATGTTACTCATGGTGAATGTAGCTTTCTAATCGTGAAAAAAAAAATTGAAATCGGTTCAGTAGTTTTTTACAAATTACAAACATACACACACACACACACAAATACAAATCTTTCCTCTTTATAATATTAGATGTATATGCATGTTAGTTTGCATCATCCATCATCGACTCTTATTAAATAAGGGAAAGACGTGTTTAGTTGATCCTGATTTTGACTGTACAAATAATGGCGCAACAATTTCCTAGTCGGAATCCAAATAAGGAGTTGCGGAGCGGAAGCATTTCCTTGCTCTTAGGATAAGGATCTAAATTAACGTGACCATAAAATGCAAAAATGTAATCTTTGACATATCTCTGTCTCTTGTATGACAAGCCGCGCTACCGCCGCCGTCATCCACATCCATTTAGAATCTTGTCAGTATAGTACAGTAGGCATCATACGCGGCTGAACTTAATGACCTTGAGAGAGCCATTATTCCGAGTATAGAGAGAGTACCTAATGCGAATGTTCAGCCGCATGTGCTGGCTACTGTACGTAAGCCCTGATTCTTTTTAATATATGCAATTTTTTTTTACTTGATGTAGAGTTAATTACAATTATCTTACAAGTATTTTAATTTGTTTCAGATATCGACGATCGTCTTCAATGCCGCCCTTTGGAGAGGGTTTGTAGCTGAGAAGATATCGTATAAACGAGGTACTTACTTGCAGTGATTCCAAATTATTTGTTTCTAACCTTAATTTATGCCAAAATACATTTAGGTACCTACTATAAATTTCTTTTAAAATATATGTAAAAAAAATCGAGCCTGTCTTAGTATGGGTTAAATGATTTCAGCCATACCATTCTTATGACGTTTTTCACTGGTGTAGCATGCAGAAATATAAAATAAATACATTTATTCAGTATCGTATCTAGTAGACTGGGCTCCGGTCGCAGTAATCCTTACCTCATAAGATACACTTTTAGACGCACAATGCAGTGAAAGATAATGTTGCCGAGTAGGGGTATTTATATTGTTTTCTTCCCTAAACCTGGCAGGACATTGTTTATTTTTCAGCTGAAAACCCTAAATTTTGCTCAAATTTACATCATAAGATTTCAATTCAAAATGATAATGCAGTGAAAATATTCCTTCCTAGATGGGGTATTTCGTAAGTTGGTTCCCCTCACCCTGGTAGGGACCGCAGTCAGCCGCCTCAAAGTAGGCCAAAAATGTCGATGTCTGACCTCATCCGATTTCAAGCTGAAACTAATGCAGGACGATAGTTTGAGAAGTGCTATTTATGAAAATATAACGATATCTGCCAGAATCCTGACCGAACCTTGTCATTATCGGAAGCCCCAAAGATAACACCTAAAATATTTGAACGGCTGAAAATTGATGTATTTGCAAAAACATACTGAAAAATCCTTTATGCCGTGAAAGATACGCTTGTGTAGATGTGAATTTATATAACTTTCCTCATCCCGACCCTTGCAAATTCCGCAGACAGCTGCTTCCGAGGAGACACAAATTACGTTACTTATCTCATCAGATTACAAGATAAAACTTATACCCCTACTCGGCAACATTATCTTTCACTACATTGTGCGTCTAAAAGTGTATATTATGAGGTAAGGATTTCTGCGACCGGAGCCCAGTCTATAGTCTTTCATGACATACTTTCCATCGCCAAACGTTATCTATTGTACGAGAGCTAGATATTAAAACTGAAAATATACGAGTACTACAGAAATAAGCTTATAAAAATATACATCCCAAAAGTTATATGCAATACAAACGAATGCGTCCTTACCATTTATTTATAGCTCTACGAAAAAGGAAAACGAGTAGAACGCGCAACAAAATGATTTATACTCTTTATCAATTAAAAACAAATAAGTACGTTTCAGCGTGGACGCATAATTTTAGCATAACATTGCGCCGGCTACAATAAAACGGCAGGGAGCGGCCTGTAGATTGTCATCAGTGTACTGAACTATAAATAAACGGATACACCATGTCTAAGAAATTCGATCTTGGAGGAGAAAGAGGTTATGTTGAAAGTAAGAGTGGGATGGGGTGTAAGAACGGATTTGGTCGTGTTGGTTTTGAGATGCAAAAAAGGTTTAAAGAAATAATTTATTACGTATACACACACACCCTTATTTTTCCGAAACTACATAGATCGAAATCGTCGACTATTGTTTTCCTTTTTATTAGTTTCGTGATCTAAGTTTCCATGAAAAGGGAAATCCTGTTAAAAAAAATCTTGATAAACAGTAATTCGTATGAAAAATAATGAAAAATCTAGTCGGTTTTTAAAAAGTGGGAATGTTATTTATTTACTACAAGTACTATATATATTTTTTAATTGACCTATGCTTGAGTCGAAAAAGTACGACGGATCAAGCTTCACCGGACTTGCGGGGGAGCGGAAGACTCTACCCCAAAAAAAGTCATATATCAACGCGTCTAGGGGCGGCTCGAGGGAGCCTCGGACCACGGCCTAGCGCGTTGATATTGAAAAACATCGTGAAGGAGACGACGCCTGAGGGGCTTCGTCTCTGATTATCAATTTTAATTTTGGTTATGACCGCGCCCCCGCCGGCGGGTACGGGCGTTGTTACCTGAAGGGTAAAAACTACAAGTACTAATAAGTATAGTGATAGTTTAGAACACGGGTTTTAGAAGTAATGTAGTGACATTACATATTTCAAACAGAGTTACTGGATCAAGTCTATGAAGAAGGACGGTTAAAACCAGCCGCAGCCTGACCAAGTCAGATCTTATATCCAACTACAAGATTATTTTCAAAAAACCAAAGCATATGTGCTGCAGAGACAATACTAAACGAACGTCGCTGTACGTTGTCTACGCGCAGAGATTTATAACCAGCACTATACTGTAATTTAACTATACTTTTTAGGGTTTCGTACGTAAAGGATTTCGTAGAAAACTAATTATTTTTTCGTCAAATATACAACAGTATTTCAAGATTAGGCTGAGTTCTCAATCATCGCCAGGGTCAACGCTGCGTCATTTTAGTAATCTAGGTATAGTTCGGTTGCCTTCGAAGCACATAGTCGCAGGTTTGAACCCCGCCGCAGAACGACGCACTAATGAGGTCTCAGCCTTACTAGTTTTGATTCAGTTACTGTAAGTGGTAGCTTAGCAAAAGCAAAGTCAGTCCACGGTTTTCAGCAATTTTATTAAAGAATCTTATTTTGGAAATGAAAAAAATTGTGATGAAAATCAGGGTAGGCTCGTATCCTTCAATGGGGACGGAACCCTTTGCAAGCGAGATCGACTCGAACTTAGTTTTTTTATAAACTTGCCGTTCTTGTGCCTCTTTTTAATTCGCAAAGGACATATTTTACTGATTTATAATAATGTAGATGAAAAAAGGGAATTGTTTTTGAAATATGGCTATCATCAAGATGCCACGTAGGTGGTTTAATTTTAATAAGTTCATTGTTCGTATTTACTATATTTGTTCTATTTTAGTGTTAAGATCCTTGGAATAATAACAAACTAGTAGTTGGTCACAGTAAAATTATAATATTTATTTTGAAGAGTGCATAAGCATATGGCAATAAAAAAGCTTATGGAAGGAAAAAATCGAATTACTTTTTAATTACATTTGTTGGTGTTGCGAACACTTAGTAATAAAATGTTTAGTTTAGTCAAAGTTTAGTCTAGATATCGCTTATCGTCTTGTGTCGTTTCAGCTACTATTTACCATTAAGTCTCGTATGAAATTACTATAAAGGTACATAACCCAGGAAGTGGGAAGCATTGACCTCTAACAACAACTGCGATCCCCAATCCACCTGCCATGCATGGGGACTAGCTTATACTCAGTAGGCTGGTATAGATATGCTATTTTAGGGGTCTATTTATTCTCTTTATTAATAATTGGACGAAACGAAATGACACAGTGTTATCTGTAGGTCTAGTTTAGTTTAATTGCAGATATAACAACCATGACACCCTTAGGTTTTATGACCATAATAAATGCGAGTAAAAAATAATTTAAAAGGCGAGCGCGTGCCCACAGATATGCGCGTAAAAACGCGTAACGCGCACTATTTGCTCGTTTCCCCGACGCATTTGCGAGATGCAAAATGTTTTATTTCTTTTTGTTGTTGGTATAGTTTTTAATATAATGTTGAGAAGGTGTAAATACGTACAGAAGCCGGCACATACGGTTGGACTATCGCACTACAAAATCCACCCGTAGGTACTACTACATACGGAATACTGGGGCGCTCTCAAAAAGAAAAGGCACGCTAATTTTTCTAATGAGGTTGGTTTTTATTAAAATCTATTTTTTTCTACCTTATTTATTAAAAAATTGTTTTGTAAAATCTTTTTTTAAAAATAACCTTACGACTTTTTGGTGAATAGAACCTTATTGCCTTCCTGAACATTTAATAATTTTAGCAAATGCCAAGTTGGAATTGAACTTAAAAGATTTTGTTCAGTTAAAAGTGCAGTCCATAGTATTTTGTGTTGCAAATTGAAAGTACACTGGCGAACTGCCCTTCTAATATGCCCGGTCCACGTTTGACAGACATAATTTAGTCGTGCGTATTCTCTTATCCTATTGGAGGATATTTCAATATGGCGGGATTTTTGACAGTTAAATGTGTGACAAACTGTTGTCATAGCACTGAATGTTATGGGGGCTGATGGGATTGACCCCGCGTCTCTCGGTTAGAAGCAATGACATTTACAACTACGCCATCGACGCCAGTTGTTTGTAAACCATCAAATACGAGATAATTTGACATAACCACCTGTAGTGACCCGTAATTGGCTGTAATGCTGTAATGGTGCTTTGTAATTCGTGTAATAACATGCTGTAATCTGTAATAATATGGTCGGGTGCGGGAGAGCACGGTTCAACGTTTGCTTTTGACAGTAATTGTGTAAATTCGATTTGTTAAGATAATTAGGTGTTCGTGTCTTCGGAGTTTCGGCTTCTAAGAGTGGAAACATTCTTTAGCTTGTGTCGTTATACAAAGTTTTTTGTTTGTATAAAACGAACTACTTTACTGGCAGTTTCTGAAAATCAGCACTGATATTTTCATCGCGAAGATCTGTATAGTCTTTTTCTTCTTCTTCTTATAGTAAATTTAATTCATACCAATTTTTTGATTCCATCTTATTTCATCGCAGTTTAATATATCCTACTTTTAAATATTATGTTAAGCTTTCTCTTCTGTAAATTAAAATAATACGTTTAACTTGTAAATAGGCCAGCACACAACTATTACATCAAATAGTGCATACTATAAATTATATTACCGCGAACGTACTATACCACAGACCACACAAGTTTTTACCTCAAACTCTTCTATAACTCCTAACTTCAGACACATCTAAGCTTCTTACTGTACACTTTCCTCTAACAGTTTCGTAACTGTTCTTGACTTCAATGTTAGCACAATTATCTATTACGTGCTAATCGCACAGCATAACATACATTGCTTGTTTAGTTAACTGCTGTTTGAGGGAGGTCGTTGGAAAATGGTGATGTGCAGCGAAGCGAGATGATGGCGGTAAGATTTTAGGTGAGATCGTTGTGGTGGTGGTTAGGTTGTAGTTGTAGGTACTTTTAGTTAAATATCTCGTTGGTTTAAGCTACTTGGTATTGTATCTTGATGACTTTGCTATATTATATTATGTGCATTTATATTTACAACCTAGATTTTTTGTTACAGGTTATCCAATAGGAAAAAGCAATGAATTGTAAAAGCGATTTTCTTGTTTCATTTCATTTCAGTACAATACAATACAGTATAGTTTATTGACACTAAGAAAAGCGAAATACAAATAAATTAAAAGAAGCCAACAAGTGACCTTATTAATTATTGGTGTTCTTTGAAAGAGAAAAATTGAAGAAACGGCAGAAAAAAAATTCCGTAACATTCTTTAAAATAGAGACACATAACAGTTTAAACCCTGCTTTTTAGAATTGGCTAGTGCTAGTTTAAAACCTGAATTTGCATGCATGCAAGGTAAATATAGCAGTTTAGGTTCTCGGTTTAGTACTCGGTTAGACTTGAACTTGGTGGGAACGTGCGACCTAACGGTATTGTTATAAAACTAAGCTTAGACTGAACAAAGTATAGTAAACAGTTTAGCGTGCTAATTATCTATACTTTACTCGTAATATGGTTATATTCATTCGTGTATTTAATGTATAGATACGTCTACAGTATGACATAAAAGATTCAATAATTCAATGAGTTTAAAATAATAAAATATACATGTAACAGTCAATCCAGTGAAAAAAAAAAAACTCGTTGATGTCTTTTGCATAGAGTTACGAGTAATGAAAATTATTGGATAACCTGGGTAAGATTTATATTTTGTCATACACAGTTCCATAGCCGTCAATGCTTTTTACGACTCTATCATGTTTGATATTACTATAAATGATTTTTTATTCAGTTGCCTTCCCACACGACATGTCGAAGTGTGGATGACATAACATACTATATAGGTGTGACCGTTGCCTAACCGGTGACTAACCTTCGCTTCTACCCACGGGTGGACCAAACGGCGACATTTAGGTCAAACAGGCGACTTTACTGTACATTGACGCTTATATATTTGCGCGGATTGATGGATAAGTATTTACACTAGAATCAGATATTTTTACGGGATATCTCTGCGATTAGATTTAGTTTAATGTTAGAGAATGACCAACAACTTAAATTTAGAGATTTTAGCGGAAGTCGCATTAACTGATTATATTCTATGATTTGAATTTAAGTGTTTAGTAGGTTTAATGTTAGTAATCTAACGTTAACTATTTTAAAATACTTCAGGACTTCCATATCTCAGATATTGTAGTGTATGAAATAGTTCAGAAATTATTTTGTTTTGAAATCCACTTATAAAAAAAACTGTAATTTTACATTAGACACAGCACATGAAATAAATTAAATTAAATATGTGGGACATCTCACACTCGGCCATCTGATCCCAAACTAGGCAGAGCCTGTACTATGGGTGTCAGATAGCTGATATACATACATATATAAATATACAACATCCAGACACAAGTCAAACACAAGTGCTCATCACACAAATGTTTGCCCTGGGCGGGATTCAAACCCGCGACCTTGTGCTTCGTAGGCAGACGTACTATCAACTAGGCTACGAGACCGTCGAATCAAGCATCAATCGAATAAAGCATCAATGTATAACACTTTTATGCCAATTTCGAAAGACGTTCGTTCAGGAAAACATAGTCGTTATTTGCATAAGCAAGGCAATAGTTCGACTACGAGTTTAGTTTGTTTGTGTGGAGGTGTAAACAAGAATTTACGAATAAAAGAAGACATTGAAGGCTTCTGTAAATAACTAACAATTTGTTGGCTGTTTCGCTACACTGGCTTTGTGAACCTTGAATGTATGTATGTATTTATTTCGTTCTTTTTACATTTTACATAAAGCTACGCTTTTCTCCCTGATTATTTATTTTCCTTCTCTTGAAAACATAGATTAAAATAAATCATAAATAAAAATTAATACAGTATTCATAGCAAATAATTTTCATTATCATTTATTTTTGACAAGTTGGTGGTATGGAGGGTATTGTAGATAAAAATGGGATTGATAAATAGTATATACTATGGGGCCTTAGCAAGTATCATAAAAACTTACAGGTATTTTTGTCATTTATGATGAAACATAGTTAAATATACTTCTATCTATTTACAGAGATTTTACGTGTATCATAGAGATGTGTTTTTCTGAATAAAACCCCATCTGTCAAATTGTGATAACAGTTTCTTAGAACACGTTTTAGTATTGTTTAGAAAGGTCATAAAAATGATGTTTGTCTTGTCGATTATCGGATCTGTGTTAAACAAATATCAGCGCTAGATGGTGCTGAGCAAAGTTTTTTGTGCTAAATGACCGCCTCCTGTAAATAATCTCAAAAATATTGTGAGAAAAGCTACACATCAACACACATATTTACGGGTTTTCTCAACGATTTCGAGGCTCAAGTCTACCCTGACATCAGGGTAAATAGGCCTTAGTCGACCACGCTGGCACAGTGCGGGTCGGTCAACTTCACACACAACCCTTGAATTACTTCGCAATAAAAGTACATATGAATTCGCAAATCAACACATTGGTTCGAATACGTGCCGGGTTCGAACCCGCGAACTTCCGAATGGAAGTCAACGGCCCTAGCCACTTGGCCACCGACGCTCTACAAGTTTCTTTATTTTTATTTTTTTTATCGTTCGCTTTAGTATTTTTTTTTTATTTATATAGGTCACCAACAGAGTATACAACAATACATTAAAATTATAAGACAATTACAAAATACAGCTAATTGCTACTCCAATTATAGGTGATAACAGCATGCAAACAGTGAAAACAATTTAGTTACAATAATAATCAAAGTAAATTTCTGTAGTGCCCAGCTAGCTATTCCCGTACTCAAACAATGTTTATTGTCACATCTAATCCACTAATGTGTATACAGAACCATGACAGGATATGCGCTTTCCGTTATTCTAATGTAAACCCGGACCCAAAACCAATATTGGTTCTCGATATTGGCTCGTTGGTTTTACACTCTGTGGTAAGACGATGACGTAATAAAAAGTCATTGTTCTTAACCGACGAAAATGATTATTTACCTATATTTGAAAAAAAAAGGAACAATAATTTGATGTACTACAAAATTAAGAGGTGAATCTAGCAGCTTTGTGACTTTAGGATACGTATTTAAAGAAATCAAATTAGAAAGTCCAAAAAACTTTGTGAATGGACACGTTGATGTCTTTTGTATAGAATAAAATTAAATAAAAATACAATATTTTATTAAATGTAAGAAAATGAACGCGTTGATGTCTCTTGTATAGAGGTGATGAAAATTATTGAGTAATCTGTTTAAGATTTATTTTTTCAGGGGTCTTTAACCCTCGATAAGGCAAAAGGAACTATGTTACCACATTAATTTGAACTTTGTTCCCTCAAACATAAAGTTGAAAAACAATGAACGCTATGCCCAATTAAGGGTTAAATATTATGTAGAGCGTTATATTGTCATACACAATAATTTATCGGTAGCATTTCTAAAAATATATATTGAGATTCAAAATAAATATCTTAAAAACTATTTAATAGGAGATATGCAAAATATAAACAAACGATCCCGTTGATGTCTTTTGTATGGTAATTTACTAACAAAACAGATGTTTACTTTTTATTTCGAATAATATAGGTGTTAGATTAAAACTTATACCCACCTTAAAAACTATATTATTATTTTAAACTTTTTTGGATTTCTGCAGCTTTTGACTTAGATCAATAATTACTCGAATAAAATAGAAAAAAATATATAAGATGCGAAAGCCGATGCGCAACCTTTGAAATTTATCCACTAGTTTAGTTTCCTATTTTTCCATATAAAATAAAACCACGAAGGTCACAGTCAATACCATATTCTGTGTGAGTGCAAATCCGTCACCGGAAGCTTAGTCAGGCGGTGACGCGCGCGCACCTAGATCACAAAAAACAAAGATGGCGGCGCGACGCATTGTTAGTCAGATGGTGGTCAGATGCTTCTGAGTATTTTATTAAGTATACGATATGTATTTGGATTTGGAAGAGAAGAAAATTCGAGCCAGCGAGCGAGCTAATATAATCGGTAATAAATATTTAAGTAAAAAAAAAGAATAATGATATTATCTCGCGGGTTTATTAGAACTTATTATTAGTTATGTAAATTTTAATTATATTTAATTTATTAGTAAAGGTTTAATCTTTTGAAAAGAATTTCCTGAGGAAAAACGGTTTTTCTTTTGGTAAATGAATTTTTGATCTGGTATATAGTTCACTTTATATCTAAAAAGTGATTCATCCTTTTAACTAACTCTTTGCCGAAAATCAAGTCGATTGCTTGCTTAGTTAGGGCGTGAAGGAAGAACAAACAAACAAACACACTTTCGCATTTATATTAGTATGGAGTATGGATTTTCCTCAAAATGCTCGCACGCCGCCCGTAAAAGACGACATGCAAGAACCGAACTGTTTTTTTTGTTTTTATTTATACTAAACCTCGATTTCGTCCTAACAAATCCTTTCCTAGAAACTTTGCTTTGACAAAAACTAAAATAAACATCCTCATCAAACAGAAAAATGTTCCTTAGAAGGAAAACTTGTATAATTAAATCCTCTACAGGCCGTGACCAAGAACTTAATTACTGATACAAAGTCTAAAAACTATATTGTTCTTCAACATTCAAATGCCTTTGATGGTATGCTGAGATCATCTTGATGAAACCTCTTTATGGTTATTTTATTACACTCTAACTTAAAATCTAAATTTGTTTGTCCTTTTTACGCTCCTAAGAACAAAAAGGGACAGGTGATTGTTAGTTTAGTACTACTATTTGGTATTCTGTGGTGTTTAGTTGCCTAGTACTATTATATATTCTGTGGTTTAGTTTAAGTTAAGTCCAACATTCGATTTGACGCGTGGTCGTACTAATTTCCGGGAAATAATCCCACTGATAATTACACCCAATTTAAAAACTGCGCTCTTATTTATGTTATTAAGTTAAAATTAGAAACAATAAATTCTCGTCATTTTCGGTTTCTATATGAACGAAAAATACCGTAACTTTTTATGATTAGGATGTGACCTAGGGGATTTCCGAGTGCATGCTACTTACACCCCTTGGTCGGAAGGTAATTATACCAACGCTTGGTAGCTGGTTTAGCCGGCACATTGTTGCCGTCTAACTCATTCTATGTTACAACCTAAAAGGTATACTAATGGCTATTTGAGATTAGACTATCAGCTGAAGGATTAAACCGATCAATCACTTCATTCTATTCTATTCATGCTAGAAGTACGTTTCATTTTATTGTGATTTGATTTTAAATTTCGAACAGAATCAATGGATGATAGTGAATTATAATCTTCGTAGTCGCACGCGCTCTTGGCCCGAAGGTTGTGCGCGAGGTGAAGTTACATTGTGTGCACCCACTACATTATTAATGACTAGCTTTACGCCGCGGCACCGCCCGCGTTAACAGTTTTTCCCGTGGGAATGAGGCTGTTTCTCGCGGTAAAAGGTAGCCTAGGTTACTTAAGGTTAATGTAGCTTTCTAATGGTGAAAGAAATTTTGAAATCGGTTCAGAAGTTTTTGAGTTTATTCATCACAAACACACATAAATGCAAATCTTTCCTCTTAACAATTTTAGTATGATAGGTGTTCTTTAATTACTTAAGTCTTCCGTTGTTTTCATTATATACTAAAGTATAAACTCATTACGACATCAATTTCACATAATATGTTGGTTTGAGCAATGCGTTTTATTTTTGGACCGGGTTTTTTTTTGTCTAAGTTAGTAAAAGAAAAGATCATTCTAATACAATACATATACCTACTCTATTGATGCCAAATAAACAATACAAAAAGACATCATCATCATCATTATCATAATTTCAGCCGATAGACGTTGACAGCTAAACACAAGTCTTCCCCAAAGATCTACACAACTTTCGTTTACGAAAAAAAATATTTCGGGAAATTTGCTTAAAATTTGCGCTGAGTCGTCACTAATACAAAAAGAAGTAAAAAGTAAATGACTATCACAATGATGACGCAGTTTCACGTTAATAAAGTAACGGAGGTGAACACAATGGAGTAATTTTATGAATTACAAGCCTCGTGGCTTCCATTGCTATATGGCACGGTTATTGGGTTCGAATGAGAATATCTGGGTCAAAATAACCTTGTGAGTGTTTGACTTAGAATAGGCTAAGAAATTGGATCAGAAGAAACTTCATTCTTAGAGTAACTAAAAGGCCCATCCAGAAAATGGTTAGCAGCGTTCACTTGTTTCGTTAACGAGAGCCTGTATGTCTCTCTGTACTGATGATGGGCTCAAGCCTACCCCAAAATAGGCGTTGGTTGACCACGCTTGCCCAGTGAGGATTGGTTGACTTCACACCTTTGAATTTCTTCGCATGTGCTGGTTTCCTCACGATGTTTTCCTTCACCGTAATGTTCTTGCATACATAAGACGTCTGTTGTTTTACACAATATTTTGTAAAAATATTCTGGTAAGTCAAATCTTATCTAGGCTTCATACTGGACATTCATGTTCCTAAGTCTAGATATGGGTACAAAATTACAGTTAATGTCGCAAAACGGAGGTATTCGCGAGTTGCACTCACAGTTGGGTGGTGAAGTGGCCAGCTGTCAACTGCATAGCGTCACGTTCTGTCTCAACATGCCCACGCGCAGCGGTCACCGCGCACCGCGATAGAGCGATAAATAAAGAGTTTGATAACCTAGCTATGCGAAAAAAATAACTCTGTAAGAATTAGAAAGAAAAGCCGTAAAGATAAAGAAACAAAGAAACGAAATAATTTGTAAGTTTGAAGAAACAGTTTTTATTTTATTTTTATGCATAATATGATCATCAAGCATTATATTATTCGTCGTCATATATTTTTAGTTTTAGAAGTTTGACGTATGTGTCTGTCTGTCTGTCTGTGGCATCGTAGCTCCTAAACGGATGCGCCGATTTTGATCTAGTTTTTTTTGTTTGTAAGGTGACACAATCAAGATTGTTCTTAGCTATGATCCAAGAAAATATCTTCAGCCATTTGAAAATTATCAGCTCTTTTTTAGTTGTTAAAAGGATCAAGTAAAGGTTTAGTGGCGGGGGTTTTTATTTTTTTTAAGTATGTAGAAGTATGTGAAATATATTTAGGTATAACTGATTTCCATATTTTTTTCAAAAATTACAGGCTTCTTACAAAAAAAAAGATTAAGGACCAAATTAAAATTATTATTTTTTTCACTGATTAAAACACTTGTGTTATTCAAAGAATCTGTTGAAATAATTAATTGCAGAAGAAATGTACTGATGGAGGATGTTTATAGCAAGGCATCTGGACTGTCAGCTCCTCTTCGTGGAAAAATTTATTTAATAAAAAAATAACGAATGCAGCATTGTGTCATGTATGGTCACAACATTGTATGTTTGTTACTGTGAAGTGTACCTTACTTTTAATAAGTAGTGATGATTGATAAATCGATTTGTTTAAATGTTCGGTTTATCGGAAAACTCATTATTTTCCCGGAGAAAAATATACTACCGAGAGTGGACTGATAATAAATAAAATAATATCACACAAGTTTATTTTAGAATATAAATGCCATAACAAAACATAAATAATAAGCGCTAAGTACTACAGAAGTGTATAATAGTACAATACAACCCGTATTACATTACATAAAAAAGTTTGTCGAAAATCTTCATTATATTATAATAGCTTGCCGCCACGGTTCCGCCCGCGTTAACAGTTTTTTCCGTGGGAATGAGGCATTTTCCCGCGGTAAAAGGTAGCCTATGTTACTTAGGGTGAATGTAGCTTTCTAATGGTGAAAGAATTTTTAAAATAGGTTCAGTAGTTTCTGAGTTTATTTATTACAAACATACACACACACAAAAATACAAATCTTTCCTCTTTATAATATTACTCGTAGTATGATAAGTATGATGATCCGCATTGCTAAAAAAACGCCAGTTTTCTGTCCAAGATCTATGATAATAATTATATTAACAGGTTTTTCCGTGCGAATGAGGTATTTTACCGCGGTGAAAAGTAGCCTAGGTGTTATTCTGATGTATAAGCTGGATTACTGTAAAGTTTCATTAAAATCCATACAGTAGTTTATGCGTAAAAGAGTAACGAACATACCTACATACATACTCACAAATTTTCTTGTTTATAATATTATAGTAGGATATAGGTTTAAATTTTTCATTTAACATGAACAAAACGAGATTAATTTTTCTATTGTGGTAAGTACTAAAAGTATAGTAACCTTTTTAAAAACAAGATGCAAACTCGGACGGACATTTATACATAATGTGACAAACAACTTAAAATTAGTAAGCCGTTCTTTGGAATCTCTAGTTTTATGCAAAATATTTAAAGTAAAATATTAGTCATGCCTGTCACGCTGTGTGACTCACTAATACAAATAGTTGTGTGTATTCATTATTTAATCATATAAACAGATTGTTGCCGTGACACGACATACGACATACTGCAAGCGAGGACAACCTCATTCAAGTTGATTATGTGTTTACATATGATAATCATAAACTGTTTGTTTTGTAGAGTAAAAAAAATAGCAAAATAACATCTAGACTTTTTAGACCAGACTTCGTAGCTGACCAGTAATATGTTTGCCTCATGGACCTAGTGTAACTATGTTACAAAGTCCATGGTTTTCCTATAGTTCTTGGGATTTCTATAATATCTTTCTATAATTTTTTATTCTGTTTTTGATTCAGTCATTTATTGAATGACAAATCCAAACCAGAAAAAAAAACAACTTATATTATTCAAGGACGTTATACAACAGTAGTACTTATAACATCCTTTTTTTTTCTATTCAGACTTTTTTTAACGGTAGTTCTTGTATTACAATAACTTTACCCTCTTTATTCATTCATGAAATTTCAGAATTATGACATCACATTTTTCACTTTGTAATGGGTTTCAAAATTGCATCTTCAATTTATTAATAAAAAGCTATCCTAATCTTCAGCCAATTCGAACCCTACACAAAACATAAACGTCCTCAAAAAAAGTCTTACACCACGCTGTAGATAGTGGTTAGAAAATGGTAAATTTTCTATTCCTACTTTTTCGACTTTTCATAACTTCGTTCATCTATTACACCGTCTAACGTACAGTAGCCAGCACATGCGGCTAGACATATTGACCCTAAAGGCGCCCGTGTTCTGAAGTGGTAGGGGTGAATTTCGTAGTGCGAATATCCATCCGCATGTGCTGGCTTCTGTAAATATTTATAAAGTGTGATGCACTATGCTGAAGGTGTATTGGCGACGGGTATCGCATGTCGTCACGTCCGAACCGTCGTACGCGCAGGTGAATAACCTATACACTGCAAATTCCTTGTTAGGGCAACTACAGAAAAATGGACGATAGTAAATGAAGTCATCATTCAATAATCATATATCTTGATCAGTTCTATATATAGTTCTAATAGTGATAGCTTAGGGTGCTAGCTAACAGACGAACCTCTTAACTGCAGCCGTCGACGCATCGACCGCAGTTCGTCTGTTAGCACCCTTAGCAAATACTGAAAAGACACACTCACCCAAAACTTTCCCAAATAAACTTTTTTATTTTAAATAATAAGTAATAAATAAAATAAAATCACTTTATTTCAAACTCTTGGCCCATATTTACCGTGCAATAATGAACAAAGCTACACAATTTGTTGTCAAACCCGCACTGGGCCAGTATGGTCTTTTAAACCTTTAGGCGATGTTGGTAAATTTCTCAGATAACTTAAATTCAGGGACAGCACCTCTGTTGGTAATGATGGCCATAATTCAATTATATGTATAACTATGCACGTAAATTATGTATTAATAACTTTTACGAGATTATGAAGGAGGTTAGGGGAATATTTTATCAACGTATTAAATTAAAATCTGCATAAAACTGCAGTAAAATCTTTACGATTAAAACCACTGCTGATTACAATCGATATTAGATTAGAATATTTTTAACCGACTGCAGAAAGAGGGTTATGTTTTTCGCGATTATGTATTATGTACCTATATGTATAATTTGATTTAAAAAATTACGTTAGATTCGTCTTAATAGAATAGAATATATTTTATTGCACACTTGAAAACAATAGAATCAGTAAATTCACAAAAAAGATCGAAAGTGTACATACATGTAGGGGGGCCTTATAGCTGAGTAGCAATTTCTACCTAGCCTAGGGTGAGGAGATATAAAAGTGAGTCGGGTCTGTCCAAACAGTATAAACTAGTTAATACGAGTAGTAAGAGTATCACTTGAGTATATCAAAATTATGAAACATTTCGGCTTCAAATAGTGAGTGTGAATGTTTTCTGTTCAAAATCTGTCGAGTGAGGTATCAAAGTAAAGGATTTTGAGCAAAACTTATAAAATGTGTAACAGTTAAATATTTTAATATAATTCGGAACGAAAAATTTTAAACCGAAATCACGCAGTCGGGTTTTATGCTTTTTTTATACTTGATATTTATCCTATTTATTTCATAGTTAACTACGCATTAGCTTGTAGAGGTTTATAATTAAAATACGTCTAATGGACTGGCTTTTATTATCATTGTTACCAAATGCTTATGCAGATAATGTTTTTTTTTATGAACCTGTAAGTTTTCTATTAAGGGAGAAAATCTTCAAAAACCGCAAGTTGTTTTGAAATTGAATCTTTGGCTGAGGAACGATAATTAGACATATCTAAATAAAATGTACAAATCTACTTTATCATTGTATCTAATGTTTATTAAGTGTTTTTAAAAAAACCTAAGTATGATGGATGAATATTTCGAATTTGATATTTTTTTTTAGAGAATGATCTATTGACAACTGGATTTTATTTTTATTTGCGATTGTATAACAAGGAAACAAATTTAAAAATCCTCAGTTTATAACTATTAATACAATTGTAAATTAAATTAAAACTGTTCTGGGGACGCGACATGTTTTTTAGTGTTTCTAGTAACAATATAAAATGTATTTCCATTATATTTTTATTTCCATTATTAGTTTTATTTCCATTTTAGTTCCATTGAATTTCGATAATATGTCAACGTTTTTTTATTTTTCTGGCCAGGCTACTCATACTACGCAGAAACTCATACTCTAAACGCTTAACCGTTAAGTTGAACCACCGTCTAAAAACTGTTATCAAAGTGTCAAGAACGTGCTTTGAATGTCTACTGCGGTGTTTTATTACCGAAAATGATAAACAACCAAAAGAAAATAACGGTAAACAGGTGATATAATGCTGGCAATGTGCATAGCTATTCTTGTTTGTGCATGCGTTCCATTTTGCCTTCTGCTGAAAAAAAATATTGCAAAAAAAATATTTTTTTAAGATTTCGTTAGATATTTATGCAGCTATACAATAAGTTAATGAGTTAGCTATTTAATTAGTTTAACTAGTACACGAGTAAAATGTAAGGAGTATCGATCTAAGTAGTTTCAGACACGTGCGTGATGCCATAAAGCTATTTTTTTCTTTTTGAGTACGGTTTACGTTTAATTTATTTATGTTTCACTACCTACTTATTATAATGCCTTAAGTAGGTATGTGATAATCAGCCAAAACAATTTCAGCGAAAAGGCAGAGAACCACGTACCTACATAATATGTAATAATGGAAAATACATTGGAACATGCCGTGCGGGGTTATTTATAAACCGATGAAATGAAAATATTTCTTGCTTCCTTAAAATACCTGAAATACCTATACCTATGTATGTATGTCCTTAGGTCCTTACGTTGAAATAAAAAAAAAATCTAAGAATGTTTATAAACTATTTTTGTTTGCACCTACACTACTTATTTACCTTTAAAACATCAGTCAGTTAGGTACAAAGACCATTAAAGCTAGAGGTACAATATATTAGCTATGTTGTTCTCTGCATACCGAAGCGATGATTGTCGCTTGATGACTGCAGATGACTTGATGTCAAGTATATCAATCTAAGTAAAGTACCCAGCACATGCGGCTGGACACTCGCACTACGAAATTCATCGCTAGTGCAACGGAATAAAGGCGCTTTCAATGAGAAAGTGACCAGCTGCACGTGCTGACTACTGTACCTGCGTAAGCGCATGACTCGCTGTCCGATGTCGCTTCTAGAATTACAATACCGTGTAAAACCTGTGACTCATACACTATTTGTGGTGACATTGGTGTTGTTTTTATGGGAAAGGCTAGGTAGATTGAGATGGGATTTACAATATTCATGATTAACTTATTTTTCGTGTAAGTTGGTTGATTGATTGATTGAAGATAGCTTAAATTGTTAAAGGAATACGAAAGGAAAGTCAATAGGGTTTCTGCTCAAACAGACTACAATAAACTTTAATTAATTAATAGGTTGCCTGGTAGAAATTGCTACCTTAGCAATAAGGCCGCCCATTTGTACACGTATATTGTTGTTGACTGTATTTCTTGTAATTTATTACTGGTGTCCAATAAAGTACATTTTATTCTATTCTAATTTTGAACACTTCTTAGAGTTCCGTACTCAAAAAAGAAGCGGAACCCTTTGGTTTACTTGAGTGTTTGTCAGTCCGTCCCGTCTGTCTCACCGATTATCTCAGAATATATTTTTTATTCTTATTTATATAATTTTTTATTTCGAACTCTGCGGAAGATTAGGTACTGTGAGCTGACTGAGAATTATTCTATTTTCAATCTGAATTATGCTGAAGGTATATTGAAATTGGTTGAGGCGCAAAATAAAAGAAAAACAGTTCACACTTTTTTTGAAACGCTACACAAGTATATACTTATTACTTACATTGAAAAGTTCGTGCCAAAAGCACGTGGGCCGAAACGGCCACTCAGTTATTCGTACCTGACAATCATTTTCTTACTATTTTATGCTGCCAGATCAAAAACAACTTGTCAATCAAAAACAAGATTACACCTTTCTTTGAACAGGTAAAAAAATACATTCAAAACATGTCTAACCCAACACTAGTAGGTGTATTCAAATCAGTAAAAGAAGTTAGGGTGCTTATACATGGTGCAAGTAGCTTGCGCCTGATGAGTCAATGGAAGATTTTCTCACAGCTTAAAATAAAAAAAAAAGAGCGTTCTTTAAGATTTCCATGACGCTGCGCTAGAAAAATAGTGAGAACAGTGAGATTTATTGTAGAGTTTTTGACTCTTTTCTTGTCGGATCGGATTGTACAATATTGTACATGATTCTGACTGAGATTAATTTTAGGATAATTAGTTGATTAATTTGAATGTTTTTATAATCCAATACTTCTGTATTCATTACCTCACTATTTACTAGTGCCATCAGTGTTAAGCAGTTCTGTAAAGTTTTTTTGTTAATTTGCTACTTGAAAACTTCCCATTGACTTCGTTGCAAAGCACTAAAATTGTAAAATATGTCATGGCATTCCTTAAATAACAAAGAGTAGGTCACACAGATATAGATTTGATTAGATGCGGCCAGTGTATGTACTTCGCGTGTCCAAACGAAGTCAAATTTGACTCAACATGTGCAAGCTACTTGTACCGTGTACAAGCACCTTTACTGAACAGAATCAGATTACGATATAATCATAGGCTAAAAGCTCATATCATCTTATGATCATTGTTAACTTGTCAACATCTGCATACAAAGGCTTATCGGGTGCATTCACATCACCTTCATTGCTTTGCGTAGTCGGGAAAAACGCGGTTACATTGAATTAATCGGAAATGGATGTGTGTTTGACTTTTGTAGGGCAACTATTGTGTTGATAGCGGTTGCTTTTTTATCAGAAGCAGTTGTAGAATTGTAAGAATTATTCGCATTGTTGTTGACAATGACAATTTATGTTTTACTACTTGTTATAATTGCCTTGAGTATGTTATATGCTTAACAAAATAATAATAATAATAATGAAAATGAATAATATTTATTTACAATTTAGTATCAATAAGGTATTGAAAATAATGTATACTTATTTCAAAATGAAGTTTGAAGATAGAAAAAACAGGGTTACTTAGTAGTATACAGCAGTATACTAGTGACAAATAACTGCTTATGGCCCAAAGAGTATCTAACGTTTTTTCCGGCAGTTTCGACTAATAGAAAGACACCAATAGAATGCTGCGTGACATTTGGAGCAATCACAACCCTCACACAACCTCCCTGCACCTCAGCCAGTTGACAGAATTTCTTTACTTTTACTCTAATTTCTTCTTTATACTATGAAAAAATAACTTCCACTCTGTTATGGCCAAATAGAAGCAAAGTCAGATTTAAGTCCCTATAGAATACAGGATGTTTTTCTATCTAGCTATAAAAGAAACTAGCGCGGCTCCGCCCGCGTTAACAGTTTTTCCCGTGGGAATGAGGCATTTTCCCGCGTAAAAATGTAGCCTATGTATGGGTGAATGTAACTTTCAGATGGTAAAATAATTTTTGAAATCGGTTCTGTAGCTTTTGAGTTTATTCTTTACAAACATACACACACACACACACATACACACACAAAAATACAAATCTTTCCTCTTTATAATATTATTAAGATAAGATAAGATTAAGACTAAATACCTAACAGACTCATAGAAATACAATTAAGTCAGTTTAAAATCTAATGTATTTGTTTGTTTGTTTCAGTAACGAGCCGACCATGTGACAGGCCCGAGATCAAGGCGGCGTGATCTACTAGTCTTATTATTACAGGTGAGCTCTATGATTTTTCATACTATACCTTTTATGTCCTAGGTTTAGCAAAGATTTTCAGTGATACTGTTCCCGCAATACGCGACAATACGGAACAAAAAGCATTTGCATTTTTTTTTATAACGGTTCTGATATTGAATATCGAATCTAGGTTCAGTAAAGCTTGTTAGTCAACAGAAAAATCGTATAAAAGTTGCGAACGCGCATGTTAAAACCTACCTGCGACGACGGCCGCAGCCGTTAAAATCGTTCCAAATTCCAAATACAAATAGATTCAAATACACAATAGTCGTCGCAATTCTTAGACGTCTTAATCACTGGCAGCTGCGTAAGTTCCGTTTAGCTACTCATGTACTCAAGCAACAACTAAGGAATGTCGTCGAGGCGGTATTTCCTTTAATTATTTTGTAATGTCTCGCTACAATCACTATCAAAGCAATCCTATAGCAATTATGGGACCCTAGTACTTGCCTTTTCTGCGGACTGTTGCAAGCTATTATTGTGTACCGTCAAGAGCATAAGATTGCATGGACTTATCCTCGTAAGTCCCAAGCAAGTGTCCTATTAAAAAAAAACACTACTTTTCCGGCCCAAGATGGTTTCCTAAAACAATTTTGCGGCCCAGCGTTCTAAAATTATGACATAATATTGTAACCCATTTTGCACTTTGAATAGTCCCAGCCAATACAAAGACATATATAGACTCTTTTTGTAAATCAAGGTTGTGAGATAAACTCTCATCATATCATAGCGCTTCATGCTATGGGGGTTTATCTATTGACTGGGCCTGCCCTATTAATTTTTTTCTAAGTCGTCGCTTAAAATTATGATTTCTGATATTTCTTCTGTTTATTTTTTATTTTCTTACCCTAAATGCAAGATTTTTAAAATAAATATAAATAAATTGTTTTGTATTACTGTCTTAGTACAATTTTAAAGTAAATTACTGTGAGAGGCTAATCGTCCATTACTTGCAATTTCATTGGAACTAAGTATTTAAAAAGGATTTATTAGAAGAATCCGCTCCACTTAAGGTTTCTTAAGTACGTAATTGGTGGGAGTTTTTCCTTTCGATGCGATTCTCATGAAATCGAGTCGATTCCGTCGTAAACATGTCTGTTTTTTGGACTACCATTTAGTACCCTATGGTATCCCGCACTTCCATACCATTTATGGTACCTACGTACAGAGTGGACTATCAACATAGTTCATCCCTTTTTCAACAGATAACACGTTGGTACCTATATGACTATTTTGTGGTAGAGCCTTCCGCTCCCCCGCAAGTATTACGTACCTATTCTTTTACCTAAATGAATGTCGTTTTTATCACAAACATTTCAAGTTTTCTTACCGTAAATAGTTTTGATTACAATATTATTGTTTAAATAATTCAAAAAAAGAAGAAGAGAAATTTTCTTTTTCAAAAGAAATATAACTAAATGAAAGGCATTTAACGAGAAAAGTCTTTTCATAGCGTAAATTTGACCACCCGACTAGTGCAAAGCTGAAAGGGAAGGGTTATGAATTTAGTATAGTACTACCACTACCGCTGTGCACTCCCTTAGGTATGAGGTATGAGGTGGGAGCCGGGGAAAAAAGTGCATGAGTATGGACATGACGGATAGAAACAAATGACACTACCTGCCGCCACGAGCGTTGACGGCGGGCTGACAGAGCGCGTCCCCCCCCCCTCTCGCCGCGCGCATACCTAAGGGAGTGCACAGCGGTAGTGGTAGTACTAGTCGATGTTAGTATGTAGATTATTGTAGATAGATTCCATCGACTAGAGCGCAAAAGTGTCGAATGTGTAAAGAAGAATGTGAGTACTACTATGAAGAGTATGCATGTTTTTTGAAAACTAACCTCTTGCAGTTAGTCTTGAATTGATAGATAGTTAGTATAACAATACCAAGCAACAAAACGTGTTACCCGACATTGTCTTGTCTATATCCGTCTCGCTCACACGATTTATTGAACAAGTAACGCTAACAATCTGAAAAAACCGTGGAATCTTCGCCGTTTCCGAACTAGTACCATATAAGCTCTACCATAGGTAGTTTTCTCATTGATTTGTCACTTGAAAGTCGTATTGGTTTCAGGGATAATCAAGTGTAAATAATAAAAATCGAATTCATGGAAAATAATCCCGTTTTAGCCCATTATAATTTACATTCTTAGATTTTCGCGGTTGTTAGCTTACCGATATTTCGACCGAGTTACATCGATCATGCTCACGGCAGACCTCGGAACTCGGTCGAAATATCGGTAAGCTCAATTTAAAACGAAATCGTGGAGAAAATCTGTGAAAATGTGTGTTAGTGCATCATAATGTAATTCGCAAAGCAATCTTGATTTATCTATTTGATGACTGGTTGAAATAAAATGCATCCATTCCTTCTTCCAAGTACCGTCCTAAATTCAAATTGTAATGATATTCTTAAATGTTTTTGGCCACAGAATATTTCGTTTACTATGTAACAAAATTAGGTATCGTTTATACACATTATATATAAAGATTGATAGTATTTATATCATCATTTTAACCTGTAGACATTAACTTTTAGAACAAAGTAGAATAGAATAACTTTATTTAAAGATTATCTCCCATCTCCAATGATCCGTCTAGTCTTCCCACATCCAATTATTCATGATTTTCATAAGATCGTCCGTCTACCTCGTGAGATAACTGCAAAGGACAAAAGTAAGTAAATAAAAATAAGGCATAGGTACAAAACTTTTATTGTTTTATGCTACAGTAAAATTTTTATTTCATTTTTTAATTGACATATGCTTCTGTTGCAAAAATTTACGTATCAAGCTTCACCGGACTTGAGTTTTGTTTGCATCGAGTAAACGCACATAAACTAAAAGCGAGAATGATTCCAGTTCCATTAGTATGGTTCAGTTACACGCTGTAAGCCGGCCGAGCTCGGTTAACAAGCGCGGGCGCAGATATCTGCGATCTACTCGTTACTCGCGACACTTCAATAGGACGCTGCTATGCATCAGCCTGATGCTGACTTATCTATGCAGGGTCTACGGTAAACATAGGTTATATAGATATAATATACCAGGTAAATTTCCAGGGTTTGTAAATAAAGCTTGAATTTGCCTTTATGTCTTAAAATTAACACGAGAAGCAAGCAAGCAAGAAATCATTTAAAGCTGGTCTAGAAATGAGCAATAAAATATATTTTTTGCGTTTGTAAATAATAGTTTTATGTTTGGCGTATTTGTTGAGCTTGATTCGTCGTACTTTTTCGACACAAGCAAAGATCAATTTAAAAAATTTATAATCATTTTGATGACGAGTAAAATATTTAACACGTTCATTCGCAAGAAGCTTATAAATGTTAAAATGAAAGTGTGTATCGCTGTCTTTTTTCCTCAGAATAACTGGCGCAGTTACACTACCGACAAATCCAGAAATAAAGAGCGAAGCGCGCTTTTTCCTGTCAGGCTTTTTCCGAACCGAAATGAAAAAAAGAAAATGATACAGAATGAAAGTTTATATAAAATAGAAGTGATGGACACTGCTATCAATTCCCTTTACATTTAATCGTCTCGTGCGAACTTAAGCAATTCAGATTGACAAATATCGTGCGCGATAAAAATGTATAAATAAATTATATATTCAAGCGCTTAAACGTAAGACTTTTTTATACTTCTCATCTCATTCATCAAAATTAATTAACTAAATACAATATGTTTGTTTGTTACATTCTTAGGTTCTGTTAGTCAATTTGAATGTTGAATAGTGAATATATCAAAGTCAGTCTGGCTAGTTTTTGCCTTTTTTCCTTGCTCAGAAATACCTTGGCAGTTATGTAGAATTAAAAACGTCCTTCCAAGACTAGCTAACTATTACAAAAACAGCTAAAAATAAAAAGAATACCTAAGTGCGTATCGTATTTCGCGTTGAGTGGGTTCTGCACAACGCTGTAATAATTATAGTTTTTTTTACTGTTGTAAACAAAGGTGCCCATTAAGTGTTTTTTTAGTTCGTTAATGTATCTTCAATACGCTTTATGTACCAACGCTCTGGTTAATAAGGGCCTAATTTGTTTAGAAAATACGTAGCGATGAATGAAAGAAGGAAAAACTTAATACGTTTGCCCAGTAGCAGGATTTTTATAAATAAAGCCATTATCTTCTTCTTTTATGTTTTTGATTTTTGTGTACCTATATTTTGTATTATGTTAAAAATCTATTTTCTTTAGTTGCAATTTTACTACGGAACCTGAAACGTCCTCGTCAATGTGTATGTATATTTTTTGTCGCTTTATTCAGATTTTTGAGTAAAAACGAGTTCCTAAAAAAAATCAATTAATCTTTAGTGCATTTATGGGCTGGGCTCATTATAATAATGATTTAAAGTGATCGATTGATCATGATTTACATTTAATAATCGTGAAATTATAGCTTTCAGAAAGTTGGTGTACCGGTTGTAGCGGCTAGGGCTTTTGGTCAAACTTGGGAGTACCTAAAAGCACAGCTAAAAGTGTCTACCTATCATATCAATGTTTTCAATTATCTAAATCTTACTATCTATAAATTGAAGCGAAAAATGAAAATCAATCAAAAATTGCTAGCTAGCTTATTAAAGGCTATTTAATAATAAACTATCTAAATCTAGTACATTTTATTCAATGTTCTTACGGTGAAAAAAAAAAACCATGAAGTAATTCAAAGGTTGAGTGAGAATTTAACCAACCCGCACTCGGCCAGCTTGACCGATTATGGCCTATCCATCCTTGTTTTAGGGTAGGGCAGGGCTTGAGCTCCTCGGTGGGGACATATGAGCTGTTAACTATAGTGAAACGATACGAAAATGAACATTATTATCAGAGCATTCTACTATCCACAGCTTTTAGTAAGTACTGTGGCGTGCATGCGTCATGCTTGTTCGCCGCTTTCGTACTGGCAGTCTATTCGCGTATTTTGGCTGTTTAATATGAAAAATAATATTATGTTATTATGTGAATTATATTATGTTGTTTGAATTTTCGGCCGCCATTGAGACGGCTACAGCCACAGAACACTATTAATTGCAGCCCTTGCTGCGTGCCGGACGATTTTTTCTATCACAAAGAACTTAAGACCTTATTCGCTAATATATGGCTCTCCTACTTTCCTTCGTCAGTACCTAGTCCACTGTTGTGCTAAGGCCACACTCTTGACTAGCACGTGTTACCAAAATACCCACCTTTTCTTTCCACAGGAGGTTTTACCGAGAACTTACATAACGATGATGAATATAACGAGCCTCCCTCCCTCGGTGATTATGACCCGAGTTATTGAAATTTACACAGCAATAACGCAATTTCGGGGGAAGGAACCTGTAATTACGCACCCGTGTAAAAGTTGCCTTTGAACATGAGAATAATAATGTGAAGACCATTACTGGTAAGATGTTTATGTCATGTTTTTGATACGCAAGAAAGATGAAAACTAAATATGAAAAGCACCTTACCTATGTAATCTATAGAAATTTATAGTGCTGAACAACATTTTAAAAAGAAAATTCTACACAAATAAAATCTATGGTGCGACCAACGACAACTGCGATCCCAAACTCATCTCTGCCTGCTAAGCAATAGCAAGGTTTTTTAGAAGTCAATTTTAATTAAAAGTTGTAACCAGCCAGAATCATAAACAAAAACTGTAGAAACATCGGCCGTCCAAAAACCAAAGAATAATTAGCTTTCTGACAGTACAATATCGAAGCTCAACTTAAAAATTACTGATAGGTACATACAATATTTGAAATACATTACGCCGTCAGTATGATATGAAAAACTTTTAAGTACTTTCTAAAAATCTTGTTTGAAAATATCACAGAAGATTATTCTGGCATGCGTTTAATGCTGGTTAAGTTATACCTGGAAATGCGGTTACATTTTCCTAAAAAATTTTGAGAAAGAGACAAGAGTCAAGCCAAGAGAAAGAGCAAGTCTATGAAGCTTAATACGTAGATAGATAGATGATAGGATATACAAGCGTAGGTCAATTATTAAAAATACCTACGCAATGGATAGCAAACTGTTCTTGTTAATATCAGTTACTTTAAAAAGGGGCCAGTACAAATTGAAGTTCAATTTGTTATTGATGAGGATACATCCCCTTCGCCAGAATAATTATAAGGTGCCACAAGAAACGAAGGAATCAATGGCACGAGATGAAATCAGATAAGGCGTATTTTTATTTCGAATATGTAACTTCGAATAAGTTCAGTTATGTTTTATAAAAAAATATTTTAATAATTTAGCAAGAGATGTTTCATTGCAAGCCAATCAAAGTCAAAGTCAGAAGTTTTTTAAAAGTAAGAGTGAAAAATTATTCTTTTATAAGACCAAATTTTTACTTTTCAAAGCTGATAAATAGCAAGGATGGTGTGCATCTGTGAAGAAAAACGGCCACAAAAAATCTCACACTATTTGACAAAACACAATACAATACAACCAAAAACGAAACAATAAATAAGCAAGCAATAAAATAATGTCACATCATCGTATCAAATAACTTCAAAATCTTTTGGCTGCTTCCGATGACGTAAAAGATTTTTTTTGATTCTTTTCTAGATATTATTTTTTACGCTTTTAAGAACTGAAAGGGACAAGATTGTTATGTTTTAGTTACACACTTCAAACATCAATTTAACGCGTCGATCGCACTTGGAAAACATCTGGCATAAAATTATGCGCTCTTATTTTAAACTTGCGGTAAATTTTGACTTTTCCGTGCAGTTTCCCGTAGAAATGAGACATTTTCCCGCGGTAAAAACCATCTAAGATGTTGACTGGGGATATAAGGTACCACCATGCTAAATTTCATTCAAATCGTTCCAACAGTTTCGGAAATTAGCTCCTACAAACAGATAAACAGAGAAAAAAAATTGAAAAGCAATCTGGATATGTTCTACATCACTTTTTACATCCCTGGCTCTTTACATCCTGGCTCGATCTTTAGCATTTTTTTTCGATGAACTGATTTTCGAACTCTACATTTTTATTTATATACCTAGACATCAATATCATTAATTCAAAATGAGATTAGGTAATTCATGTACCGTCCCTTTTAGTTCTCATATGAACGTAATTTTTTTCGTTTTTTAAGTTTAGAGTCTGACTTGGAAAAATCACCTCCAGTATAATAGATTTCTCTATCTTTTACGGCCAATCGAAACTATTTATCTGCTGGACAATATTAATAGATAATTTACACCCATTGACGGATAAATTAGTCGCCCCAAGTATAGAATTATACGGAAAACAAGTAAAACTGGTTGCGGTGACTAAGCTATGAACAACCAATTACCAAAGACCTCTCTTTCTGTATAACAGTTACGTGATCAGGTGTCAGTAACAACTGGTGTGTGGTTATTTGTATGGTGGTTTGAAAACCAGGTAATCTACTGTTAAGACAATAACTAGAATTTGAAATTCTGATTTTGCAATGCAATTATACTTACAAGTCAGGTTTCTAGGTCCTGCAATGCGTACGTAATCAATTTAAAGTAAGCAAGCAACACTTTGTAGCATACCCGTATCTGTTTAATATGAGAGGAAAAAACAAAATATGCAATTTTTTAGAGTTTCTTTTCCACAGCAGCGCACACATTGCGGGAACCTGCCAGATCTGACCCTTTAACATGCCCGGTCCACGGGTGCAGACATAATTTTGTCGTGCGTTTCTCTTATCCTATTGGAGGATATTTCATGTATGGCGGGTTTCTCGCTCGACAAACTTTTGTCATAGCACTGCATGTTACGGGTGCTGTTCAAACTGATATCGCATCGCCTCTTTTCAATATTGAGTTTATACTTGTTTATTACTGTGAGACGAGAGCTATAGCCTTGTTTTGAGCACAAACATTTAACTTTTAATCTTACGACATTAAGTTTTAAAAAAAAAACCTATATGGATAAGTTACCTTGACTTGGCATTCTCGTACAAATGTAATAGATAAAAATAAAAAAAAACATTCTTAGATTTTCGCGGTTGTTAAATTCACTAACAAACATTTTCAAGGGTTTTCTTCACAATTTAGTTCTAAATTGAGCTGATATTTATACCGGGTTACACCGATCATGGTCACGGCAGAACTGGTGAAGCGGCGGCGGGTAAAACTGCAGAAACTTTTTTATTTTTTTTATTTTTAATTGACCTACGCTTGTGTCGAAAAGGTACGACCAATCAAGCTTCACCGGACTTGGTGCAGAAACTCATTCCACCAGATTATGTTTGATGACCCGGTCGTAATATCGGTAAGCTCAATTTAAAACTAAATCCTGGAGAATACCCGTGAAAATGTGTGTTAGTGAAAATAAAAGAAACTAAAAAATCCTTTACTGCGTGTAACATAGTCCAATAAGACATTTTAGAAGGAATCTGAAATCTATTAGGGTTTCGTACCTCAGAAATAAAAAACGCAACCGGACAGACCCACGAGCGATCCTATAAGGGTTCCGTTTTTGATTTTAAGCTACGGAACCTTAATAATTTCAATTGCCATTGCCAGACAACTTCTTTATAGTACAGAAGCCAACACATGCGGTTGGACATTCGCACTACGAACTTCACCCCTAAACGGGCTCACAGGGTCAACATAGCCGCATGTGCTGGCCACTGTACTTTCAAGAGCAGATCAAACTGGACACGTGTTCTTGACTGTACTACGGTTCTAATTACATGCTCACGTTGTTTCGTAATAAAATTAATATAGTGTATCGATATCTAACAATCGCAAGTCGGTAACTAGACATAATTGGTTTCATCGAAGGAGCATGGATGGATATTATGTTATTACAATTTCGTAATAATTACGATCGCTGACCATCGTAGCATATCTTTAAGCATCCAATTTTAACTCATCATCATCATCATCATTTCAGCCAGTAGACGTCCACTCCCGGACAATTTTAATTACTTTAATTTAATTACAATTATTTTTTTGCACGTTTTGATGAAAAACAAAGCTTTTCTCTTTTCGCCATCTCCGTGGACCTTTAAAAGAGATTATGGCCGTCTGCAAATTTTCTATACCTAATCAATTAAATTCATTTATTACTAACAATATGTGCGGTCTTTTGACGAGATTATTTCTCCGAAGACCCCTATTTCTATAAACCTGCAATTAGCTGTATAATTTTTAGGTTTAAATGCGATTTACATTTAAAATATTCGATGATGATGTAACACAGTCTTAATGCGAAGCCATTGTAAAACAAAATTTTGTGGATGTTGTCTGGTAGAATAAAAAGAAACTGAAAGTAACCATGTGGTTAAAACGGAAAGTTAGTTTACCTATTTACAACCTACTTCTTGCTAAGTACAGTCGGAATGATTTAAGACGATAGAAAACAGTTTCTGGTATAGGTACCAAATGAAAAATTAATGTGATCGTTGTCAACTAAATTTTGTGAAAGTACGGCAGTTTGAAAATAACACACGGCAAAGGTAGGTATTAATAATAACAATAAAGAACTTTATTTGTTAAAAATGGCGTACTTAACATAAACTTATCAACTATCGAAAATGTTTGTTAATAAAAAGGCTAGATTCTCAGCACGCAATGCTGTTTTTCAGAATCTTCTATTAAGATAAGTTAAAAGGTTTCTCACCCCTGGATAACCTTTATATGCAATAAAAATGGTTGAAACATACTTACTGATTGTTTTTTATAAATAAACAAATAGTTATAGTTTTGCTCTTTACAGGATTTTATTCACATCAAGTCACTTAGGAGAATACCCTAAATCAAAATGTTTTACAATAACATTTTTCGACTTCAAAACTACAAAATTAACCTCGATAAGTAAGCAATACCAAGGACCAGACTGTCCATGGTTGGCCGTTCAAAAATGGCGTTCGTGTGGAGAAGAGCGCCAGAAGAAACTCCACTTCTTAGACTATAATAAAAAAAAGTAAAACAAAAAATATCTAGGTTCTGAATTCAAACTCAATCGAACCGTCCATCTGCGTAAACGCCGCCGTCCTTGCGCCCGCGCCGCCGTGCCCCACATTCGGACTCGCTATCACAATGCTATGGATATCCGCCGTTCGCAACGCCAACTGCGAAGTCTGTGTTCATCGAAGCAGAACAACCGTAAGTAATGATATAGAGTCAGCATATAATTACTAAACGCACGATATCTGTAAACTAGCGCTGGGTAAAGATGTCTAGCATGTTCTGAGACTAGTACCCATAGGCTTTTTTTATTTCTACCCCGTATGTCCCACTGCAGGGCAAAGGCCTCTCTCATCTTCTTCCACTTTTTCCTATCCCGAGCTATGTTATATCCTACTCCCCAGAATATGCATCCAGCTCGTCTCGCCACCTCTTATGGGGCCGACCACGACACCTTTTTGCATTTTGAGGCACCCAATTATTTGTTCTTTTGTAAGTTATATATGGCATTATAAGTTAAAATAATCTTCTTCGGCGGGTTCTTCTCCACAGCAGCGCATATACACTGCGCGAACCTATGTCAGTTCTGTTCAAAGTAATATCGCATGGCTCTTTAAATAGGCTATTTGACAATGCGAAAAATAAAGTGTTAATTACTGTAATCAGTATGTAATGTAAGTTTAAAAATGGATATTTACTATGGGAAGTTGAAAATAATAATTAATTTATGTAAAAATCCGTAAATAAAAATGTATTTTTTTTGGCGTTTGTCACGTGACTCAAAACGCTCCTGAGTGGTCGGGTATAGGACATATGTCACTAGCCAGTAAACATCGTTTTCTACTTAAGCAACTTGTAGTAGTAGTACTGGCTAGTGACGTCACCGATGCCATTGCGACGCCATATTGTCAAAGTAGCGTTTTGGCGCGCTACTTAAATATTGAATTTTTATTTTGATATTTTTCAGGAAATATGTACCAGAATTAAAAAATACAACTATTACTGGGATCCACAAACTCTACTGAATAATAATAAAAAAAATTTAAAAACCAGTCAAATAGCCTATTATAGAGTTTATTCTTTTCTTTTTTTTTTTTTCATTTGTATGAGACGAGAGTCAGTCTTGGTTTGAGCAAAATTTAGTAACTATATTAAAATTTGACGTCGAAAAGTGATTTATACATTTTGTTTTTTTATATTGTAACAAGCTTTTAAGATTACCTTTATTTTTTCTGGAAATAAATAATTTTCTATTCTTTTCTATAAAAATCCATTGTCATATTTTTAGATTCTAAAAATCACTGTAATTATTGTCTAGCCAACTTGAATAGATCGAGACGAGTCTAAAAATATACATTTATTATTACTGTGTAAGCCACGTGCGTGGAACCTATATTTTGAAATAATAAATATTTCATCTACGAATTATCGACCGAAGCGCTTCGAGCGAAGCGGCTCTTCCAAACTCTCTGATTTTGCCACACTTGACGCTCATGATGACATTTCATTCTGAAAATCACCTAAATCCGTTGACTTGTTTTGTAAAATACATAAAATTAATATAGAGTACAATTTTTGTGAATGTAATAAGAGCTCTATCCAATATAATCGTAAGGTACGGGCGCCAAAGATGGCCCACTTAAATTTTTAGATATTTTGTTTCCCAAATAAATATACAAGGACAAATCCTTGTAAAATCCTGCAGTTAAGTAAAGTAAAGAAAAAACATAATGGAAATTATAATATATTTATTTAGGAAACAAAATATCTAAGAATTTAAGTGGGCCATCTTTGGCGCCCGTACCTTATCCCAAATTTTCGTGGGAAAACACTTGTTCAAATAGATCTGTAATAATAATATCTTCATTAAAGTAGGGTAATAACGGTTAAGCACTGTATTGTATCTGAACAATTTTTAATGAAGTTTTAATAATGTTAATAGCGAAATATTTTAGATTTATAAATCGGCCGTAAAATCGCGCGTATTTTTTACGATTTTTCCAGTTTATGTTAAGTTTTTCTGTAGCACGAAATATTTGATATCGTTTCGCGCTTAGTACACATTATTTTGTAATTTGTATATTTACGGGTCTTAGCGCGATAATTTTAAATAGGAGTCAGCTCGCGACCACGGCAGGTGCGACGAAACGTCGGGCAAAAATAAGCTATCGTAAAACATACCTATTTAAAATAATCGCGTTAAGACCCGTAAATATACAAGATAATATTTGATATCTTTGTTTGAGCCATTCAAGTGTAACTTAATTGATTATAGATATCTGAGCTAGATCAGATTTTTAGCGCAAGCTTATAGATTATGTTCGACCTGGTTCAAGATTTCATTCAGTTGACTACTCAACTTGTAAATTAAGGTTTTTATGCTACTGATCCTCAATCAATAAGTAAATCTCACAAGTTTCATAATTTGTTCAAAAATACAGACTTCTATAAAACGTATTGATGCTTCAAATATTTCTGCTATAAGTTTATGTTATTTCCATCAATCATCATCAAAAAAAGTTCGCTTTATTGCTTTATTCTCAAGCTCACATGGTAACCCTAAATGGTATATGGCTCGCAAAAAGTGAAAGTGAGCCGCCAAAAGAATCGGAGGTCGTCTGCTCCTGTAAGTACTTGCATCACTCAAACTTCAAACTAACTTAACCAATACAATTTATTCAGCCCTTATTCACTTGCTATAAGCTTTATTTCCGTATAACTTAAGTAATTTAAGTTTGTAAAACGCATCTCCGATATACTAAAAACCATTTTGTATTTACATCCCATCTGTACTCTATTTTAAGTTCGATAAGATCGATTTTCAAATGATTTATGAAGTGGTAAGTTGGCATGACCATATTGCAGCGTTATGTTGCTTTTTGCTCTTATACAAGTCTCAGTTTGGTTTGTATGTCGCTACTGGTGTTGCAAAAGCATATATCTTCGCTTGTAACTGATTGATGTGTCTAATTATGTTTTGTTGGGTTTTTGCACTTATGCTATTCATTCAAGTATTATCACAGTTAATATTAACACACAATGAGTGCTAGCATGCCTTGTTTGGATGACAGAAACATCAAAACATCATTTTCTTGATGAGAAGCAATTGACTATTGTTCTTCTTATATTTTAGCTGTATATTTTCATTGAGCAGGACTTTTACTATACAAAAAAATGCACAAATCTGCGTAAAAAAAACAAATTTGGCCACGTAGCCGTCGATTTTGTTAACAGCTTATATTATATCCCCTCCGAGGGGTTTAAGCCTACTTTGAAATCAGAGTAAATAGGCCTTAGTCGATCAAGCTGACATACTGTATGCCAGCTTAACATACTTACAAACTTTGAATTACTTTGCAGTTGTGTGCAGGTTTCCTGACGATATTTTCCTCCACCCTAAGGGTGTCGAATAAACGCACATAATTATGCTAGCCTATTTTCTGGATGATAAATGAAATGCCATCATGGGCGTTAAGTTTTTAATGTGGAAATATACTACCATATCAACCTAATGAACAAAGGCATGTATTTAAATCGATATTAAAAAATGCGGATCAAAATAAATGGTTTGCACTCTAAACCTAACCTAACCAATGTTTAGTGTGCAATCCAGTTATTTTGAAGTTTGTGAAGTTTTAATATTTCCCATAAACAAAAACAATTAAAAAACTTTAGCCCTACCTTTTTGCTCCTTGGCTACCAACGCTCCCGATAGCCAATTTAGCCAACATTAAATCAATATTTTATTTACTGAATGTGATGTTCTCTATTTTATTATTTTGATTTTTTAATAAAATCTTGCCAATACAAATAAGGTTATTCCAAAATACACTCAAAATCTTGTCGTAATGAGTATAATACAGTTTGATTGCGTAGGAGTTGCATAAAGTTTGCATAATATTTTACGACTTCTCGGGTTTAATAGTTGTGTAAAGGTCAGTGTACAGTGCTAAAACGTTTACAGGACTTTTATGCGTAATAATGGTTTCTGATATTACACTTTGTTAATAAAGGAAAATACGATAACTATAGATTCCTGTTATGGAAGATTTTCTTTTATTATTATCTTCTTATTAATGTCTAATCTTTGCATAGAAATTAGGTGATATTTAGAAAAACCTAAAGGCAAGAAAATAATTCATAAGATATTGATCACGATGTATTGTATAGTGTTTTTGTTGAGAAATTGATCGTATATCATAAATCATCATATTTTCTGCCGAAAGACGACTACAACTGGACAAAGGCCTCCCTCAAAGATCTCCGCGATGAGACGATCGGTCTTGGTCACCATAAAAAATTATAGAAAGCGCTATAAGGGTCATAAGCCAAACTATCATAAGTCGCTTTATAGTATATTGTGGTATAAATTCCAGAATGGGCTTTGAGGGATTAGTGGTCAAATTAAATCTTCTTACGACTCCCATATCTTGCTCAACGGGTTCTATGAAGAACTATAAAGGAATTCCTGGTCATTAAAACTCTTTTAACACCTTCCTATATTACATTCCTGTGTTATAAAATTCGAATGTACTTTTCGCTTTGAAGATATAAAAAAGTATAGGAGAAAACCATTTAGTTTTAGTGTTCATAGATTATTATTAGAAATCGTATTAACAAGGAGGTTCGAATTACAATTTTAAGCCACACACGTTTACTAATTCACTATCATTTTAGAATATAATTCATTCATAAATATTCCTTTCAGGTTCCTAAAAGAATGGAACTCTTTCCATTCTTTCAATTTTATTTCAAGTTTTTCAAGTAATTTCAAGTCGATGACATAATCACTATTGTAAGTATAACTAACAAGAGTTATAAAAAGCTATATAACAGTGCTTTAATAAAATTAATATTCATTGGTATTGCAAGAGTCACATATAATGTCCTAGTCCAATAAAATGAATATTTAGTTAGTTGAAGCATTCGTGGAACAATGAAGCGTAGGTTCACTAACCAATGACATCGCCCACTGGTTGCGTATGCGCAGGTTGACATGCAAAATGATTAGTCAAATATATAGTCAGATTTAGGTGTCATTATTTCACTATAGCATAGATAAATAAGACTGTAGGTATAATTAGATGAAGAGCTGCGGCGGCGACCGTTTATACAACAAGAAAGCAATAAACCGAATAGCGGAATTATAAGTCGATTAGATTTATCAAAAAACTCAACATGTACACGAAATATCCAACTTAGGTTAAAAATACAAAGTCGGTAACAGACAACAGAAACCAAATTATAGAAGTACAACCAAACATGCCAAATTAAAAATAACAAGACGCATTAAATTATTTTCTGTTGTTGTTCGAAAAATCTATCATCATAAAATATTTTAATTTAAATAACTTTAGTAAAAGATAAAAGATAGGAGACTTCTATTCCTCAGCAACACAACATTACACAATCAATGCGTGAGATAATCAAACAAACCAACACACATTGTGTAGACTTTATTATGACGTGTTAATTCAATCACGGCCACGACACGAGGCATGCAACCTGATGCATACAAATTAATTAATTGAACGAGGAATGTAATTGTAATAATGTATTAGGTTTCCGCCCCGCCGCGGCTCCGCCCGTGTTAACAGATTTTACCGAAGGAATGAAGTATTTTCTCGCGGTAAAAGGTAGTCTATTTGTTATTCTGATGTATAAGCTATATTATTGTAAAGTTTCATTAGAACCCATTCAGTAGTTTTTGCGAAAGAGTAACAAACATCCATACATCTTCATCATCTTGGGTCTGCTGTAAGATTTCTACAGAAATAAGCAGACCTGTTGTGTCGTATCTCTATTATGTATTTGTCCTTTGTATGTTTTTGTGTACAATAAATGGTTAAATAAAATAAAATTAATACATCTATTTATTCATGCATCCATACTTCCATCCTCACAAACATTCGCGTTTTTAATATTAGTAGGATAGATAAATGAATAAATACAAAAACAAATATAAATAAATAAACAAAATAAATTAAAAAGAAAATAAGAACAGAGTCATATTTTTTTGTGACAAATGTAGGATTATAAAAAAAAACATTAGACGTGTAAAAATTGGACGGCCTTACTGCTGAGGTATTCGTTTCTGCCAATGTTAGAAATGGAAGTAAGGGCCGTGGCACTGTACTGCAACCTTAAGGATGGTGTGTGAAACTGTACTATTTCCGTCTTTATGAGTATCTGTCTTTTTGAGAATCTGTCCTTGTGCGAACAAAGGGTATGACTTTCTTCATCTTCTTAATATAAAATGTATAACTGAAATGCAACTCTAGTGCTTCATGTGTGTATAATATGCATGCCTTAGCTTTTCCCATACAAATATCTAACGGTACAGTTAACATTAACAAAACGTAGGTACGAGCAATATTTTCAGTATGGGCCATTGTTTGCTTAACCTGTAATATTCTGTGCGTATCTTATGTTACGAATGTATTTTATGCAACATTGTTAATATGTTTTAGGCTTAGGTTGAGAATTTAGGAGATAACATAAATTTTAAAAACTAAAATCCCTCGCCACAAAACCGTTACTTGATCCTTTCAACAACTAGAAAATAGCTGGTAATCTCCAAATGGCTGAGAATATTTTCTTGGATCATAGCTAAGAATAATAACACCTTGCAATCAAAAGAAAACTAGATCAAAATCGGCGCATCCGTTTAGGAGCTACGATGCAACAGATAGATACACACCCGTTTGCACTAAACTTAAGAATCGCTTAGTATCTGCCTACCTTTGTGAGCCAAATTAGACTGTTAGTGAAAACAAATCTAGCTTTAGTAGCTTAGGTCTTTCTTAACCACGAAAATCCTAAGATAAGACAAGGTTAGTGCAAACGGGTAACAGACGTCAAACTAATAACACTACTCTTTTTTGTCGGGAGTTAAAACACAATAATAATTATTATCGTCACATGGTCGTAACTCGGCATACGAGTAAATTTGGGAAAAACATTTATTCGACGCTCTTACGGTGAAGGAAAAAATCATTAAGAAACCAGCTAAAAATTCAAACGGTGTGTGTAAAGTGGACGAAACCGCACTAGTCTAGCGTAGAATTTACCTCTATTTGGGGTAGACTCGAGCCTTTCTTTAGGGACAGTTGAGGGATTTTATTCTCATTCTTTAGTGAAAGAAATTCGCGCTATATTTTTTTATACCAAATGGCGAGTTAGGGATGTACTCGTGAGTTTCCTTACTCACCAGTTTCTTTAATCCGTCAGTTTAAATACTTCTGACGAATGGAAAAAACTAACGAGTACCTCCCTGGCTGGGTAAATGACACCTAACCAAATTAAAAACCTCCGGCCAATTTCTTTCGAAACTAAACGCATTTGTAAAATCCTTTTGAAGCGACTCCAAATGACGTTTTATGGCGGTTCAACGCCCGTCTTAAAGCCAAATCGGGTGTCCTGCTATAAATCTGGATAATAATGTGTTTGAAAGTCGTCATTTAAGGATTGGAAGACCAGTTCGAAGACCAGTTTTAGAAGACCTGAGATTAAAGCTATAGGATTCACATTTGACAGTCTTGATAAAATGGTGTACATTCATTTGGTAATATTATTAGTTGCTTGTATGGGCGTATGCCGTATATATAACTTTCAAATGGAGGGGGGGGGGGGATAAAACATGTATATTATAGACAATAACCTAGTTTTAAGATATAGTTTTTTTTTAACGGCAAAAAATAGTATTGGCTCAGACCTTCAGAAACTTAGTAAAGCATATTCCTACATACAAACCAAAATACAATAAATAAAGTTTAGAACATAATATTCTGCCTTCCTAAATTCATATTACAGAAGTTTATACCTAGGCTATGTTCTAATCATATGTAGGTATGTATAGGTGGGTATGCAGGTCTGTCTTCAAATTTATTTTTTCTCACTTTACACAAAAATGAACTATTCCTAACATTTTTCCGACCGAAAATAATCATTTAGTAACTGAGTTACCAATTTACAACAATTTCGCTCCTCTACCTTTCTATATTTATCCACAGATTATAAATAACGAACTCTTTAAATAAAATCAAGTTCTTTTTTAAATCGCCGGGTATGTAAATAGGCTAAAAAGGCGGTTGTCAAGTGGGCCAGCAAATTGACAGCAACCTCGCTCGTCTAGTGAAAGGTTACTTGAACGCGGTGGATATCCTTGCATACAGCCAGCCAGCTCTACAAGGATTTCGGAACGTTATCTTACTGGCCAGTAGTAGCGACGGCCAGTATATTTAATTTTGTTGTTTTTTTTTATAGCACTGGCGGAGATGTTTTGTGCCAGTGTCATTATCGAGTGTAGCTATTTTTGTAGATTTTCTGGGGATGAATGATTACAGTTCGTTTAATTCCATTCCGTTCCGTTCGTGTAGTTACAGTTATTAAAATTAAATACAATAAAATAATATTATCAACAGTTGATTGATAACTCTCTGTCTTCACCTTTATAAAAAGACACACAAAAACGTCCTAATATTAATTAAAGAACGCGACGAAAATAAATAATTTTGCACTTTACTACAGCCGTTCTAAAGTATTGCGCGTATATGCGTGCATGTATTATAATAATAATTGAAATAAAGGCTCTTTGAATAAAGAATGAGCGTATCTGTATGTAAAGAAGAAAAAAAAAGTAAATACCGTGACGACGACATTTCGACGCATAATACCAAATTCCGACGGTGGTGTAGTGTAACCCGATATTTTGAATTTAAAGTCCTGTGTAAGAGAAATAATATATACTAGCTCTCTCTTTTTTAAAACCCCTATTTCTCTGTTATCATTCGCATAATGAAAATTCGTTATGTAAGTTGAAAAACACAATTTATATACAATAAGACCTTTTCGAATAAAATTCCTTCCAGTGATTCTTTTTTAACCTCTCGAACCCACTGCCACCTATCTTTATTTTACTGAAACCATCATCTCTTCGGTGAAACAATACTAAAATGCGACTATAATGAACATAATAATTCAGATAATAATACAGAGAGCGCAGTGAGAATATATCCTTCTAAGAAAGTGCTTAAAAACGCATTTCCTTCGCGAAAGGTATCATTTCGGAACGAAACCTTTTGATCGGTTTTTCGTTTTGCAGAATTACTTACAGGTACTTCTGTCTTGATTACTTATGATAGTAATGATTTAAAAGAATTAATGTAAAGATGAGAGCGGTGATGGCCAAGTGGCTGACTTCTATTCTACGTAGATGTATACGTTTACGTATACGTTTATTCGACGCTCTTACGGTGAAGGAAAACATCGTGATTAAACCTGCTCACACCTGCGAAGTAATTCAAAGGTTTTGTGTAAAGTTGACCAACCCGCACTAGGCCAGCGTGCTCGATTAAGACCTACTCACCCTTATTTCAGGGAAGGCTGGAGCCTCTTGGTGGGGGCATGTAAAGCAACAACATACTTTTAATACTTATTTACGACAATCTGGTGAAGGTTGCGATAGGAAGCGTCGCGTAATAGAAGCAAAAGCAACAAATAAAACATTGTGAAATGTGATTTCAAGTGAGCCTCGAGTAAGGCCTGTTCACCCTAATTAGGCTTAAAACCCCTTTATGCGCACTCATATTATCTATTTACTAAGTCGGTATAAGTAGTAAGTAAAACCGGTAACAACAAGTACTACTTGCAGGTTTCACTTAGCCAATAGAAATTAGAAACCAATACAAAAAGCTACTAGAGATTTTCCATACACAACCAGCGTGAGATACTGAGACTTTCTCATACAATTTTATAGTGCAGTAAAGTGCACTTACTGTGTGTATGGAAGATGTATGGTAAAAAGTGTAGGAGGTGTGAAAGTATCGTAATGTGTGGGATACGTGATAATTTTATTTCTGTATGAATCAAAACACGTATTATAAATGTAAAATATATTTGTCTGTCTGACGCTTAATACCTAACGGATTTCAGTAAAAAATTGCGGGTTGATAGCGTTACGGGAAATGCCATAGGCTGTTTCTTACCGAGGGAAAATTTATTAGGGGAAAAAATAAAACACAGGGAAGAATCTTTCGCTTTATTGATTACTAGCGACCCGCCCCGGCTCCGCACGGGAAAATGGTTATTGTGGGTTATCCTTCAGTATATTATGCATGTATTATACATGTAGGAGCGGCCGAGCCCTGAACGTCATCAGACGGGTTTTGCATTATGATTGATTTTATAGTACTTCACTTTGTAGGCGACAAGGAAAACGCGCAAGGCAATTTTACAATGTGGTTATTATATTGTCCAAACTTATTAAACAGTAACAATGTCCAACTAATCTCTAAAATTAAACTGAATATAAATGTCCAAATAAAATCTAACACAATTAATTTTAGAAAGTCTTTGTTTTAAACTAAATAACGAGAACGGTAAACGAATCCGTGGGCCGCGCTCGGCAAAGGCTAAGAACAGAGTGCGGGGACTAGCTTTGCAGCCCCTCTCATAACTTAAGGAATTTTATCACCCACATAGAGAGCCGGCCCACGGCTACGTTCAGCGACATGCCAAATTGGTGATGTCACCACCGTTCCCAGGGTATGTTCGACCCTTGTACGTCCACACGTCCTGTGCGATAAGGTGGCGATAAGCCCTTAACTTAAACAAATCGTTCGTGAGAACTGGGTAATTAAGATTCCAATAGGAGAAGCGAGGCGCCAGATTTCGCGCCGACACGGCGATCCTGACTTTCACACGTCCTCGTGTGACCCAGGCAGGACCCCACCTGCAAAGATTACACCTCTTAAAGCTTCCGTTCGGCTATCCTGCCAAACTACCGCAAGTACCAGAGTGTAAGGTCTCCACAAATGAGAACTAAGTGTTAACATTTAGTGTTATGTTAGAATTCAACAATGAAGAACAGATCTAGTCACATTATAAATCAACAACAGATCAAGTCAAAGAACTGATCTAATCACATTATAAATCAACAAACGTAACTGCAATTCTGACACACACTATGACATTATGAACAACGTGTCCACAAGCCATAACCCAACAGCGACGACCCTGTGTGACATTAAGAACAATGTGTTCAGAAGCCACGGAGCTGGCATGACATTATAACTAGAGGTGTTACAAGCCACACCAGTCCACGGAGCTGGCATAACGTTATGACTAGTGGTGTCACAAGCCACACCAGTCCAGGTCTCACATCGCAACGCAACGCTCATCACTGAGCACACCACCGTACCCGTCACATGGGCACTCCTCTAAGCCCGCGCACCCATTGCTCATCGCCGCCCGCTGCCTCCGATACCAGCTCAACTGGGTTACAGACTTGGCCTTGTGATCGGCAACAAGAACAGGTCGCGAACTAAATATGTCCATTTGAATTGCATTACTATTGTTCTCCAATTGCATTAATATTGTTCTCCGCCGACAACGGTCGAACCTGACTGTTCTTCATCATCGTCATCATCATCAGTTAAAAGCTGTTCCAACTCAGGGGGAACGTCACACTCTGGCATTGCTCGCAAACGTTCATGAGCGTATTTAAACGTTCGATTATTATTCAATGACTTCAAGAGATATCTATCTCCATCAAGTAACTCAATGACTTTAAAAGGTCCACGATATTTAGAATCAAGTTTAGTCTGATTTCTTTCATGGTTCTCAATTAAAACAAAATCACCAACAGCAAATTTCTTTAGATTCGCTTTGGTTTTATCAAATCTGCGTTTATCTTGGATTGCATTTTGATTAATGGAGTTTGCTGCACGTTCTCTGATATCACGAATATCTACCTCAGTTTCATCTTGGTCACCCAGGGCTAACAAAGAAAGCGGTCTCGCTACTTTTCCAATAAATAACTCTAATGGACTTGCCTTAGTAACGCGATTGACTGTGCAATTAAGGGCAAGTTGAACGTCGGGAATAGAGTCTTGCCACGTTTTATCTTTTTTTACTTCGACTGCAGTAAGCATATTTTTCAATGTACTCATAACTCGCTCCACTTGACCATTAGCTCTACATGTTCCAGTAGCAATTAAATGTAATTGGATGTTATTGGAATCACAAAAACTACGAAATTGTCTGTTTGCAAAACACCTGCCTTGATCAGCGATTACTCTAATCGGAGCACCAAATAAACCGATTCCGAATTGTAAAGCTTTAATGGCATTAAGCGTATCAAGTTTAGTGGAATGATGCAATAAAACGTATTTAGTAAACGCATCTATCATTACAATGATGTATTCTTTTGTTTGGTTTGTACCACTCAATTTACCAGTAATGTCAATATGAATTGTATGCCAGGGCACAGAAACTTTAGGTATAGGATGAAGTTCAGCTTGTATTTTACCGGATCTGGACTTTGAAACTTTGCACGTTATACAGTTTTCTACAAATTTTCTAACATATTTGTTCATTTTTGGAAACCAATAAAATTCATACGCTTTGTCTAGAGTCTTTTCCCAGCCTAGATGCATTACAGACTCATGAATATTATTAATTACAGACCATCTGAAAGATCTAGGCACTACAGGCAAACACAAGGTCTTAGAGTTACGTTGTAGAACTCTATGTAAAATACCGTCTATAATTTTATAATTACTTGACACTTCACTATCAACATCATCGTTATTTAATTCCGAAACAATCGTTTGTAATTCAGGATCACGTTGCTGTTCAGCTTTTAACCACGTTTTAGACAATTCTAATAAGTTTACTCGTCTTTCCTGAACTTTTTCTAACAAGTTCTCATTAGATAAAGGATTACGGGATAAAAAGTCTACGTGAGACATTTTCTTTCCGTCTTTATAAACAATTTCAAAATCGAATGCTTGTAAGAAAGACGGTGGGCTTCTCTATCTATGAACTCGTGGTGTGAGGTCAAGCTTGTTACGTGTAGCTTGAAGAGAGTTACAATCAGTTACAACAGTAAATTTTCTACCGTGTAAGAAATAATGAAAATGTTTAATCGACTTGACCACTGCTAATGTTTCGAGTTCGTACGAGTGATAACGAGACTCGGGACCCGTCGTCCTTTTACTAAAATAAGCTACGACGTGCGAATAATCTTGCAATATAACTTTGCCACGGTAAAGACCGAAAACGCCTGTGCTAATATTTTTAAAAGTTGTGACACTTTGACTAGAGTCGGTCATTAGAATAACTACATGATTCCTTTTCAAAATAAGACTGTTACTGGAAACTTCAACAGAAAATACTTGTTTAATTAAATCTTGTCTAATCAATACATCGTATTGCATGGCATCATCTGGCACTACATGAAAAAGCAATTCAATAACAAAACGATCAATGGAAACTTGCGACAGTATCTGACATGTACAGCATACATCGCCATTGCCAATGCCCATTAAAGTGACCACAGATGAAAAACGTTTTCCCATAAACTTATTTGCAACACTTTCTTTAATCAGAGAACATTCAGCCCCAGAATCAAAATAAAAATAGAACGACTGACCGTTGTGAGTAAGGCGAGACGTGCCAACAGAACAGAGGTTGATGCGACGCCGCTGCTCCGCCGCCGCCGGGGACTCTCCAGCGCCGCCACCAGTAGCCGCCTTCGCTGCACACAACGTAGAGATGTGGCCCATCTGTCCACACTTGTAGCATTGTGGAACAGGTCTCTTCTTAGGATCTTCTTTCTTCGTGTCTTTTCTTATTGGATTTTGCATAAGTTGTATCATCTTCTCTCGATTACAGTCTTGAATTCTATGGCCAATTTTCCCACAGCCAAAACATTTTGATTCCATTATCTTAGGACGTTTCGACGCCTCTTGACCACTTCTAGACTCTTCATTTCGGCGTTTTAAAAAGCTATACGCTTGCAGCTCTTTTTGTAGATCGTGACGTGTTTTAACTTCTGTAGTGCATGCAAGACGTCGCAGTCTTGGATCTTGTTGTGCCAATACAGCTAGCACTGTAGAAACTGCAATGTGCTCGACGTCTACATTTTTCCATCGATTAATTAAGTGGTTCACCTGACGACTAGCATAGGCTCCATAATTTTCATTTTCTTTGATTTTCTCACCATAGAGTTGCATCAGTGTTGCGGCATGCGTTTCAACAGTTGAAAATCGGCTCAGGAAAATTGTTTTGAATTCCGCCCATGTCATTCCAGCGTAAGTTGCTTGCGACAGCCACGAAGATGCATTTCCTTTCATAGCTTTAGTCAGCGCAATAACAAGAGGGCCTCCCTGAAGTGGGGTTTCCCCTAAACACAACTCGGCGGTCGAACACCACGCCTGTGCATCGCAATCTGGTTTTTCAGGATGAAATTCAGGCAGCACCACACTGCTATTCGTTGACGGAGACTGAATAGCACAGATGAGCGTACGCAAATGTTCATTCTGCGCCTCAAACAATCTCTTCCATTCATGATCATTTTCGCGATTTTCATCACTTTGCACTCGCGAATTAGTCCCACATTGCACTCGCGACGTGTATCCCACTTCTGATGTAGGAGCGGCCGAGCCCTGAACGTCATCAGACGGGTTTTGCATTATGATTGATTTTATAGTACTTCACTTTGTAGGCGACAAGGAAAACGCGCAAGGCAATTTTACAATGTGGTTATTATATTGTCCAAACTTATTAAACAGTAACAATGTCCAACTAATCTCTAAAATTAAACTGAATATAAATGTCCAAATAAAATCTAACACAATTAATTTTAGAAAGTCTTTGTTTTAAACTAAATAACGAGAACGGTAAACGAATCCGTGGGCCGCGCTCGGCAAAGGCTAAGAACAGAGTGCGGGGACTAGCTTTGCAGCCCCTCTCATAACTTAAGGAATTTTATCACCCACATAGAGAGCCGGCCCACGGCTACGTTCAGCGACATGCCAAATTGGTGATGTCACCACCGTTCCCAGGGTATGTTCGACCCTTGTACGTCCACACGTCCTGTGCGATAAGGTGGCGATAAGCCCTTAACTTAAACAAATCGTTCGTGAGAACTGGGTAATTAAGATTCCAATAGGAGAAGCGAGGCGCCAGATTTCGCGCCGACATACATATAAACCTTCCTCTTGAATCACTCTATCTATTAAAAAAAACCGCATCAAAATCCGTTGCGTAGTTTTAAAGATTTAAGCGTACAAAGGGACATAGGGACATAGGGACATAGGGACATAGGGACGGAGAAAGCGACTTTATTTTATACTAGCGACCCGCCCCGGCTCCGCACGGGAAAATGGTTATTGTGGGTTATCCTTCAGTATATTATGCATGTATTATACATATAAACCTTCCTCTTGAATCATTCTATCTATTAAAAAAAACCGCATCAAAATCCGTTGCGTAGTTTTAAAGATTTAAGCGTACAAAGGGACATAGGGACATAGGGACATAGGGACATAGGGACATAGGGACGGAGAAAGCGACTTTATTTTATACTATGTAGTGATATGTAGTGATAATTAAATAGCCAAGAGCCGGTCTTGGTTTGAGCAAAGCTTATTAACTTTAGAAATGACGTCATTAAGTGTTAGGGAGCCCATAATGAATATTATATAAAAAAAATTCAATTAAAATAAATCAATCGAACCTTACCAAATTAACCTTAAATTTTGGGTTGGCTTGAGAAGCCCCTTAGTGGGGGCATAGACCGGAAAAAGAGTACTTCTATATCACGTAAGTCCTCAAAAAATTTCACTAATAGAATTAGGGTTAAACTTTTGACATTATTAGCAGGTAGAGCATGGTAAATCAGCATGCGTTACTTTATAGAAATAAAAAATGGGACTGATTCTACGTATAATGCACTAACTTAAATTTATAAAACCATATGTCCCTTTCAGGTTCTTAAGAACGTTAAGGGACAGGTGACTGTCAACTAAAATTTAGATACGTCAAACATCGATTTTACACATAGTTTGCACTAGTTTAGCAGGCATGCTAAAAGCACCCCACATAAAATTAAGCTAAATTTAACAGCTGCGCTCTTATTTTAAATATCATTTATTCAAAATTTGATTCATTTATCTCCCATCCTTTTCTATTTACGTATGAATGAAAAAGACCAAGAACTTTTTAAAGATTTTAGCGGCCACGCCGGAATTAAGCCCCATGTCAGATTTCATAAAAACCTGTGGTCGGTTTACTCACTCCAACTGTCCACATTGTCTTATTCAATTACAACACACGGTCGTTTCGTTTTGTCGTCGCAAGCGCAGTTAAACTGTTAACCGCAAACATACTGCAATGTATCTAAGTTTGGACACGAGAGAATTGTTAATCTTTGTCTAATAATAACTTTTATTTGTATTGAAAAGATAATTTTCAGTTTCGGGCATAATTCATTTGAATAAAAATGTTTTTAAAGGACCCTACGTGTTTCGTATTCATCAGCAGAGGAGATCAAGAGATTTTTCAGAAAATGAACATTTATAATGTTATTTGTAACAACAAATTTCGGTATAGTAATAGGTACCTAGTTTGATTCTTTAGCAGGTGCATTTTTAAACCACAATAAAATGTAGAAGAATTTTTGAAAGTTTTTTTAATGGCCAAATAAGTATTTTATAATTCTTTAAGCAGGTATATTTTTACATCACAAAATAAATTTATAAAGACGAATATTGGGATTATGTTTAGTTTTGTATGTAAGCAAAGAGTAATTAATTTTACTTTCAGAAATTCCTCTAAATTCCTCTCCTCAATTTCTGGTGAGAACTGGAGCGCGACAGTATTCAGTCACCAGATAATTCCATAGTTCTGATTCTTGGAACTCTTGAAATGCAACAGAATGTTATTAGCGTACAAATATTCTCTGAGCATGTAAAGTAAAGTAGAGATTGCTTCATGCTTGGTTAAATAAAGTATCACTACATAGTATAAAACAAAGTCGCTTTCTCTGTCCCTATGTCCCTATGTAAGCTTAATTAAAACTACGCAACGGATTTTGTTGCGTTTTTTTTAATAGATAGAGTGATTCAAGAGAAAGGTTTATAATATGTATAAAACTTGCATAATGTACTTAAGTATAACCCACAGTAACCATTTTTCCGTGCGGAGCCGGGGCGGTTCGCTAGTCTGAAATATTTGGTTATAATGTGAGGTTTGGGGCGTAGCGTAACAACTGTACATTCCAATAAAAAATCCGATTGGTTTTGGTTGCTATGAAGTTGTTCTAATATTATTGTTTATTATTTTTGTGTATGTGTTGGTCTTAGAAATTTTGTTAAATGCTTATTGTAACTGGTTTCGTCCCATGTCCTTACAAACTAAAAAAGCTAAGAGCTGTAACCAAAAAGCAACGTGTCGTGGCGGAAAAACCTTAAAATGTTCTTGTTTGTAAATAATATATGATCATTTTAGGACCAATTAATGTTCGAGCCTACATTCCTTCGGTGGGCTAGACGATCACTTTTTTAATACGTTTGTAATCATGGTGTTTTGCGATTGCTGTAGAACCCTTTAATATTTTCCAGCATATATCTAAAATTATATTGTTTTTGTTCCAGAACAAAGATGGCGCTGCGCTGGGTGTTGCTGGCGTGTGTGCTGGGATCGACGCGGGCGCAGTCCAACTACGATTCTCAAGCGAACAACATAGAGTACCAGGGCGGGCTGCCAGAACAAACCGTGCTCGATGGCAAGGTGAGAAACTTTCATGGTTCTTTTTTTATTACACATCAATTTTCTATCCAAAAGCAAAAAGCATGAATACTCACTCGTATTTGTCAGTTTTTTCAGCGTCCAATGAAATCAAGACTTTTCTTCAAATGCTAGGTATTTTGGCTGTGAATGGCGCTTATTAATAGGATAGAAGTTTATAATAAAGTTATGATAGCATAAAATTATTTATCTCCTAGATTTATTCTTATTACAAACTCTATATATGTATGTTCAACTATGGAACAAGCTTCCCAAAGCTATTCAGGACTGTCCTTCTGTAAGCTCCTTCAAACAAAAACTTAAAGAGCACTTTCTTTCCCAACTTTAACTTGTTTGTCGTATAATTTATGAATATATGTATGTATTATTTATGTATTTGTTTGTACGTATTTCTATTATATTTAATGTATATGTAATACTCGTAGTAAAGACTTATTGTTTATGTAGATATTTTATGTAGGTATATTGCACTTTTTTATGTCTACTCCGCACTCTCCTTTTCCACCACTGTGTTGGTTGGCTGGAAGAAATCTCTTATAGAGATAAGCTCGCCTTTGTAAACTAGTATTATAGGAATCGCTTTTTTTGTTAAATTGTGCAATAAAGAATATAATAATAATATATCCTTGAATAAACCATAATTATTCAGTTTCCTTTCGAGATCGAAATCAGGAACATGAAAAACTGTACCATGTAATTATTACGATTATTCACTTATGACGACCTTGTAATTTCTGAGTAAGTTGTAAAAAATAGTGTCTGTGGCGTAGTGATTGGGACCGTTGTCTTACACTGCGAATGCTCAGGTTCGGATCCCGGCACATAGGTGCATACGAGTTCACCGGTCTTAGAATTTGTAGACAGCCATGTTTTTGAACTCGCCAGTAAAGATAATTTAAATTTGACTTAACTAAGTGATGTTATAACAAAAACAAAAAAACATTAAACTCTTTATGATTGTTTTTTCAACTCTCTTACGTTGATCGAAAACAGTGTGAGGAAATATGCATGTAAAAGTAAAGAAAGATGAGTCCGTGCTTCGGAATGCATGTAAAGCCTTTGTCCCGGTTATATCAATATAATGTACGTATTAAATTTTGTCGTTGCACGAGCATATCAGAAGCCTTAGGCGGCGCAATAATTGTGACACCGGGGTTTGTGAGGTAGGTTAATCTCGAAATCCACACGAACGGTAGGCAAGCAATCAATTTTGTCGCCCTTTTCTTTTAATTGACCTATGCTTGAGTCACAAAAGTACGACGGATTAAGCTTCACCGGACCTGGAATTTGCCATTAATTATTTACTACGTAAGTCTTCTTTCTTTTCCCTTGCGCATTCCCACTTCAAGTGAGGTCGGCTCTCCTAATACGTCTGCGCCAGGAAGTTCTTTCCTGGGTTGTCGATTCGGGTATGTTGTTTTTGGTCAGGGTCTTCTTCATTTACTACGTAAGTAATCTTTGGTAATGGAGAAAACTTACAAAAGTTTCTAAAAACAAAATAGAAATAACGACATGAACACACTTTGCGGTCAAAAGAAAAGCGGCGTAACTCTAAAATAAATAAAAGTAAACTGGCGTCATTACGTTAGCCTACAATTGAGAAAAAGTGGAATATTGTGACCGCAGTGTCCCGTTCTTTGGAACTAATACACATTATACAAATCTGTGGGTTTTACTATAACGTATTATTTTACTCGTATCGTAAATTAAACTGGTGCCTATAAAGTGAAAGGATTGAAAAATCATTGGATGAGTAAAATTTCGTAACAACTATCAGATGAAATTGGCTAGTAAAATAGATTCTAGGTGTATTTATTATTTATTTAGTGCAGTGCAGTCCTCAGAAAAAAATTCGAAAAACCATAATTTCTCGGTCTTTTTGTACAAACGGTATTTTCCCCTGGCAAAAAAAATGGTTTGCCGTTTGTTCTTTACCATAATCGCTTAAGTTCACTTCTCAAGTTTAATGCAATTCTTTTAGACGTTTCGGGCGTGAAAACTGCACAGATAGACATAAAATAGATTATTTTATAAAAATCTTTTGATTACCCGATTAAATCTATAGAATAGAATAGAATAGAATATATCTATCTATGAGATCAAAAGAAAACTGATGAGCGTAAACTGTCTACAAAAAATTTTGTTTTATAGTTTATCTTTTTTAAAACGTAAGTTTATCGTACGAGCTTTACAAACGGGCGCAGGTTCGGATCTATACAGCCTCCAGCCAATAATTAGTCCCGTTGATTTACGATGACAGCGGCGCGGACGCAGCCAAACAGAATTATGAATTTTAAATTGTATTTTTTGCTTCAGGGCCTAACCTTACAATGTTGCTTCGTTATTGTTTATCTATTTTTAGAACGCAGTATATTGTTTTAAGACGTTTTGGAACGTATTGTAGTTAGTTTGCCTTTCATTGTACTGTGGCGCCATCTATGGATAAGGTCTATCATACTTAAACAAAACTATTGTCTTTCGCTCGCCTGCGTTTTTAATTTATTACAGGTTGTAAGATATTTCTTCACGGTGTAAAGTAATCTATGTGTTACCATATGATACTATCTATCATTGCAAATTTTGTGACAATATGTTGGAAGCGTTACAGAGTTAAGTTGTGCCTTCTGAAGTACGGATTTATTTTAAATATGTTTCTCGCGTGGTTTAAATTTGCGGCAACCAGAAATCCGCCACAACACATATATAATTAAATATATAATTTTGAATGATATTGTTACAATTTATTTTTTCTTTTTCAGGTTACAAAGCTAGATGACCTAAGTCCAGTGATATTCCTAAATCGGACTAAGGCTGCACTCAACTGCGCGGCTGGTTCTATGCAGGTAATCTAATCCTTTTTAATCACCTCTTTATATAAAAGTAGCTTTCCGCCGCGGCTCCGCCCGCGTTAACAGTTTTTCCCGTGTGAATGAGACATTTTCCCGCGGAAAAAGGTAGCCTATGTTGCTCAAGGTGAATGTAGCTTTCTAACGGTGAAAGAATTTTTGAAATCGGTTCAGTAGTTTTTGTGTTTATTCATTACAAACACACACACACACACACAAAATACAAACCTTTCCTCTTTATAATATTAGTATGAGTATGATAAACTGATTCTAATAATATAATGAGTTTATGTTGAATTACTAATGTCCATGGGTTTAACACTTATTAATAAAAATCAACTTCCATAGGAAAATGAACTAGGCAAGATGAATGGTCCTAGCAATGATAGAATAGATGGTAGAAGATCTTTACTCATATTGTGAAGATCCTAATAAATTAACACATAATAATAGTTATGTATGAGTATGTAGTATATAATAAATGAAGATATTATGTCGTTTCCGGGATACAACCGCGAGCAATAACCTCGAGGAAAGGAAGTAGCTAAGTGTTTTGATAACGATCTATTCGCACAGTAACAAAGATAATAAAAATGTTGCTAATACCTGACTGCCGTTTACAACAAATTACTTCACCAGTTCCTTTTTACGAAATTAAAAAATGTAGTTTTGTTTTTTAAAAGCCTTGGATGAATCTTTGAAAAACACACTAGGAAAACAGGGAACAAAAAAAAGATAATTTAATAAAAATATAAAACCGCCTTCAAAGGTCCTTTTATCCTACAATAAAAGGTTAAAAATAAAATAAAAATCTAGCTAAAAGTATAGTTTAATATGGATATTAATATTCCTCATTTACATTGTTATACACTTCACCCTGGAATCGGTCCCAGCTAGAGTACCTCCTCCTTTTTTGAAGTTGGTTAAAAAGGGTAGAAAATGTAAATTTAGGCGACCTTATTTATTAATTTTTATGTACAGAAAACAAATATGTAGCTTAGGAACTATTGTTACTAAATATTTTCTACCTGGCAACCTATATTTATATACTAGCTTTCCGCCGCGTCTCCGCCCGCGTTAACAGGTTTTCCCGTGGAAATGAGGAATTTTCCCGCGGTAAAATGTAGCCTATGTTACTCTCCAACGTCTATTCTATCTTTGAACCAATTTCATTAAAATCGGTTCTGTAGTTTTGGAGCCTATTCAATGCAAACAAATAATCAAATCTTTCCTCTTTACAATATTAGTTTAGGTAATGGGTCCTATATTTATATATTGAGAGCAATCAGGAATCTATATCTAGCTATATCGAAATGGGATAACCCTTTTCGATCCATATCCCTAATTCTGCAGATTTTCGATTTAACAGTTCTCCATTTTTACTGTTTTACATATCTACAAATTCCCAATTCTTCAAAAGCAAAATGGCGCTCTTTCGCTTCAAAACAAAAGGTCATTATCGTGATTAATTACAAATTAAACGGTCGTAAGTAAGTTCGGAGTAACAATAACGGTTTAGGGTAACAGCCGGTAACTAACGGTTGTCTTAGTTCTGGTATGCTATTGGAATATAGCGTTGCATAGGCCTATAGATCGCGTACCGTTTCGAGATTACATCTGTGTCAATCTGAGAGGTGTAAATTGATGTAAGAGATGAGATGAGTAATGCGATCGTGTGATACAGTTTCATAAGCTACTCGAAAAAAGCGTTTTTAAAAAAAGGGTTAAGTACGAGATGAACTGCCCTGGAGAGGGTTCCGTACCCGAAGAAGTTGTTTATCATCAGCCGAAAAAACTAGACAGATTGAGTTAAAAATTGGTGCATAGGTACGGGTTAGTACTATTATTTTCTTCTGTGGCATAGGTTAACTCGTTACCCAATGCACATGTATCAATTAAATATTTTTTAATATGGAGGCCACTTTTGGTGGGGTAAATAAATACTTAAAAAAAAGTATGCTATGTTATTTATATTGTATGTTTTTTAAACTAATTATAAAAACTATTCCTAGTTAATAGTTAAGTCGATTGATATTATACCTATACAAAAAACAATATAGGTATTGTATGAGGTTAATTAACTTAATTATCTACTTATCGCACCGAACAATAGAAAAGTAACGAACGATCTCAACTACATTTTTTATATAATTTTATGATTATAGTTATAAAGTTATTAAGAAATTATCTAAAATTGACCATTTTCGAAAATACAGGACCCAAAATCTTGATTTAAACATTTCATCATTTTTTTTATTGATCAATCATTTCAGATCGAGCTGAAATTCGGCACTCCGTTCTACGGCATCGCGTACGCAGATTTCGACCGCCATTCAGCTTGTCAGGTGGTCGGCAAGGGAGCCAACTCTTACAAACTAGAGCTGCCTTTGAAGGGATGCGGGACCAGACAGGTAATTGGATCAGTCTTGGTCAAAGTCGGTGATTAGATGACGCCACTCTCACATCATCATCACTTCAGCCGTAAGAATTTATCTGCTGGAAAAAGGCCTCCCTCAAATACATGGTCTAAGAAAACAAGGTCTAACCGTTAGACCACGTGACTGACACAAGTTTACGTCATTTTGCGCTGTTCAACCTTGTCTATTAACACACATTCGACAAGGATGAACAGCGCAAGATGACGTAGGTTTGTGTCAGTCACGTGGTCTAATGTTAGTCCTTGTTTTCTTAGACCATGCTCAAAGATCTCTGCCCTCACCATCGCTGGCTACCTTGTCTGATCTGCCCACGCTTGTGGTTGCCATTCATGAACCCTTTTACGGCAATTGGTTCCAGAAACTTATCGCGACCCTCACTAGATAGTATACCTTTCAAGAAAGGCCGCCATTTAAGAACGTTTAGTCCTACGCGCAATATGTCCTGCCTATTGCCACTTAAGTTAGCGATTCTTCGGTCTATGCCGGTGACTTTGGTTTGCCTGCAGATCTCATAATTCCTGATACGAATGCGCAGGAAAACTCCAAGCATAGCCCTTTCCATTGCTTTTTGAGTGTCTTTGAGTCTTTTTATGAGGCCCATTGTAAGCGACCACGACTTGGATCCGTAAGTCACCACTAGCAAGGAAACACATATTATTCACCTTTGACCTCATACACTGTGGTATTCTGAAAGAAATGCTATTGCGCCTTTATCTGTTTATCTAGATCTCTATCTAATAATTAATTAACAGTTCATAATATACTCTTATAAATGTCCCCACCGAGGGGCTCCAGCTTACCTTGAAATCAGGGTTAATATGCCTTAGTCGACCACGCTGTCTTAGCCCGGCTTGGTCAACGATTTTTTCCTTCACCGTAAGAGCGTCGAATAAATGTACATATGAATTTGAAAATCGAAAACACATTGGAACGTGCCGAGGTTCGAACCCGCGAACTTCCGAATAGAATTCAACAGCCCTAGCCATTTGGCCACCGACGCTCTTACACATTGGTACGTGCCGAGGCTATCTAATAATGTTATGTTTTTATACCGTTTGTCCCAGGATCCCCTTCGCGTGTTCACCAACAACATAGTGGTGAGGTTCCACCCAGGATTGGAGATGGATGGAGACGAGGTCATCACCGTAGTCTGCCGCTACCCACCGCCTATAGTACCAGCCCCTGTGTTCAATCCGCTTATTAATATGTGAGATCGCATTCATTTATTTTGAAATGGGAGATATTCTGACAGCTTGAAATAAAAAAAAACGAGCGTTCTTTAAGATTTCCATAGATGACGCTAATAAAATAATGATAACAGTGAGATTTGTTGTAGACTTTTTGACTTTATTTTTGTCGGATTGTACATGGTTCTGACTGACTGAGATCAATTTTAGGATAATTAGTTGATTAATTGAAATGTTTTTTTTTTTAATAATTCAATACTTCGATATAACTACCTCACTATTCACTAGTGCCATCTGTTGAGCCGTTTATAAGGTTTTTTTTTTTTTTATTTATTTGCTACTGGAAATCCTCCCATTGTAACAAAAAATGTTTAATATTGCTGCTATTGTGGTAGTTAGAAGGTCAATAACGTGTTAGACAAGAGGTTGAATGTAAAAAAAATCAGAAAAAATAATATAATACTGTTTACTCCTAATTACGTTTTCTATGCATTTTGGATTACATAGGTTAATTTTCAATTATGCTACCGAGAAATCATACAAGGCGATGGAGAGTTTGTTGACACCATAACAAGATTTTTGAACGATATAACTTTTTAACCGAATAACTTTCAATAAGCAGTTTCAAATTCTATAATGCCATCAAAAACACAACTTGTAAAAAAACCAAGTCTCGCAATTCAGTTCTTCTACCGTAAAAAGTTGTGAGATCCATGTAATACCAAGTCGGTTAATTTATTCAGTCCCTACTTAAGGGTCCTTCTGTCTTAAGTTATTACGTAATTAGCTAGCCTAACAACATCAGTAATCATATTAATATTAAAAATCTTTTATGTTTTAAGTAAATAGATTGACTTAGCAATCGTATGAAAACACAATGTATCTCACAAGGTACATATTGTATTAAATTAGACTTTTTAGTGCGATTGCCAAGTCAATCTATTTATTTAAAACAAAAGATTTTTAATATTAATATGATTACTGATGTTGTTAGGCTAGCTAATTACGTAATAACTTAAGACAGAAGGACCCTTAAGTAGGGACTGAATAAATTAACCGACTTGGTATTACATGGATCTCACAACTTTTTACGGTAGAAGAACTGAATTGCGAGACTTGGTTTTTTTACAAGTTGTGTTTTTGATGGCATCTCATTTCTTTTTGTAGATAATCTTCCTCTATTTCTTTTCGGGTAAGTACTAATTCTTGAGCTTCAGCTACAAATTTTCTCATAGCCCACTCCCTGTCTCATCTACACCTATTATTCCATTTTAATACAGGTCAGAAATGGGCAAAATTTATTCGAATTACGAATAACGAATGGAATGAAACAAAATCATTCGCGAATGACGAATAAATTTATCGAATGATTATTCGTCTTCAAATTATTCGCGGATAATTCATTCGGGAATAAATTATTCGCGAATGAAATACTCCACGAATAAAATATGCACGAATAATTTTATCGAATAATTGATTTATAAAATAATAGCTGTTTTAGTCTTTCTTATTTTGACTTAGACTAAGACCTAGACTTAGACCTAGACCTAGACCCAGACCTAGACCTAGACTTAGACCTAGACTTAGACCTAGACCTAGACCTAGACTTAGACCTAGAATTAGACCTAGACTTAGACCTAGACTTAGACCTAGACTTAGACCTAGACTTAGACCAAGACTTAGACCTAGACTTAGACCTAGACTTAGACCTAGACTTAGACATAGACTTAGAATTAGACCATTTTATTTTATTTTATTTTATTTTATTTTATTTTATTTTATTTTATTTTATTTTATTTTATTTTATTTTATTTTATTTTATTTTATTTTATTTTATTTTATTTTATTTTATTTTATTTTATTTTATTTTATTTTATTTTATTTTATTTTATTTTATTTTATTTTATTTTATTTTATTTTATTTTATTTTATTTTATTTTATTTCATTTCATTTCATTTTATTTTATTTTATTTTATTTTATTTTATTTTATTTTATTTTATTTTATTTTATTTTATTTTATTTTATTTTATTTTATTTTATTTTATTTTATTTTATTTTATTTTATTTTATTTTATTTTATTTTATTTTATTTTATTTTATTTTATTTTATTTTATTTTATTTTATTTTATTTTATTTTATTTTATTTTATTTTATTTTATTTTATTTTATTTTATTTTATTTTATTTTATTTTATTTTATACGTAAAAATTATTCGAATAATGCCCATCTCTGATACAGGTACACTGATTCGATAACCGCAAACGTAATTAAGAAACTTTGACTAGTTATAATTCATAAACTACTGGTTCCAATTGATTGAAATTTGAAATGTACCCTATTTATACAATGCCTGCTTGGTTACTAAAAACTCAGGCTTCTAGTTTTATCCACAACGAAGTTATGGGGGGTCGAAAATGGCCCGAACTGCTTCGAGAAAAGTATGGTACGGCCGTGCCGCTTTTTTGCTCGACTTGGCGGGGGCACTGCCGTGCCTCCAGATCTACCTTGGCAATAAGGTCGCCTGTTGAAACCTATTGTTTTATTTGTTTGTGTTATTTGTTTTTTTTGTGTCAATAAAGAATATTTGTATTGTATTGTTTATAATATATTTTTACGCTTCCATTAAAATGTCCCAAAAGCCCGCGATAGGTGTTATGTTATGTTTCACCATTCTTTTATTTACCTTCAACCTGTATAATAGGATTGATGGTATTCAGGGTTGGTCACACTTTGACTTTGAGAAAATATCAGTGCTTGTTACATCTTATCAAACATTTTTAAGCTTTCATAAAATAAATAACTGTTCTGCTCTATTCTCCAAAATCTCTACCGTCTCCATTTCAGCCCAGCACCAGGCCCTATCCCGGCGAAAGCTCCGCTGGCTGGCACCCACATCCTGATGATAATTTGCGCGATACTGTTCCTCACACTGTTGCTCCTGGGTCTGGGAGTGTCATACCTGTGTCTGAGGAGACGCGCCTTGCCGCCCCCGAGAAGACTGATCGATGAATCGGGTTCGGCTTCTATTGTTAGCAGGGAGAGCATTCAAGGTAAGTTACTGGCCCCTGTCACAGAATAAATAATAATACTAGGTATAGAAGGCGCACTCTCTGATAGCAAACGTGCGAATTTAATTCTAGCTTCCACGCCACTAACGTTCAAATAACTTTGAACGCGTCGAACGTGACCTTGGCTATAATAGCCTACTGTTTGTCGCTGCGCTCGTATTAAAACAAAATGCACCCATGCATGCAACCTCCCCCAAAGATCTCTATAATGATCAGTCCTGTTTGGCCTGCTTTCAGCGGCATACTGCAATCTTCTGCCAACAATTCAGTTAATGTTGGTGACTTTCGTTTGTCTTCGAATCTCTTCATTCCTGAATCGATTGCGCAGGGAAATTTCTAGCTGGCTTCTATACACTGAATGTATAGGTAAAACACTCGCCTGGTTTAAATCCCGGTAGAGCTTTAGCCGAACAAATATAACTTTGTGAGACTTCCCCCAGTTTGATCAATACATCGAATCAACTCATTGTCAAATTTAAATTTGTCCAACAGACGTGAAGATACCTCACGCACGCCTTTCATACCCTGTAGCGGCGGAGATCGTGAGCGTGGCTTCGGACACCATACCCTCGGACTACCCCTCGGAGACGCCCAGCGAGGCTGAGCAGGTCCACACTAACCAAGCCTTCATCATGGAGGAGAGTTATAACAGCGAAGGTATGTCATCATCATCATCATTAACAACCTGAGGCAGTCCACTGCTGGACATAGGCAGAGGCCTATGCGCGCCATTTGGCCCGATCTTCGGCCGCACGCACCCACCTGCTGCCAGCCACATTTCGCAGATCGTCACTCCATCTAGTCGGGGAGCTTCGTTTACCTAGACGTGGGCTCCAGGAGGTATATCATCATAGTTAAACTGTGAATCAAAATCAAAAGTACCTACGTATATTTTGTAATGCAAGTACATGTACCACCAATATAATGGACGTAGTATTCGTCATTAAAAGTCGGTAATGGAGAAAGATACACATAGGTCATACGAGCGCTAAGAGATAAACGAAAAGAGTGCTCACATGGAGGCTGAGAAATACCACGAGAAGTTTAAACTGCCACAAACGCCACAACGATGGCAGAACGACTGTCATACAAAAGTTAGTTAGGTATTCACCTCCTGGACGAAAGTGTAGGAAACAAACGATGGGAATGACAGAGTTTTCTTTCATTATATTGGATTTGATCCCATAGTAAAATACTTTTTTTTAAGTTATTTTTATTCCGAATTAAATCATTCCCCTACGGATTATCAACCAGTTGAATTTCCTCGATGTATATTTTATTGATTCATTGACATATATTTGTCGTATCTTCCAGCACTGGAGATTCGATGTGGTAAATCTTCTTCTTGGTAAATAAAATGCATGGAAGTTTATTTTTAAATTATACAAAATTGTTAAGTACAATTTTGTTATGAGAATTAATTTACTGCACCATGCATGTTGAATAATCAATTTAGACAATATATTTTTTTAAAAGTTTACGCAAATGATTGTTGTTTAAAACCAATGTAATAATAAGTAACTCCTGTAAACAGATTTTTGGTAAAACTTACTTTATTGCAAGAAGATTTAATTTCTGATTTGTATTGATTAATGTTAACTTTTAACATCATTTTAATTTGAAGCACGAGAAGATGTTTAATTACTAACAAAAGATCAAGATTAGTGTCTCAATTGGCTCACTATTAATTTCATTACTCGGCCTAAGAATGTAATTCAGTTTATTAATTAAATAGTAAAATCTGATCTTTTGCATTACTGCACCACACATAGGTAAATTTTTCATTTTCAAAATAATAATTTACATTTAAGTTTACTATACTATTGGATTGGAGATATCCATCAGTGTGAAAAAATTTTAATGGAACAAATTTTTATCTATCTTGAATAGAATTTAATATTTGAAATTATATAACTTAAATTTAATACATATAATCGAAATTCCATAAAAATAACATCTGACTGACGAAAATAAACCTGTTCTTATGAACGAAATAAATAATAGTAAACCTAAAAACTGACCAGTAACCCGTAACCCTAACCTAACCACTAACAGGGTACGGCGAGGCGCAGGAAGCGATGGCGTCTAACGCGCGGTTGGCCGCAGGTCCCCCCCCTCCCGCGTTCGACGTGCGCGTGCGCGTGCAGCGGCCGCAGGCCCCCCCCTCGCCCGTCTCTACCCTCACCGCCACCGAGACTGATGGAAGCATGAGGTGAGACCTTTTGTTTCAAATTGTATCTCTTTCCTTATTGATTTTCTGCTAGAGGTGCCCCTCGGGTGCAATTCAGAACATACCCCCACACTCATCTTTCGAGCGACTTTCCAGCGTCCTCGTCGACGCGACGACGCCAGCGCTGACTGTCTCGTCGCGCATACATTCATAGGCAGGAAAAACGAGTGAAACAAAAGAAAGTTTTGTTGGCAAAAAATTTTGTGTTCGAAAAAAAACGCAGCGCTTTCGCCGCGTTCACGCTAGCACGACCACGGCGCTGAAAAGACGCTCGAAAGACGAAAGTGTGGGGGGACTGTAACTGTTTAACAAAACTATTTATTGTTCACCCACCTGTGAATTGTAAAGTTGGTGAAGATGTCGAATAAAATTCTGTTAGATATCATACCCCCTTTTCATTATACTTTGAAACATAATGACGTACGTTTGTCGACTTTTTGACACAAGTACACCTGTGTCAGAAAGTCGACGAATCAAGATACATAAGTAGATAATTCAGTCAATACCATAATGTTGCAGGCACATGACGATGATAGAAGAACACGAACGACAGGAGTCTGTACGCACCGTGTCCCCAGTAGCCTTGCCCGTGCCAGCTAGGGGCACCCAGCTGATTCCACCGGCGAGACCTCCTAAGGCGGTAAGATGCCAAGCGAAAATGTCACAGAAAAGGTCCCATTTAGATGTGGATTAGGCTGTAAAGGGATTCGAAAACTGTGGCCAAATATCCTTGTACGGATATCGTAACAAAATGTTCCTTAGATTTGTTTCTTGGGATGCTATTGAGGTTTCATTCACAATGAGTTTATTTGTGTTTGAATATTACCATAATTATGTAGAGTAAGAAAAATTATATGCCACAACAACAGTTATGAAAGATATAGAATTGTGTTTTGCATTACACTTTAATTTTCACTCATTTATTTAGGCAATTAAAACAAAGTTTTATTTGCACTACCTGATATAATATAATACTAATTATTAATTTTTGTTCAAGATTCATGTCATTCTATTTTAAGTCACAAACATAATTATAATTGATTATAATACCTTGTTCAACTTCATTTTCTGTTGGTACTCATGAAAGCTCATCGTTTAACCAAGTTCAACATCCAACTACCTACGACGTATCGTGCTATACGAAAAACATGTTCAGTGTTTTTAATCGATTGTCACTTAGATGTACTTTCACGAGACCCAAAATTTCATCGTGTGTTTCACTGTCACTCATAATCACGTGTGCCTAACTCCTAACAGTCTGTCACCCGTCACACTAACCAGGAATGGTCGAGGAGACCACGGTCCATCGTTTCCCTCAACACGGAAATGACAGACACTCATTCTGTCACCGAAGTCACAGACAACTCTCATGCAAGGATGTTCCATATCAAAAAGGTGAGTTTCATTAAACACTGTCGTCATTAATTCATTATCTTCTATGATACCTACTTATTCTTGTACTTAACTTATTTTGTTATTTATTACTTACCTACTTACTTATTACTTGTACTTAAATTTGTTTTGTGTGAGTGCCCGATATTTCGATGCAGTTGCATGTTCTTGTGTCTCTAATACTTTTTTCTACTTCTTTTATATCAGAACAGGGATTCGTTTAACGAAATCATATGACATTTCTTAACTGTTAAATTTTTGTCGTCTAACACATAGTTTCAAAATGATCTTCCTCCAGAAGTTGACGAAATTGTTTAATGTCCTGCAGAAACCTCCGCCACCGCCTCCAGTGATAATGACAGAGCGTCTGCAGACCGATGAACAGGAAATGCTGTTGGAAAGCCTCGAACCTATTCCCGAAACTCCTATCATGCCAGCTAGGTATGCCACCAACATTATCTCTAGATCTTTCATCACAGAAGTTATAATATATTCTGTTAATGTTTGTTTGAGGCTTTCGCGTTTAGTACACATTATTTTGTATATTTACGGGTCTTTCCGCGATAATGTTAAATAGGTATGTTTTACGATACCTTATATTTTTTGCCCGACATTTCGGCGGGGCTGCACCTGCCGTGGTCGCGAACTGACTAAAGTCTGCGATGTGGATATTGCTATAGTCTATGCGCCCGCATTCGTCTTTATCTACCCTCGCGTCTTTTATCGCGTAAAAACCGGTTAATATACAAAATATATATATAAATATATATATATTCTGTTATATTTAAATTCTTAAAAAAATAAGAGATATATTTTTAAATCCTATAACATAATATGAAATTATCCTTTAGGAAACCGGAGATAACTTCGCATGTGGTAGACGACGTGTTCCTACGCACGATCACCGAAAAGAAGACCATTGAAGATATCGAGCGACACAAGCGTCTCGTCACTGAGTACAAGCAAGTGCCGCCTCCACCACCACAGTTCGACGTTACCATCAGGTAAGTGAGAATTATTGTCATCATCAGGTATATCTATACAGTCTGCCTATTGTCTCGGATACGGATATCATTGATATAAATTAGGAAGAACAAGCGACCTGACATTTTACCCTAAGGTACTCATGACATAAACGGTTCTTTTGAATAAGATTAACTAGTCTTTTTTTATTTCTAGAAACCACACAATGCCAGAAGCTCAATGGGAGAACTTCTCAGACATTAGCAGTGCGTCAGGAATGACTTTAACTCCTAAGATGGAGAGGGTCCCTCTATCGCTGCCGCCTCAGAAATACATTGGTAAGTTCTTTGTCTTGATATTCATTTTAAACCAATCTTGTTGTCTTTTTTTATCAAGTTCAAGCAACACATGTACATGCAAAATCCATTACAATAATGCCTTATTCGTAACGGAGGAGTTTAGATCTCACTAATTCGACCAATTAATCATCACCCGGGCGCCAGCCTGGCATCCAATCCTGTACGATAAAGAAAATAAAAAACACAATATCTTTACTTGCAAATTACAAAAGATTCTTCGTAAACAATCCATCCAAAATTAACAGGTAGAGGCGGCCCAGACCTCTTCTCCCCTGAGCTAATTAAACAAACCGCCGAGCGCGGTCACGTGTACCAACCCCCTGGCTCTCCCCATGACATGCCGATCCTACCTGAGCTTCCACCGGCAAGGAACCCGCTGTACAGGGAAGAAGATGACGAGGATGTGCCAGAACCAACACCAGCCCCGCCTGTGCCACAGAACTGGAATGTGCTCACCAGGGTTTTGAAGACAGAAGCGCAGGATGAGGTTAGTAAAATACTAAAAATAAGTATACATGCTCTTTTTTCTTACCGGGTGAATAGAGTTAGTCTGCTCATAGAGTCCACAAATTAACCACAAAACCACGTTTCGCAGTAAGATCGATCAGTACTATCGAAGAACTCAGTTTCAGAGGAACCCAGCTATTTCTCCCTATCATCTAAATGTATTTTATAAATGTCATTTCAAATAGGCAGTATCTTTATTGAGATCACGATCACGAATCCTACCCAAGTTAACCTAGCGTATATTTAAATTTAAAGATCAATAATTTGAAAATCCAGATGGAGCCACTAATGGAGCCTAGCGGTGTAACCAATCGTCCGAAATGATATTTTTGTTACTGACTTTCTCAGAAACATTAATTTCTGCCACCAGGTGCTGCAAGAGACAGAGCGATCTCTCCGTCTCACTCGCGAGGAGCGTCTCCGATGGCGCGAGCTGATCACCCATGAGAGCACCCTTCGCCGCGAGCTGGCTCGTTCCTCCACTCGCGAGGAGTTCTCCAGGGTAGCTCATGACCACCGCTTTGCCCCGCTCTACGCCCCCCATAAGTGGGAGGTCATTATTAGGATTCTTGCACCGCCGCTTGATAAGCCTAAGGTAATAATAGAAAATATTTTAAAAATTTTTACTAATCAAAGTGAGTGTGATATAGATAATGTTATGTCCTGTTCTGTCCCATTTCTGTCCATGAATGCTTAGTAACAAAGAAGAACGTTTAAAACTATATATTAAACATTAATGTAGAGAGTTGAGTGCCGTTTTCATATTCGCAATATCTTGCCTTTGAGAGTTTATGTTAAAATACTGTCAAGTAGTTTTTACAAAAAAAAAACCGCGATATCAGTAAAATTGCCATATATCCGTTGAAGTTATTTATCTAATTGAAACCGTATACAAATTTAATCACGCCTCATTTCCGGAGCAGAAACCCCTTACTTCTTTTTGCTACGATATAAAATACTTAGTAATTTTGATTTATTTCCAGAACCGTTACCGCAAGAAGACCGAATGGGACTCGAGGTCCCGCCGAAGCTCGCTGCCGACGCTTTACGAATACGACAGCGACGCGACCTCGCTTCGGGATCCGCAGCGATCTCGCCGCTCTTCTTACAGGAGCGATCATGTTGACATGAGGTGAAATGTACAAAATAAAAAATGCTCGGCATCAGATTAGTTAGACTTTTTGGACTTTGCCAGTACCGAGTTACAAAATGCCCTAGGCTCCCCTTCAAAAATTATTTAGCCCCAAATCATCAATCTAACAGATAAAGAAAACATGTCAGTTTAGGGAGAAAATATCACCATAATTTCAGTCAAATACTATGATAAACCAAATGAAAAACGTGCTATTAATTGATGAATCTGGTAAATGCTAAAGAATGTTGTACTGTCCAGGTCTATGTCAGAGATGATGGTGGATTACGCAAGGGAGCAGGCAGATACCCACTCCGAGGTTTCCGGTGGCACCCAGCTCGGCCGGTACTATGATGACGACAGCGACAGCGAACATCCCTTCCACCAGAACCAGTAAGTGGATATCTTCACCTTTGAACTACCAACTGGACATTGGGCAGATCTGACCCTTGGTACATATTTAGCTTTGACATCGAAAAAATATTTTTTGGATAAATCCTTTAAATATCAATGTGGGTTTGTCTTTTGGTTGTACTTTGTTTTCTGTATGACTATTGATTGAGCATAAAGGCACAGAATACCAAATAGTAGTCCCTAATAAAGGGAGAATCAAAAGCTAGCCATCAAAATATCTTAGTGGTATCATAATAAACGAATGCTTTAATATATTATTATGGAAAAGAACATACTCGTAGTTTGTAAAATAGGACTACAGGTGCGAAATACAGTTGAACGATCAAAAAGTTGCTCCTAAAGCAATGATCTAAATAGTTCCTAATTACACTAACACACATTTTTATCTCCGCGGTTAAAGTTAGAAATTGAGCTTACTGATATTTCGACCGGGTTACACTGATCATGGTCACGGCAAAACTGGTGAAGCGGCGGGCGGCATAGTAAATCGCGGACACCCGTATAAATGTGTGTTAGAATACCATTTGTACATAAACAACTTAGATTTTCTTTGGTAGTAAAACACATAAATTCTGCAACATATAGTATACGAGAGCTATCTCCGCTTAGTCAGAAAAGATGAGCGTTATGTAACATTTGATTGGTGTTCAGGCCGTGGTCAAGTCACTCTCTCCACCGGTCGGTGAGCCAGCCGTCCCTGGCCCGCTCCAACACAGAGGTCATGGAGCAGTGGACCGCGCCTGATGGTGACGTCACGCCAACTCCTGGCCGCAGAATCAGAGGTGAGTTTCCTTTCCCTGTTTCTCATCATTTCAGCCGAAAGACGTCCACTACTGGACAAAGGCCTTCCCCAAAGACCTGTACCTGGAAAATCGCTGTTCCTGGGACGTACTTATTCACTAATTATAGCACCGGGGTATATAGCTTCCGTGGTCAAGTGGTAAAATGCCTCACTTTACAAAAGGGCACTTGTCGAACAGAATATCACTTTTTACCTATGCTTGAGTCAAAAAAGTACGACGAATCAAGCTTCACCGGACTTGTGGGAGAGCAGATGGCTCTACCCCAAAGTAGTCATGTACCAACGCGTCTAAGAGCGGCCCAAGGGAGCCTTGAACCAGGCCTAGCGCGTTGATACGGAAAAACATCGTGAAGGAGACGACACCTGAAGGGCTCCGTCTCTGATTATTAGTTTTGATTTTGATAATATTATATCACTTTATTAAGTTTCCCAAAGTTTAGTTACAATATTGAATCCTGAGAAACCTGATTGTCTGAGAAATTATAAGAATGAAAAGATAATGCTTCAAAAGGCACGTAAGACCGTCTCCGGCTAATCTAAGTGTAATTGTTACATGAGCTAATTTGAAAGCATCAGGCGGCTCAATAAATGATCGGTCCATGACCTTACAACTCGCACGATAAGAAGAAGATAGCAATAACGTGTAACAAACAACACACAAAAAAAAGCGTCTCAGCTCAGGGCGTGAAGCTAGTTTATAAAATTGATAGTAGAATCTTAAACATTAATAAAAAACATAAACCTCTTGATCAAGAACTTCAGATATTGAGTAAATTTGGCACCAGTTAATTGGTTTACAAATCAATTATTGATTTCTAACTAAACATTTTTTCTTTCAGGACCTCAAGGGTTGACTACATTTACATCGTCTGAGGTCCGCACTTTCCAAGCATCGAGGGAGTGGAGAGAATAAAATTTGCGAAAGTGACCTGAAATATAATGATGAAGAAGAAAGTAGACCAGTGATAGAAGTAAAGAGGTTGGAAGAATAAAAACGCAGGATACGGGGACAGAATTTTTAATGTAAATTATAAATTTTTGAAGTGATCTTGAAGTTTTCGTAGCAATTTTGCATCCAACGGATAGTAAATCAATCTAGCTAGGTCTCATTGGTCTAATAAACAGTTTTTTCTGTATTTGGTAATGGTTTTTACGCACAAAACAATGGCTACGAGATATGGTTTTGCCAATGATAATATTGCAATAGATTATTGGTAAAGCTGATTAATAGGTCTGGAAAAATATCCTGAAAAACATTGTGTCCAGTAAGCGTAGCATGAGGCACTGTGACTGTGAGAAATTAACTCGCCATTAACTGTTAAAGAGTTATGAGAAACCCGCCATATTGAAATATCCTCCAATAGGATAAGAATATACACACGACAAAGCACGGAGAGCGTCGGTAGCTAAGTGGCTAGGGCCGGAAGTTCGCGGGTTCGAACCTCGGCACTTATCAATGTGTTTTCGATTTTAGAATTCATATGTACGTTTATTCGACGCTCTTACGGTGAAGGAAGACATCGTGAGTAAACCTGCACAAACTTACGAAGTAATTCAAGGGTTGTGTGTGAAGTTGACCAACCCGCGCTGGGTCAGCGTGATCGGATAAGGCTTATTCACCCTGATTTCAGGGTAGGCTCGAGCCCCTCGGTGGGGACATATAATATGAGCTGTTAACATAGCAAAACTATATCTGACATTCTTCCAATCTCTTTATTTAAGTTAGCTCAAATTTTTACTCAATTCAGGTGATATTATCACTGCCTTTGATGTTAAGGTCCCATACATTACATTCCATGTTGGGTATTATTTGAATCCGTCCATTTGCGACTAATTTGGATACCTGTTTAAGTGACATAATAATTTAAGAAGTAATATAATTAATGAATAGAAGATTTGTTGCCTTCGGTATTTGATGATGGCGTTACTCCAAAGATATTATTTTTGAGTTAAATGCAAGTAAAATTTTAGCATTTTTGTTGTTTGTAAAAGCTCATCATCAGAACAATAGATTTGTGGTCGTAAATTAAATAAGTACGAAAATGTAAAACCAACAGAGTAACGCTGTCATTAATTAATTCTCCATTACAAATGGTCAACTTATATTTTTATTAAGATAAATAATAATAATAATACAAAAGTATATTTTAAATAAACTAACATTGTGCCAAAATAAGGAAAATCTAAGAAAATGCCTTTATAACAGTTTCGCTAATCATGTATATCAATGAAAATGTTCCACGTCTGGTATGTAGGTACAGTAGCCGGCACATGTGGCTGGACATGTTGACCTTGAGAGCGCCCGTATTCCGTAGCGGTAGGTGTGAATTTCGTAGTGCGAATGTCCAACCGCATGTTCTGTACATTAAATGTATATTTTTAAGAATTTAGAAAGTGCTTTGGTGTCAAAGATCACCAGTAATTTTCGCTGTCAATAACACTACTATTTTTTAATTAATGTAAATACGTTTTAAGATAAGGGCATGTTACTAAAAAACCTAGCAGACAAGGCAAGCCATAATTTTTACAAGAATGCGTTGTTTTTAAATGTTTGATCGATTTATTTAATATCTAGGTCTACCAGAGATAGCTAACAATTTTTTAATAATAGCGATTTTCATATGGAAACAAAAAAAAATTCATCTGTCAAATGAAATGAGGAATTGTTTTTGGTTTGGCTTCAAATTTCCTTTAAAAAGAGGTTAAAATGTCGAAGAAACCTTTTGCCATCAGATTCTGGTAGACTTATAATTGATCGGACTATATGTAGAGCCTGCCCAGAAAAGGTACAAATTAAAAAGTAGAACACTGCAGTGCCCATTTACACCATTTAGTTGGTTGAAAACGGACGCCACTCCAGTGTTGCTACCTCGCAATTTTTTTTGACACTTTGGACAAACTGTATTTAAATATAGTTATATGAATTAAGTATCTAGAGGTAGGTAGGTATAACCTGCGTATATCGTCAAATTTTACTCTTGCCTTGCTTGCTATGTCAGAGAGTGGGGATGCGGGAATAGGGATTGTGCAAGAGAGCTCAACTAATGGTTGTAAGAGTTTTTCATTAGATAGTGCTATATAAAATCGGGCAAAATAGGGTACTAATGTTGGCAACACCGTTCACCTTTTAGCCAATCACTGCCACTTCCTGTGGTGTTACAACCAATCACTGCCGGTTTTTACGGTGTTATTATTGTAAAAAATATAATTTTGTCGTGCTGCGAAATGCGAAATTTTTGTATTCGTCTCATATAAAAGTATTTTAGATTATTAATTTGAAGGAAATAATCACGTGGTGCTAAGCATGGATTAATATTTTTGTGAACTCTGAAGTTTACTGTAGATTTTGTATTTACAAACTGATTGATGTATTTTGATATTTTAATCAATATACGTACCTACCTTAACAGTTGTGAACTTTTATTTTTTATCAACACAATGAACCCAGGTAATTTTTTTATTAAATTGCTTGAGCCTTTACGATGAAACATTTGTCTAGTGCAGTGGTTCTTAACCTTCTTGGCATGAGGGACCATTTTACCAAATTTCCGTCTTGCTAGGGACCACCCAGTTTGTTTATCTATACTATATTACCCTTAAAGAGGAAAGATTTTGATTGATTGTTTGTTTGTTACATGATGAAAGTGAATTTGTTTGTTTGTTTGCATTGAATAGGCTCCGAAATTACTGAACCGATCTTAATTAAACTTGGTAAAATATACAATCGACTTTGGGGGAGAAAAAAGGTTACCCTTTATCGCGGGAAAATTCCTCACACGGGAAAACTGTTAACGCGGAAAGCTAGTTGGTAATAAATATAGGTACCTTTCCCTTATTTACGATCGCTTCGCGGACCACTTGCAATGACTCCAGGGACCACCGGCTAAGAACCACTGGTCTAGTGCAATGTTCATGAAAAAAAAAGTCATGATCATTATTTAAAGTTTTTTATTTTAAAATGCATTTAAAATGGAATTGAGTTATACAAATCAAATGGATAAAATTAATAAATTCGACAATTTTCATACATTCCAATATTTCTACAAACTAGTTTTATTATTAAAAGCGACCTGCATGTTTATTTAAACAATTTTCATGCGGTATTCAAGATTTTAATCCAAAAATGATAATTTAAAATTTTGCATTTATATTATTAAGCGATAAAATCTCAAAGATTAAAAATGGACGCAAATACGATTATTAGATACAGTATACTATACTTAATAATAAATATACGTACCGATACAACATTTTATATCTGTACAGTTCATTAAAAATTATAATATTTTCAGATTATAATTGCGATACACGACAAAAGCATACATAATGTTATAAAATAAGTAATTGTTTAGTAACATTTTGTATTTTATATAACGAATAACTTGTACAGAAGCCAGCACATAAGGCTGGATATATTGACCTTGAGAGCCTCCATATTCCGTACCGGTAGGGGTGAATTTCGTAGTGCGAATGTCCAACCGCATGTGCTGGCTTCTCTACAGTCTACAAAGCGATGATGTTCCTTCGAAGTAGATTTTTACTATATTTAAAATTAGACACCTATCTATTTTCAAAAGATGGTGAATATGGGATTACATTCTAATAACCTAATTTATGTGCTGCCTGTACATTTAAACAAGGTTATCTATGTTTGAGAAACTTTAACCGCACTTTGTAATATTTACATCAATAGTCTATATTAACAGTTACTATACCCGAATATTAACTACCAAAATTAAAATCTTAGTAGCAAGTTTATATTAAAAGTCACATTCTGCGTTAATAGAAACTCGACTCGTTGTCTATCTAAAACTATTTAAGATATGAATTATGTACCTATAGTCAACAGGTCCCATTCGTCAAATACTTTTGGCATTTTAATATAGGCCCTCTGGCAATATTTGGCATTGTTCATAGAGTGATACAGTAATTCTGTTTTGAAAAGTACGATCGACCAAATAATGATTTAGGTCCCTTAGGTTGAATATTATATCGATCGTCCAGTAAATAATATTAAATGCTGCTTTCGCTTGCACATTATCCATAGTCTGTTTCGAATAAATCCTGATAAAAGTTCACTGACCGACCACTTTCTTTTCTTGAAAGTTATTAAAAATAATGTAACGCCAAAATGTCTGGCAAAGTTCACCCTGCCCTTTACTACGGTATGCCAAATTACGTATTTTGCTTTAATTTCCTATAGTTTTATCGTATCGTTTGAAAAAAAATGTGCGCATTGTACGCAAGTGTCAATGGCGTTTTGTCCGGATTAATATGAAACAAACAACATTAATTACTGTTTATGTTGTCTTTATTTAAATATTCATTAGGACCTTGAAAACACTGCTAAACCATTTCTTGGTCTTCTCTAGTTTATTTGGGTTTATGGTTTATGGTTAGCAAGACTACGAAAACGACGACCTAGGAATTTTCTCGATTTTTACCCCAACTTAATGTAAAAATGTGGTTTGAATCACTTCTATATTTAAATTTGCACTGATATAACTAGAACCATGAATGTGAGAGTAAATTTTTTGTAGCAATTTACTCAGTAACATACAATACAGATAGGTACTCAACAAGATGAGAAACAGTGAGACGCCTTTCACAATGGTCCATCATTCCGATCTATCTATCTAAATTATTTATTACATATCAACTTACTAAAGAAAGTTCCTTTGTTAGAAAAAACACTTCAAAATAGTATTTTCAGAATTCAAATCATTTATTTAGAGTTTGTCCAAGTTTGTATTACATTGTACTTGATAAGGTGTTTCTACATATTTGATCGCATATTGTCGCTCTATTTGAGTGATGATATTATCTGTTAGTGCACAGATATACATATACTATGTATTTGTATCACTCTTTTGATTTTTCCCTTCTACATCTTTAATTCCATTAAAATGTTTCTTTTCGTTGCTACGTGCGTGACCTATCAGTATTTTTTACACACTTCATTTTTAAACATTCGTCGCTTGGTAGCTGATGCTGAGCTAAAGGGGCTAGTTACACAACATTTATTCCTTCTTCTTTAGATACACTTGATATACGAGCAGAAAGAAGTACACACAATATATTTATTTATCTACTTTCTTTATCACTCGTACTCAAGTCTAGTGTTCCATTATATTTGGCTGATGGACCCAAACGATTGACGTCTTCTAGTAACTTGTTTCCAAAATCTTTTCTCGAATTGTTTGTCCTGGAAAAAGGTATACTAGCAAGTTATGTAGTTAAAAAAAAGGAAATGAAATGTGCTAACTACCGTAGATATATCGCTAGTACACAATAATGTATCATGTGACTTTTCTAAAGACATCTATGATACGAATTTCGTCACCACTTCATTTTCCAGGATCTATAGTGGTTAGCATGTTGGCTGCATAGAGGCCGAAGTTAATTTTATTTTTGATTGTTTTCTATGAAACGAAGATAAAAAAGTCTTAAGATTCTACAAGTATTGCAAGAAATTGCCAACATGAGCAATATGAAAAGGCACTTTTCGTCAGACGTCCCTGTTAAATTAGTCCAATTGCGCATTGTTAAAGAAGTATAAAAAACAGTAGAAGCAGAGATATCGCAAGAAACCACGTCAGACAAAAAGTTTGAGAAAATTCTTAAGGGTTAAGCCAAAGTGAATAAAGCCCAGATATTAATTTTAGTGTCCGAATGGTTGCTACAGCTATGATTCACTCTTGGTGTAAAAAGCGAATTTGGTGGTTTTTAATACTAAATATCCTTAAAAACAGTCCTTTGTATAGAACTATGGAACGTAAGAGATAGAAAAATCGCTAATTCAAGGCATTAAATATAAAAACCACCATAAATACGTAAATGCAATGCAAGTGAAAGTTCAGGTTGTGAAGGACCGTGACTATCAAATGTAGGATAAGGAATATAGCAAAGCTGCGGGTAGAAGAATGAAAAGCGCAATGGATTTCTTTAAAAATATATTTTTGACTCTTGTTCGATAAAATGGACAAACCAACAAAATTACAGCGTAGCTCCGAAAGCTGGATTTAAACTTTGAATAGCAAATTGACGTGAGCTTAGTGCCAATTAATAACAATTTTAATCGAGTATAATACTTAAAAACTCTTATAGCACAAGATTTAGTAATTAATTTAAGTTAAGGACTATAAGTATAACACTTTTATTAATTCTAAAAGGTTCTATAATTCAAAAAGGCAATTTGATTGGCCATTTCATTGACTAGTTTCACATACAATCTCACTACGTTTCATACTTTATTATTTAACTTAGTTATCGTATTTCTAAAACGTTTTATAAATTTAAAGTGTCAATTCATTTGTTAGCTTTATTTGAGAATAAAATATAATTGAAAATAAGTATTTAATCTAAAGAATATTTTTATAAAAAGTTTAAGGTGAGTTACTTTATTATGCCGATAAATCCAACGTAGTAGTTTTAGAAAATTGAGTTTATAAATTATTACTGTTTATCAATAGGTTTACATTTCAAGTTGCATTATTTTAAAAGGTTCCAAATATTTTCCAGCCAGTATACAATTAACAACAAAACAATATACATTGAAAAGGCACGTAGCCGGAAATATGGTTTTGCATACTGACTGAAAAACAAAACCTTGTTTAAATCCAGCTGATTGGCACAGAGAAGCTCGCGCGTGCTTACACATAGCCATTGACAAAGCAAATCTTGTAATAGCCGTTGTTGCTCACGGTGGTTCGTCGAGGAGAGAACGGCCGCGAGTCTAGCAGCAGCGGCGTGCGGCGGGGGCTATCGGATGATGCGCGGCGCCGGAGGAAACCCATTCTGAAGACATAGTTTTTCAAGTCAATAATATAAACTAGAACTATTTGGATTTGTTTAAGCTTAATATCTTCACTACATATACCAAACAGAAGTATAAACTTTTTAAAGCTTTATAATATTTATTTTTATAATAAAGTCAAGAATCAGATCAGATTTAGGATCATAATAGTTCATGCAAGTAAGTAGATTATTGATTTTAAAGTAATTGCTTAAAATAATTAATATAACATATTTGTGAAATTCATGTTAGGTTCCAAATGAGTTTATTGGGGAAGAAGAATCCAATCGATATTGCAGTTCATTTGTATACATAACAAAATGCAAAGGACCTAACACGAACCCTTGTGAAAGTTTACAAGTATACTCACATTTTCCCGTTCTGGCATAGAGACCGCGTCCGCGAACGCATCGTCTGAGCTTCCACTCGTGCCAGCTGCTCCATCTCCATAAGTTTCTCCTCGCTTTCTGGAGCTGAAAATATTAAAAAAGTGTAAATAACAATACTGGAAGCTTTTCAAAGATTTTTTTGTTTGAATATTAAAGCCATTAGTTTTAACGGCACCGTTTCGAAAATGAGATCAAATTGAATAATCATTCATAACTAGAAGAGAAAATTGGAATTTTTTGCAGAGCATAGTGGATATATTATATATTAACCCATCATGGCGCCGCCGCCGTATAGTTGGCAATAGCAAGAAGAATCGTATACTGAGTAAATCTAAGTATTGCAACAAGAAAATAACAAGAAGCTAGAGTTTCTCATATTAAATATTTCTCCCTCACCTTTCCAAGCATATACAGAATTGCGCGAAGTAGTATGAGGGGCGGTTCGGCGTGTGTGAGCGCGGCAGAGAGTCACCGCGTCTGCGCTCGCGACCCTGCGCAGTAGGGACCTCTGGCACGCTGCGCGAAACGACCAGGGGTCGGACGCGCCAACCTGTAACATAGGGTGGGAAAATCTTGAACATAAATAAATTTAAAATGATAAAAAAACTTGGTATCAATTAAATAAACCATGATAACCTTGGTTTTATAGGTACTTAAGTTTGAATCATTTACCCGAATACAACTTAAAGTAATTTTAGACTTAGCTTGCAGAAACAATGTTTGAACCAAATGATGTTCATGATATCGCCCATTTTCCGACGTTTTTGAATTCAGGTATAAAATTTCGGGATGTCAAAAGAAAGGATGATTCACATATTTGAAGAAGGTAAGAAACGGAGAGACGAGCTGGACGCTTACTGTAGGTGAGTGGTAAAGCATAGCAGCATTGTTCGGGATTGGAAAAAGTGGAAGAAGGCGAGAAAGAAAAAGCCCAGCCAGCCATCCTTTACCCGTAATGGGACACGTAAGGCTAGAGAGACAGATTTTCTGTTTCACGCAATGCGCATGTATTGTGCTCACCCAGGGTACCTCCTGATCTGCCAGCATATCTTTCCCCTGGTCGAGCGCCAGTCTCATCTCCGCTCGAGGACTGAGTCGTTCCTCCTGTGTCGGTGGTTTCGGTTGGGACGCCTCCTCTGCCGCTGGGACCGGCTCCGAAGCTGCTAAAATTATTCATTGATAAAATTTAAATTACAAAGCTACGGAAATGTACGAGTATTTAAGTTTCCAACAGAGATTGTGAGAGAGAATGTTCATTTTAATGTACTAATGCCTTACCTGGATGAGCGGATGAGGGATAGAGTTGTGGATGGTGGTTATAATGCCTTACCTGGATGAGCGGATGTGGGGTAGCGTTGTGCATGGTGGTACTGATGCCTTACCTGGAGAGAGCGGATGAGGGGTAGGGTTGTGGATGGTGGTACTGATGCCTTACCTGGAGAGAGCGGATGAGGGGTAGAGTAATCTGTTGTGGATGGTGGTACTGATGCCTTACCTGGAGAGAGCGGATGAGGGGTAGGGTTGTGGATGGTGGTACGCTCGAGTGTGGAGGGCGTGCTGGCCGAGCTGGCTGAGCCCCGGCGACCGCCCGCACCAGCAGCGACACGCCCCTCCACACACTCTCTTGAAACTGAAAAACAAAACATAAGCCTTTCAAAATTAAGTTGCGGTATGCCTTCAATAATTTTGCGCAACGTAATATACATCAGGTTTATATTAACTAATACAATTGAAACGTCGATGGCTCTGTATTCAACAGACTACTTTCATTCTTCTTCTTTTCGTGTCGATTCGGCGACTAGATATAAGAGGACCAATACTCCGCCACGGCTACGGCATTGTCCGTACTACTTTCATTCATTCCGTGTAATTTGAATCAAAATATTATATTTCATTAGAGGTCAATAATCCTTTTTATGTCTGAATTGAATAGACAGAAGGTTTTCCAAGATTTTGTATTTCTTTATATCTAGTCACTAAACGCTGTTCTAATCGCTTTCATGCTGTTTAAATATTTATGGGATTTTGTTCAATATGAAGTTGGAAACATTCTTAAGGATTCTTTTTATATTAAGGCTTTGAAAAGTTTTTACAGGGGCAAAGCTAGTGTTACTATTGTCCAAAAGTATGAAATCGCTCGGAAACATTCTTGGAGATTTTCCTCTTATAACAAACGTCGAAAGAAGTTATTTTTAGCAATAATCGTAGTGGTCCTTGAAGGAGTTTTGTTTATTGTCGTTTTTAATATTATTATGTCCCGTAAGAAATGTTTACTTTATAGGTAGGTGATAGGTACTCATCTAGTTTATTTATCTCTAAATTTCTATCTTTCTGCGGGCTCCAAGTACCTACACGATTAGAAATCATTTCGTTTCGGACACCAAAATTCACTTTGGATCGCTGAGCCATCGGCGTAAGTAAGTATGGATTGTTTAGTCTAGGTTTAAAAGATTTTTATGATCCGTACCATACTGTAAGGGCATTGAAGGGCCCTCGTTGGTGGGCGTCCGGTCTGGGCTCAGCTCGTACACGACGCCACCACTGTGCAGGCCGCACCCCGCTGCGCCGCCCGCACCCCCTCCCCCTGCTTCTGTAGGAAACCGTCATTTCATTGTCACTTTTTACGTCATCGGACATTACACCTGTGACGGCGCTAGCGTCGGTCGATGAGTGCGGGATACGGAACGGAAGCTTCTAGTTAGTACTATTATAACCTAAAGATGACTCTGATTTATGTTTTTAATATTAAATGTAAATTTTGAAATAAAATAATATAATATTTTATGCTCAATCAGATTTAAGTTGAGTAGGCAGTGTCTTTATGGGGTGCACGCCACTGCTACACCAACTCGACACAAACTCTACTCATAGTATGACATTGAACTGTAAGCTTTATGTTGTGTTATTTAAAAGTGATTTTATAACATGTCAGTGGAAAGTGGACAACGCGTGAAATTGCTTTTTATTGAGATAGTAAACTTACTACTATTTATGAGTTGAGTTGGTGTTTAGCCTTTTAGCTTCACTATAATTGTGTCCTTTATTTAAAAAAAACACGACGAATAGATTCAGAATATTCAGACGTCCAGCAGAAACTCTGTCCAAAGGGTTAGAAAATAATTTGAGAAAGTAAGTTGATACTAATTTGATAGAGAAGTACGAATCGATACAAGTCTTTGAAACAATATGTGTGATTATTATTTGTATGGTTAGTGACCTTCTAGTTAAGCTTCTAGAATTATCCCTATCATAATTGTATTCATATCAAGTTATTATCTAAAAAAAGTATCAACTTATCTAGAAATATGGCATATATTTAAAATACCTACATTTAATTTACTTGTCTAAAATCTGTACGAATAGTTTTGTTAGTGTATACTAGTAATAATTTTATAGATTTCAATTTACTTTAGTAAAGATAAGATCAAAGTGTTAAACAGCTAAAATAAAGAAGTGGAGTGCCAACTGTACAGAATGTCATGCATGGAACAATAATAAATTGAAGGGGTTAAGTTGGAAATATCTAACATAAATAAATAATTGCTAAATATAATATGACTAATACTTTGTGTTTATTTTATCCTTCAATAAAGATTCACATGCATCGTGCTTTGCATATTATATTTAGATAATATATATCATATTTTTATTGTGTAGAGACTTTAGTTCCACCATCTCACCTCAAACCGTCCTCTATGCTGTCAACATGTATTTTTGTTAGTATGTGCTCATTTCCAATAATTGTGATTGTGCTTCAATTAGATTTGTGTTTTTTACAATTTTATTACCAAATAATAGTTTTTATAAAACATTCTCCAATATTCACTATAACAAGAATCTAAGAACATTAATGCCATACAATTTTATCAATCAGTCTATCACTTGCAAAAAACATACACAATACGAGAATCTAACTACTCAGAAGGTCTATTTCTATCCATGTGAAGGAATTCGTTGGTACGCTCAAGTGCCTATTTCATTTTACAATTTTCTTGGTGACGATGAAATTTATAAATTGAACCGATGAAATATTAGAAAGAAAGTATGATGACACATCTCTAATTTGGTTTGTTTCATATTAATCCGGACAAAGGGTCATTGACGCTTGCATACAATGCGCACATTTTTATCAAACAACGATAATACTATTATATGAAATTATTGCAAAATACGTAATTTGGCATACCGTGTTGAGTGTGTGACGTTGCCAGACATTTTGGCGTTACATTATACCTATTTAATAACTTTCAAGAAAAGAAAGAGGTCAATGAACTTTTGTCCGGATTTATATGACACAACAACAACTGACCATAGAAGAACAACAATCTCATCAATCACGAAGAAAATGATAAAACTGAAGATGTAGAAGTATAATGAGATGAAGATGTCGTCGATGTAAGAAAATGATAAAACTGCAGATGTAGAAGTGTGATGAGATGAAGATGTCGTCGATGTAGAGCTCACCTGGCTCGGAAGCAGAGGGCGGCAGGTGCGGCGCGTCGCAACAGTCGTCAGCACCGGAGCCACGCCCGCTGCCCTGCGCCAAGCGCCGCAACCGCGGACGAGTCACAATGTGAGATATAACCTAGCTACGGGCTACCGCGGACATAGATTTGCCAATATGACGATAGCGAATCCAATTTTGACAAAACCTAGCTATTCAATTTTAAAGCATTATTTTCATCAGTTTTTATTTGGAGGCGATACATTCTAAGGAAAATTTACAATGTCAACATGTAAATTGTAGATGTTCATGCAACAAGCATGCTCGTTCTTTCACATTCTTGCTGTATAGGTAGTCATAATGACTGCATGCTATGGTAATATTGGTATCGATATAGGTAGTACATTCGTAATTTTAGCTATTTATCATCTATCAAAATTGTGATTAAATAGATAATTACTTCGTCAACAGATGATGTCTATTCTCGTGTTTAATTTTTCACTTCTATATTTAAGTATTAATTAACGTTCAGTTTTTTTTTATCATAATTTTGATAGAAGCTTGGTAAGCACATCTTCAATAATTTAACTTTCATTACATTTGCTCTAATTATTTCCAATAAAATATGTACCATTGAAGTATTTTCATTTTTTTTTTATCTAATCGTCTTTTATATTCACCTGGTCTTCCGAGTTGGTGGGGGTGGGTTTGTTGTCTTCACTACTGCCACTGTCTGAAAATTCTTCTTCTAAAAGAGGTTCTAGTCTTCTTCTGAAAACATCCCTAAATCACATAATTCAAGATTAGTACACCCTGGTTTAACTTTTAAATAATGAAAAAGGAAATATAACTCTATCTTCATTATCTATATGTGAATGTGACGATAATATCACCTTGGCAGCAGTGGTCTAAGGGTTGTTGGTCCAGTAATGGTCGGTGCCATCAAGAGCTCATCCATCATCAATTCCGTATCGTCATCACCAGCGTAAGATGAAGATGATTTTGTTGGTGACTGTAAAGGCAAGGTAGGTTATCGAGGCATATTTTTCAAAGAAAATAATAAAGTTTTGAAAGTAGTTTTGAAATTAGGAGATATTTTAGCACTCACTGAAAGAGTTCCATGCTCTGAATCTGGCAGATTATCAGATAAATCTCCAGAAGATGGAGTTCCCCACGCGTCTTCTCCACTCGCTCCACTTCCTTCTCCAGTCTCAATCGTTCCATCTTCTACTGGTAAGGCAGTTTTCCAGTCACTCACTCCAAGGCATCTGAATATTTATTAGATTAGTTTATATTGATTACTATAATCTTGCAAATCTACGAAGTATAAGAAGGGCAAGATCTACTTTAGTAAAATCTATAATATTTATAGTAAAATTTTGTCCAGACTTCTAAAATTTTACAAAAGTACACTAGATAAGTTACATTAAGAGTAAAAACATTATTAGAAAGTTTAGACTCTTTGTCTAAGATTAAAAAATAACGATTTGATAATTTGAACGCTAGCAAAACTAATATTTCTTTCTAAAACTTACACAAACTACTAGTCTTACTACAAATAGAAATTAAAAATTTACGTCCATATACTTACATTACATACAGAATATATTTCTAGTCGGTAGCGAAAATTTGGTAAACCTAATATTTATCTATCATTGACACATTTTCTAGCAAAAAATTAAGTATGACGATCTAAATCCTAAAAATTCACATACCCATCAACTAGCTTTAAATGTATTATAAATACTACTGATTCATTTAGAATCTTCAATCTTCAAGAGTGTAGAAACCATAATTAACTAGATTGGAATAAGAAATAACTATTTCAGAAGTTAACCCGCACATACTCATCGTATTTCGATAATCTGCGACGAATCTGTCGATAGCATCCACCTAACAGGTGAGAGTGAAAGAAGTATCATTAAAAATGAAACCAGAAACAGTATAGAAAAGATCGACAGTATATAGAAGAAATAGCCACATCCACAGAACATGACCATGATACTGACCTTTCTAAAAATGAAGGCTGTTTGTGAGCAACTGAAGTATTAGGCACGCTTTCTGTATAGCTAAAAATGTTCATCTTTTCTACTACAAACGAGCCTGCTCTAGCTGTCCATCCCATAATTCCACCTGCTGCACCAGATACTAAAACGGTACAATTAATTTTGGTTTTATTTTGAAGCTTTTCTCTGCAAAAATTTATGGGATTAGTTGAAATGCATAAAAAGGTATCTTTAACATATTTCTAACCTGGATTGTAAGGCTTTACTGTATCAGGCTCAGTCAACCTCACATTTCCGTCATCAGTCTCATCAGATGGCATTCTCTCAAGGCTTGACATTGTTCCGTATCTGTAAATAGATGTGTACTCAGGGACAGAGAGATTAAATGCTACTACGACGGAAATAGTCACAAGTGCAATACGTACCTCTTTAACGATACGTAAGGCAAATCTTCCGGTGCATCAGGAGATTCAGGAGACTCATCTACAAGGGCATCCTAAAAACAAAAATTGTCTATGAAATAGGCTACAAACTTTGAAGTAATCTGCTAATTCCTATACTTACAGTCTTATTAGTAGAATTAAAATCAGGCGTAGGTGGCACTACTGCTATATTAGGTACAGGAGATTCAGACTTTACCGAACAAAGACTAGAAGGTCTTGAATTTACGTTATTGATACTGGACGTTGTATTTCTATTAAAAGGTTCCACTCTCATTAAATGTGCTGCAGGATTTATAGCTGATAAACCCATTAACATTAATGGACCCAATTCTAGATCATCATCAGAAGCATCATTCATATTGGCGTTTATGTCTTCAGATCTTTCAGTCTTTTTACTTATGTCGCCATTCATCTTAGTAACAGCAGAAATACCCATTCTAGGAGATCTCCTCATTCCTCTTTCAATTCTAAAATCATGATCATCTTCGTGTAAGGAATCATCGTCTAAAAAAACCGACGAAGTTCTTAGAGCTGTACCCAAATTTTCTCTCTTTGTAATAATATTCATACCCAATACTTTATTGAGTACATTTTCGGCTTTTTGTCTAGTAATTTGTTCTTTTCTTAGTGTTGCTGGTGACGGATAATTTGTTGTTGATGTTTTAGTTTTAGACAAAGTTATACTTTCAACACACTTAACTTCGCTTAAATATTTCTCTTGTGCTATAACGCACTGGACCTGGTTTGCGATGTTTGAATTGGACATCCTTAAGTCATTAGAACTAGAATTAAAAACCATAGAACTACAAGTGGTATGACTAGTAGATAATGGACTGTGATTTCTACTACTAGATGAGGGACTTGGTGACCTAATAGAATTGTTCCTCAACTCCAATAGGCTCTTCGTACTTTTTGGGCTCCTCGAATGTATACTCCTGTTTAAAATTGGTGAGTCAGTTTTAAGCTCATAGGACGTAGATTTAAGCATTCGTTGACTTTGCTCAATAGAATCAATAACTTTGGCTGCTGCTATAGGAGCATCTTCTGGTCGTAACTTCATAGCATTTTTTCGATGTAGTTGAGTGAAATTCTTTGGTTTACGATTACCACAGTTTGCACTACATGGACTGGTTGAGCTTTTGTTAGAGTTTGAGTTTTGTGGTGACGGAGCTTCCATTTTTGGCTTGGCAGGTATTACTGGTGGTTCTTTTTGTGATATTAATGGGCTATTTGGTTTTGATAGACACTTCTTATGGCACTGTCTGCATACTGGGATTGTGTCTACTACGACTGGACTAGTTCTGACAGTTATCTGAAAATTTTCGTAATGCATTAATATTGAAAAGAACAAAGTATTGCTTCATACATTAATACTAATAAAGTTCGCTTACTTGGCTCCCTGAGTTACTACTTTTTGAAGGGCTTCTATCGTTTTCTTTTTTGTCACTAGGTGATTTGGGTTCTTTCTTTTCATTGTGATTTGCGACCAGCTCAGCTACTTCTAATAGATTTAGCTCCATTGATCTTTTCCTCAAATCTTCTATACTCCACATCTGTGAAAACCATATAAGTGAGTTCCCTGGTTTCGGAGACAAATGATAGTTTTTATCAATGTTCCAATTGATTTGCAGGTACCTCCATATCAGGTTCGGGTGGTTCCAGCTCTTCAGCTTCTGGTAGCTGCGTCATCCATCTTTGTAAGTGTAAGGTTGATCCTCTGCTCTTTGAGCTTCTTGCACCTTCGGTTGCACTTCCGCCCACACCCGTCTGTGTTTCTTGCGAACTACGTCGTGTCTGTAATTTTAAATTTAGTAAAGGATATGATCAGATTGGCAATAATAATTCTTTCATTTTGACAAGCGATGTGGATATTATGGGAAGTGTAACTTTACTCACCCCGTCTTTAAATTAACTATCTCGTGTTGTTGTGGATAATGTTTTTTAGTTAATAGATAATTGTCTGTACCTATTTTATATCTACGTACATAATATGCCTAGATATAATATAAGAATACTTATGCGACGTATTTTTTCATTACAGCAGTTGAAATATATAAAATAAAAATGATATAAATATTGTAATAGGTACAAAGAAAAATGGTAGAATGCTAAAATTAATTATGTGGTAACCGTTAGCGTCGCAAATAGTTATATATTTTAGTTGTTAAAATAAAAACTACTTCCCATCGAATTCACTTTATTTACTGATCATTGAAGTAGTATGCTTCGATCTAAACACAAACATCCAAATTCATTAATAATGTTAAAATTTTAGTTCATTGGAATATTACAAGGAATCCAGAGTTCTATAAAATAAAAAATGTTCTCTCAAAATTATAAACTTTCTTCGTAATCTATTACACTATTATATTAAAATTTACACACAGCCAAAGACATCGAAAATTATTGATTCTAACTACGACTCTCTTAATAAAGGAAGGTCATTATACTTACAAAACCCGAAATATTTTAGGTTATGTGAACATTTGCGATGCTAGCGATAACATAATACATCATTTTGCTAAGTTTAACATTTTTTACAGTTTGAATTATAAAATTGCTTGATTTATTACATTAACAGAAATAGTAAGCGAATCTACTAGTTAACATCAACTACCATTTTTCATTGTAAACACGTATTAATTCTAGTGGCGATGAGTATTAAGAAGCGTTAGAAACGAAAATGCTTAGTGAAACTACAATGGGGTTTGATGGGTTCGCGAAGCAGATCGCCAAATATCCACATGACCTGTACAAAATAATGGCAAATACTATGTACAGATTATCACTTACAGCCTGTACAATTTTAATAGTTAACAACATGAAAATAGTTTTCTATTTGGTAATTGCTCCAATACAATTTCGTAACTAGCTTCAAGGTGTCTCAAAGTAAATTGAAGAAGCAACGTAATTCTATAGGAGATCGTAAGAAGAGGACGGAAGACTTATGAAGCAAAAGTGTGGAGATTGAGGTCACAAATTATTCCCTACAGTTTGGTACCCTATGGTTACATTTTGACACTGATTCCTATTATTCGATAAAATTGTAAAATGTTGGCATGCACATTTGGTTCTATATTACCCTTCTGTTTATTTCTTTCTATAAATTTAATGGAATGTCCAATATTTGAAGTATACTTCTATAATTTTTTAATACTTACCTATTCAACACTAAAACACTCTGTTACATCATAAGTGGGTATCAGACTTTATTTATATTAATCAAAATATCGAGATTTGTCCAATACTGGCTAATGTTCGAAAATATGTCTCTCAAAATTTTTTACCACAACCTTAATATCTCAACTATAAGCAATAACAATCCAACAAATGCTCGCACCTTACGTTGCCGGTCTACACGTTGAAAGCCATAGGCCAATCAAGGATTTTGCCTAACAACAGCTATAAAAACCATACGTCTACTGGAACTTGTAGGTATTATGGGTCATTCAATCTATCTCCGGGGAAAGCAATGATCTGTTAACTCCGGATCTGATTCCGCAGATCAGAGCTCTAAATAAGCAGGGGGAGTTGGCCTTTCAGGCAATGCTACTCGTTGTAATAAAGGATCATCGGGTAAAAATATACGTTCCTCAACAGCATGTTTGTAAGAAGGGTCTACATCTAAATCTGCAAGAGCTAAGTCTGCTTCAAAAGACTCCCATCCGCAAGGAGATGCCTCTGAATAATCTTCACCAGCCTCAGGAGTAAGCTGAGCACTAGGTGATGTCGGTGGCTCATCGTTCCTTTCTATACTAGAAGTAGATACGAAATGAGAAGAGAAAGTTTGAGAATCAGCAGGAGATAAATTTGCAGAAGGCGTATCAGGAGTTGCTGCATTTTTCCAAACAGTACTTAAAGGTCCTCTTACAGGTTGTGGCAGAGGAGAATCTGAATTTGTTTTCACATTAAAGCTAACCCGGACTTCTTTCTCGGGTCTTTCTTCAACGAGCATATTTAAGTGGGAACGATAAGAGCTGGCAGGTAGAAGCGCCAAGCTCGAGTGTCGTTGGATGCTGGACGCAGATACCTGACGTTGTTGAGAATCCAATGTTGCAAGGGAAAATGTCAATTGAGGGTCTGGAGAGTCGAGTGGGGAGCCCAATGGTGTTCCAGACATTGAATGTACTCGATATCTGAAATATAATATATACAATTAAATCTCTTTGGTTTCTTTTGGACTGAAATATTTTATTTGTGTAAAATTGCTTATAGTTAGATACGTACATCTGTCTCTGCAGCAAACTTTGCCATACTGCTTTCAAATCTATTGAAGGCGCTCTTAAAACAATTGGACGTGCCCTATTGGGAGTTCTTGGAGCACACGATACCAAAGGACTTTCTCCTCCTGTTCTTCCCAAAATTAATCGGAATTCCGTTGCTGAAACAATATAATTTGTTATATAAAACAGGCACATTGTTGTTTTAACAATTGTTATGCTTACGAGTAATACTTTGGTATTGAGATGTTTACCTTTTTTCCTGATATTGAACTGCCCTTCTGAAACTGTCCCTAATGCAACAGGTTCTTCCGTAACAAATAGTACTCGATCTCTTGACACAGTAGCAAAGAGTAGTAAATCACTAAACAGCAAAGCCCAGTACGGTCTGATTGCTCTTCCTTCCACTCTAGATAGCTCCCCACCAAATATCCATTGTCGTCCTGGTGTGCTAAGAACGAACGGCTGTAAAAAGAATTAGAAAATAAAATTATTGGCATTGGACTTAAGTTACTAATACTAATAAAAAGAGAACTGGAACTCTTCATGCATGAGTATGATAATATTAACACTTGCCTTACACCTAGTGAACACGAGTCGACTTTCTAAGTCTGCAACTGATAACAATGGTTTGCCATCTCCAGCTAAGCCCATTAGCCCAGATCCTGCTGTGACATCCTGATAGCCTGCCTGTAATTATAAAATTTAATCTTAGTGAGACAAATAGATTAGAAGTTTCAAAATTTAGAAGTAAAGTAGCAGCAGTAAAATATAAGAATCTTTAATAAAAGAATTTTTACTCATCTGTGATGTGACCTGCTTTAATAATTATGGTATTTTGTGCTAATTATTCATCTATACCTGTAATTGCTCCACAATTACTTGCAGCTGTTTCTTCTCCAGTTGATCGTAAGGCCCAGCACCAGAAGCCGCCGCCGCCGCCCTCATCAACCTCAAGAGTTCTCTGAACTGCTCCAGGGGTTTGTGTATTAGTGACGTAATATCTGGCCTTCTTCTTGGTATTGGTGGACTTGTGCAGAATCGGGAGAATGCACCACTCGGGTCTTTTGATTTTTTTACCTGTCAATAAAAGTTATATAGGTCTGAAAAGTTTAGTACTCAAAAACTTTATTTTATTATTTTGTTTGGTCATCTCATTGCTATCTGGCGGTCAATGGCTGAGTCGTACTCACCAATACACAATCGGCTCTTTTCAATCCTAGACAATACTTTTTATATAGACTAAGGAACACAGGGGTCTTTTGTAGGTAGACCGCCACCACCGTTGAAGTCTGAATTTCTCCTTCATCTTGCACCACTTGGTCTAAAATTTCTTCGGATAATCTAAAGATCTGAAATAAAAATTTTATGTGTTTTTACACTTGACTGTTTTTTTGGTTTTGCCGTGATTATTTTATTAAAAGTGTTTAATAACAGTTTAAATCTATAATACTGCGCATATATGTTGCCTATTTCGATAGCTATCGGCTGTATTTTTTTTAAGAAGAATAGCCTTGTAGTTTTAAAACTATGATGATTTTTCTGCGCCGGGCCGCCGCTCGATTTCGCAAAAACTTGCGCTTGCGCCGGCCGTGACGCTCAAAAGCGTTGCGCGAATTTCGGTTGGACGTTTGGGGCGGGTGAGTGGATAAATGCTACAGAAATTATTAGCCTAGTCTATCATGAAAAAGAACGAAGGAAATGATTGAGTAGGTAGGTAGGTATACCTATACTGTAAATGTGTAAGGGTTTTATACAGTTTGAAAAACCTAACTAGACTATTATGTTTTGCCCAGGCATTGTTAAATTTTTTTTTACCAAGTTTTTAGAGCCAGGGTTTCTGGACTCATTCAAAATTGCATCTTAATGTTGAGGGGTGCGTTCTAGTGTTATCTTTTAGCAATACATTGTTGCAATAGGAGGTAATAAATCACAAAGTAGAAAATCGGCGGCCATTTCTTGGTTTCTAGTGATGAGAAAGGGAGAGATAATAATGGTCTAGACTTTAACTTCCATAACGCAGTTACATCTGACATCTCACCTCTTCAATATTCTGGAACAGTAGCTGTTGATCACTTGGAGTGATCAGGTCAGCTCGTTCAGCCAAAGGAGAGACGAAGCGCACCAGACCAAATTGGAGACACGTGGCGTAATGCTGCTCACGAGCAACCACGGCTAGCAGCGCCCTCTTTCTTCCATCTGATGATAGACCTGGTGTCTGTAGAGACCAGCCAGGGTTTAGTACATCGATGATGGATCCATGCATGTATTCATGAAAATAAGTAGGTAGCCACTCTATGGTTTTTTTATATTTGTTTATTTATTAGGTTTTTTTTTAAAATTATTTAATTCCCATCGTACCTATCCCATTTTTTGAGTAGGTAAGCAAGAAAGACTCATTGCTATAAATTCTATGCTATCTTAAACAAATAAATCTATGAATTGCAAAAATGGTTTTCTTTCGATTTGGTGACCTATATGATTTTCTATTTACTTATTACAATAAATATAAAAAAAAATAACGAGGGCCGGCCGCAGCAACAGGCAAAGTGTTAAATGTTTTAAAATATAGAAGGAGATGCAAAAGGGCTAAATCTATCTTGGTATCATTTGAAGGTAGGTTTAATGAGGAAATTATAATATTTTATAAGACAAGACTATTTTATTTTTTCTTGTTATTGTTATATTGCAAATAAATTCCAATCGGCAAAGGGTTTCCTCTTTCATACAATTTTCTTATATTTTTTCTATTTCTTGAAATCGTTATTTTGATAATGCATAAGGCTGAGACTCCACCAAAGCGGAGCGGAGCGGAGATGTCTCATTTTTGTATAGAATCTTGAGCCGCGCTGTGCCGCTAAGCTCGCGCGCGGCACAAAATTCTATTGAAAAATGAGACATCTCCGCTCCGCTCCGCTTTGGTGGAGTCTCAGCCTTAAAGCACGTCGGTACCTACTATATTGAACTCATTGATAAGTAAATTTTTGTATCGATTTGACTACATGAAGATGATATTATTATGAATGTCGAATATATAAATAAATAAAATCATAAATAATGAAAGGTAGGTAAAGAATAAAAAATAAACAACTAAAGTAAATGAGAAGCTTTAAATTTATTTTGCACTTAATATTAAAGAACATAAATTTAAAAATGAAATAAAAATAACAGGAACCAAAATTTCTATTGTATACAAGAAATATATTAAGATATCATAATACAACATTATGAATTATGTTTACAAACGAACAAAACATAAAAAGAAATGATGATGCGAAAATTTCAGACTTGAGTACATTCTCGATTAAATAATAACACACGATCGTCTATGACAAAGAAAATAAATATAAACATTAACAAAATAAATATTAACAAAAACAGTAAGCTTAAACGTAACGATTTCCCCTTGAAATATTTTCTTTGACCAGTAACTGGTGTTAAGAAACACAATATTTCATTTACACAAAAGAAAAGGTGCAAAAAACTTAAAATTAAAATGTGACAGGAAACATCTATTAAAAATAATGGAATGTATACGAAGTCTGCGTAATTAAGAGTTTCTAACCTACAAGAAATAAATAACAAACTTAAAGTAAGAAAATTCAAAGCTTCTGTACAAACAATGAATAAGTATTATGAAAAAAAAATACACACACTTAGGTTACAAAGATAAGAAGTCATCTACTACCTACTCTAGCACCACTTGCCCTAAATTTTGATATTACTGATAAAACACAATATTTTACACGAAATTTTGCTAATGACAATGTTTTTTAGAAACAAGGCTGTATATCTAAATCTAACTACGAAAGTACTCATTCTTAATGTCTTAGATTCAGCCAAAGCCTTAGTTCTTAAACACCACACAGATGACTAGTACCACAATTTCAAATTCTAAACTTTTCGATCTACACTATGATACCGTTACCGACCTCTTTGGAGAACGTGACTTGGGGCAGATGTAACTTGCGTCTATCTAATGACTGGCTGGTTGAAGAACATGCTGTAGGTGGTCTGGCTTGTGCAGCCGGAGATGCTAAGGCCGCGGCTCTGGGCGAGCGAGGGGGAGGAGGCGGGGTGGATTCCGGTGCGGGGATGGACACGTGAGATATCGAGACTCGAGGACGTATCCCTGGGCCATTCGAAGGTAGCCTCCTGAATGTTTCTAGATTAAGCGTCTGCCCTGCTGACCTGGAAAAGGAGAGGTGGTTTAAGACAATTTAAAAATAGGTATTTTTGATAAACATGTAAAGTAACATAAACATAAAGAGCACAGTTTGAGGTATTTTTATGTTGTAATGTAAGTAATACAATAAATTTTGAGAAAGATACTGTTGCTGTTATGACTGAACTATTGGTTGATAAGTACTATGTAATAAAAAAATCTATTTTGAGAAAATACTGTTGCAGGTTTCAATTTTTGATAAAAAAAATTTACAGTGTGTAAAAAAACTATCTAACTATCTAATTTAATCTACATCAGATACTCACTTCACTAGACTCCGCACTTCTTCCTCGTTAGACATGACCACATTCTTGTTGCCGACGAAGACGATGTAGTCACCAGCTTTCAGCCCCGCCCTCTCCGCCGACCCCCCCGCCGCCACCCTCTCCACTCTGGGTGGCCTAGTCCACACTACCGTAAAGCCAAACCCGCCGTTTGCACCACGGACCAATCTGAAGACAGAGCAAATGTTTAATTACGAGCCAGCAAAATCCAGTCCAAATTTATGAAATTGTGATGGTAAGACGGTTTATACAATTTCTAATAAGCATTTGCCATCTAAAGGTTCTGAGTAATGAGTGGGTAGGAAGGTATTTCTTGTTACATTGCAATATGTCTATTATCTCTACTGGTACGACAACTTGAAAAGTAGGAGCAGTAAATTTTAGAACAATGACCGAATATAGACAGGAGTTCACAGAGATGGTTACCGACATCCAATAGGGTATGGCAGAAGAAGAAGATTATCTCTACATCGAAGTGATACCTACATGTAATTAAATTATTGGTTTTAAAATACAACCAAATATTCTTTTGAATACCAATCTAAGGAGTTAGAATTAGAAAACATGAAGAATGATGAAGATAAACATTGTTAGATTTCGCAATTGTTAATCACACTAACATACGGTACCTAAGCTCATTTCAAGGAAATAACCCGTAAAGATGTTTTTTAGTGTTTAAAACGAAGATGATGATGCTTTGCTAATTTGAGATCTAAAGCCAAAGAATAGAAAAACAAAACAGCAAACTCCAACAACTCACTTTCTAGTAGTAGTGAAAGGTGTCCGGCCATTCCTCTGCGTCTTCTTGGGCACGTTGGGATCGTCTGGAGGGTCCAGCTCCAAGTATCGCAAGAAGAGATGCTCATCTGCTTCCCTCTGTAGGGCTGCGGCCACTGCCTGCGCTGACGCCGGGGAGCCGTTCGCTGTTGCTCCTAGAATAAGAAAGGAGGTTCACGTTAGTGAAGAAGGAATGGTAGAAGACGTTGAAGAAGTTGATGATGAATTTGAAGAAGATGAGAAAAAAAGATTGCAGTTGGATGTTGCAGCGATTAATAATTTTCATGACAATATAAATCTTTTATCATTAAATTTAGATTGATTTGTTTACGGCAATGTCCGTAAATTATAAATAATTATTATATTTAAAAGTTGAATCTTTAAAAGTAGTTTTATTTTTATTTTATTGTTTAGTAGAATAACAACAGCTTTAATAATAAAGACACTACCTACAATAATATTCTTCCTGAATTACAACTTGATTGATTAATAGTTATCCACGTTCTTATATTTAAACAAAACTATTTAATACCTATTCGAAAAAAATAGGTACCTACTTAAAAATAGTTTTGTAAGGTAATGTAAGGTTTGAATTGAAACAAAGTAAACTTAAGCAACATTTAAAATAGATTGAGGTATAAAAAGGACTATATATTAGACTGAAGGTGGTAGTTTATAAGACCTAGATTACAGTTTTTTTTATCAAAAGTGAAATGTCAGCAAATAAATTGTTTTTTAATACTGGAAACGTAAATGTCATGTCTGTTAATAATTTATACAACACTGCTTCAGCCCACTACAGGAAAGCATTAATTATAAAAGAGATACGGGTGGGATATTGATTGAAGATATTTTTAGAATGACTGTTAACTTTGTCCAGTCCAATATTGAGTATCTAAGTAAATGTATAGAATTATTTTGGTAACTGGGTTTGATTATCGAATTTTAGCTAAAGGTTACGACAGGTTACGACCTTATGACTTTCATCATATGAATTAATATTTATGATTAATTGATAAACCTTACTGAATTGTATTAAATGTCACTGGCTTATTTATATAGCATTTCAGAAAAGCGACGCCTGTGGAGTTTCATCGGCGCGTTTTACATCAATAAAGACCTCATATTATGTTATATTGAATCAAATAACTGCGAACTGGTCGCACAGCTTTATTGTTTGATTCGATTTTGAATATACTATATTAATTTCCTTTCGAGCCTACTTAGATATATTTGACTAAATTATACTTTTCAACATCATAATAATCCTTTCCAATAATTTTTAAAAGAACCTATATATCTATCTACCTATACTCGTACTAATATTATAAAGAGGAAAAAACTGACTATTTGTTATTTGCATTGAATAGGCTCCGAAACTACTGAACCGATTTTAATGAAACTTGGTATAAAGATAGAACATACCTTGGATAGAACATAGGCTACCTTTTACCGCGGGAAAAATCCTTATTCCCATGGATAAAACTGTTAGCGCGGGCGGAACCGCGGGGCGGAAAGCTAGTTATATAAAATAACACTAATATATTCACCTTTATCATTATGGTTCTCTTTGGTGCCATCGTTGGTGCTCGTTTCCGTGTTGTCGGTGGCCATCTTTCTCTTCTCCTCTACGCGGTCGTTGACCCTATCGTGCGCCGGCGCACCCTGCCGCCCCTGCAGAAAGTAGCTCCCACTGACGTCACTCTTAACAGCATCTTTTAGAGGGAACGAGACGCATCCTAGAAACTCGCTCCGTCTGTGGAAAAGGAAAAGAGGTTGATAAATTTTTTGTATATTATTTGGGCTGAGACTATTTTGTGTTGGATCATCATCATCATCTCAGCCGAAAGACGTCCACTGCTGGACAAAGGTCTCCCTCAAGGATCTCCACAATGATCGGTCCTGCGCTGCCCGCATCCAGGGGATGGCCGCTGGTTTGGATTTTCAGTTGAATGCCGACTCGAAAATAAGACGAAGTATATTATTACGCCTTTTATGAAATTGAATTGTTTTTAAATAGAGTGTGATGCATATTTTTTTTCTATGAAATGCAGTCGTTGTGTGGAACTCAACTGCAAACAATTTTATTCTTTCTGCTTTTTTAACAGCCCCTAATATCGTGTTTCTCTATAAACATATAATTATTATTCTAAAGACACCCAAAGTTTCCTTAGTATTCATTTAACATTTTCTAGTTTTTGTATTTTGTCAGTCTCATTTAGGAACATAGATACTTCATTATATAGAGTAGATGCTAAAAAGAAAATTCCTAAACCTGACGTACGAAACCCTAAAAATAAAACCCCTGCACACTAGAATTTTAATAAAGAACAAAAAACTGCAGTACAATTTCGTATTCTTCAATAACTTCATTCACGTACTCCACATTCCTAAAGTCAAATATATGCGGTTATATTCCGAATGACTCATCAAGATTTTTGGCAGCCTTAATGCGAGGCGTGACTGTACAATTTTTGTGACCTACTTCTACAGCCATGTTCTTTTCAATGCGTGTCTTCATGAAATGTAGATTTAGCTTTTACGAGTATTTCTCGATAATATCCCATGCGATTTTAGTGACATGATTGATTCGTCTTGATTTCAATCTTTGCCTCCTCCTTTCATAATGTTTTATTATGAATAACACTGATTTACGTTTTCGTGTGTGTCTGGTATTTTCAGTGTTTCTACTTATTATACTCTTCCAAAGATAAAAAGATTGACACAAAAGTTTACAAACAAATTGTGATAAATTGATGCCTGTAAAAGTCAAAATTTTATGCACTCCTGGATAAAACTCTTCTTCTGTCATATCAAACTAACCTAGCCAATCGAGCACTTAAATTTGTTAAAATCAAGTATTTCAAAATAATTATTTTCTCCTTTGATATTAAATAGGTATCTAAAACTGTCTCGTAGCCTCCAACTCAACGGCAACATGGTTTTCAAATATTAATGTGTTCTTTTCAACATCGCGAGTTCATAAAATAGTCATACACGACACGAGACGTCTCGCTTTGCACAGATTTTCGAGAAAATACATGGGAGTAAACATTGGACGTCTTTCTGCTGAGATAATGAAATATTGGGGCTTCTTAAATTATTCATTTTTATAAGAAATTCAGCAATGCTCAAGTTACACACACAGTTTCATGATAAAATAACAAAAATAATAATTATGAACAGTTTAGTGGAAAATAAAATTGAAGATGCAAATATGTTTATTTACCTATTCCTGATTGATATTTCTTTGTCCACTCTGCCTAAATATTGAAAATGCTTCTACGAGCAACAATAACAAACATTCGATACGAGTATCTGAAGAACACTGAATTACATAATAGTTTTGTCTTGTTTCGACGACACTTTTGATGTTGGTTTTGGGGTAGTTATTCTATAGATTTGAAAATAAAACCTAGAACATGACGTAAAAAGCTTAATGTTTTTCAAAGCACAACTCTTTCTTCCTCAAGAAAAACTACTGAACACTTTCGTTTTTATGTCATTTGCATCAAACAATTTTCCTTTTATTTACCTGTAGCAACACGTAAAGAAATTGAAAGTATCCCTCCCCTAGGGAGCGGTAAAGTTCAAGTTTACTAACGAAAGTGGGTAATTATGCAAACTAGTTACGCAATAAAAATGGGCTAGCGTGTTTGAAATGTATACATCGCCTGCAAACATGAAAGGTAGGCCAGCTTTTGTACTGGGCTGTAGTACGTAGGGTTTGTGGAGTGGAAAAGTGAGGTCCCTGCAGTATTTGAGCAATCGCGTAAGTGGTCTGGCAGTTAATGGACTTTTCACAATACCCGACTCTTTTAGAAGTATGTTTCTCATTTTTGGATGCCATTCTTGAGTTCAAATCAAAATACCCAATTCTTTTAGATCTTTAAGTATGTTTTTAGTTTTTGGATGTGATTCTCGGGTTCAAATCAAAACAACCTCACTCTTACTGTGGTGCAATACTGGACTCTGTAAAAGATGTCCATGTAAATTTTTGGTTTTTGTGTAAGTTGCAGAACCACGTCTTAATATAATACACCATTACTCACTTTCTTTCTTTTTCTAGCCTATTGTGTCCCACTCACTTACTTATACTTTACGACATCAAAACATACATAACACAAAAATAACACTAGAGACAACAAAAAAATTATATTACAAAATAATTATCTATAAGTACTAATATTATAAAGAGGAAAGGTTTGATTGTTTGTTTTTTTGTTTGTTTGTTTGTTTGTTTGTTTGCATCGAATAGGCTCCGAAACTACTGAACCGATTTCAAAAATTCTTTCACTGTTGGGAAGCTACATTCACCCTGAGTAACATAGGCTATATTTTATTTTCAAAAAATTAGGGATCCTTACTAAAACTTCAATAATGTAACCCAAGGTGTGAAAAAAATACGTAAAATATTCCTAATAATTGAAAATACTCCGAAAGTTCTGAACCGATCTTGGTGAAACTTGGCACAAAGTTTGGATAGACCTTAGGAAAGAACATACGCTACAATTTACTGCGGGAAATTTTCTCATTCCCACGGGAAAAATTGTTAAAGCGGGCGGAGTTGGCACAAAGATAGAATAGACCTTGCGGAAGAACATAGACTAACTTTCACCGCGGGAAAATTCCTCATTCCCACGGGAAAAACTATTAACGCGTGCGGAGCCGCGGCGGGAAGCTAGTTAATTAAATAATAGTGCTTACAACTGCGATTCTTAATCTGTACGTCAAAACTGTGGGGATCAAGTCAACGCTTTCTGACCAAAGACCAGGTCTTCAACCTTAGGGAGACTCTTTCAGGCTGTTTTTGCTAGATAAGAATTCGTGTTTTATTGTAATAGACGGTCAAAAACCTTTTAAAAACCTATATTTTTGACACTGATAAAATCCAAGTAAGATCGATACCCTTCGTATGCTTGAAAGTTACTTACAGCCCCTGATCCAACTTTCAGATAGAGCACGTCTTGGCGGAGCGGTTTCGTGGTTAAGTGCTGATGTGAAGGAAATTTCACTTTGAACCTTGTTTTCTTTGTTGCTTCTTTAGGCTTTTAGATCTGAAGGATGTATGGCTTCATTGCTATTGTCTAAGAATTATTTTTTTCAGTTATCTTCTTTTTTGATTCTGTGATGTAAAAAAGATCATTGACCAATCTTTCTATTCCATTGTAGTTGTCTTAGGTAAAAGTTACAATTTTTTTTTCTCCTTTAGCTATACCTATGTCAAATAAAACCCTACAATAAGCTCCAGCTTACCGCAAATGTTCCTTAATTTTAACTTAAGTTTTATATAATATGTATTATTATATATCACGTAATCACAACACAACAGTCATTCACAGGTATTTTATGACACCAAAACATACAGATCCAGAAAGAACAATTAAAAAAGGATCAAGCAAGCCTTATGGCTAAGGTAGAAATCACTTCCAGTCAATAAATTAAGGGCAAAAAAGAAAATTATGTTTTTCAAATATACACATTATGTAGGTAGTAAATAAGTTAACATCACCATTTTTTTTTTGTTGGTAGACGAAATTGTTTTATAAATTACAGACATAGCGGTATTTTATAAAGTAATCGTATTTTATGACAGCAATAAATTGATAACAATTTCATAATTACTTTAAAACCAGAACACATTTCCGTGGAACGCGGAAACTTGCATTTAGTGGAACCTGCTGTAGGCAAAATATAGGCAACGTAAACGTGTATTTTGCAATTTTAGATCAATGTTGCTTGATGTGGAGGTTATTAAAAATTTCTGTCAACTCAATACACGAAATACTATAGTTTTTAAATCGTCCATTCCAATAACACATTTCAAATCAAAGGACTCTGCACCTGGATGTGTGAAATATTGGAACATCAATTGCTAGAAAATTTTGTAAATTATGCTACCAAATCTCCTTATTTCAATTCCCGGTTATACGTCCCTTAACGATAAATCAGCCTCAGCCCCGGTGCTGATTCACTAGAGGTGTGGTATCCCTAGTTGTTCGCTTAAAATTAATGACCCTCTAAATTGTGCCATTTCCTCTCCTAGATTGGATAGGACATGGACGGACATTGATTGGGTTATTTTAGATTGCTAGATTCCTAGCTTGAAAGATACTAATTGGTTAGTTAGTATTCATTTACTTAATGGCATAGAGTTTTATTTTTGTCCCCGTATTGTTGCCACATCGTCTTCCGAATTTTACGAGTATTTGAATAACAGAGCTCAAGGACTTTATATAAGCATCTTGAGACTTTGTGGACCTCTTACATTATGTGCAATTTCTGTAGAATTTCCATTATCATTTTAAATTTTCCCATCAACTTTTTGTAAAGTTCTTCTAGAACTTTAGCGTCTGCTGCCTCAAATTTGTCTCCATTTTCATTATTTACAAGGTGCTTATAATATCTTAAAACAATCTTTATACATGTTCTTATAATTAAAATGATACAGACAGACATCTAGGGATTCGTGCAGGGTCCCTCTGGGTCCACATAAGCTCTAAGCATGCAAGGGCCTGTCAGAGAAGCCGGTCCTGTGCATCCATGCTCTAGAGTGGGGGAACACATCTATACCACCACTTACGGTGTCTGATGTCACTCTTCCGCCTCCAAAATTGGTGGTGGGCTGTCCTCCTCCAAGATCGGTGGCGTGCTTTTGGTCTCCTCAGATATTGGTGGCGTATTCGTGGTTCTTTCTAGAATGTCAGCTGGGAGGCTGTTCTTTCTGGTTCTGAGCTCTGGTGGGTCCCACTCTGGGAGGCTATTTTTACGGGAGAGCATGTGGCGATGCACGTGGGCGTGGGAGCAGTGCTGCCGTGGAGGGGGGTCCTCTGGACGCCGCGTCTGTGACAGCCCTGCCACCGTTTGGGACACGAATGACATCTTTGGATTTGGTTTTTTGTATGGGGATGATGGATGAATGACTGCAAATGTAAGACAGGATTAGATATTTTGGGTTCAAGGATCTTTGGAGCTGATATATATGGAAAGTGCCGCATTGAGAAAATATTGAGTTAGTAAATTCGCAGTTATATGTATATTGTAGTTTTTAAGAAAGTCATGAATTGCAGATTTCAACAAGATAATATTACTCTCATCGTCATTGGGAAAGATCATGTTATGCATTTTCACACAATAAATAAATAAATCTTCCCTTAGTATTTTTTACAAATTGCTTTTGAATAAAGCAAAAAACATGAGGTTGAAGAAAATAAGCAAGGTAACATTTTGAAATTCAAGACCGATATGCAAGACATTGAAGTTTACAAATCACTCTTTAGCACGCGAAGTCTATAAGACAAAGAGTTCTGTTAAACAGATTAGGCAACCCTAATTCCTTTCAATTCTGGGTGTAAATCGTCCACAATTTGAAACCAAAAGTGAAAGTATGGTAGTCAAAATCTACTGTTCAGGATTCCTTTTTTTTCCTTAATTTACGTATTGATCATGATATAATATAATTTGTATTGTGACTCTGAATAAACTCCTACTCTATTTTGTTCTTATTTATTAAATTTAAATTTTTCTTTGCCAGTTTGTAAGTAAATCATCAGTAGTGTAGTAGATATGTTGGGTTTACTCTGGTAGATGGTAGACTACGGTCAAATACAGTCAGCTGCAGAGATAACTTAAACCCTTTTCTGCGTTGGGGTTGCTGTACTTTACCGCCTTTTTTAACCTCCGACGAAAAAGAGGGGTGTTATAAGTTTGATGCGTGTGTCTGTCTGTCTGTGGCAACGTAGCTCCTAAACGGATGCGCCTATTTCGATCTAGTTTTTTTTTGTTTGCAAGGTGTCACAATCGAGAGTGTTCTTAGCTATGATCCAAGAAAATATCTTTAGCTATTTGAAGATTATCAGCTTATGAAAGAATCAAGTAACGGTTTTGTGGTGGGGACTGGGGGTTTTTAATTTATACTTAACTAGCAACCCGCCCCGGCTCCGCACGGGAAAATGGTTATTGTGGGTTATTTATCCTTAAGTATATCATGCATTATAAACCTTCCTCTTGAATCACTCTATCTATTAAAAACAACCGCATCAAAATCCATTGCGTAGTTTTAAAGATTTAAGCATACATAGGGATATCGGGACAGAGAAAGCGACTTTGTTTTATACAATGTAGTGATTTTAAGCTAAGGCGTCAACCGAAAACATTGCGACGCCGCGAAGCTGTGTCGATGTCAGGAGTAATGTCGGAGGAGAGGTCTTGTTGAGAGGTAAGGGACTAGTAAGACAGGATTTGAAGAGGTTTAATTTGGTATTTCGTAAACACGTCAATGTCATTTCCTAAAATAAACTTAGAGAAGCACCCTCTGACCAAAATGCTTCCCATCTATTAGGTACGGTCACGTTCATAAGCCCAGTCATGTCACGTGCACCTATAACTTTAAATTAACTTTTTTCCAAAAGCATTCAGGTCATATCAATTGAAGCAAAATATTGGGTCCCTTACACTGTTGTAAAAAAGTTATTTGAAAGTATAAAAACACGTGATATGACTGCACTTATGAACTTGACTGTACCTATATCTGTTCGATATTTTATACCCGTACAAATATATTTTTGTTTAAGTTTCGACGCACTTATGGTAAAGGACTTTAAGGCTGAGTTACAAAGGTTAATCAGAGGTCAAGTTATCACTTAGTTGATTAAATCCTGTTCTAGATAATTCAGACTATGTTCGAGACCTTCGTCTATTGCTGGAGTTAGTTAGACGTAGTTAGACAATTAATATTGACGGACGGATAAAACTAATTTAGGAACTACTTGAAATAAATTCTAATTGCGAACTAGCTTTACTGGTAGCCCAGAGTTACGTCACAATCTCACTTGTGACGTCATATAAACGGTAGCTGCTAGGTCACCGAACTGGGGTGCGAACAAACGAAATGGAGCACTCTGATTGGCGCGAAGCCAAGTGGCGGGGTAATTCCGGTGTAAACATCCTTTCTTTCTCATTTTTGTTTTTCTGTGCTTTATTTGTCTTTTTATTAGATTGGAATATTGTCTAAAACTTCGAAAATAAAGGAGAATGATAAAAAAAACTGAATACGGAGCATTAAAACTCAGTAACGTACTGATTGATTTCTTGCTTTTATTGCTTGCTTGAAAAAAATATAATAAGTATTATCAAAAAATATAGCGATTTTTTCCCTTTTGGCCATTGTTTTCGATGATGCCACCTATATGGCATTTCAGTTAAATAGTGGGGCCAGTCCCTTCCCCTAAGTCATAAAATACTGTGGGTACAACATCCATAGCTGAGTAGTAAAAGCTCGCTTTACAAAACACTGGTACCAAGATTCGAATGCCGATGAGGCATTTTTCGAGCAAGTGGCAGTTTGTGAGACCTTTCCCTATTTGATTCAGACAAAGCTGGCTGATTCACCTGATAGTTATCACGAGTGCAGGCGTGCCTTAATTGTAGGTAGTGTAGTGCGTATAGACACGCGCGCTTGTGTGCGTACTACTAGACAGCGCTACGCACACAAATACAATGTGTACACACAAGACGCACACAAGTATGGCTCGGCTGCACTTGTGTGTTAAACATCTGTACCGTTCTTGAGACAACAGTTTTCACTAGTATCTAATCAATTATACAATATTATATTAAGTAATTTTATTGCGCTATAAAATCACTGTTTGGCTCACTGCCACGCCATATTTACATTTTATGTCCTAGGGAATAAAATTATGAAACAAAGCCAACACTATAGCTATAAATTTCGCTATATTACGAGAGGCATAAATTGATATTAGAACATTACGTATAAGCAGCGTGTCAAAATAAATGTTATAATAATTTTTACAAAGTTATTTGGAACTCTGCACTTATTTTGCTAGTGGAATATTTTGTGTACTTACTCGCTTTCTGCTTTACCTACTGCAAAATATTTTTCGCTATAAATTGCAGTTATAGAAAAAAAAAGTGAGATGGCGGCAGGATATTTTGCGGTTGTAGTACGAGGAAGGTTATTGTTTACCGAGGTAAAAATCGTATACATAAGTAAAAAAAATATTGCAGCCGTAGCCGCGGACAAATTACTAAGTAGGTACTATAATTATAAATTGTAGCTAGATTGCTGCTCTCAAATAATCTCCTAAACAAATTATTTTTGCGGAAATCCCTGGAGCAGAAACAGTTAAAGAACTTTCCCGAATTCATAAACAGGTCTCAAGTTCCGCCATTTATTACCAAAGTTCTAAGCTCTGGCATAAAAATGCTCCGTTTTGTTATTCGCAGGCAGGTATTGTTACTAAATAAAAATGGAAAATTTTCTAAGGTCAATTAACATCTAAAAACAATTTAATCGGTGTGGTTAGGGATTTATAAAGGGGGTTGGCCTTCCGTAAAGTAAGGTTCCTACATTAGAAGGTAGAGCAAGCATACCTTATTTTTCTTTAAAAAAAAAACCATCGAACGTGTCTTAAAAAAAGTAAGACAATAAAGTAAATAAGTAATAATAGGAAGTAAGGATTGAATTTAACTGGACGACAAATTTTCTTTTATTGTAAGAAATATATTATAGATTTTGTAATTTTACTGGTAATGTAGACTCCTCATGTGTTGCTATACCCCATTATAATTGATCGTTATTTAAGACCTCTTACTGTTATTAAATGTACTATATGGATTGTGATAACTGCAATAAAATAAATAAATAAGATGAGCACTGAGCTGTGGCCTTTTTAGCATTTGTGACACACTATTTTTATAACATTTAGTTTTTTATTGTGTAGGTTCTTTTCTTTTTTCTTTGTTATTTCTTTTTTATCTGTTTCATTGTTGTACTGTTATCATCTGTAAATGTGTCTTTGTGCTAAATAAATTATGTTTGTCTATGTCTATGTCTATGTCTGTAAATACCTAACTCCAAAAACGTTTTCCTAAGCCCTAAATCTTTCCCGAATTTTCCCTCCAAAGTCCAGAAAAAAAGTCATTACGCAGAGCCGTACTCTCTCTTGATTTAGTCCCAAACCTATAAAGCACTCAATGCAAGCCTTAAGAAGCTTTTATGAGGTGTCCCCCGATTCGGGAGTTTACGGGATAAACAAGATGAGGGCTGAGGGACATTCCCTGAACGATGACTTGTCAATCTACTGCGAAAGGGATGGCTTTTAGGTGTCTTCTTGAAAATAATGTTTACTTTTATTCATTAGCTTGCTTTTGGGTGCGCTCTTTTTGCCCTCATGTTCGGAGCAAAAAAGGAGGGTTATGTTTTGTTTTAATTTTGAAAAGTAATTACCTAGGTAAACTGTCTTGATGTTTAGGGAAGGCCTTTGTCCAGCATTGAACGTCATTCACTTAAATGAACGATTATAATAATGTTTGGTACTTAAATTATGTAATTAATAATAACCTAATATAGCTACCTGTATACCTATAATTTACTTTCCATATTTTTTTAACATACCACCGTCAAATAAACCATACTTAATCTGAAAATATGAATCAAATTAGTACAAAATGGCTGAGTTCAAACTTGTACCTCCTGAATAAAAAGCAACATTCGGAATGAACTGTACTCTATTTAATATTCATTTCAAATACAAAACATGAACTCCCATACAAATTCGAGTTTGTTTTTTACAACGATACACAGACACACACAACCACCGACACGAACAAGCCGTTCCCTTGACAAACAGACACCGTAAAAATAATTTAAAAGGGAAAACGGGCTGAATTTCCCCACAATCCTCTTCAGGGTTGCTACCCGAATATTAAAAGGGGATTAAAATTAAATATTTATTTGGTTCAGGATTGTTTTCAGCTCATCTGCTTTATAAGCAGCTTATGTGAGGCGGATTATGTTAAGGCACTGTTGGAGTCAATTCAATTTAGAAAGTAATATTAACCTACTAATTCTTGCTAAATTGAGAGGTTCTATTTAAATTGTACACACTTTGATTTCATTTCTGACTAGAATTTATATAGTTATTTTTCGTTTGGTTTTGCAATTTCACATTATAACAAGCACAGAGATTGTCGTTCTTCTAATAAAAAATATTAAATAAGTAATATTATAAACTCGAAATTAGATTGTATTGTTACGCTTTTACGCCTAAACTGCTAAACTAAATGCGATAAATATTATCATGGCGTCATAGATCGTGATTTAGCTTCTATTTTTCGGCAACTATTCTAGTAGTCTACTATTCTAGTAGACAGTTAAAATTTACTAATAATGCTCTTATTTTCGGAAAAAGCGCCATTTTGTTTTAAATATTCTTGCCTCAAAAGCAATCAAATTGCCATTTGAATTCTCTGACAACCCTGTCGTATTCCGCTCCATTCAGCTACTGGGCAAACATTAAGGGAGGCCACAGCAAACATTAGTTAAAAATACCCCGACTTTGGACGAGTTACAGCGTGACAGTCTTACCCCACCCTCCTCTTTATGAGCTTAGGGGGAAAGGGGATATCACGAAAATGGTGTTTGGCGATGAGATTTTCAGATAATATTATATACTTTTCTTGCGTTCAACAATGGGGTTGGCATAAGACGGGTTTATTTTTATAATGTGGTTATGGGTTAACTCATAAAATCTTACGTTATTATCACGTTATTGTTCTAAATTAGTTTGTTTTACGATAATCACATCACACTTTATAAATGCAAAAGTTAATCAGCTTATTTTCATGTTTTGACCGCTAAACGGATTGCGATAATAATATGCATTCATGAAATAGGCTTTAAAAACTTAAAGAAATACTACATTCGTTTTTGGAATATACGAGTTATATATATTGTATATTAGTATAAAAAAGATATACATCAAAAACAGCTAAACAAATAACTAAGCACGGTATGGCCGAAAAACGACAGGTACCCACACAAAAGGGTATGAATAGTTAGTTCCACCCTTTCACACAGAGGGCACACGAACGGTTGTGGTCGTTAAATGGGCCGTTTACCCTGTGGGTCGCCTGGTAGTTTCATGGAAACTGGCAGTTTCGGTTTGACATTACGCTTACTGCTTTCTGAAAAACTACCAAGCTTTCGTTTGAAGAAACTTCATATTAGGCACATAATAAATAATGGTATGTATTAGGTTAGATTTTTATTGAAAACTAGCGACCTGCTCCGACTTCACACGGGAAAATGGTTACTGTGGTAGCCCTAAGTATATTATGTATGTATTATACATATAAACCTTTCTCTTGAATTATTCTATGTATTAAAAAAAGTATAAATATAATAATATAATACATAGTTCAAAAAACTAAAAAACACGCTTCCTGTCCGCCATATTGGATTTAAGTCATGTGACTTTTTTTTCGTATTCCTGACAGCAAACCCTTTCATTTGATACCCATATCATGGGGGTGGATCTCAAACAGCCAGTTCGCCATCTTAGGGAAGCCGCCATATTGGATTTGTAATGACGTTTCTTAGCTAGTCATGTATTGTCATCAAAACTCAGAGCGTGTGCAAAATTTCATCCTAATCGAAGACCGGGAAGTGGGTCAAATTAAGATTCCAAGATTTTTTTAGATACAATAATGGGGAGGCCGCCATATTGGATTTGTAATGACGTTTCTTAGCTAGTCATGTATTGTCATCAGAACTCAGAGCGTGTGCAAAATTTCATCCTAATCGAAGACCGGGAAGTGGGTCAAATTAAGTTTCCAAGATTTTCTTACATACATAGTTACTTACAAGTGAAGCTAATATAAAGCGTTTAAAAAAAAAATTTCAAGATCTAATAAGCATACATAGGGGCGGAAAGCGACTACTTAAAATTACTTTCACTGTTCAAGACGAGGAACCGTTTTACATTTTTAACTAATGTGACACACCCACGTTTTGTAACATTTAGTTTGGTTTAATATACTTGCCGAAGAGCCAAGATAGAGGTAGTCAGATTTTTTATTAATTTTTCGTTTGGATTGGAAATGTCTTCTGATTTATTATCTATTTATATATTTATTCATGGCATACACAATAGCTATGATAATAAAATTCTAAAATTATGTAATAACGTTTTGTTTTTACACGCTTTATATTAGCTTAAGAATTAATATTATATATTTTCTAGTCTTTATAATTTGCTGTGCCCTCCCGGGTCCATATGTGTTACTCAAATACTTAAGTATTCATCTGTAATCTTTTTACCATATGGAGCAATAAAACATTTGAATTTGAATTTGAATTTAAGAAAATCTTGGAATCTTAATTTGACCCACTTCCCGGTCTTCGATTAGGATGAAATTTTGCACACGCTCTGAGTTCTGATGACAATACATGACTACCTAAGAAACGTCATTACAAATCCAATATGGCGGCCTCCCCATCACATGTACGTAAAAAATCTTGGAATCTTAATTTGACCCACTTCCCGGTCTTCGATTAGGATGAAATTTTGCACACGCTCTAAGTTTTGATGACAATACATGACTACCTAAGAAACGTCATTACAAATCCAATATGGCGGCCTCCCCATTACATGTACGTAAAAAATCTTGGAATCTTAATTTGACACACTTTTCGGTCTTCGATTATGATGAAATTTTGCACACGCTCTGAGTTTTGATGACAATACATGACTAGCTAAGAAACGTCATTGAAAATCTAATATGGCGGCCTCCCTAAGATGGCGAACTGGCTGTTTGAAATCCACCCCCATGATATGGGTATCAAATGAAAGGGTTTGCTGTCAGGAATACGAAAAAAACAGTCACGGGACTTAAATCCAATATGGCGGACGTCCAAGATGGCGGAGAGAAAGCGTGTTTTTTAGTTTTTTAAACTATGTATTATATTATTATATTCAAGTTATTTCACCTAAACTAGCAGCCTATTTTTCTACCATCTATATTATTTCTTGACTTTCTTTACAGTACCTATTAAATATTCCATCACGTCATCTTCGAGTAATGAAAAGTGGGTAAAATTGCGTGAAGTAAGCACTTGTTATACTTAATACTAATCACTACGGTATAACTGTTCTTGATAGGGCATGTTTGTTCTAATGAGGTGATTATAAAGTGTATTTTTTAATGGTAGAAATCTAGTTCTTCCTTGATTAGTTAAAGGAAGTGACGTTTTTAACTTCCTAGACACACTGGAAGGTAATTTCTTTTGCTGATAAATTAACGTGAGCTCGTTACAAAGTCGTCTTTTTGTCACTAGACACTTCCTTAATTAAGAAAATATTTTTTTCAATTTAAGTAAATTGTTGATCGCAGATAGTGAAGATTTTCTTTGGCAGTATAACTAAAAGAAGTTATGAAGGTATTGAATATATGATTTTAAACTTTCGCGATCACTATCATGATAACTAATGATACATTTATATGTAAATCGATCCAAAAGGCAAGCTTTCAAATTTTCAGAAGTTCTCTAAACTGAAAGTGTATAATGAGATTAATGTATATGGTATTTGAATTTTTCACATTTGTCATGTGTTTTCGGTAAAAGGTGATATGAAATTTAGTTATAGTGGGGTATTTTAATATTTGGTTCAGGGAGAGAGAAAGAAGAGAGCTACTGAAGTTGGTAGCTCACAAACAATGGTTCTGACACCAGAGTTTTTATGTTCTGTTTTCCTAAACCTACAGTAGGTACAGAGCCTATTTGCTAGTACGTTTGCCTTCAAAGCACAGGGTTGCGGGTTGGCATTGGCACCCAACCAGAGCAAACACTCGTGTGATGAACAATATTTTTTGCCTTGTGTCTGGATGTTGTATATTTACATATTAGCTGATACTCATTAGTACAGGCTTTGTCCTTTTTGGGGTTAGAAAGTCGTGTATCTCCTTAGAATTATTTAGGTATTAATATTTATTTTAACTACAGAAACATGAAAGAAAAGTAGAGACTTTCTAATTGAAAATAAAAGTCCTGTCATGATTGTGTCAAAGTCAAGAGTCAAGAGGGTTTCTTTCCAAAAACCATCAGCAGTACAATGACTAGGTACCTACAAGAGCACTCAAAACATCGAAGTGGGGCAGCAAATACAGCTTAACCATCTGTATGTTTGCGCAGTCAGTTCTCTATTGACACGACCTACAGAACGACTGTTTCGTTGCCACTTGTACCGAGGTCTGTTTAGATCATAGAGCTAACTGGAAAGAGCTTCTTGAATTACTAGGTCGAGAAACTCTAAAACTGAATTTTACCCAGTTCGTTAACTCTTATCTGTTCCCATTGTGGGGCTCTAGCCTACCCTGAAATCAGGGTGAATAGGCCTTAGTGCGTCAACGCTGGCCCAGCACAAGTTTGTCAACTTCACGCATAACCGATGATTTCTTTCACCGTAAGTGCGTTAAATACGTATTAATTAAAAAATAGGCAAACGATATCTATGAATCTTAATGTATGGAAAATGAAATAAGAAAAAAAGCAGTTATTGAGTCCAAAGTGTTCAAATTATATATTCAATAATTATTATTTTGTTTACTTTTATTAGAATATACTTCATAATTATTTTATCTGTCGAGTTAAAAAAAATGTTCTGCTGTGGAGAAGAACTCGTCAGAAGAAACTCCACAGGCTTTGCATCTTTAAAATATATAAAATTTGAATTCATTGCTCATTCTAAAGCTGTATGTAATAAACAGGTCATATATTACTATTAATACCTACTATCTTTATAACTCTCGCTACCATTGTAATGATCTAAACGATCGTTTTCCCGCAAGTAATTGGTTTTCCGAGGGCTATAAAAGGTTAATGGATTACAACGATGGTGTTGTATGAAGATATTGACTCTACCACTTTAGATTAACAACAATAACTAATTGATAGTTCTGTGCTACGACTATTTTGACGACCCCGTAGCCTAGTCGGTAGTGTTCCTGCCTTTGAAGTATAGGGTCACAGGTTTTACCCCGTTAAGGGTCAAAATCGTGTGATGAACACTTGTATTTATTTATTTATTTATCATTAATTGTACACAATTTTATACAAGTAATGGACATTAAAAAAACAGACACAACAGGCACAGCTTATTTCTTTCGAAATGTCTTACTTTACAATGAACGGGCATAGACGTGCACAATTTATTCGAATAATTATTAACTTGTGTTTGCTTTGTGTTTGAATGTTACACATTTATATAAGTGTATATTTCTCTACATATAAATAGGTATGTATATCAGTTGTCTGAATCTTAACTCGGAAAATCAGTGAAAACAAAAATGTATAAATGATCAAATATAAATTCTAACTAACTGTTTTTATGGACGTGTGTTATGAATGCCTTTAATGAATAAAATATTTTGAGTCTGAGTATGACGTCAATGAGTTGGTATAAACAAGGTAAGATATGGACTTCAAAACTGAAAACAACAAGCCATATTTGTTCCAGAATTTTCCTATCGACCTTCGGGCAACAATGACTTACCGCTCAAGGATGAAAAACAACCATAATACATTCAATTTACGGTTGTATTTACGAGGGGAAAATTTTGTCCAACTCCTACGCAATTTCTCAATATGTTTGCGGGATTGAGTAGATATGGAAATTTGGTATTTTTTTATTAGGTACCTAAGACAACAACTAGGTACTTATGTGGCATAGATAGATATTTATTAATAGATAAAATAAAAGAAATATAATTTAGTTTAGATTAAGCCAGATAAATCAGTCACTTGTCGAATAACATGAAGCTACTATCGCAAAATCATTTAGATGAAATTTAAATGGATTTTTTCCAGAAAGGAAAAGACACTGACATGAGATTTTATAAAATAATTGAAGATTCTTTGTGATGTTAACCAACTCAAATATCTGGTTTTGCGTGGTCATTATGGTCTATGTACCTACCCTAATTCGGAAGTACTGTCGTAATATTTTAAAATTTATTTGGGGAACTTACAACCTAATTACACAATTATTTCGATATATATTATTTATTACAGAGGCCCATTAAATAGTTACCACAGACACAGAATACCAAATAGTAGTCCCTACCACAGAAAGAACACAAATAATTTGACTTACGTACGACTATGTGAGCTGACAAAGATAATTACATAGATTTAAGCCCTATTAACATTGCTTACCATAAGCTATCCTTCTTATCTACTTATTGGCTTAGTTCAATCGATTTTACACCAGCTGGCTTAATCTAGTAATTCTTTATTAATGAACTCGGCATTGGAATAAATAATACCTTTGCTTAATCGATTGGTTTATTTAAAGTTTATTTACTTTTTTATTTATCTTTATTTACTTATTTACACGATATAAGTACTAGATTACTATGTTTGAGAAACACTAAAATAAAATAAGTTGTCAAGTTTTTTTAGAAGATTGCTTTGATTTTACTAATTTTATTTCGTAAAATATTATAAATTTGATAGAGCTAGGGCAAGCATACAAAACTATATGTCTCTTTCACGTTCTAAGGAACGAAAAGGGACAGGTGATTGTCAACTTAAATAAAAGAGACGTCAAACATCGATTTCACGCGTAGTTTGCACTAGTTTAGGAGGCATGCGAAAACATCCCACTTAAGTTGAATTTGACAGCTGCGCTGCTTATTTTAAATATCATTCATTCATCTACCATCGTTTTCAATTTACATAAGAATGAAAGAGACCAATAACTTACATTTTGAGATTTTAGCGGCCATGCAGGAATTTAACCTTATTTGAATTGTATTACCATAAAAAACAATGTAATTCATTTCAGTACTTTCAACTAATTACCTAATATTTAGTTTGACATGAATTTAATTTTGTACATTTACCACTATTAGATATGTTGTATATTTAATAACATTTAAAAAGGTAAAAATAAAGGAGACGAGAAATGGTCCCTGACCTCCAAAACGAATTGTTTAACCCTGGGCTAGTTGGCTTCATCACTAGTAATGAATTCTTCAAGTCTTGTCTGAGAACTGTTAGTTTCTCTATAACTTGGCTCTTTGCCCAAATTTCGTAAAATGATGTAACGTTTCCAGCAATCGAAGTGAAGTCCTGCTATCATTCGAATTAAAAAATGGACATAAAATATTAAAATTGCTCCTGCTATCATCAAAATTGTAAATGGAGGGTAAAATTTATGTAAAACCACAAAAATATGGTTAGGGAAAAAGGCTTCTAAAAAAGCCAAAAACAAAAAGTATAATAATTCAAGATGGCAGATAAAAAACTTAAAACAAAAGAAAATAAATTAATTTTCAAATGAATTCGATTTCAAAATACAACTTGTGTTATTATAATGGAATATACGTATACCTACATAATTATTTCGAGAAGGGCTGAAAATGATATATTTGTGCTATAATAATATTTTTTTCCAATGTTTTATTGCCGTTGCAGAACCAAAGTTACCTATTATATTATGTTACGAAACTACACGAAGGCCGAAAAACTCAATGAAAGACTTCAACAAAAGAGTTGATGACTTTCTGTAGAAAATTGGCTAATAATATTTCCCGGTCCATCTTACTTTTTAAAACTGTAGGTAGTAATATTACATTTCAAAATTCTTGCTAGACTACAGAGTCCAAAATGTTTTTTTTTTTCAAACAAATAACCTTCCCAACGAAAGACAATCTTTCTACCACTCGACTTTGAAAACAGGTTCAAATTATTCATGAAACACCATGCAACCTCTAAAGCTTGCTTCATGAATCTTTTTATCCTAGGTCATTCTCGAGAACTAGGTCAAGACGTGCTGGCTAAACGTTCTAGGTTCATTTTTAGTGTTCAGGTACTTTAGTTACCTATTCTGGCATACTTATCTCGACTTCAGATGCATAAGGTCTGATCTAAGAAAGTGTAGGTTTATAGGAGAGCAAAAATAAAATTGACAAACTAATTTGCTTGTAATTGATTAATTACAAACGTTTTAGTAAATATTTTTTATTCTATCCTAAGCAGAGTACGGCAAGTTTATTTTTCATTTAGCAGAATTATTTTACTGGTTAATAAACAATACTTTTTCTGTATTTTAGGTTATATCCGACTTTATGTCTGCAATTTCGTTAATGATGTTCCAATTTTTTATATTTATTTTTAAATACGTCTTTATGCTTGCAATTTTTTTTTATTATCTAAGTGGTATATCAATATGTACTATTTATTTCGTAATTAAATATATTATACGTTGATAGGCATAAAGTCTTAAAAAAATATACTTATAAACAAAATAAGTTGAAAAAGAAACAAACATAACATAAAGGTAAATAAAATGTTAACTTTTTTCATATAACGTGAAAGAAGGGAAGTGGACAAAAAGTAGGGTGCAGAAGGTTTTTAAGGTGTAAAAGTTTTGTTATCGCTTTGTATTTTTTTTATAAAACAATAATGAATGATATTTAGTATTATTTTACCATTATCTTTGTCTCGCAAGGTAAATTGCATTTTACTTAATAATTTAAACATCTCCGCTCTGGGTCAGTGTGATTGACTGAAAATTCAGGTCGCCTTGATTGAGGATAGGGTTGCGTTGGTGGGGACGTAGGTATGTACCCTTTTTAATCACCCTAGTGTGTGTGTCTGTCAGAATCGGACACATTTTTTATTATTTATGCTTTCGTGTCCACTTGTATGTAGGGCGCACAAGATTGCCTTGTACCTAAGTATAGGTACGGTACCGATAGAAATTGTATTAAATGCTAAATGAATTGAGTTAAAATAAAACTAGTTATTAGAGTAGTCGATTACAAGGTGAGAGCTTGTACAAAATAGGTAAAATTAATAATCGCGTTTCGTTGTTCCGTTTTTTTATAATAAAGACATCAGAAATATACTTCGAAAGCAATGTCTGGTAAAACCAAGCCACCAAAGCCAAGAAAAACCACGAATTCAAGTTCAAATTACAAACTGAACTTTAATATAAGCGTTAATATTTTGCTCGAATTGTTGCGAAACGCCATTGCATTGTTTCGATTTATATTTCAGGCGGTATCAACGCCGAGTGAACTTTACGATATTAATTTGTCAATGTCAGCATTCCTGAATGAACCCACTTCAGCCCGAATAGCTTATCTTTTCCCATTTCGTATCCATTTTACGTCAAAAATTTACAGTTACGCAATTCGACAAGAAGAAGCTTAATAAATTTAAATTAGTTAACATAACACTCACAAATGAAGATTGAATTTAAAAAAGTCTAATTAAATATTCTGTAAGCATTGAAAGCAATAGTTACCTGAAATTAAGTCCTACTCGTGGCACAGTTACTGACACCAATTATGGGGCACACACCCTAGTTGTAACACTCACAGTCACCTGTGCACGATTTTCCAATGCGTACTTTTATTCAGCGGCCACAAATGTAAGCTCTCCCTATTGGGTTCGGCGCGCGACTGCCCGGGCCACCACTTCCAGCAATCGATCGTTGTGCGCATGATCCCTCGGTGTTCGCGTCATATCCACAGCTCCACACCCCCCATACCTAATGTATGAGCCAAAAAGAAGCAAAATTCCTCCTAAAACTATAATTTTATATTTGACATCCCTTAACCCTTTTTATGGCGTATTTAGAGGCCGTTTTCTGTCGTTGAGTAATTTATTGATTGATCGTTTGAGCTTTGTGGTTAGGGAAGCTTTTTCTCATCCTGATTTCTTTATAAGACTGAATTGGGTCAATCTACCTTATGCATTGCCTCTATCGTGCCTACTTCCCTTCATTACCTAGTTAGGACGATTCTTTTTGTCTTTGTTCTCCAAAGTCTCACTGAATTTCTCTCTTTAGTTATTTTATGTTTCTTTCAATTAATTTAGTTTTCTCTTGTAATTTTCCTCGTCGGCAAACCTACACTTCTATTTTCTGTGTTGATTTATTACGATTGTTCGTTTTATATTTTTGTATTCGTTTGAACAGTACAAAATTGCATGTTAAAATCATGCATTGTTAAATTAAACGTAAAATATAACATACGTTTCTGAACCTTTATTCTTGTGATAGAATATCTCTTTTGTAAATTGAAGTAATTTGTAAAAACTTCGTCAGATTTTTTTACGTCACCCGAATTCTTAAAAATGAAAAAATGTACTGTCCTGTTAATATTTTAGCAACATCCACACCTAAGAAAACAATAAAAACTAAAAATGCTATAAACCCACTCACCTGTATTTCTTATCTCGGTGCCATACAGACACGTGGAGCATCTGGTGATCATAGATGGCAGTAGGTAGAGGCAGACGAAGATGTCTTTGGAACTCCGGTTCTCTCCTTCCGTAGAGGACCGACGTCCTTTGGAAGATGGAGCGTTGCGAAGGTATGGATTGTTCCGTCACGCCGCTGATAACGACCTGGAAACCAAACCAATACAATATCCTTGATGCCATAAAACACAATAATATGCTGGAACAGAACAGAATTGTCAAATAACGGCTTTTAAAGGATTTTGATCGTTTTTGGGCTGGAAATCTATTAAAAGGACGTTCCTATCGCTTAAAAAGTTTTTTTGGGAACTGCAATAGAAGTGAGCAAATTGATGATTAGATTTATTAATGGCTTATGAATAGAACATACAATACATTACACCTACCCACAGTACAGGCTCTGCCTAGTATGGGTTTGATGTTAGTCAGATGGCCGTGTGTGAGATGTCCCCACATATTTGTTTCATTTTATTTTATTTATAAGTAAAAATAATTTAGACAAACACTATGTAAACCTTAAAGTACTAAAACGTAATGACAGTACCTTAGCATAAGCATTAATATCATCCAATTTTCCTGACAGCCTTTGAAGGTCTTTGCAGCGGATAACTGAAAGGAAAATAGAACAATATAATATCCATTTTAAAAACTGAAAGTAATATATGAGGTAAAGGAAAGCCGATAGTACCACTCACCGTGCACGTCAATGACTTCATTTCTTGTGGTAATCTCTAGATCTATAGTTCCTTTTAGAGCTTGAAACCTATCAGAACTTCTTTCTAATTTATTACTAGCTACACTTCTTCTTTTTTCTTCACTACTATTGATACTACATTCTTCCGGAGAATATGTTAAACATCTCCGAGTAGATTTGTGTTCAATTACTGGAGTAAAAGCATCTACTTGAAAATCGTCCTCAATTTTACTAGTTTTGTGAGCTCTTTCTTCGCTTAGAACGTTACTAGATCGTTTGAGATTCGGAACTGGTGTGATAGGGCTTGGTATACCGTTTGCTAAAGTTAAACCAAAAAGTTCTTTGGACTTCCTGTTTTGATTGCAAGGTTGAGAAGCTAAACTGCTTGAGGACACAGTGGATCTCATAGAAATATTATTATTATCATTTCTATTGATTTCTTCATTGGGTGCATAAGGTGAACTAGGAGTGTCTATTGATACATTTTGTAATGCCGTGCTAGGGCTAGGTATACCCATTTCTAAAGTTAAAATTGAACACGTTTCAGATTTGGGTCTTTGTCTAAATAAACTTTCATTGCTTACTGTAGACTTCTTTCTACGTATACATCTCTGCCTTCTTAATCGGAGGTTAGCTTCTCTGGCTGCTGAAAAGATATCTGGAGTTGATTCTGAAGAGACATAATCCAAGTTACCTCTTTCAGCCGACTCCTTCATGGATTGTGATCTATTCAATGACTTATTCAAACGAATATTTGAATAAGTTGTTTCTTGAACTTCAACAAAGCTATCTGGAGTTCTCACTTCTCTTTCATTGTAGCCATCTTCTAATATAAAACAACCAATCGGAAGGTTTTTAAGCAGTTTTTCGTTAATTCTATGCATTGGTATTATCTTTTTAGATGGTGAATTCTTTGGAGATATAGAATTTTCTCTAGAAAGGTTAACATATTTTGCTTCTTTGATTAAGTTAGCTTTATTTTCAGCTTGAGGATTTACAAATAAATCCTTCACTGTCTCAAGAGGTGGTATTAGATCTTCTTCAAACGCTTTGCTGTTATTGTCTTTTAAGATTCTTCTTTTGGATTTGACTATTTTTGTGCTTTTGATAATGTCTTCAATCATTCTTTCAAGAGTCACATCGCCCATTTGTGTAGTAGATACCGTTGATTCTGACTCATTTGTAATTGAATCTTTACCTAATATGAATTTGTTTTCCATTTCTGTAGATATTTCTTCATCTCTTAGAGGAATAGTAAAAGGATTTTCTACTTTTGGGATGAATTCACTAACATCGTTGCAGGTAACTCTTTGAGACTTAGTATGTGTACTCATTGTGCTAAATCTAAGTGCTGCTAATTTGGTAGAAAGAGGTGTTATTGAGACTGGTGAACAAGCATCTCTTACTAATGTATGAGTATCTTTTTTATCTACAGAAGGAGACTTGAACGAACTTTCAAATTCATTAGATTTTTTTCTAGTCCGTTTTAAGGGTCTGATGAACGTCATACTTTCATTCTTATTAAAATACAGTGGATTATTTATAAACATGTGGTGCCCAAAGATAGGCAAGGTGCTTTTTTCTGTAGCAGTATTTATTTTAACAGGTCTTTCGACACAGTTAAGAACTAAGTTTTCATCATATTCAATTTCAACTAGACCACCGCTTGTGGGTTTTGTTGTACTTATTGGCATGTTGCCATTTTTGGCTAAAGCAATTGAATGTCTACTTCGTGTACTACTTGTTGTCGCACTAAGCCTGTCCGAGAGGTCATTTAATGATGGTTCAGAAGTACTGTGACTGAGTTTTGGTGGACTAAACAAGCTTCTGTCATTTTTAATCCTTCTTTCACTTTTGTAAGCGCAACTATCCCGTCTAAAAACTTCATTATTTGGACTATTGCTGGTCATTTCTAGTTTTCTCTTCTTAGCTTCTCTTACTCTCCTGCTGTACGTAGGAGGGGTCGGAGGAAGATCAGGAGGAATATCATCTTTAGATCCATTTATGAAGTATTTTCTTCTATCGAGTTTCTTTACTGGTGTCACGGATGTTGGAGTAATATTGCTAACATCTTTCAGAGCTAAAACTTCGGTCTTCTTGACGAATCCTTCTTTGAAATAGTTTGGTGTATTTCCTATGTAATTAATATTTTCTTTGTCAACGGTTCGTATGTTTCTTCTAGCAGCAGAGCCTATAGAGCGACGTTGGTATCTGCTAGGCTTTTTACTTCTTTTAACTGTTTGTGCGTCAAGAGATCTTCTAGATTTGTTTGTATAAGGTCCATCAGTGTAAGGGTCTCTGTCATCAGTTTCATTGTCACTAGAAGGTCGGACTTCTTGGTTCTTCTTGCCATATACTGCCCACTTTAGCATTTTTGATCTGAAACAATGAGGAAGTTACATTAAGAATCGATATTATATTTCTTAAACGAATTACTTATACATCAGATAACGTTCATTTTTCTAAATAGTTTTGCTATAGAGACTTATGTTAAAGTTATACCTAACAATTGATACGTAGATTTGTCACACGTGGTCGATTCACATCGTTCCGTTAGATACTCAGACAGGGGTGGTGATTCTGACAGACTCGAATAGATTGAAACTCGAACTAGGTGGTGTACGGTTGTTAAATGTTCTATTGATAATCGGCTTTCTATCTCACTAATATTAGTAATTTGAAAATGTCTCTTTTTTTTAATAGTAATAAATATTTATGAATTAAACTAACTTATTTTTCATGATAGATTTATACGTGGCGCTTCGCGCGAAGTTCATATATTTGCAACCTTCCTTATCAAAACAATCTGACAGATTTTCATGATATTTAGTATATAAATAGATCAGCCCTAGCTTAGTTCATGCGAATGTTTGTGAAAACATCTTTCTACATCACTTAAATTGGATTTTCTCTGTCACCAATATTTGGCTTGTAACAAAAACGTTGTTTTCTATTAATAGTCTTAAATTGATCACAATTTTTAATCCTTTAAATAACCTGCCAGAATAATGCGCAAACTGCATCGGAAACGTTTCGTATTCAAGCTGTATTGGTTACGTAAACATGCAGCGCAAGTATGAAACGGGAATGGAATTGATGGAATGTATGGAGGGTCAAATAGAGTCTCTGCAATCCTCTGAATATGGAGATGAATGTGATATATGCATGGACATTTCTCATGCCTTCGAGTGTGTGTATTGATAATTACAGTAGGCAGTCATGCGGCTGTACTGGTTCACCTTGAGAGCGCCCGTATTCCATAGCAGTAGGAGCGAATTTCGTAGTGCCAGTGTCCAGCCGCATGTGCTGGCTTCTGTACATACGTGTGCTTTTAGATCACATCATTAGAATGGGAGTGAGGTGGCTATGTTGTTCGTAGAAGTGGGATAAGACTAAATACTAAGACTAAGATTAAATACTGAAAGAACGTGCTTAAGTCAACGGTTTTATACAACTTTCCCAAAAAGCATTTTTCGGATACGAAAAAAGTAATTCGACATTCCCATACAAAATAGTTGTTTAAGGCTACAAAGAGTTTCTTTTCAAACAAATTTTCATAATTTTTCGAGAAAAGTTTCCCATGTATTTCACGAACGGAAGCCATTTTGTCCCAAGTAACATTAGACGTCTTAATTCAACAGCAACCATGATATTATCACTCGCATAATAGGGTAAGTGTCCCGACATAATAGCGTTAGATCTATTGCCAATTTCACCCATACAATATCGGCAATATTGTAGTCAAATTGTAGCCATTATAACGGTGGATACCATCCGTGACATGAAATTCTGATTGCCTTATCGGGAATGTGGTGTTATATTGACGTGTTGTTATTATTTATGCGTCTTATGAATACGGGATTTTGAAGGATAGTATAATTTAGGTTTTTGATTCGCTAACAGCTCATATACAGGGTTATTTTTTAATCAGTGCACATATTTTAGGTAGGCATAGATTAAAGAAAATAAAAACCCCGTATATTTTTATTTAGCACGTTTCATACAAAAAAATCGAAATATCGCCATTTTATGCGTAAAATTGGTATCAAATTTTGTATATGAAGAATACATACGCGCCAATTTTCTTGATACTTCATATAAACACTTATAAGCATAATTAATTGGACACTTAATTTTGGCGTTTTTTAAAATTAGTTCCCAAATGGGTTAAAGATAGTGTCACAATTTGAATAAAAATTTTTTTTTTCGTCTAATAGGTAGGTACTAGTAACGATACTGACTGTGTACACAAAATATGTGCACTGATTAAAAAGTATCCCTGTATATCATCTGTATATGCATGCATCCACCGATGGGCTAAAACCATGCTGAGCAGGTCTTGGTTGACCACTAGCCCAGGGTGAGTTGGTCAACTTTACACACAACCTTAGAATATCTTCGCAGGGTTTTCCGATGTTTTCCTTTACCGTAAGAGCGTACGAATTCGAAAATTCGTTATGAATTCGAAAATTGAAAACACGTTGGTACGTGCCGAGGCTTGAACCCGCAAACTTCCGAAAGAAAGTCAACTTTTTTTTGATTGGGGAACGATAATGCTTACAAAAACTACCAAGTCTATCCTAGAGAAGCGCCTTTTGAGCATCCATGTCTTGTGACGCGCATACAATCATAGGCAGTAAGGCGAGTGTAACAAAAGACGAACGCGGACGCTGGCGCGACGAAGATGACGCTCGGAAGACGCTAGTAATATGTAGCTAAATTATGTTTAAAAGGTAACTGATATTGAACACTTGACCTATGACTTTGAGAGTGCCGTTATTCCGTGGCAGTAGGGTCGAATTTCGTAATGCTAATTTCAAGCCGCCTGTACTGTATAAAATCTTATCAAGTTATCCAAGGAAGGCACCGTAACCTATGTATCTAATAACAACTGCAATCCCCATCCCACGAAGCGTGGGGATTATAGATGAAAATTACCTCGAAGTTTTCCTTTTCTGAGGTAAACTTCCTGAAAACTTCATAGATTACGGTAATTTTGGAAGTTTTCAATCAAATGAATATTTTCTTACTTTTTAAGTGATTTAAAAAAAATACTTAACTTTTTGCCATTTTTAAGTTGTTTAATAGGTATACAAAATACATATACAAAGAAAATAACAATTTCTTTAAAGGACATCATTCACGTTTCATACAATGTTGGACCAAAAAAAGTGAAAATGCCGGCCAAGGAAAAAAAGTGTATTTTTCAGATAGAACACGTCGTAGTTCCTATATTTCTTTACTTTTTTTTATATTTTCTTTATATTTTTTTTATTTTTAAAAAAATAAGTAGGTAACTAGATATTATAAGCATTCTTTAAAATTAGTTATTTTAACACATTTTGATAGGTTAGGTACCTATACAAGTGGACTCCGATGACGAATCTGACATCAGAATTGGAAAAAATGGCCGCCATTTTGAACTTTTTTGTTTCTGGTCTGATTACTTCCAAAATCGATATCTGGGGTCCCCAGTGGACTCCAATGACGAATCTGACATCAGAATTGGAAAAAATGGCCGCCATTTTGAACCTTTTTGTTTCTGGTCCGATTGCTTCCAAAATCGATACCTGGGGTCCCCAGTGGACTCCAATGACGATTCTGACATCAGAATTGCAAAAAATGACCGCCATTTTGAACTTTTTTGTTTCTGGTCCGATTGCTTCCAAAATCGATACCTGGGGTCCCCACTGGACTCCGATGATGATTCTGACATCAGGATTGCAAAAAATGACCGCCATTTGAACTTTTTTGTTTCTGGTCCGATTGCTTCCAAAATCAATATCTGGGGTCCCCAGTGGACTCCAATGACGAATCTGACATCAGAATTGAAAAAAATAGCCGCCATTTTGAACCTTTTTGTTTCTGGTCCGATTGCTTCCAAAATCGATACCTGGGGTCCCCAGTGGACTCCAATGACGAATCTGACAACAGAATTGGAAAAAAATGGCCGCCATTTTTGGACGAGAAACAAAAATCGATCGCAAAGCAAAGCAATCGCTTTCAAAATCGATATCTGGGGTCTCCAGTGGACTCCAATGACGAATCTGACATCAGAATTTCAAAAAATAGCCGCCGGACCAGAAACAAAAAAGTTCAAAATGGCGGCCATTTTTTGCAATTATGTTGTCAGCAGATTCGTCATTGGAGTCCACTGGGGACCCCAGGTATCGATTTTGGAAGCAATCGGACCAGAAACAAAAAAGTTCAAAATGGCGGTAATTTTTTGCAATTCTGATGTCAGAATCATCATCGGAGTCCAGTGGAACCCGAGATATCGATTTTGGAAGCAATCGGACCAGAAACAAAAAAGTTCAAAATGGCGGCCATTTTTTCCAATTCTGATGTCAGATTCGTCATCGGAGACCACTGGGGACCCCAGATATCGATTTTGGAACCAATCGGACGAGAATCAAAAAAGTTCAAAATGGCAGCCTTTTGTTCCAATTTTGATGTCAGATGCGTCATCGGAGTCCACTGGAGGCCCCAGTTAACGATTTTGGAAGCAATTGGACCAGAAACAAAAAAGTTCAAAATGGCGGCCATTTTTTCCAATTCTGATGTCAGATTTATCATCGGAGTCCACTGCGGACCCCAGATAGCGATTTTGGAAGCATAACGCATACTTCTCCAAAACATTATAAGATTTTCAGCCTCATTTACTCAGTAATGATCTTGATTACTTATTGATTTGAGACAAATATACCATACTGCTAGGATTTTAAGTAAGAAAGCAAGACAAAAAAGCGTCTAACATTAGCTGCACTTGCATTTTTCTAAGTTGAAACAGAATTTTTGAAAACTTCCAAAGTTACCTTAAAAAAGGAAACTTTCGCGTAAATTACCTGAAAGTTTCCCGAAAACTTCCAAAGTTTCCGAAACATTCGGTAATTTTCATCTCTAGTGGGGATATTATTATAATGCTAAAAATTCTATCAAAGCGCGTTTCATAGCCGTAAAGGACATGGCTTTTTTTGGTCTTTTATTCACAGATAAATCTAACCACTATATAGAAAAAATATATAGATTCTAGACATAAAACTGAGTCCACATGTCCAGTTATGGAATTTAAGTGCCCCCCATTTAGGAGATATTAATATTTTTCAATGTGAAAATGTTGTCCACTCAGCAAGTCTATAAAACGCACCTGCCACTACCTATCTCTTTCTAACACCTAGCTAAGGCTACTCTTGTCTTCTCTTTCTTACAAAATAGTTACTAAACCGCGAAAACGATTTATTCTGTATTCAAAACTTCAAAAATGAGCATAGCATGTGCTGTAAATGTCTCGCATAATGTCACTGAAAATCGTTTTCGCGGTTTAGTTAACTATTTTAATAACCTTGTAAGAAAGAGAAGACAAGAGTAGCCTTAGCTAGGTGTTAGAAAGAGATAGGTAGTGGCAGGTGCGTTTTATAGACTTGCTGAGTGTACAACTTTTTCACATTGAAAAAAATTAATATCTCCTAAATGGGGGGCACTTAAATTCCACAACTGGACATGTGGACTCAGTTTTATGTCTAGAATCTATATATTTTTTCTATATAGTGGTTAGATTTTTCTGTGAATAAAAGACCGGGCCCCATACGATTTTTTTCCTTTAGTGTTTATAAATCTACTAGCGACCCGCCCCGGCTCCGCACGGGAAAATGGTTATTATGGGTTATCCTTCAGTATATTATACATGTATTATACATATAAACCTTCCTCTTGAATCACTCTATCTATTAAAAAAAACCGCATCAAAATCCGTTGCGTAGTTTTAAAGATTTAAGCGTACAAAGGGAGGGACATAGGGAGGGACATAGGGACAGAGAAAGCGACTTTATTTTATACTATGTAGTGATTTCTACATGTTCTACACCAATGAAATTATTATTTACGCATGCTATATAAACTTGACTCACTTTTCTAACCGTAAACTTTTTATTTCACTTTAAGCACTTCTTTACAACTCATGTTTTATAGTCTGTGGCGGATTGGGAATGTAGGGAAGTGTGTTCGGTGGTTTATTAGTTAACAGCTTTTGTTTCTCAGCAATTTTAAGTGGAATAAGTCAGTAAAACAGATTAGTTGGACGCGAAAGTTAGAAGCAGTAAAGCTATTATGCTAGCTACTTATAAAATTTTAAAATAGGATTAAATGCATTTTCACGGGAAATCCCTAAAACTGCAAGTAAATCAGATTGTTTGATGAAAATTATGATATTTAATAGAATGTTATAATTACTTATTTCACAGAATAAGTAAAGAATCTTCTAAGTTAATAGAAAAATATACATCACTGACATTTGACCATATCTTTTTTATTTAATTTTCTTAATATATATCAGTCTTATGTAATAGTGTCATGTGTTAAAAACCTTGTATTTTGTCATTAACAGCTCATACCTATTATGTCTCCGACTCCCCACTAAGGGGCCCGAGCCTAGTTTTTACGCGGGAATCGAGAGGAAATGGCGGGTTCATTGTTTCGTCCTTTTTTAAATTAATGGTGGAATTAGTGCGATAATGTGCCGTTAAAGAAGAACTATTCAATGAAAGTGAGAAATAATGTAAGCTGTTTCTGGTTGGATACCCCGCGTTAAACTCCAGTATCATTGGAATGTAAGAACCACCCTTGCATTTCAATGATCCTGTAACAAAAATGAAACTACTGAAGACAATTAACATGGATGCAAGAAATGACTGAAAACTGAAGAAATAATGACTAAAGATGAAGAAATTCAACTTGGATAATGCAAGAAACTACTAAAGACTAGGCTGTATAGGCTTAGATCCCTTTGCCTTTCCCTTAAGGGAGAAAGAAACTAAAAAAAAAAGGTCCCGAGCCTATCCTATCAGGATGAATAGGCCTCAATCCACTCTGGCCTAGTGTGGGTTGGTCAAATTCACACATACTTAACTTGTCTTTTAAATTAATTTAACATACGTAATGAACTATTTATAATTTTAAATACAAACGGTTCAATGAAAACTTAACGACAAATAAACATGCAAAATTAAATGCAAATGCCAACATGCCAACACCACCCACTGACTGAATTTACAAACGAATGCAAATTAATTGTACTAAAAGTACCAGTTACATGTCATTTGGTACCTATTATACGCCAATCACTAACTAATTACTTTCAAACGCATAGCAAACTTCAACAAAACACATTCTTATGCTAAATATTCCCGAAATTTGCAGTCAATAACCACCTTTTGTCGTTGAATTAAAAATGGCCGATTTCATCTTGGTTATGGGCTATAACTCATATTTCTCTGCTGTACCAAATTGACTGTATAATTAGAAGTTCTGTACCCATTCAGAAAATACTTGCTTTGGAGACACATGCTGAGTTTGGAAACCAGACCTTTGAATTTAGCAAAAACGCGTACAGCCGCTGGAACGCAACTGCCGTCTAATGTAGTAAATTTGACGATTTGCTGCAGCGGCTGAGGGAGCCAAAAATTCCAGACGCAACGAACATACACAAAACGACCCTGAATTTTGCGAACTAAATGCGTATACAACACCGCAAAAACAGGGCGTACGACTTGGTCCATTATCCTCTCCCTTGCTATTCAGACCAAATTACTATTGAATTTAAGATTTCTCGAGCATTTTTTAATATCGAATGCACGTCGCGAAACGTGGGGTCGATGAACAAAAAAGTCTCCAAGACGACATAGGCAACTTTACAGGCAGACTTAACAATTTATGCCTTTAATTTCCGCACTGAAAGGAAATAAGGTCTAAATTCGAGAGCAATTCATTTTTAGAACTAATGGCAGTTTTGATACGTCAACGACTTTGATACTGGCTGTATAGAACAAGTTCTGGCGGAATTCGATTTTTGAATTTGAATTCAGGAACGTCCATGTCGCATCAAATGTTTTAATGGCAACTCGTTTGAGCGGTCAGTGCAATTTGAACTTTATGTTGTTGGTAGTAACAATAAAGTTAATTAGTACGATCGTTAATCTGATAATGCTTGGTGTGAAAGAGATCTGCAACCGACTCGTGACAAACGGATGTTTTTCATCAATTTGCAAGGAATGAACTGGTTTAGAAGAATCAGAGTGCATTTTATAAAAGGCTTTTTAGAACACTTGAAGATAAAGTAACGGACACAATAATAACACAGAAGTGGAAACTAATTCTAAAAATTGCTGGTTGCTACGCGGAAAAGAACTTTTTTGTAACAAAAGTAAATAACATAATCTGAAAATAAAACAATCTTTTAGGGATAATTTTCTTACAGAAACTCTTACAGTGTTATTTATCCATTTTCTGCTATAATTAAATCTTACTATATATTTTGGTCTAGCGCGGGATGTGAGCAAGACCAATCATTGTGGAGATATTTGGACCTTTATCCAACAATGGGCGTGTTTTGGTTAAAATGATGATGACGACGATAATATTATAACCACAATGCTTAAGTTTTCTCAATGACACAAAAAATATGACGTTACCCTTATTAGACGGGACGTGTAAAACTAATTTTGTCTGGCATCTTTACCTGCATCGTTAAAAGCACACCCAAATTTTTACAAAACTATTTCAACTAGGTACTTTCCATGTTCAGTCGGAATTAGATTTTTGAATCGTCGAATGAAATGTTTTGTTTGGTAATGTAGGATTCTTTTTTCCGCCAGTATTAAATTGCAGAGGCGAAAAAAGCAAAAATATTTTGACAATAAAATAATACGATCGACGGAAAAATAAATTGAATACGAAAGAAGTACAAAATTTATTTAACTGAAGATATTGCATACGGAAGAATAGGCAGTATGACGATTAGCCTGTATATTAATTGGTCAAAAAAATAAGATTTTTTCAAACGGTTATTCAATACTAATTTCTAACGTCTTTGTGGTAATGTAGTATTTAGTATCTTTACAAAGAGAATGACGTCAAACTTGTATCTAAGGGTGCGTGTACACTACACGCACTGCCGAAATGTCGTGAATTATTCATGATCAGCGCCACCTGCCGTTAACCGCCCGCAATAACATTTGGCTGTCACTATATGCCGCTGGTAAAATATTTCGAATGCCGTTTAAATGTAGAACAATATCAGTAATGAAAGTGGTCATTGGTAGAGTCTATTAAAACAACACTAGTGAGTGCGACAAACAGCCAGTAATAATTTTAGATTTTCGCGGTTGTTTATTGCAAACTAAATCGTGGAGAAAACCCGTGAAAATGTGTGTTAGCCAGTAACAAAATTTTAAGTTGTTTCTGATAAGTTGAAGACTTCTTTTTTTTTTTGAAGTTTAGACTAATTATATTCGGTAGAGTACAACATTTTTTTTTATTAAACAAACAAAACTTATTACATATTTTTTAATTTTCGTATTGGAATATGTGATTTACATAAAGTGGATAATTTTGAAGTAGGTAATGAATTTCTTGGAGAACTGTCATAATGTCGCCGTTTTAACATAGTTTCAGCGTAAAATCAGAACAAATAATATGATATTTTCTCGTCTCTATATGAAAGAAAAAAATATTTTTTAGAGAAATTATTAACGTGTGTTTAACATTTTAGAGGCGAATTTTTTTTAATTGACCTATGCTTGTGTCGAAAAAGTACGACCAATCAAGCTTCACTGGACTTGAGGCGAAATCATTTAGAATATTATTGAGACTGCCAGTATGCCAAAAGCTTCCACTATATTCACTATACGTCTAAGACGTGGTTTATTACCACATAGTGGGACAGGTCTTTAATTTTTAGTATTATTATTATTTTTAATTATTCTGTTGTTTGTTTTGAGTACCCACATAAGCGAATTATGTATTAGCTTTACTTATATAGAGGAAACATTTGATTGTCTGTTTACTTGTTACAAAGATAGAATAGATCTTGGGGAAGGACATAAAGCTACCTTAAGGTAGTACCTTCTACTGCGGAACAGTTCCTCATTCCCACGATAAAAACGTTAACGCAGGCGTAGCCGCGGTGCGGAAGGCTAGTTATAAGGCACGTTAAGGGAAGGTTGGAATATCCTCGTTGCTAGTCTGGAATGTTCTTTCTGGGAAGGTCGGAATATCGTTGCTGACTAGTTAGTCTGGAATGTTCTTTCCCACCAGTTTCAACATAAAAACACAACTCTAGCAAGCGTGTCATGGACAATAACACTATACAATATACATGCACATGCACTAACTAATGGAATGTATAAGTAAATGTATTACTGGGAATCGTTAAATTTAACACCTCCACTGAAGCGTGAGGGTACGACAGGTTAAAAACATTGAACGGTTGTAATATTCATACTCATATTAGAGTATGAATATTCATAACAGTATGTATGGTCAAGCCAACATGTTCATTACTAACGTATCGTATGATTTAGAGGAAAATATGATAAGAATAAGAATAAGAATAAGAATAAGAATAAGAAGACATTTATTTACACCACACAGAACAAAATGTACAGTAAAATTACAAAAAAAGTACAAAACTAGCAGAACAGACAACAATAACAATACATAATGTTCTGCGCACTGCAAAAAGGCTGTAGCTCAGCATGATGTTGTATTGAGGTACCCACTGGATTGGACCCACTGATAGAGGATCAGTTGTTACTAGAAAGCGGTATAGTAATTAATAATTAAAAAAAGACAATTTATTTATTAATTAACTAGCTTTCCGCCGCGGCTCCACCCGCTCATTAAAAAGTCATTTTCCCGCATTAAAGATAGGTAGGCCTATATTACTCAGAGTGAATGTAGCTTTCTAACGATTTTTTTTTGTAAACACACACACACACAAATACCTATCTTTCCTCTTTATAAAATTATTATGAAGTATGATAATTTAACTATAATTATCCGCATTTAACAAAACATCAAAGGTGACGAATGTATACTAAATCGTCTTAAAAATATCTACGAGTATTTGTTCATTATAGCGTGCTCGATGTGAAGTAGGTGATAGCTCAATACAATACAATCATCATTAACAGCTCAAATAATATGTCCACACAAAGGGGCTCGAGCCTACCCTGAGATCAGTGTTCTTCTTCTTATCGAGTGGATTTCGAGGTAAACCTACCTCAGAAACCCTGGTGTCGGAATTGTTGAGCCGCCTTAGGCTTCCGACATGGCTCCTATAACGACTATATACGTAGATAGTAGCCGGGACCAACGGCTTTACGTGCCTTCCGAAGCACGGAATCATCTTTCTTTTCGGACAATCAGGTGATTCAGTCTGCAATGTCCTAACCAAACTGGGGAAAGTCTCACAAAGTGATATTTGTTCGATGGATCCCCACCGGGATTCGAACCCGGAACCTCCATAACGTTAGACGAGCTTTTGACCACTCGACCACGGAGGTTGTCATCGTGTGTATCAGTGTTAATAGGCCACGTAGGCCTTCGCAGAAGTGTGCAGGTTTCCTCACGATGTTTTCCTTCACCGTAACAGCGTCGAATAAACATACATATTAATTTGAAAATCGAAAACATATTGATACGTGCGGAGGCTTAAACCCATTAATTAATTAATAATAATAAAAATCATTTATTTCTCCATAATAAAGGTTTTACTATGAAGTTCCGTAGTCAACGGTCCTAGCAACTTGGCCATTGACGCAATTTAAATAACAATTCGAATGATCATAGTGACCGGAAGAGAAAATTTAAGGAAAGAGGTCACAAGTCTTCGAAACCACTCATGTAACTCGGTTAAGTGAATGGAACGAATGAAGTACCAAACTGCGATCGATCAGTCGGGACTCGCGAGTGGGCTGTGCGGTTTGGCCTACTGCCAAACCAACCCGTGGTCGTCGTTTAGAGGGTTAGTTGTTAGTGCTAGTTAATCTAAGTCCAACTGGAGTTTGTTCGGCTTTATTAAATTGATGCGGCTGTATGGTTAAATGGTTTAGTTCGTTTTGCAAAAACGGAAAATAAATAACATCCTTTCAACAACTAGAAAAAAACTGATAATCTTCAAATGCCTGAAGATATTTTCTTGGATCATAACTAAGAACACTCTCGTTTATGGTGACACCTTGCAAAGAAAAAAAAACTAGATCAAAATCGGAGCATCCGTTTATGAGCTAAGATGCCACAGACAGACAGATAGACACGTCAACTTATAACACCCCTCTTTTTCGTCGGGGGTTAATAAAATAAGGTAAAACTAGTATTAATTTAAAAACTGTACCTAGATGCTGCTGAAGAAAGGCCTTCCTAGTGAAGTACAACCATACTTATTGGACACAAACATAGGTCAATTAAAAAAAAAACGATCTCCACTGAGACTAGCACGGAATCATTTCCACTTGGTATACACACTCAAAAGGAGTATCTATACAACCTAATCTTACCAATTACTTACAAATTAAATATAGTTTCTATACAGGGTGCTACACAGTTTCTATACAGGGTGCTACACTACAGGTCAGTACCCCCGACTCCCGCGCACCCTCGCGTCAATATTTACATGTCGACTGACAGCTGTGTAGAGTACGCGCGCTGCTTAACAGCGATAAATGTTACTAATTACCAGCCATTACTTTACTTGGGTTATTTAGTTGAATTGTAAGTTGTTTAATTTAAGTAGCTTATTGCAATGAATATGTTGACTTACTCGTAAAACTAAATTGATTGTCTAGCACTATTTTTTTATATTAATGATTGCACCTTATAAAGATATAGAATAGTTTCAATTTGATAATTAAAAAATAATTGATAGTACCTAGAATTCATATTTTTTGAATGTTGGCGGTTTAGTTAGCGATGCCCTTAAGGAACTGATTTGATAGCAAAATTCTAATTAGAATAAAAAATATTAGTTGTTTTATGGTTGATTAGTTAGTAGTATATTTATACCAGTTGTAACATTAAGTAGGTAAATATGAAAGAGGTATTTACGAGGGGGTTTTGAAGGTTTGTATTTTATTTTATTGTGAACTAGAGATCTCTAACTAATATAACAACGTACTAATCTAACTAGACTACTAATTTAACGTCATAACAATATGTTACGACATTTTTGTCTATTATTTTTATCTATTCAATCATCTTGACCATATGGCGGAATGTGCTTACACTATTTTTGAGTGGTACAAGCTAATAAGCGTTAAAGATAGAGGTTGATAAAGAATGATCGCTTCAGCTTTTGACATGATTCTCTTACAAAGTATCATAAGTAATATGATAGTTTGAATCCAAAAAGACTCAATAAAGTCTACGCTAGATTATCTGACATTTGACCTTCGGTCAGGTAAGGGCTTGAGACGAAGAAATATCTGCGCGTTTCGAGGGTACGTTGTGACCAAGGATGTGACTTAATTCAAATTAAAAAAATACACTAGACAGTATAAATGCCACCATTTTTCTAGAAAATAGAAATAACTTTGATCAGGTCTACTTTCTAATTTCAGGTTTTAATCTCTTTTGTCTCTTAAAAAGATTTTCCAGAAATAATTTTAGAATCATAAAACTCATCAATTTTAAATTTTACTGGTTACATAATATAGTAGCAAAAAACAGCATCTTTATCATTAAATAAAAATGTTGAATAATTGGAGATAATTTGAATGACCATTTACTAGAAGTAATGTATTTTAAAACAAGGATTTTAAAATATAATTCTTTTAAAATGTAGACTAACTAAAAATGTCTTACTAAAAAAGTAAGGTTTTTTATGCAAGACTTTTTATACAACTTTCGTTAAACTTTTTTATGCTAAAACCGTTTAGGTATTACAACTTAAGGGTGGTAAAGATTTAGTTATTGCTAAGGCAGTTTAAGGACTACGTAAACTTTACCCTTGGTGACTAATACAGCGAGAAATTTCCTCATCCAAATAATTAGGGGTATAATGTATGTCTCCTAAGTTCAAAAGTTATCCAGCGGAACAGTTAATTGGTCTGTTTATAATTGACCTCATAAGAGTGGTGGTGTTTTAATTTATTTATGTTTTTTTTTAGTTTATTTTGTTCCCATGATACATAATATTTGAGTTTATAAGTAACTAACGACCCGCCCCGGCTCCGCTCGGTAAAATGGTTATTATGGGTTATCCTTAAGTATATTATGCATGTATTATACATATAAACCTTCCTCTTTTATCACTCTATCTATAAAAAAAATTCACATCAAAATCCGTTGCGTAGTTTTAAAGATTTAAGCATACAGAGGGATATAGGGATATAGGGACAGAGAAAGCGACTTTGTTTTATACCTACTGTGTAGTGAAATAGGGCAGCGCAGGACCGATCATGGTAGAGATCCTTGGGGGAGGCCTTTGTCCAGCAGTGGACGTCTACAGGCTGACATGATGATGATGATGTAGTGAAATACTGTTTTTTTTTGTTTGAAGAAAATAGTACACTATTTATGTAAAATGTCCTATTGATAAAGTGAACAAGATAATATACTACCTGAAATATATTGGATTGTTTATATAAATCTGCGTTTCTTTCATTCTATGAGCACATTTTGGTCAGAATTCTTCAATATAAATTGTTTTTACTGTTTTCTTACGAGAGAATTCGATGAACACTTTCGATGGAAGCTATGATGTCGACTAAGGCCTGAGTTTAAAAAACTTAATTGATTTTTTTTAATGCTACGGACTTTATTTTATATCCGAAAAAACGCGGCAGATGTCATAACCTCAAAGGATGGGTATTGAACCCTTAGCCTTCCGTCCCTGCCGCACCAAATTGGAACCATTGTTACCGTAACAATCATACTTTGCTTAAGGTTTGCTTAACCAAGGAATAATAGCAATAAGATCTGGAGCGCGATGCTGAACGATCCCATTGTAAGCACATTCTTTTGTTATAAGGAAGTGTGCAAAATTTCCAGGACAATGTAGATGCGCCTTTAGTTCAAAAGGTCAGACGGAAACAACTTTATATTTGCCGCCAGGTAGCTGTATCATCATCGCATTTTGTATGAGGAAGATAGTTTACGGGCTGAATGTGTAACTTTGTAAAGTGATACCGTTGATTCCGATCTAGTTTTTTTTATAACGACGCAGGCGCATGTGTAAATGGTATGATTTATTTTTGACAACAATTGCCTCAAGGCGGATTGTGGGAAATTTACGATGCACTCTTGAGGGGCTGGTAGCATTCAATAAGCATTTGATTTTGTATTGGATAGTATGAAATAACTTATTATTTATATGGTCTGAGTTTAAGAATTTATAGCTGAGAAGGGAGAGTATATTATATATTTGGAAGTTTGAAGTTACTTATAGATTTTTTTCATGTCAGTCAGAAACTAAATTGAAAAATGTCTCAAACTAAAGTTTTAGTCAAAGGAAGCAACGAATTAAAATTTATTACAAGGGCAAAATATATTATTTGCATAATTTCCGTTTATTCAGAGTGTAGATCATTGCATTAAAATAAACGAAGATGTATGAATAAAAAAAGAATGATCAAAAGCAAAATAGTAAAGACATCAAAGCTTACTTAGTTTATCTAAGAAACCATTTAGATATTATACAAACTATGAGAAAATTGTTTGATTCCTTGAGAAAGTAAGTAGAAAAGCGTAGAGAAAATAAATAATAGGTAGGACAGTGTGTGAAAGGGAAAATCCGTGGAGAACGTCTTATGGACCTTTGATCTTAACCATGGTCTAAGAAAACAAGGTCTAACCATTAGACCACGTGACTGACACAAACCTACGTCATCTTGCGCTGTTCATCCTTGTCGAATGCGTGTTAATAGATAAGGATGAACAGCGCAAAATGACGTAGGCTTGTGTCAGTCACGTGGTCTAACGGTTAGACCTTGTTTTCTAACACCATGATCTTAACCTTAGTTTCTTTCTTTTTAACTCATTATCGGTTTGGGGTACAATGTTGACATGAGTGCTGTAACGCATATATTTTTTTATAAAGGCTGACTAAAAAAGTAATAAACCTGCTCTGGGGGTGCTAAATATATGGAAGGAAGTAATTACCAAAAAATATTTAAAAGCCAATAATGAAACTGTCACTAAATAAATTAAAGCAGCTTACAAAATTACAGGCAAATGACAACATTTTAATAATTTTCAAAATACTAATAATATAATAATAATAACATTATTAAGAGGAAAGATTTGATGGTTTATTTGTTTGCTTCGAATAGGCTCCGAAAATACTGATCCGATTAAAAAAAAATCTTTTATTGTAAGAAGTTACACGATCCCCGGGTGATAAAGATTATTATTTTATTTTCAAAAAATAGAGAATTTTTACTAAAACTCCAATAATGTAACCCAAGGTGTAAAAAAATCCGTAAGATACAAATAATATACTGAACCGATTTTGATGTTTGGTACAAAGATAGAATAGACTTAAGGGAAAAATGAAGGTTATCTTTTACCTCATTCTCACGGGAAAAACTGTCAACGCAGGCAGAGCCGCGGCGGAAAGCTAGTTTTTTGTAAAGCCTGACCAGAGAAAAATAATAAACTTGCTCTGGGGGCGCCACGATTCAAGTACCTTATATACGGAGGATATACGCTGTATACGCTTTTACAATAAGATTCCTACTATTATACAAAACTTACCCTTATATAAGTTTAAAGTTTTAGTTAAGCAAAAATTGATTAAAAATGCATATTACAAGATATCTGATTATTTAGAAGACGAATCTCCATGGGAATGAGGTTGCTTGAGTTGGCTAATAATATAATTTAATTTATTAAGATATATTGTACCTATAATTTACATATTAAAAAAAATATATAATTTTTAAAAGATGCGACGCTTGTGGAGTTTATTCGGCGAGCTCTTCTCCACAAAAGACCGCACATTTTGCTTTGCTGAACTCGCCACTAAATGTAACTTTATTAGACTTAACTAAGTGTCCAAAAAAGTGTCCAAAAGTTAAAAATAAATGATTTCATTTCATTTCATTTCATTTCATTTCAGGAAGTCATTACAAAAACAGAAAAGCTAAAAATTAAACTGTCACAAAATAATATAAAGCTGCTTACAAAATTACAGGCCGATGACAACATTAAAAGATTCAAAATTAGAGATAAAAATCAACGAAAAAAGCAGGAAATGTTATTTCGTTTTTCCATTCATAACTGTATAGAGATGATTTGCAATTTCATACTCTAATGACTGCAATATTATATAACATTGCTTAAAATTACGCCTAAGTACCTATTGTACTACACAAAGCGATAAAATTACGTAAAAATCATAAAGCACGAAGCACACATTAGTGTAAGAAAAATCACAACATGTTTTTTGTAACGTGACGCATAAAATTAGCCATAAAAGAGTCTATTAAATCTTCATTCGTAGCTTAGGCGGTAGCTAAGTAATGAACTCAAGTTTACGACCATAATGTTAACAAACAGACCTTCTGTATCAACCACAGACAATCATTGACGCAACTTCATAACATAGACATTAAAACTTTTACTACCAATCCCAATGATAGTAAAAACCTTTACGATAATAATAAAATCAACATCTAGGGCAGTATTTTTTGCATTACCAAACTTGAGAACGTACTCCCCTAAGAATCGATATTTCATTGTTAACAACAAACCTGGCTGTATACCCTTGTTCCTTAGTCATTTATTATATTGCAAAAAAAATTAGTTCGAAGTTCGAACGTTCAAAACTATTGTCGCCGTCATTCTAAACTTTTTAAAAAGGGAACACGTTTTAGCGCGTAGATTTTCAAAATGGCTGCTTTGTTTTCTTTTTCTGGAAAAGGGCGAACCAGTTTGATTTTTAACGGTTGGGTAATCTTGATCTATTGCTAGGTGTTGTTGCATTATAGTGTTAGAATAATATAGCACAGGTGGCATGGGAAAGATCGTTGTCGAAGGTAAGAAATATTTTAATCTTTTTATGTTTAATTTGCAAATTAAATCTCTTCGTTAGATTCGCAAAATATTAGACGAGTCAACTCATGTCATCATACGTCATTGACCGACGATCTTGTGAGGGTCGCGGGAAGTCGCTGGATGCGGGCAGCGCAGGACCGATCGTTGTGGAGATCCTTGGGGGAGGCCTTTGTCCAGCAGTGGACGTCTACAAGCTGAGATGATGATGATGATGACTCGTGTTTGAGTTGGAGTTCGCGATCTCTAACTTCTATGTCGTTTGTCTTTTGTTTTTCTTCTCGCCGTGCACCTTCCACCCCTCCCGCTGATAGCCATAGAATATGATCGAGGTGTCTTTTCTGGTACTTGTGACACCGATAGATCATTCCACAACTTGGCTGTGCGATGATTTCGCCACAAATACGTATAGCGGCGGCGGCAGCGCGCGGTATTTTGTGATTTAGCGCTTAGTTCCAACCCGCGGAAAGTCAACCAAGTGAGGTTAGTATTTTACAGTGCGTCTGGGCTCCTGATGGTAAGAGAATTAAAGAGTAGTAATTAAAATCAGCCCCAGTATATCTCAAAGCCATATTTTGTGTACCCAGGTGTCCACAACTCCACTAAATCACCCTGTTTGCCCTCTGACCTGCGCAGGATTAGGGTCTGGCGTTCCCAAGAGTGCAGTCGTATGGCCAGCTAATTTCATGGCTTATATTGGATTGTGGCTATGTTTATCCAAGCAAGTATGTAACTAAACAACATACCTTTATGTAATTACATACCTGCATACGTATATAGCTGCTTGTACTTCATCCGGTAAATAAATTGGATTAAAAAATATAATCATGTTTTTGGTGATTTTAGAATTACAGCGTTATATTTAAACACTTTTGTATTTTCAATTGATTAGTCGCCAAATGTCAGTTTCTTAAAATTACGGATCCTACAAACAACTGTTTCTAATCTACAAATGACAGATCTGTCGATTAAAAATACAAGAGACTTTAAATATAACGCTGTAATTCTAAAATCACCAAAAACATTAATTTATTTGTAATTTATTTACCGGATGAAATACAAGAACACATTATCGCTTATATATAAATAAATGAAATACTCATATCATAATTTTAGTCGATTTAACGTTTACTGCTGGCCTAGGGCCTTTCAAGTCCAAGGATATGCGGGTTCAAGTCCTCGCCCGAGAACAATAATTTTCTTTTTCGCGTCGATTAAAAATACCAAGAAGTTCAGTCAAACTTTCATATTCTCTAACATTTCTAAATAATATCATTTTTCATTAGCCATATATCTAGCAGTTATCTTCTTTTCCACCATCTTGTAGGTTGGCTGGAAGAGATTTCTTATAGAGATAAGCTCACCTTTGTACACTACCTATCAAATGTATGTTTGTTTTGTGCAATAAATATTATAATATATTTTCTAACCTAATTAAAATCTATACAAGCTATACATCTATTTAATAAATCTTGATTACGTTTTATATGTAAGAAAGTGTAATATTCTAGCCGGTTATGCCAGTGAGTCCTTGCTTGGACTTTGACCTCGGTCAGGATTAGGGAACGCCATTCCCTGGTTAACAAGCTGCTAGTGGTTAGTGGGTTCACGGCTTCATATTAAGTCTTATTCAATGGGGATAAGGTTTAATTATAAACGGTTTTACATAGACACATGGTAAGGAGTTTTAATATAGTAGAGTACACGTGATGAACTGTGCATAAGTTTTCATATAAGTTCGTTTGACGAATTTCATCATAGCTTTTCCCGTGGGAATGAGGTTGCTTATGTCCTGTTCCAATGTATACTCTATCTCTGTACCATCATCATCATTAGCAGCCTGCGGCAGTCCACTGCTGGACATAGGCCTCTCCCAAGGCGCTCGATTTGACCCGATCTTTGGCCGCACACATTTGCTTCCAGCCAATTTTCGTGTATCGTCGAGGAATTTATGTAAAATAAAATAATATAAAAACCAACTCCACTCGCGTTGACAGTTTTTCCTGTGGGATTAAGGTAGCTTTCCCACGGTCCTTTTCCGAAGTCTACTACTAAGTTTTATCACAATCGATTCAGTAGTTTCGGCGTGAAAGCGTAACAAACAGACAGACAGTTTGTTTTGCATTTTGTTGGAAACCAACATCGAATTTTTTAAATATATTTCTAAAGAAGACTATACAATAATAAATTTAATTTATTTTTTTAATGTGTGTGTCAAAATAGCTTTATTGCAAATTGTTCTTCTTATAACTTGTCTCAATAAAGTCAAGTTTAAAACGTTCTTAGTATTATCCTATTTTCAATTCACAAAACAATTCCAGCTTCTTTCTAGTTAATAATCCTATAAAATATACGGTCCACTTCTAACACATTTAAAAAATTAGTAAAAAATATTTAAGCAGTTATAGGAGGGGAGGGATATTGAAGCAGTTTAAATATTTCCTTATGCTGTTCTTTTCCGAGAATCTCAACCCTCTTGCAAGTATTGATTCGTATCACTTAATTCAGTTCCTGGGTGCGCTCGCGCATCAACCCTTCCCCCGAGTTGTTACAATTTCATTTTTATTGTTATTGATATTTTTTCACTTGTGTCTGTTTGAGTTGGGTGCGTGAGAACGAGTGCTATTTTTTGTAACTATCTTCACTACATAGTATAAAACAAAGTCGCTTTCGCTGTCCCTATGTCCCTATGTCCCTATGTCCCTCCCTTTGTACGCTTAAATCTTTAAAACTACGCAACGGATTTTGATGCGGTTTTTTTTAATAGATAGAGGGATTCAAGAGGAAGGGTTATATGTATGACACATGCATGATATACTTAAGAATAACCCACAATAACCATTTTCCCGTGCGGAGCCGGGGCGGGTCGCTAGTATCTTATATAATGTATTTTATTTTATTTTTAAATATTTGTTTACTAGCTTTCCATCCCGCGGCTCCGCCCGCGTTAACAGTTTTTCCCGTGGTAATGAGGAATTTTCCCGCGGTAGAAGGTAGCTTAAATATTATATCACTTTCCATACTTTTAACTAACTCTATGCCGAAAATCAAGTCGATTGGTTGCTTAATTAGGGCGTGAAGGAAGGACAAACAAACAAACAAAATATTAGTATGGATATCAATTTAAAAATCTTCATAATTGTATGATTTACATTAGTACTTTTCGGTCTCACTGTACTCGTATAGTTAGCATGGTCGAGTACGGGGTAAACTGAACATGCGCAACGCGATTCTATTCCTTATTTGATTGATTTAGGAACGGTACATAACGTAAAGTTTAACTTGGTGGGCTTTAAACTATAGGTAATCTAAACACCTTTTAGGCGGTGATTTTGAATTCCACGCATGCTAAGCATTTAATTAATTATTTTATATTTTACTCTATGCTTCTAATTATTCTATACTCTGGATTGTTCGATAAAATAAACAATTTTAATTTCATTAAATGTATTCGTTATCTGTTAACCACAGATAATATAATACTAGTTACACTAGTCTGTTAACTAATACAAGACCCGACCTCAAAACAAATTGAGCATCCCCAAGAAACTTTATAATTAAATACATGCTTCTTAGAATCACACAAAACAAATAAATTATAATCACAATGACACTTTTATGGTTTGGTTAACTCCAAAGGTACTTCCTCCTCAAGTAAAACCGGGTGTACGAACGCAACTTGCCAGTTCTTTTGTCTCTATACGATTTGTTTTATAATCTTTATGAATAGACTTCAAGTCGTTATCTTTTTAAAAAGAGCTGGCTGAATAGGCAAAGGTCATGAATATTAAGTGGATATGAAATTGTTATTTGTTTGCATGTGTGACTTCTGACATAGAGACGTGATTAAGGATTGTTTTTTATTAGTGGTTTGGTTAGTTATTGTCGTTTTTGAATTTTGAACATTGAGCGTTTTATAGTAAATAATAAGTCAAATTATTATTTTACCTAAAATATATGACGATGAAAATTTACAATATTTCTTTTTTTTTTTTTTTATGAAATGTGATTTGACAAAGGTTTGTAAGGATATAATAGCAGTAACAATAGCTTTCTTTCTAGTAATAACTTACTTTTTTTAACATCATTAATTATAGAAGAAATAATTGGTTTGTTATACAAATGAGAGTTATAATTAAACTTGAAAACCTGAGAATTTCACAACGACTAACCCCAAGGATTCTTATTTCAAAATCACCAATTAAACAACATGCAATGCCTTCCTATAAAAACCTAACGAAGGTATATCCAGTAGACTGTAAAAGCTCGGTTCCCATGCCTCTGACTTTTGCAAAAAAAAAGAAAAATCGCGCGTGCAAAAAGTCCATACGGTCCGCTGCGTCTGCAAGGGTGCTTTATTATAATCTATTTAATCTTCCATCCCTTTCGAAACTATGGAGGTTAGATATAATTGTCTCTCTCTACCATTAATTAAGGACATAGCTTACACGATTTTGACCCTTGAAGTAGGGCTTGATATTTTAAGGCTCGTGAGAAGTGGTTATTATGATTTGTCTTATTGTGGTTATATAAAGGGCTTGTAAGTGCGTTTATAAGAGTTTTTAAAGAGCTTTTGACTTTTATTTGTATGGTTTGCGATTTTTAAGGAGGGTTAGTGTGTAAGCGGACACCTAAATTTTTTAACGGAAATCCGCGAACGAATAATATGACATACGTATATATGTATTTAATTTGAAAATTTAATAAAGTAAAGTATATTACATACAAATCTTTGTAGTACATACATGAGTATATTTTACCATACCATCAATTAAAATACAGGTGTTTTAGTTGAAAGTATGATAGAGAAGAGGTAATATTTACTTCTTTTTATTCAAAAAATATAGTAGATGCTTTCTGATTTTCCATAGAAAAGACTGCGTAGTTTATTGGGTTACATTGAAAAATACATTTCTTGCTACCAATTTTAATTACTTTATTTTTCGTTGGCGCTTATTGATTTCTAAAACACATAACAGCTTAGCTTTATCCCTAAATAAATTCTAAATTAGTGACCCGACTCTCGAATTAAGTTCAACTTAGTTCCCCTACTTGTACTTGGTAAAGTTTCAAGGCAAGTTTAGTTCAGAGTTGAAGTCAGGGGGGGATTCAGATACCTAATAATATGGCATAGCTAGTTTTCCGCCCCACGGCTCAGTCCGTGCCGTGCTAACAGATTTTCCTGTGGAAATGAGGTATTTTCTCGCGTTTTAAAAAAAAACCCATTTCCACGGGAATATCTGTTAGCGCGGGCGAAGCCGCAGAGCGGAAAGCTAGCTCTCATATAAAACTACCTCGTTTGAGTAATGGCACACTTTTAACTACGCTACCTTAGAAATATGCTCGCTTTTTCACTCTTCTATCTTGTTCTGCTTTTCTGTATTACCTATGCTTTGTCTTTCTGTATTGGGTGCCGATAAAATATTATTGTATTGTAATTCATAGTGTTCAATCGAGAAAAAGTTAATAGAAGTCATACTTAATCCCTCTAGAAGTCTAAAGAAATTTGAAAAAAAAAAAACTTTTAATTCTATAGTAGAGTTAAATGGCGTTTTATTTATAAAAGAATATTATGTAAATTATGTAAGATTGCCTGGCAGATTGCTACCTACTTTAGCAATAAGGCCGCCTTTTGACTCTTGTATTTGTTTTAAAAATTGTTTCTGTACATAACTGTTTTATTTTGGTGTCAAATAAAGAACATTGTATTGTATTGTATTGTAATGTGGATAGTAAATGGTCGGCGTTATGACTCCTCCTAAATATATCCTGAATTCGTCCCTGGTAGGACCTACCTTACATTGTTTTGAAGCAGTGGTTGAAGTTTCGTCTAAAGCTTACACGCCTGTGAATTTCAAACCTTGTGTTTTGTTAGAACTCTTGGGAGTAGTTGTTTAATTCGATTCTTCTACCGTAAAGGGAAAGATCTAGAAGGGATAAATACGTCTAATGTCCATTTTCTTTAAGGGATGATATTGTCAAGTGCAGAATAAGTTAATTCTCTCTTACTCAACGGAGATAAGAACAAAATAAAGTCCAAAGTGTTCCTCTTAGCGTGCTATTAATTTTACTTTCAGTTTTCACACTAAAATTTCAGATCATTTATTTAACTTTTGGGCATTTTACATCATTTATTTAAGTCAAATAAAGTCACAGAAGGCCGCACATTCAGCAAAGCAAAATTTGCGGTTTTCTGTAGAGAAGAGCTCACCGAAGAAACTCCACAAGCGTCGCATCATTCAAAAATTATATTTTTTTTAATATGTAATGTAATACAATGTATTTTTACTACTTTTATCAGCGTCGAGGTGAATTACATTATGTTCTTTCAGCCAAAAGACGTCCACTGCTGGACAAAAGCCTCCCCCAAAGATCTCCACGACGACGCACCGCAATCACAAAACTTAAGTGGCAATGGGCTGGGCACATTGCACGTAGTTGGTTGGGGCATAAAGGTTCTTGAATGGCGGTCGCGTTTCTGAAGACGTAGTGTGGACAGGCTCCCCACGAGGTGGACCGACGAACTGGTGAGGGTCGAGGGAAGCCGCTGGATGCGAGCCAAGCAGGAACGATCATTGTGTAAATCCTCGAGGAAGGCCTTTGCCCAGCAGTGGACGTTTACGGGCTGAGTGAGATTATGATCATGATGACCTAATAATTTTAGTCAAACGACACAAGTCGCACCACCTCTGAATATCTTCGCGGTTATATGAGAGTTTTCTCACGTTTAGTAAAAGCGCCGAATCATATTAAATTCCTCAGTCCATTAGAACTACAAGCTCCCAAAAACATGCATAATATTGATCGGTAACTCACTACAAATACATGTATTATTATGCAAATTTTATGTGCATTAACTTGTCATATATTCTGGATCAATGGAAAATTCTACCATAAATTTTAACCGGCCGTGGATATGGGGTAATATGGTAAGTTCGTTGTGGTAATGTCAAATAATCCTAAATTGGGGTGAATATTGTGTAGGAATTAGTCAAGGTTCCACTGACTTGATTAAGATGAAGTCTGAATTATTTGCGTTTATTTAGTAGAATAAAATAGAATGGTAGGTAAACACATTACTATATAGTAAGTAACGTAAACAGCTCTTAAAGGCCCCTTGATGGGGAAATAACTTTGACTTTTAACCTAAAAGTAAAATTTTAGAAAATATGGTAAGTATTAATCAATACATATCTCCTTTAATCAATAATTTTAATTTAAAGACAGTTGACAACTGTGGTTGACAATGTTCTATTAGCTCTCTAAGAAAAGACATCAACGCGCGCAAATTAATAACCTGTTGAATTAAAATTGTTTTTTAAGTAAATATAAAATGTTAATCTATTATTGAAATCTTTTCTTAGTTAAAATTATATTCAAAACAAGTCAAGGCTTTTATCGTCCTATTTTTCAAGCGATTTCATTCAGACAACCTTTTGAAAAATTGCATTTCAGGAAAGAAGTTTTAGTTTGATCTTTGAAACTTTATAAGAGGTTTTCTTAAAATTGTGATATTATTACATGCCGCAAGATGTACTACAAATGTAACAAAAAATTGTCAGTTACATTTGGATGAAAGGACTCACCGTTTCTGCTGCTCCCGTCTTAAGAAATCCCTATATTGCACAATGAAGCGATCCCTGTGTCACTTCCATTCAAAAGCACAGTCCACATTCTGCCACACGTGCACTAAAATACTGTCCAATAAAATCCTCTTTGCACAAACAAAAATTTAAAAAGAAAAATGCATCTTTAAAAAGTTCTAAAATTCTCTAAACGGACAGTACGAAAATTAAAAAATAAGAGGAAATTCGAATGCTCGCAAACAGCGTGCTTTCCCGCGTAAAGTCGGCGTTCGAATAATTTTGAATTGAAACATGCACTCACCTGGGGTCCGCGTGACATTTGCCACATGATTTTGCCTTCTCTGTCCCCCTGGTCTGTTTGCATATGAGTGAAAGGGAGGGGTGTTTATGCATTGTGAAGGCGGAACGGTCGTCGCAAGGATGTTTCAAGGGGCTAGTTTTTGTAGCCCGTAAAACAGAGCCCGGCGCCTTATCTAGTAGTTGGTTCTGTGTGGTTCTGTTCCGGCTGATAAGAGCCATTGATAAAGAACCGCTACGAGTTGAATGGGTGGTTTTATTTTTGTTTTTTCTTTTTCTTAGTTCGGATTGCTAGATCGATTCGTGATCTAAAATTTGCCGCTGACACAATAAGAACATCTGAGCGGTAAAAACGATCGCATATCTTTACGGTAGTGTTAAGTTTGACTTCAAAAGAGGACTAATGCTAACAATAGTTGAATGATGTGAGATGATGTTTCTTCGCAGACCTATGATTCTAATTGATTGGAAATTAAGTTGATTTCGTACTTCGGAAGGCACATAGAAAATTAGTCTAGACGTGAGGAATTATTAGCTCAGGTTCAATAACTTTGACGCCAGGTTTTATAACGTGGTCAGCCATCCTACAACACATTACCCAATAAAAAGATTTTAAAAAGAAAAATATAGGAGGATGGGCACTTGATAAATTTACACGAGTTAAAATCTACTCTACAGTGAAACCTCACAGTCATTTGGTAAAATACCAGTCATTTAACAAAACACATTAAATCTGGCTCAGCTATCACTAATAGCTCGTCTTCACTATGATAGTGCAAAGGCGAATAATTTAAGTTTTTAAAAGACAACGGAACATTTGACTGAATTTTTTTGGTAGAGTTAAACACAATTAAAAATAAACCTATCAGTGGGAAGTTGCAGTGCATTCTCAACACAAGTATCTACAACCACTTACTGCTAATAATATTTAAAATAAATTAAGTATCGTAGTAGCTTGCTTATATGAAATGAAATGAAAACTCTTGGACACTTTTGATCACTTAGTTAAGTCAAATAAAGTTACATTTAGTGGCGAGTTCAGCAAAGCAAAATGTGCGGTCTTTTGTGGACTGTGTATACTTTTACCCACTTCACTGGCTAAGTGCAAGCGAGTCAGTACATCTCAATAGCACTTTAATATCAAGTCACTGTATTCCCGTTATCCACTGAGCCAATATAGCGGTGTCAGTATGGCGGTCAGTGGGTAGCCTGTTCGATTCTCCGACTCGGCAATTAGACAATTTCCGCACCATCAGTTATGGTCAAGCCGTGATATAGATCTAGTACTGTTATGTGGAAATTAATGGGTGTAGTCACGATTTAGAGTGGATAGGGAAATAACTGTTCATTGTTGTGACAAAACGTTAAGCTAAAAGTTTACTTTACTTTGTTTCAAGTAAGACTGGACGGATTGTGAAATATGCAATACAATTAGATAAACGTGCTATGGAAAATAATACAAAATTTTATGTCTGACAGCTTATTTTTGTACTGAAGAACCATGCATTTTTTCAAAGAAATTTGTACCTACCTACTAATTTCCAAAGGCGTCCATTGTTATCTGAAATGAAGTATACTTAAGTATACAACCTGTTAATTATTATTAAATAACACAAAACCTCTCGGGTGATAAATCAGATAATAAAACTGAACAACTTTTGTTCTGGAACTTTTCATACAAATTGACATGGGCTACCTTTTACCGCGGGAAAGTGTCCCATTTCTTTGGGAAATGCATGATTGCAGGGCGAAAAGTTAGTTACTATGACAGTTTCGACATCAGTTTGCACTCCATTATTATTATCAAGCTTCAAAGGGTATCATTCATTTTGGACCAAAAAATAAAAGTGCCGGCCAGCAGAAAAAAGTATAACTTTCGGGTAGAACACACAATTCCTGTATTCTTTTACTATGACACTAATCCTGTGCACCCCATAGTTGTGTTGTTAGAAGCTATTAATTAAATAATAAAAATGTTACTATAAAAGTATTATTCTGACGCATGTCTCAGCGCATGTAGTCATATTGTATTGAATAATTATATTTCTTTATTTTATGTAGTTTAACTTTTTTTATTATTATTATAATAGGGGCCCACTTGGATTAAGTATGTATTTGTTTAATATAATTAAAAATATATTATGAAAGTATTATTATGATGCATAATAATGATCATTCATCAACTTTTTTTTGGTTATTATTAACAAAAAAAAATTTAAAGAAAATGTAAAAAAAAGTGAAGAAATATAGAAACTACGACGTGTTCTGTCCGAAAAATACACTTTTTTTCCTTGGCCGGCATTTTTACTTTTTTGGTCCAACATTGTATGAAACGTGAATATGAAGAAAACTAAAATATTATATTCTTACATCTTTAAAAAGCGAAAAAGAAAGCGCAGTAGAATTAGCAATGGTTCGAACCTGGAACTGTGAGTGTTGAAGGAAATATGTAGACATTAATATTTCGAACAAATAAAAACGGTTGTAACTATAGACATCTATGGTTCTAACTAACTCTGTAGTTCCGAAGCGAATCTAAGTACTCTACAAAAGCTTTGACTTTACAAAAATGTTAAAAATGTATGAATTTATGACGTAAAACGAATCAAATATAAATTTGATAAGCCGTGACGCCATTGGTTAACGAATACTGTCAGTTTTTAGGAAACAGCTCATATAAATCAACTACCATTGTTTAGAAGTAAGCTTGTGAGAAAATATTTCAAAGAAAAGAAAGGGATTTTCAATTCTTTTAAAAAATCAAGAAAGTAAGATGTTAAAATATTTAAGCTGTATTAAATTTTTCAACGGACAACTAAATTAAAGTATCTAAGAAGAAAAATTATAATTGAGTAAGTATTATTTTTCACTACCTACTGTTTTTTTTTTTTTTACTATGTTCTTAGATTATAATATCTTTAGATTACATTTTGTTAAAATTTTACATAGTACCCAATTACCCATACAAACTTATATATCCTACTAGTTTTCGCCCCGCGGCTTCGCTGGCGCTAATTAACAGTTTTTTCCGTAGAAATGAGGGATTTTCCCGCAGTAAAAAGTATCCTATGTTTTATTCTAATGTTTTCATTGAAGTCTATTAAGTAGTTTTTGCGTGAAAGAGTAACAAACATCCATCCATGAATCCATCCTCGCAAATTTTATCATTTATAATATAAGTAGAATTTATTTTACGATTTTTACACAAAAATCTGGAATTTTAGTAATACTTGTGTCTATAGAAGTTTGATGAAACAAACCGTTAATTTTCAAGGAACAAGGTGTCAAAACGTACAATAAGTCGACGCAAGCGCTTATTTTAGAATGACAGAATGAGCGCAATACGTTGTAAGTTGTAAGAAACGCACAAATTACTACGTCTGCGAAGGATGCGTTCGACGTCACCCGTCCACTCGTGCGCACATTATACACCTGCCGGCTAAACAAAGCGGTGGTCAAACTTTATTTATTACTAGCTTACCGCCCACGGCTACGTCCGCGTTGTTTTTTTTTATTTCCTGTCGTAAAAAATATCTAAGATGTTGACCGGGGATATAAGGTACCACCATGCAAAATTTAATTTAAATCGGTCCAACGAGTTCCAGAGATTAGCGTGTACAAATAGACAGACAGACAGACGGTCATTTTTTTCAAAACTTGTATTTTTGTGTTCAGCTACACTCCCTTTATCTTCATCTACAATCAGTTTTTTGAAAAACAAATCAATGTCCTCCCCGATTCTTCAGTTTTATTATAGTATTTTATTAAAAAGAGTTGCATAATCTGTATTTTTTTATAAATATAAAACTAAAATTTTGCACGCTTTTATTGCAAATACATAGGTACTTAACTATGCAATAAAAATCTGCTAGCCGATTATAACCCACTTACAGCTCGATGTTTTTCATTTTCGCTTTAATTCTAAATAGTAGTTTTTCAATATCAGTGATTAATTTAAGTGTTAATGTAAATCTTTATAAGAGAACATATTTTTCACCAATTTACGAGAAAAATAGGCCGAAAACATAATTAATTTCATGAAACATTTTGAAAAGTTTTTCTTTTTATGATTCCGCTACCCTGTGTCGAATAAGGATCAATATTCTTTATAAAAATTTGTTACATCAAGACAGTTTTGAACAACCACCATTACATACTAGATGTGTGCTATGTGATCGAAATCATGTTACATTCCAAAACGAAGCATTTCATTATGTCTTGTCACAAATCGCGATTTAATTACTAACGTCTTACGCTCCCAAGTTTGAGAACTTCTGCCCCACCCTTATTTTACTAATGTTTGTATTGTGTTACGAAATGCTATGAATTCCTTAATTATACCTTGAGACAGGTGCGTGGAGGTCTTAATGACTTTAAGTTACCTTTAAATGCGAGGCAGTAATCTTTGGGATGTTAATCCTAACTTTTATTTCCTACATAGTGTAAGAAAATTTATTTTAAACTAGCGACCCGCCCCGGCTCCGCACGGGAAAATGGTTATTGTTGGTTATCCTTAAATATATTATGCATGTATTATACATAACCTTCCTCTTAAATCACTCTATCTACTAAAAAAACCGCATCAAAATCCGTTGCTTAGTTTTAATTAAAGATTTAAGCATACATAGGGACATAAGGACAGAGAAAGCGACTTTGTTTTATACTATGTAGTGATTTTAATATCCCTATTCTAAATTCGTACAAACAAACTAACAATACATAGACAGTGGCAACGTTCCGGTGCTCGGGCGCAGGTGGTCTTCTAATTAAGTGTAAGCACGTGAGAAACTGCCCAATTTACGCGACTTAACCGAATTATCGTTCCGTATGACACACTGGACTGGATGACTGACATGGGAATACATTTTTACCTGCCCTAAGCTCTGCACAGTAGTGCTCCCTACCGATGAATAAAGATAGAGAAAAAAACACAGATTTCGGGCTTCTCACGACTGTCGAGCACATTGGAAATAAACCTGTAGGTAATGTAAAAATTTCGTTCTGACCATGGTCCAAGAAAACAAGGTCTTACAATTAGACTACGTGACTGACACAAGCCTACGTCTTATATTAAATTATTTTCCGTTTTTATTTATATATAATAAAATATTTGTATATAAAAAAATTAAAATATGTAATTTGTAAATGTTTGAATATTTGTATTGTATTGTATTATCTGGACATAATAAGTATTATGATTGTTTTTTTACTTTTTGACATGAGTAAATTTACCATTATTGTAATACTACTAATTTTTACTTTCTGACACACATTTTCCTTTTTTTTCTTGAAATTGATTAAAAGTTTTTTTAAATATAATTTTTATTTTTATACATACTAGTAGGTATTGACATCATAGTAGGTACGGATAAACGTGTGCAATCTTGTAATATGTGATAAATAAAACTAAAATAAACTAAAACTAACTTATCCAGTAATTCTATGAAGAAGTTACCAAAGTATCACAACTATAGAAACATTGCGTGTCCTACTCGCCATATTCAAATTTAATTACGAGATAACATCTCTAGTTAGACACCTGTTAGACAATATGGTCGATCGTTAATTTACAAAATGGTTTAGCAGTATAACCTAGTGCTAATTCGATTTTGACAATATAATATCAGTTATTTGACGTAATTTATTTAATCTATACTACTATAATACTTAATACTAATATTATAGAGAGGAAAGGTTTCGATTTTTTGTTTGTTTGCATCGAATATGCTCCGAAACTTCTGAATCGATTTCAAAAATTCTTTCACTGTTTGAAGCTACATGATCCCTGAGTAGCATAAAGCTATATTTTATTTTCAAAAAAATAGAGTTCGGTTTAAAGATATTTATTCTCATAAAAAGACAAATATAAAGTCACTTACATGAGAACAGGAAGAGAGTTCCTTACTAATACTTCAATAATGTAACCCAAGGTGTAAAATAATACCTATAATACTCCTAATATTTTAATAGGCTCCGAAACTACTGAACCGATCATGGTGAAACTTGGCACACAGAATTTGGGACAAAATATAAGCTACGATTTACTGAGGGAAATTTTCTCATTCCCGCTGGAAAAATTGTGAAAGAGGGCGGAGTTGGCACAATGATAAAATAGACCTTGCGGAAGGACATAGGCCAGCTTATACTGCGGGAAAATTCCTCATTCCCACTGGAAAACTTTTAACGTGAACGGAGCCGCGACAGGAAGTTAGTTTTTGTTTGGGTTTTCATAGATAAATTTAAGAAAATGCAATGAGATGATTCGGTATCGATAAAGCAAAAAAGTAACTGAAATGTAAATGAAAACTCAAAGACCGAGATAAAGTTTTTATTAAAGAATAAATTCTTTATAAAATAATACAGTTACATAAAAATCAAATCAAAGGGTTTACATTGTTGCAATCTAGTGAATTTTTATATTTTTTCTTGTCAATTTATAGTAACGTCATGACGTAAAATAACGGTCGTCCGTGAATAATGAAACTAGGTAAATATTATTAAACAAGCTGCATAATAATTTAACAATTAAAACTGCTGTTTCATACAAAAATATTGAGTCTATAACAATGCGCATCTAATGGTCACACTTCACTAACAAAATTAATTATCGCCTACACGAAAAATCATTAAAATCACGCGACTATAATGAACTCGTAGCCATTCAGGCTAAGTTAACCCTTTGTACTCGAGGGGGTGGTGACAGCCCACTGTGCGCGGTATGTGGGCGCTTTTGTGCGCCTGCACAGTGGTCTCGCTCGTCCGATAACCGGACAAAAGGGGATAAATGAATCGACGTGTAATGAGCACTGTGTAATTCTCAAAAGTATGGGGTTGAATGGTGTGTTTTTTCGCTTGAGGCGCTTACGCTGCTGGTTACTTAGCTTGAGGTGATTTTGTATAAAGATATGGTTGAGTGTTTACAAACATTTCGAGATTCGATAATTTATTTATTTTTTGAGCTAGTAATTTGAAAGTTTTGAGGTTATGATTATTTTTGACACCCATTTAAAAAAAGTTTTACTTAAAGATACCTGCCAGACACATTATGAAGAATATTTTCTATTCTACTTCATTACACAACGTTTGAAAACCCATAGAATAAAACACAACTTCTTATGATGTCCCATCATAAAATAACCAAACAGCCATCGATTGCATTCTATTACAGAGAGGAAATAACCGCCGTTATAACTAGTAGCAAAAACTAGAAAAGGAATTTAAAAAAAGAAAAGGTCAAGTATGTAACGTCCGCGACCTTTGCGCGAGGGCACCTTGTGTAGTATTATTTATTCTATACTACACCTTGGGCAGTAATGACCGTATTATAGCCCACATTTACGATAGCGTTTCTAATTGAAAGTCATCTCCTCATAACAACGCCCGTAACCGAAGGCGGGGGCGCGGCCAAAACCAAAATCAAAATTGATAATCAGAGACGGAGCCCCTCAGGCAAAAACAGTACGGTTTTCAACGAGGCCGAAGTACCTCTCAGTTGTTGTCATGCTTTGCCGATGAGGTCAACCAGCGCCTGAACGATAGGAATCACGTGCTGGCTGTCTTCATTGATTTCAGCAAAGCTTTTGACACCTTAAATTATCCTACACTTTTTTTAAAATTAGAGCAGATTGGTATACAGGGTCCATTGTTGGAGTGGTTCCGTGACTATCACAATAAAAGGAGCACCGTAGTACGCTTAAATGGACGCGATAGTGATGTGATACCCACAGAACAAGGCACGGCTCAGGGGTCCATCTTAGGACCAACTGAGTACTTGACCTATGTCAATGATATGTGTAATCTCTTTACTGAGGGCTCTGTATACCAATTTGCAGATGATACATGTCTGATAACGTATAGCCGCCATATCTCCGAGGCAGAAATGATGATGCAAAATAACTTTAATCTACTATGCAAATGGGCGCATGACGTAGGACTGGTGATTAATGCTGACAAAACTAAAGTTATACACATACGCTCCCCATATTTAAAATGCACTGTCGATCCTAAAATTATAGCACATCAGCACGAATGTATGCACAAACAGCCTGCGTCATGTAGCTGCGGAACCCTGGAGTTAGTAAATAAACACACCTACCTTGGTCTCGTAATTGATAAAGCTTTTAGCTGGAAGCCCCACATAGAACACATCTGTAATAAACTGCGATCTATACGCGCCAAACTTGCTATATTAAAATATAAACTACCTTATAACGTATTAAGAATGTTGTACCTATCTCTAGCCGATTCTGTGATTAGTTATGGATTAGGTAGCTACGGACGTACTTACAAAACAAACATTGATCTCATATACAAACTACAACTTAGCTTAATTAAATTAATTGTACCTAAACACATAAGGAATAAATATAGGGATAATGAAAGTGGACTACTAAAGTATTGTAGGGTTATGTCTGTATTTAATAAAATTGCCACAACTTTAATACTTGATTATTACGATAAGTTAAGCACGTTAACAATGAGATGCCGACCCAACAACTTACGAAGCTTAGATAACTTGCCTATGTATAATCTACCAGGTTACGTAAATGTGTATGGTATGAGGACGTGGAAATACTTGCTACCTAATATTTTAAATGATATACCCAAGGACTTACACTCAAGTATATTGCAAAGTAAGAATGCATGTAAGAAAGAAATAGTTAACTACTATACAAATACTATGTAATTACGATATATATACTGTGTGTGAGCGTAGTGACCTCATTTATAAGATTGCGCCACGTATAAACCTTCGAAGGTTTCTGTGGAGCAGTAATTATAAGAAAAAAACATGTATGTAATTATTGTGTATAAATAAAAAAAAAAAAAAAAAAAAAAAAAGCTGATAATCTTCAAATGGCTGGATCATAGCTAAGAACACTCTCGATTGTTACAACTAGCAAAAAAAAACCAGATCAAAATCGGCACATTTAGGAGCTACGATGCCACAGATAGACAGACACACATACCTACAGACAGACAGAATTCTTATCTTTATTTCTTTCAATTTTTAATTTAATGTTATTCTTGAAGGTATTGACATCACTACTCTGCTAGCAGACCACCAGTGGGGTAGAGAAATATAAACAGATTTCGATTAGCAATTAACCAGCTGTTATTATCGACATCTGTCCAGCAGATAATCTAATTTGTACAAATCACCCCACCCACACTTAATAAAATAACATTACTGTATTTGCCTTCGATGTGTTTACAAAAATATGGCAGTTAGTTTGGTAAAATGCTTTTTAATGTAGCAATAAGTAGTGATGTTGTAATTGCTTCTGATTGGTCGATGTAATATGACTTTTAAATTACTTTAATCGGAGATAATACTCGTTATAGTAATTTTAACAAGTCATTAGTATGTAGGTATGTAATATAAATAGTTTTATAAGTTAAACAACAAGACATCTACTTTCAAATTAATTAAAGGAATTGTTAACAAATTCAAAGCAAAAACGGTTCCAATTTAAGATAATGGTACTAAAAATATTATTACTACCTTTCCTCCCTGCGCCCCCGCCCGCACTTACAGATTTTCCCGTGAGAAAGAGGTATTTTCCCGCGGTAAAAAGTATTTTATGTGTTATTCTGATGTATAAGGTATATTATTGTAAAGTTTCATTAAAATCCATTAAGTAGTTTTTGCGTGAAAGAGTAACAAACAATCCAAACATTATATTTTATAGTATTAGTAGAATAAAGGATAATGGGTAATTTTGTATGGGCCCCGTACCCAAAAATTTTTTATTACTGTAGCATTATGAGATATGTCGGGTTTTGTAGCCCTAATGGAGTAGTTTGATTAACCCAAGACAGAATGTCTGAATTCAATTGGAGAAAAAAGATATGTTCATTAGAAAAACTGAATTTTCATTGTTATTTATTTATTTTTCCATGAATTCTTAATGCGCATTGATTTAAATCAGGGTGTGTTTTAGAAATAAGGATTGTAGTTGAGAACAATGATATTAAAGTACTCCATACGGGCAATAAAGACCGATATATTTCATAATGCTACAATTAACCTTGTGTCTGGGTACGCTCTTACCCATTCTCCTTTGATTCGTAGTTCCTAAAAAGATAAAGAAAAAACACACCAACAGAATTACATTGACAAACACCTTATACAATGAGTATACGAGTATTTAGAACTGGTTTTAGTACTATTATTTTCTTCTGTGCCGTAGTGTCAAAGTCAAAACTTACTATTATACCTACTGTATAAAAAATTGGCGAGAAAATATATATTTTTTATTTTATTTTACCCTAACTATGTAAATCATTCCCTAAACTACCCGTACCTAACAATCCATGAAAAAATGTATTGCCATTTTTTCAAGTCCTTTCTTCGTTACACTTTTTGCTTCTTACCCACGTTTTTTATCACAAAAGAAAGAATTAAAAAAATCACATTACCCTAACTTATGTAGAGGGGTGATGCGATTTTTTTACCCTATTTTTTACCCTAGAAGAATTAATTTGACAGATATATCTATGTGGATCAAGATTCTATTCTCCTATTGTGATTTGATCTTAGAAAACGCCCTTGCAATAAGTGCATAAAAGCATTTTGTAATTACAATCTTATTTACGACTTTATTTCAGGAGAATTACAGAAAAATGAACCCTTTTCTTGACTACTTAAGATATGTAAAGAGTTATATCAACGGTAAAATGTTCTCGTGAATTTACAATAAATTTTTACTGAGCACAAAAGGATGGTAAGATTTAATAAGATTCAGTATGCGTGTTAATATGGTAATTGGTTATAGTGGCATAACTCATAATTTTGATAATACGAGTATAAGGTACAGTGAGATAATCGATTGTATCAATATAATATCGGATATATCTCATAATTATTATTTGTGTTCTTACTTTTAAACTAACGTATTCTCTCTGTTCCTTACCCTAAGTTTGCCTGGAAGAGATGGTTACCTTAGCAATAAGGCCGCCTGTTGACTGTATCATGAATTTAATGTATTTAAATTTCTGTATTTTCTTTGGGTGTCAATAAAGCATATTTGTATTGTATTGTATTGATTTACTATCGCCGCGAACAAAGTCATGTTAATGTAATGAGTTACAAAAATAAAATTTAAAATCCCTAATTCTTGAGCTTCTCTGGATAATGTACAGCCACAGATCCAATTGAAAAAAAGTATCTGTATGATGTATACTTCTGTCTGTGACTATCCGTACATAGAGTTGCCCATCGAAAGTAGACAATGAAAAAACGCGGCAAATTTGAAAAAAAAAACATCGTGGCAACCCCGATGGTATGGATTTACCTAATTTGATACTTTTATGGGGTTTTACGCGGGAATCGAGAGGAAATGGCGGGTTCGTTGTTTCGTCCTTTTAAAAATTAGTTTTTCATGGTAATTGTGGTGTTAATATGGTGGAATTAGTGCGGTAATGTGCCGTTAAAGAAGAACTATTCAATGAAAGTGAGAAATAATGAGTGGTTAGCAGTTTCTGGTTTGATACCCCGCGTTAAACTTCAGTATCATTGGAATGTAAGAACCACCCTTGCATTCCAATGATCCCGTAACAAGAAATGAAACTACTGAAGACGTTTAACATAGATGCAAGAAATGACTAAAGACGACGAAATGAAACTGAAGAAATAATGACTGAAGATGAAGACATTAAACTTGGATAATGCCAGAAACTACTAATGACTAGGCTGTATGGGCTTAGATCCCTTTGCCTTTCCCATAAGGGAGAAAGAAACTAAAAAAAAAAAAAAATTGATACTTTTATTTTCTATGTAACTTTGTATGTTTTCCAATTTCATCAATTGTCTACTTTCAATAGCCAAATTCTATCTCGTTTAAAAAAAAATGAAGACACTCTTATTGATTAGCACGCTTAAACAAAAGCTGCTATGTAAAATTAAATGATCTTTCGTTAATCGGTGTTGCCATCTTATTTCCATATATTCCGCACCTAGAACTGCAAATTGAGTTAACCGCTCCTGTGACATTTGTGAAAGGTTAAGCGGCGCGTGCGCTGCTGAAACATCTGCCAACGGTTAGTTAACAAAGTCTTAAAATAGTTTAGTCTAGGCAATATAAATGGTCACGATTCTGGCAGACCCCACCATCAAATGGGAATAATAATTGCCCTGGAGAGATAGAGATTCTGGCAGCCTCGCTCTCATAGTTATAAATAAGTCGCTTTCCGCTGCAGCTCCGTCCGCGTTAACAATTTTTCCCGTGTGAAATGAGGCATTTTCCCGCGGTAAACGTAGCTTATGTTACTCAGGCTGAATGTAGCTGTCTATTGGTGAAAGATTTTTTTAAATCGGTAGATTTGTATTTTTCTATGTGTGTATGTATATTGTATTGAATAAACTCAAAAACCACTGTGCTGATTTCAAAAATTATTTCACCATTAGAAAGCTACCTTCACTCTGAGTAACATAGGCTACCATTTACCGCGGGAAAATACCTCATTCCCACGGGAAAACTTAACACAGGCGGAGCCGTAGCGAAAAGCTAGTTATTAATACAATTGATTGAATACATCATTTAACATTTTCTTGTTTTTGGTTTTTACCAAGAAGCTTCTTACGCTTTTTAATACCAGAATACTTTTCATTCCTTACTTTGTTAATTTCAATTTATGTTGTTGCCATCAGAATCGCGGACAAAGTTCTTAGTTTTTATAGAGCCTAGTTTTTATGAGGTCTGGGAGCCTGTGGCACGTGCTATCGGTGAGTTAACAGCCGTTGCACATGCAGTATATTGCAGATGCACTAACATTGAAGAGGTCACCATAATTTGCATAATATACTACTTATATACAGGAAGTTATTAGAGTTAGCAATTGACTGCCCCGTAGCTTAGTTGGTAGTGCGTCTGCCTTCGAAGCACAGGGTCTTGGTTCGAATCCCGCCCAGGGTAAAAATTCGTGTGATGAGCACTTGTGTTTGCCTTGTGTCTGGATGTTGTATATTTATATATGTATGTATATCAGCTGTCTGACACCCATAGTACAGGCTCTGCCTAGTTTGGGGTCAGATGGACGTGTGTGAGATGTCCCACATAATATTATTATTATTATAGATATAAACTGTACAATTTTTTGCAGTTAAATCTTGTTTTTAACCCCAGACAAAAAAGAGCGGTGTTATAAGTTTGACGTGTGTGTCTGTCTGTGGCATCGTAGCTCCTAAACGAATGCGCCTATTTTGATCTAGTTTTTTTTGTTTGCAAGGTGTTACAATCGAGAGTTTTCTTAGCTATGAGTCAAGAAAATATCTTCAGCCATTTGAACATTATCAGCTCTTTTCTAGTTATTGAAAGGATCAAGTAACGGTTTTGTGGCGAGGGTATTTAATTTTGGAGCGTCTTTTAAATATTTCAAAGACTTTCTTATAAATTACTAAAATTAGGCTACTAAAAGGGTAGGGACTATCAAGATTTTTTTGTGTTACCATTATATTATTACCAGCTTGAGCCAGCTTCGAATAGGGAAAGTTGTTCATTTTTATGAGTAACTACCACTATGTTGCGGATAACAACTGTAAATTTCACGTCGTGTTTTTTTAGTTTTTTAATGCAACGCTTTAACGCTTTGAATTATTATTATTTTTAATTCAAACTAAAATATTTTCACCAAAACGTCGTCTTTTATAACGTCACCGTCCTGTAACCCGTTTTTAAATCGATGAAACCAGAAATATAACTGTGAAACCCTTTTAAAAATAGGGTTCCCGTTTAGAAATAAATCAATTCCGTTTTGACCTATACCCCTATGGGTTTTGGGGATTAGATTGAATATCCTTCGCCTGCGGTCTCACCATTTAACGATGTCTCGATGACATTTTAATTTTTATACTATAGCTACTATTAAAACTAATACTATTGTTATTTGTAGATAAGTAGCTATTTAATTTCACTTTTTTCTTTATACTAGCATTTTTTAATTTGACTGACTTTATTTATTCTACGATTATTGAATTTGCTGAATATTCCTTGCCTGTCTAGTAGAACACCCTGAACAATTTTTACAAAATTAAAATTATTGATTTATGGTACCTCACTGGCACAATGGATACAGTGCTATAAGCTAGTTCTATTTAAAAATAAAAATCACTATCTAACAACACCATGGTCCATCATACGTAGTTAGTATAAGGTTGTACAAATTAAGATTAACTAGAAATTCATGATATAGTATGATTACAATCACAAAACTTGAAAACAACAAATTAATAGTGAATTAGAAAAAGCAATTAATCACTACATAGTATAAAACAAAGTCGCTTTCTCTGTCCCTATGCCTATGTATGCTTATATCTTTAAAACGACGCAACGGATTTTGATGCGGTTTTTTTTAAAAGATAGAGTGATTCAAGAGGAAGGTTTATATTATGTATATTACGGGCATATATACTGAAGGAAAACCCACAATAACCATTTTCCCGTCCGGAGCCAGGGCGAGTCGCTAGTTACAAATAAACCATTACAACATTCAATACTCAACGATTAAACTCACTGACACGAAAAACTGGATTATAGTCCAGGATCACGACTACATTTTCGCCTATTCTAAGCACATAAGAAAATACCACCTGTCTACTTTAAGCTACAAAACTAAGCATTATATTTTACTACCTTTTTTAAACAACAAATTTTTCGACCCCTGAACTTCGTAGCAAAATATTTGCGAGCAACAAACTGCACTTTAATAAATTAAATCAAATCCCTTTTTGCTAATTTCCCACTTCATTGCATCTCATTGTCGTGACATTACGTGAACTAACACCCAATATAAGGTGGAACGAGTTAGAATAACATATTGCATAGTATAAAGATATAAAGGGTCTTAAAACTAATTTATTTTTGTGTAGTTTTTCTTGTAATTTGATTGAAAATTAATCTTTAGCTACACCAATGTTTTTAAATATGAAATAGATAATTTTTGAGGGTTCTTTTGATTTGAGTGACTATCGTTTGAACATTCCCAAAAATAAGCATGGTCTGGTACTTAATTTAATAGCAAATATTTTCATTGTCATTTTAACATTAAATTGTAATCTTAATACTTATGTTAAAAACGATATTTTGAATGTTTCTTACGTTAAGTAAACACATATCAACGCCAAAACTAATTTTAAATTTAGTTTTATTGGAAGCATTTATATCCCGGAAATATTTTATTTCATCGCGAATGGACGGCTAGCTTTTAAATATAATCAAATTAACATCCAATATATAGAGGAACGAGTTAGAATAACATATCGCATAGAAACATACGACCGCATACCCCTTAGTAACATAAACTAGCTACTCAAGAGAGGTTCCCATACCAACGACGCATTGTTGACGAAAATAAATCAACATTTACATGAAAAAAAAAACTAGTTCCGTGGACTTGAAGAAAAAAATTATGAAGGGCGTCGCGGCATTGTAGTCCCGACAGTTTTCGCATACGGAAGTCTTTAGCTGAATTAAAAATAAGCTGCAGTTCTTGGCAACAATAGCTCAACTGACAATAGGTTAGTCCGAACGAGAGCAGCTTTTGTCTGCCAAGCAGCTGATCTGAAATTGCGTATTCTTTTTTTGAATGCACTTTTGAACTTTTGCTTTTAAGAAGACGTAACGGTATTTTAATTTTCCGGGCTGCCAGTTTCTCTGGTCCAATTTTCTGAAGAATTATGTGATATGTAAAGGCAGATGCTTTCTAAGCTCCTTATAATTGGAATTTATTGTTGCATTTCTTTTATTTTCATGTTAAGGAATTACCTTTGAAATTTTATATTTTCTTTATCTGTATTTATTCAGTAGTCAAGTAGATAATATTATTATATAATAAAACAAAATGAGCTGACTTCAAAACTATAATAAGTACCAAATTAAACTCCTTCTTTTCGAGTCGACAGCAAACTCAGACAGTCTCGGCCAATTTAAACCAAAAAGTACAAAATGCATCAAAGATTTTGTCAACGGAAAACATTGTTTAATTTTTTGATGATTTTCTAAAAAAAAAACCCTCAATTAATTTCGATAAAATTATTTGAGACTACCTCTAAAGTATGATCTACCAAACATAAGAAAAGAATCATCAAAAACGATCTATGATTTGGCGGAATGATAGCGTACTAACATACTTAACACACCAAACTCTTTTTTTAAAGTCGTTTGAGAATTCAAGGTTTTAGAAACGTCAATAAAGTAATTTACCAAAATTAATCAAAAAAATTTCAATATTAGCCCCCTTTGTTTTCACACTACGTGATTTTATGACGAATTAAATTATCCAATAGTCCAGGTGCTAAAAACCGTCACCTTGTGGGAGTGTCACTTCAACATGCAACTTTGATTGACATACATTAACATTAACATTTGACCGTCGACCCTTGTACTATATGCTAATGACTTATGGCAATGCTAATAACGATATGGACGGATATTGATTTTAGCTTAAAAAAAAATGTCTGTTGGCTATGTCAAAAATCAAATAGAGCCCTTAAGATTAGAGCAGAAACTTAAAATTGGCTTTTTACGGCTAAACCATGCAAAATTTGTATGTACGTTATAGGAACGAATGGTAGGAAATTAATAGTAGAATAAAATGGAAATTTTAGTTCTCTTTGGCTAATACAAAAAAAATGTAGAAACAACAATTTTTCAGATCGTAATGAAAGTTAAGTAAGCTGTTCTGAGTACGCCCGATAGGGTTTTGGGCCAAAAAATCTGTTATGGGCTGCGAAACCAAGTCAGGGTTATTTAGTATCTTATAAGAAATTTTGTGAATAAATAAATTCCTATCGCTACAAGCGCTAAAGACTTGTATGTATCGTATAAGCAGTTTATCTACTTCAAAATTACACAAGTTTGTAATATAGACTTTAGCAGATAAGTGAGTCAGGGCGGGTGTTTTGGGCTTATGAATAAAACATGACTATTAGATCACCTGCCGCCACCGCCGGGCACCTATGAACGCCTGGTACTTTTAACCAGGAAGTGACTGTATCACGCTCATAAATATAACGGAGTGAACAGATCTGCCCCCGTAACATGGAGTACCATGACGAAAGTTTGTCGCACATTTAACTGTCAAAAATTTGCGAGAAACCCGCCATATGGAATATCCTCCAATAGGATAAGAGAATACGCACGACAAAATCATGTCTGTCACGCGTGGACCGGGCATGCTAGAGGGGCTGTACTAAAATAGGCTATAACCCAGTACACTATTAAGCTTTGTAGCCAATAATAAGGCTGTACAACGTCGGTGGTCGAGTGGTGAAATGCCCGCCTCACATTAAAGAGGTTCCGGGTTCGAATCCCGGCGGGGAATCGTCGAACAAATATCGCTGTGTGAGACATCCCCCAGTTTGGTTAGGACATAGGCTGAATCACCTGATTATCGTTACCGTTTGTCCCGGTTAATATCTACGGATGTACGTCTAAAGTCATAGACGGCTCAGTAATTGTGACACCAGGGTTTGTGAGGTAGGTTAACCACAAAACTGACGCGCGACGCCATTGCGGCAGTGTGTGTTGATCCTAAGACTTTAGCCATAACCACTCACAACTCAGTTATTACCATAATCCCAAGCTTGGTAAAGTAGTTGGGCATCCCGCATCCCAGATGGTTACACAGGTGAACCAGTAGTTGAGGTTATTTCGAATTATCAGTAGTTAATGTAAGTTTAATTATTTCTTCGTATAGAAAAAAAAATTGTTCGTATCGCTTTTTGTTCAATGTTAATCGTATTTGTACACTTAAACGCTAATTAGATTTTAACAAACACAACACTCATGTAAATTGTTCTGTTAATGATAATGAAGGGCAAGAAAACACTGTCCATGACATTTAATAATTTCACACCTTTGAGTAAGCAAACTGTGATAAATCACAACTCATACAAAAACTTTACAATGATGATGATACCAAAAATTGCAAATCAATATGAAATACGTCACACATGTAGAATCCTTGGAATATAAATAGAAAATTTTCTGGGAGGAAGTAGAATCTTATTTAATGAGCTCATATTTTTCAATTTTGATCAAGCATTGCTTAAACTGATGCAAAAATAATTTGGATTATCCGAAAGTACATGTATACCTATATAATAAAACTGTAGAAGTCGAAAATCTGTACTTACATAGAAAGAAAATGCTAAAAACCGAGTCAGGGGGATGTAAGAAGCAATATAGAACAAATAATGACTTTTTTCAAAATTGTTGTTTGTCTGTATGTACTGATAGTTTTTCCCGTAGGAATGAGGAATTTTCCCACGGTAAAGGTTAGCCTATGCTCTTCCGTAAGGTGTATTCTATCTTTGTGCCAGCTCCGCCCGCTTTAACAAATTTTCCCATGGGAATGAGGAACTTTCCCCGTAAGTAAATCGTAGCCTATTTTCTTTCCCAAGGTCTATTCTATTTTTGGGACAAATTTCTCTAAAATTGGTTCGATTTTCGGAGCTTATTATATTATGCACGATTGTCTGGATATGTTCACTTCTTACATCCTCCTGACTCGGATTTCTTTTTATTTCTCTATGTACAGACATTTGACCTCTACAATTTTATTATATAGATTTATGAATCCAATCCAAGAAAATAAATAGGCTTAAATAGATTTATATAACGCAAAATTTGACATGATAAAGGCGTGGGCACAACGTCGGCGACTGTCATCGGTAGTTGACAGTTGACATGACGTAATGCCGCTGCCCCGTCAACCAGCACCCATGAGTGAACATCGCGAATCGAATTAGAATAAAAATGACACAATTCCCGATCATTCGACCGTGTACACACCGCTTAGCATTCATATTTTTTAAAAGCGTTTTATTTATGGGCGACTGCTTTTTTTTGTGTTGTGAATTTGTAATGTACATTGTATGCTATATTTAGTTAGATAATTGATAGAGTTCTAACTTGAAGTCATCATCATACTAATATTATAAAGAGGAAAGATTTGTATCTGTGTGTGTGTGTTTGACAGTGTATGTGTGTATATTTGTAATCGTTAACAGCTCATATATGTCTCCGCCGAGGGGCTCAAGCCTACCCTGATACCAGGGTGAATAGGCCTTAGTCGACCACGCTGGCCCAGTGCGGATTGGTCAACTTCACAGACAACTTTGAAGTTCTTCGCAGGTGTGTGCAAGTTTCTTCACGATGTTTTCCTTCACCGTAAGAGCGTCGAATAGTGAATTCGAAAATCGAGAACACATTGGTACGTGCCGAGGTTTGAACCCGCGAACTTCGGAATGGAAGTCAACGGGCCTAGCCACTTGGCCACCGACGACGCTCTGATGTTTGTAATGAATAAACTCAAAAACTACTGTGCCGATTTCAAAAATTCTTTCACCATTAGAAAGCTACATTCACCCTGAGTAACATAGGCTACCTTTTACCGCGGGAAAATGTCTATTTCTACGGGAAAAACTGTTAACGCGGGTGGAGTAAAGGCGGAAAGCTATATATTTTTAATAGGAATAGAATAAAATTAAAAATGCCTATGTTTTTTAAAAGTTTCATTACTTAGTAAGCTCTTTGACAAGTTTAATGTCTGGTCTTTTAGAGCAAAGTTCTCTAAAGTAAATCTTACATAATTAAATTTCTTTATATCGTTTAAAAAAGTTATTTTTTACTTTATACCTCCTTGAATTCCTTTTTCAAGACCAACATATTTTTTTCTCTTAAGAACTAATTTTGGTGCCACGTGCCTATTCAATAATACTATTTCTATAATAGCTTTTTACTATTGACACCACTAATTAAACTCATAAAATTAGCTGTCAAAACTAGACAACTTCCTCTAGAACTCTTTCATATTTTTTTTTACACAAACACATGGACATTTACACTATTTTTAATTTCACAAAAGTACCGCCGGCCGACCCTTTGAGTAACTCGACCTCAATTCCTTTAGAATAAAGTCAAGTAATTTGAGTACTAATTTTGTATGAATCGGAGAGCTCTTACGCATTCTCATTAATATTTTTGACAACTTAAAATTCTCCCTTCAACCTAACGGTTAACAAAATAGGGTTGCAAATGGAATTATGAACAGTTTTGCAAGTGAAAATGTAAGTTGTGTTTTCAGTAAACGGAATCAGCTGCTGGTTGAGTTTTTGTTCGAAAAGAAATAAAACACGATCGTCTTTGGACTCTGAAAGGAATTCGCGAGACGAAATGCGGTTGGATCGATGTTAGAGATTTTCTAGCGATGTTCAGGTTCGATAGATTCATTTCATTTATCGATAATAAAGTAATTTTTGTACAAGGTGAATTGAAAATGTAGTTTCGTCAAAGTAATTTTTATCATTTAGTTTTACGCCAAGTAGCTTTAAAGTGTTCTTTAATGTTTAAAAGCGCAATAATATTTCTAGCAATAGTCATCATTTTATTTATAAAATAAAATTAGTCTTATTTGTAACCTTTTCAATTTTTGTTATGATCAAGCCAGTCGAATTGCAGTGACTTTCTTAATTTTACTCAAATTTGCGATTTTAAATTTTACAAAACAAAATAAGAGACAAGGTTTTTAGAGTAGCAAAAATGTATAAATGTATAAATAATACTAATACATATTATATTCGTTTATGCATCCATTTTATCAGCCATTCACACTCGTAATAGTATCAACAAATAAACTCAAGCAATTTTGCGGAAGTTTGCACAGTTATCAGCACCTTGAACTTGGCCACGGCTATCGCACAAAAATCATTTCATTCATAACATTTTATCGATATCAAAGCACATCACTATCGCCAGGTGGGCACGTGCGGGCGGCAACATGTTAAAGCTTCGCGAGAAAAAAACGCAATAAAATTGTACGAATGACAGAAGTAAGTTTATTGCATAGCTGTAAACGTACATAAAGTGAGTTAATGGGTTATTCAGAGGACCACACAAGTACGCTAAATGAAATGTGTTCTTAGCGAAGTTTTATTTGAGCATTCAAAAATTACTATGTTTGTATTAAAAAAAAAGCAGGAATATTTCCATAGAAAAGGTCAAAAATGAATAGAAATAATTCCTTTTGATGTATGTACTGTCAACTTCATAAGTGCAGTTATAAAATATCACGTGTTTTTATACTCTCAAATAACTTTTTTTCCTAAAGGATTGTTATTCTTACGTATACAACGTAAGAGACTCAATATTTTTCTTCAAATGATACATTCCGAATTTTACTGGAAAAGAAGGTAATTTAAAGTATAGGTGCACGTGATCTGACTGGACTTATGAACGTGACCGTACATTAAGTACCTATTATATATTTACAAATTTTAAAAAATAACTTTCTCAAGTTTGCTTGCAAATAGAAAGGGGTTTGAGAAATGTAATCTGTAGCATTATTGTCTTAAGTATTATTGAATGTAGCCTTAAGAAATATATTTATGTATGAACGCAACCGCTTGTCTATGCCGTACATTATTGTCTCTGTATTCTTATATTTTAAATACAGACTTGAACAAGACGTTATCATGAACTGACGTTGTTTTATTCATCACCACCCCAAGTCCTCCAGCTGCCTCCATAAGACCTGGCACGAACACCACGCACCCATAAGCCAATCCTGATTAACTAAATCACAATAGAACAAGAAATCTTCATAGTAGGTACCAGAAGTCTTCATGGTGTCAGAAGTCTCCAGGGTGTCATCGTGGTGCCAGAAAAAGTGAATCGTCATGATGGAAACGCAGGTACCGCAACAAAATGTCATAATTGCCAATAATTTAAAGCCGTTGATACTTAGTGGAAATGACGGTGCAAATTCCTATGAAAAGTGGAAGCGCTGGCGACAAAAATTCATGATATTTCATGAAGCCAATGACCTTGAAAAAGTATCACAGACCAAGCAAATTGCCATATTTTTAAATGCCATAGGGGATGATGGACTAGAGATCTATAATTCTTTCAACTTAGAACAAGATAAAAATGAAACACTAACGACTATCTTGGAGAAATATGATGCTAAATTTAATCCATGCAAAAATGTCACAGTGGAAAGATATAATTTTTTCACTAGGCTTCAAAATAGCGACAATTTAGATGAATATGTTACAATTTTAAATAACCTTTCAAAAGGATGCCAATTCGGGGAATTGAAGGACTCATTAGTAAAAGACATGTTTATCATTGGTATTAAAAATACAAAGATCAAAGAACGCTTACTTCAAAATTCAAGTATTAAAAATGTCGATGAAGCTGTACAATATGCTAAAAATATGGAACTGTCAGAAGAAAGGTCAAAGCAACTTAACAATCAAGGTGATGGCAATAATTCAAATATTCAAGCAATTAATAAAACCAGAAGTCGAACACCAAATTTTGTACCGAGATACAGAAATAAGTCTAAGTCAAGAGATCGTTCACAGACACCAAACAGAAATTCAAGTCAGAATGGAAGAAATTCTTTTTCAGCTACTTCTTTTTCAGCTAATTTCAGGTCAAACAGCAATAATACAAAATGTAACAAGTGTGGTCAGATACACAGATACAAGTGTCCAGCATTGGGGAAAACATGCAACATATGCAAGAAAATGAACCATTTTTCTAACTACTGTTTCTACAAGAACCAAAATAGCAAAAATGTAAGTGCAGTGAATAATTTCAGGCAAAATTCTGATTCTAATAGTCATTGTCATAATACTGTTGAAAACCGTTACAATAATTTTCAGAATTACCCTCATAATGATTTTATTATTGGTACTGTAAAATCTCAATCAAATTCTCAAAATTGGCAAATTAATTTGAATATTTATGGTAATTTAATTAAATGTCAAATAGATACAGGTGCAGATATTAATGTAATGTCATTAAAAACATTGAAACATTTGGAAATGTCATGTGAAAGAAAAATTCAAATACAAAAGTCAAGCAGTAGAGTTTTTTCGTTTTCAGGACAAATGATCGAAAATGTAGGTAGTGTTAGACTGAATTGTTCTTTTGACCAGAAACCAGAAATAATTCCAATTATTTTTACTGTGGTTAAATGTGATTGTTCTACAATTCTAGGCTGGAAGACATGTGAGGAATGCGGCGTTGTAAAACGAATTTTTGAACTAACCCAAAACAAACTAACCTCTACTAACCATGAACAAAGGTCAGTGCAACATTTACTAAATAAATACTCTGATACATTTGAAGGATTAGGTAGTTTACCAGGAAATGTTCACTTAGAAGTTGATTCTAGTGTCTCGCCAAAGATCTGTCCAGTTAGAAGGATTCCATATGCCTTGCAGTCAAAATTAAAAAATGAATTGGATAGAATGGAAAAGTTACAGGTTATTGAAAAAGTGTCAAAGCCTACTGATTGGGTAAATTCCATAGTCCCAGTGGAAAAACCAAATGGTGACTTACGCATTTGTCTAGACCCCCGAAACCTAAATAAAGCTATCAAAAGACCTCATTTTCCATACCCTACCTTCGATGATTTACGTTCACAGGTAGCAGGTGCATCAGTTTTTTCGAAACTTGACGCAAATTCAGGCTACTGGATGTTAAAACTCGATCCAGAAAGCAGTGATCTATGCACATTCAATACACAGTTTGGCAGGTACAAATTTTTAAGATTACCTTATGGAATAAATTCAAGTGGTGAAATCTTCCATCGTGTCATGACAGATTTATTTGGTCAGCTTCCGGGTGTAATAATATTTGTTGATGACATTTTAATCTATGGGTCAACTCAAAAAGAACATGATGAAAGATTAGAAAACATTCTTAAAAAGGCTAGAGAAGTCAATTTAAAATTTAATATGTCAAAATGTAAATTTAGTCAGTCTGAAGTCTCTTATGTTGGTCATATTTTTAATAAAAAGGGTATCTCCCCAGATTCGTCGAAGGTCGAAGCCATAACAAAGATGCCAAGACCGGAGAATGTCAAGGATCTGCAAAGATTTCTAGGTATGATTAATTACCTTGGATCTTATATTCCTAATTTAGCTCAGGAAACAACATTGCTTAGAGAACTTCTCAAAAAAGAAAATATATTTCAATGGCAAGCACATCATGAAAAACAATTTAATAGATTAAAAAATATTATTTGTCAATCGCCTGTCTTAGTCCATTATGATGTTGGTAAACCAATAAGATTGTCAGTAGATGCATCAAAAAATGCAGTCGGTGCAGTTATTTTTCACAGACAAAATCCTATTGCCTATGCTTCTAAAGCTTTGAATAAGTCTCAGGAAAATTATGCTCAAATAGAGAAGGAACTTTATGCTATAGTCTTTGGGTGTAAGAAATTCCATCAATACATTTATGGAAAAACAACTTATGTCGAAACAGATCACCAACCATTAGTAACTTTGTTCAAAAAACCACTTTCAGATGTCCCTGCACGTCTCCAAAGGATGATGATTGCAATACAATCTTATGATCTAATAGTCACATACACTAAAGGTAAAGAAATGTATATTTCTGATACTTTATCTCGAGCACCTATCTCAAAAACAAATGTAGAAAAATTTAGTTTTGATGAATTGGATAGTAATATAGTTTGTCAGGTAAAATTATTAACTTCAAATTTAGCAATAATAATAAGAAAAACTGTGATCCAATTGTCTTACCATACTGGAACATTAGAGATGAAATTCATGTAGCAGAAGATCTAATTTTTAAAAATAAAGCTGTCATTATTCCTAAATCACTTCGCTCAGAAATAATCTCAATTTTACATGAAGGACACATGGGCATAGAAAAAACAAAAAATCATGCTCGTGGTATAGTTTTTTGGCCAAATATTTATCATGATATAGAAATAAAAATAAGGCAGTGTGAAACATGCATTACATTCAGTTATAATAAAACAAAGGAAACTTTATTATCTCATGAACAACCTTCTTTACCATGGCAAAAAGTAGCTATAGATTTATTTGATTACAAAAACAATAAATATCTAATAGTAGTAGATTATTATTCTAATTACATAGAAATTTCACATTTGAGACAAGATTCTAGAAGTAAAACTGTCATAACAGAGTTAAAATCAATTTTTTCACGACATGGTATTCCATTGCAGTTGGTGAGTGACGGTGGTCCTCCATTCAACTCACTGGATTTCAAAATCTTTTTACAGGACTGGGATATACAACATATAATGTCAAGTCCTCATTTTCCTCAGTCAAATGGTCTCGCAGAGGTATCTGTAAAAATCATAAAAAACATTTTTAGAAAATGTGAACAGTCAGGTACTGATTTTTATATTGGACTTTTACAATATAGAACAACTCCTCGTAATAATTTAAAAGCCCCCTCAGAATTACTAATGTCACGAAAATTAAGAACAAAATTGCCTATAACAACTAGTAATTTAAAGCCTAAAGTAGTTACATTTCAAAGTCATTCAAAGAATAAATCCAAAATAATAGAAAAAAGAAAAAAATACTACAATAAGAATAAAATTCAACCTCAGGAGTTTCAATGTAATGATAATATTTATTTCAAAAGGACTCCTAAGGATATAATTTGGTCTAAGGGTACTATAGTCTCAAAAACAGAATTTCCAAAATCATACTTAGTCAAAGATAGTAATGGTACAATTTACAGAAGGAATAGTCATCATATTAAATTATTTAAGTCAAGTATGTCACAGTCAGAAGCACAAAATCAAGTCAAGTCAAATAAATACAAGTCTAAATATAAGCATAATGAAGTCAGTCATTCATCTATGTCTTACCACAATTCTAAGCCATTATTCTCAGAGTCTGGTCAAAGTTCAAGTCAGTCAAGTCTAGCAGAAAGGGAGGATAGTGATGATAACAGTCTAACTTATTATTATAGTATTCCTAATTATTTTCATTGTCAAGAAAGTAATAATTCTAATGTGGAACAAAATGAAATTGTAAATGAGTCATTTGAGTCAGCAGAATCTAGTCAACATAGTTTAAGTAAAAATCATAGCTTAGATCAGTCAAGTAGTCAAAGTCAAGACATGAATCAGTCAATTGAAATGGAAATACAGTCTCCTATTTTCATTGAGGTGGATGAGAGTATCCAGGATAATGATTTCTTGTCAGAGTCAGAGAACCAAATGTTACTAACACAGTCAGATAGTCAGTCAACAAGCACTAGTAATAAAGAACAGGACTTACCTGAAATGCTTGATATGAGCATAAGCTCAAATACCCCTGAAATAAGATATAGTAGTAGGGGTAGGTTACTAAGAAAAACAAAGAAACTTAATTTATAATGTACTTTTTATTCATTAACACAATTTTACAAATAATAGCATGTTAGAGTAAGGATGTTTGACAAAGAATAATTTCTTATATTAATCTAACATTAATTCATAATTGTATTTAATAATAATTTATAATAATAATTAAAATTTCAGATATATTGTAAACATAACCTATAATGTAATCTAATGAAACGTCAATGTCTAATGTCAGTCAATGTCAATCAATATGTCAATGTCAAATTTCAGTGTTGCTCCTTTTTTGTAAGAAAGGGCATGTAGCATTATTGTCTTAAGTATTATTGAATGTAGCCTTAAGAAATATATTTATGTATGAACGCAACCGCTTGTCTATGCCGTACATTATTGTCTCTGTATTCTTATATTTTAAATACAGACTTGAACAAGACGTTATCATGAACTGACGTTGTTTTATTCATCACCACCCCAAGTCCTCCAGCTGCCTCCATAAGACCTGGCACGAACACCACGCACCCATAAGCCAATCCTGATTAACTAAATCACAATAGAACAAGAAATCTTCATAGTATCAAAAGTCTTCATAATCCTGTCCTAAATCTGGTCAGAAGCACATTAGATCAAGATTACGTACATCAGTCTATCTATCTAGATGGTAAAACGGAACAAACAGATTCACAAACACAAATATTTATATTTAGTTGTGAGAGAAAATTTTAACTAATATATATCCAAATGTAGTTTTACACTTCGCTTCACAAATTTCCAGTGGGAAAGACAAAAGGTGGTTAAAAACACTCTTCTTTTAAAACTATACGACGTTGTACAAGATTATAGTTAGGTTAGGTTAGGTTAGGTTAGGTTAGGTTAGGTTAAGGTAAGGTAGACAGACAAATAAACGCAAAAAAAATTTTAAATCCATAGATATTTCCTTGTGCAATTTGTACAGCTGCCTTTCGTATTTTTGTTATATTTGTGCCCTTTATAAATCATACTACGAGTAAATGTATACTAAAATCTTGACGACAAATCCCTTTGTTGTAATTTTGGTTCAAGATTACCGAATAAATCCAACGACAATTTTTAATTCTTCGCTACAAAAGCAAATTGTATCCGTTATTCCAAGTGATGAAGGATTAATTCAATATAACTTGGCGGCAAATTTAACCTGGTATTGGTGTAAAATGTCAGAAGTTCTTAAGAAGTTGTGTTTAAAGTTGACATAGAGTTGTAGAAAAAGTGCGCGGGCGGCGATTTCGGTGCACAATAATAATAACAATAAGGAAACACAATAGAAATTGGAGCGGAACTTGGCACGTGGCACAGCTGCCAGTATTTTTTTATTCTGGCAATGTTTTGTCTGAAAAAATCTGCCAAAAATATGAATATTAGTGCATAAAGATTAGACTAATTATCAATTTCCGCCTCGCAGCGCAGTTTTTCCTATGAAAATATGGAATTTTCCCGCGATAAAAGGTCTATTACTCCTCAAGGTCTATTCTATCATTATACGAAATTAAATTTTCAAATCGGTTCAACAGTTTTGGAGCCTATTCAATGCAAACCAATAAACTGTCAAATTTTTCCTAATTTATAATACACGAGTTTTCCGTTTTCCGCCGCGGCTCCGCCCGCGTTCTTAGTTTTTTCCGTGGGAATGAGGCATTTTCCCGCGGTAAAAGGTAGCCTTTGTTACTCAGGGAGAATGTAGCTTTCTAATGGTGAAATAATTATTGAAATCGGTTCAGTAGTTTTTGAGTTTATTCATTACAAACACACACACACACACACAAATACAAACATTTCCTCTTTATAATATGAGTATGATTAGTGTAGAAGTATAGATTATAACTATGTCAAAAGTATTCAGCTTACCCTGCTCTTCGTTTGTACGTAAAATTCAATCCAAACATACAAGCTTAAAATAATAATAATTCAAACTAGTGTGCTGTGTGGAAATGGGTGATATTTTATTACTTGACTGAATTGGAAAATACATGATTATTTGGAAGAGAATTCTTGTACAGAAAGTTTAAGACAGGATATCATTACTTAAATTACCTACGTCACTTAATAATAATAAGAAGTTTTGGCTTAATTTTCCAATCAGAAACTAGAAATTTAGAAACACCAAGGAAAGTTACAAAACCAACAACATTCAAGTTATTTCTTATAAGAAGTCCATATCCCGAAATGGGCATAATGACTGGGGCCTCCAGTTAGTCTAGTCTGACATAAGTGCCTAGATTTTCTAGTAGTCCTTTCCAATTTCCTAGGCCGTAGATAACAAATTGGCGTCAAGCCCTCTTGGTAGTATTTCGTCATTTTCTAATGCTTGGAGTATTTCTAGTGATGTTCTTAACTGTTACTAGTATTTTTAAAAAGCTATTATTTTTTTTAAGATATATTTTTTTACTTCTCTTTTTTCTTGTTCTTGATTTGTAACTGTGATATGTGTACTGTTTTTGAAAATAGGCATTTTTCGCTATTCAGAAATGTTTACTTAATATTATAATAATAATAATAATAATAATAAAATCTTTATTTCTCTCATCACAAGGACAATGTCTTAACAATCCTTCATGGTGAGAGCTGGTGTCTGTACTAGGTTACCCTGTATGACAGATCACCAGGCTCCCCCCCTAAAGTAACAAACAATGATCTTTATTATAATTTATAAACTGTGTAATATTTAGGTGAGAATAAGAAATAATAAAGTACAGGTATGTATTATATGGAGGTTATATATTGATAATAGGTAATAAATAAAGATAATTATAATAATAAATATAATTAATAATAGAAAAATAGATAATAATAAATGCCAAGAAATAATTATATTAGTAATTAATATATAAATAATATATATCTAAATAATAAGTACGTGAATTAATATAATTTTAAGTGTTTTTGTTGGGTTGTTATGAGATGTAAGGTAGTGTGTGTAAATAATATAATATTACGTCCAAATCCATTTCAACGTCCAAAAAACCTGCCTGAAATATATACCTATCAAGGGATCAGCAATCAATCTACGGAGTACCCATTTAGGATAGAACCAACAGCAAGCTCTCCGTTTGGTCATAATCCATACTTAAAAGTCAATCCGAAACTTTTCGTTTACACATGTAACCTGGAATTGAATGTACTGACAGAATTCTATTTATTTTATTGTAAAGGTAGCTACCAAGAAAGCAGTAAATTTTTTTTGATGTTTTAGTTTTAAAATGTAAGGTGGGGCAGACGGCAGAGGAATTTCTTTTGTTTGACAAAATGTTTACATTATATGGAGTTTCGCAGTGTTTTTTCATAACTACTTGGAGAATAAATAGTTGGCGTACAGTCATAACCTTACATAGTTGGTATAAATCAGCGGTAGGGTAGCGAATTGGTAGAAAATTACTTACTTTCAGTATTGTTCTATGAGCTCTCTCTAAGTTTATCAAATGCGTTTTAGCTGCTCCACCCCAACAAGTTATGCAGTATGAAACAATTGATTGACATAATGCATAATAAATTGTTTTGATCACTTGTTTATCAGCTACATTACGTAGTGTTTTAAAAATAAATATTAATTTTCGGCACCTAGCAGCCACAGAATCAATATGACATTGGAAAGTTAGCCTCCTATCTATCCATACACCCAAGTACTTAAGCCGTTCAGTTCTTTCCAAGACAGTGCAATCACACGCATGGTCATCGGGTGCATTGCAACAATGCACTTTTAATTTAAGGTCCTCTGGTGGCTGGTCAGCTTCTCTGAAGGAGAAAGTCATATATTTAGTTTTCTCACTATTTAAGGTAAGAATACTATCCACGAGACGTGAAGTTACTCTATTTAATCCCATCTGTGCGCTATACCATCGATACCATGATATACACGATATTATACCATCTAGTCATTATTATCTAGCTAGTGTACTATGATGACAAGCTTAATAAAATCATTTTATTTGTGGAATTATAATTTAAATATATAGCTTAAACAAAATTACATATTTATAAAATTAAACGGTAGCGCTATCTGATGATATGAGTTTGGCTTTTCCTTTTTAGTATAAGTGATCTTTAAAACGACTGACAACGCGCATCTTGTTATTACCGAATATTTGTAACATTTTCTTCATATTTTTATTATTTTTTGTACTAAAAATAATTTTTATTTTACTACAAAAGTACCAAAATTTCAAGAAGGTATCAAAAAGCGACATAGTGTATGTTTTGACACATTGATCTTTTCGCGCGACGTGCTGCGTTTCATGCGTGACAAGATATAATTTTGTCACGATCCTTTAAGAGGAAATTTTAACATGTCGCTTTTCTTACAGCATTTAGACAATTAAATAACAACTCATACTACTGGGTCTGTTCCTAGTATCTAGTATCTGCCAACGGCTAGCCACCTCACTAACCAATGCGGGTTAGTAAAATGTGGTAAAATTAAACTTTTTATACTGTTCGATCGCAATCGTACGTGTTAACAGTTTACGGAGCCGAAACGTTGTCTAACAACTGACAGGTGCTTTTGGGGTTCTGTTAAGTAAAAAATGGTGGTCCGCCACGGGACGACCAGCTGATGAGAAACATCGAAAGTAAAGTTAGTTTATGATTGCTTCATGTGGTTTTACATATATCTGCTAGATGGCGTAGTACAAGATGTATCATACAAATATACACTTTATTAGTGGTACATAGAGAAAAGTTTTCCTTATTAAATATAGCGTGGCGACCGACGACCGCTCGCCACGGTTTATGAAATCTTACTGCGAATAAAACCATTCAATATTTTGACTTCAAAATGAGTTAGTCAAAATGTATTTTAAATTTTAACTCTAGCACATTACTAGTGCAGTGCCATATAGGAATAAAAGTTTTTAAAACTATTTTAAATTTTGAATCATTGAAAACAAAGTTTAATGTTATCACTGATTATAACTGAAAGGGAAATTTTCTAAAATCGGTACTTCATAAGTTGATCAAGAATAATATCAGTGTAGTTCCAAAGCTAGTACAGACCTAATATTTTTTTATTATGTTTTTATATTTTTTCCTTCTAGGTACTTTTACTTCCTTCGATCTCTTCGCTTCGTGCTGTCCACGTATCTTTCCGCGTTTCGGCTGTAATGAAATACACGGGTTTCGGTTTTCGGGTTTTTTACTCATACCTAATCTGTTAATGCTAAATGATCGAGTATTTTTTAAATTCTTACCTATTTAATTTGGATTCATATTCATATCAAGTAATAAAAAATGTATACACTTCGGTTACTGAACTCTTAAAATATAAATTAAATCACGCTTGACCATAATTTTTACTTTATAAACTTTATAGCGACATCTGCTCAAGTGGAAACGGTCTGTCAATGGAAACTAATGTTCCGTTCCAAGTTTGAATTTTATAGCTTTTTTTCTAAACGCCTTATAAGAGTTGCCATTAGAAAAAAATAAAAGCTATTATAAAGTGAGAATTATATTGTTGTACATTTTCACCTTGCGTTTAATGTTTTATAATTAATTGACTATAAGATTAGATAGGGATCAACAAACTGACTTTACTAGGATTGTACAATAAAAGTTTTTTTTTTAGGTTGGTAATAAAACTTCAGCGCGTGTTCTTTATTTGAATAAATCGTCTCATCGTAAATAAGTTATATCGTTTGAATTAGATATTTAACTTTTATTATCAGAATGTAAATATTTTGAGAGTAGTTAAATAACTTTGCACGTGCGTAGATGACCTAGCATGTTATGTTGACTTAGCTGAGCAAAATGTTTTTTTATGGTAATATTGTTGGTTTTCTACAGATGTTATAGTAGGCAAGGTCTTCAACTTAGTCAGTTTCGGCCTTCCATACTGAATTTTATCACTGAATTATAACGTTTGTGAAACAGAGTGAAGGTAGCCCCTCTAACATGCCCGGTCCACGCGTGACAGACATAATTTTGTCGTGCGTATCTCTTATCCTATTGGAGGATATTTCAATACGGCGGGTTTTTTGACAGTTAAATGTGCGTAAAACTTTTGTCATAGCACTGCATGTTACGGGGCCTGATTTAACATAACTCACTTTTCATATTATTATCGCGAGCACAGAATCCCTACTCAATTATACTATTAAAATAAAAAGGCGTAGCGGGGTTTTTTGTCTTGAATTAACCTACATTTGTATCACAAAATCCAAGTAGGTATCAAGCAAGCTTCACCGGACTTGTTTAAATAAGTGTTTCTATGACAGAACTAATAGGTATTATACCTAAATTAAAATACCTACATCCTTATTAGTTTTTTTTAAAGAACAGTTGCATGCATAGTAGCTTAAAAAAAGTCTAGTATGTATGTATTTAATGACCACACAAATAGCACAGTATAATAGTTAAACAGTACAGTATCCACTTATTATGAAGTTGCAACGTGGCCACAGTTGCATCTGCCGCCCCTATCTCGAACTAACGTAATTATGTGTCGGTTGTCAATAATAGTGAAATAAACAAAATTCACGAGTTTTGCACTTATGGAGTTATGACGATGGGGGCTGGTCTAACACCTTTATTGTGGAGTTGTTATTGTGGAATCTCTTTTTAGGCATACACATTTTTGGTAAATTAGTACTATTGTTTTGAACTCGATTCTGGCGTGGCCGCTAAAATCACTTTTGTTCTTGATCTTTAATTCACATGGAAATCGAAAATGATGGAAGATGAAGATCTATTTAATTTTGAATTAATGGTATCTAAAATAAGAGCACGGCTGTCAAGTTTCGCTTAATTTTAAGTGGGATGTTTTCACATGCCTGCTAAACTACTACGCGTAAAATCGATGTTTGGCGTCTTTAAAGTTGACAATCCCTTTTCGTCTCCCTTACGAGCGAAAAAAACCAAGAACTAAAACTTAGATATTTTAGCGGCCATGCCGGAATTGAGTCTAGAATAAGTACCTAGGTATACCCGAAATGGTATAAGTAAGTTGAAACGTAAATACATAAGCTTCCTATGTTATTAGGTAGGCTTGTAAGACAATCTTGTTACTTAGCGGTTAAGTCTGTTGTTACAGTCAATTTTAACTTAATTATTCGGATCGCATTATTTTATTATAAGTAACAAAGCCTTTTTAGAATTTAAGGAGCAGGTGTTTATTATTTTATTAATAGAAAGATGACCGCGACCGCGGGTACACTCGCGTTAGTTTTGGTTTTCCAGTTCGAATAAAATATTTTAAATCAATTTACCTATCTATGAAATTCTCATTAAAAGCATTTTTAGCGCTAAGACAGTTTACATTTTCACACGTAATTATTTTCTTTATGACATGTTTAATTTATTCAGTATTTGGACTTTTTAAATATATTTTTTATATTTATTTAGTTAGTGAATAAATTATCGTCAAACTTTGTCATATGAATTACATTAAAACGCCTGATTTTTGACTATTCTATTAGATTTTTACTTTATTCAAATTTCTAAACTACACATATTATAATATTTGAAAAATTTGGTAAGCAAAAAATGGAATAAGTACTTAATAATAATAATAATAATAATAAAAGAACTTTATTCACCAATAAATACAATAATAAACTTACTAACTTAACAACAACTATTAAATTAGTATTATTGGCAAAAAGGATAGTTTCTCAGCACAAATGCTGATTTTCAGAATCCTCCTGAAACGTCTCATTGGACTATGCTCCACGCAGTATAGGACTTAATTTTGACAATAAATATCAGACAAAAACACCAGCTAAAATTAATGGATACCCACTGTGATGGACACACACAATAACAGTTATACTAGGGGGCTACCCAATTAGATTCAGATTTTTGTTTGCTAAGTAACCACTGCCTACACTCATGTTTGATTTAATAGTTTTAAGGGGTGGAGGCAAATCGTTCCAGCACTTTGAGGCAGCGAAACGGAAGCTGCCGCGGAACAGTTTTAAGCGAGGCGATGGCTCTACGTTCAGAGATGGATACCGATACTCTTTACCTCCAGGTCGACGATTTAAGTCGTCATTCCAATTTAGTTTTCGAGATAAATAACTTAACTTGAGCCCGACTACAGCTCACTTAACTTTTTAAGATAACCAATCAAAATCAAACTTTGCCAAAGCATGCAACATTATTTACCCCCTCGTTACCATAGCAATAAATACAATCTGGGTCCCTATCTCCAAATCACTGTATAATTATAATAGCAACTAATAACGGCGAGCAATTCGCAAAGCGTGCGAGATGGTATTGATAACGACTGCGACTCCAATCTGGTGGCGATTCTAGATGGCGCTGGTACAATCTGTGAATTTAAATTATTGACATAAGTGCTATAACCACAGGTTATAACAGTGGTTAGTAAATTGCTGAAAAAATTGTGATTGCGAAAAAAAGAGGAAATATCTACTAAGTACAACCCACCGGCAAATATTTTTCGAAAAAAGAAGAAAAGAGATTTTTATTAGATTTTCAGTATCTAGTTAAATAAACAAAAAATATTCAGCTGCAGGAAGAACCAAATAAAAAAATATTTTAAAGTTTGAGTATTTTTGACCTGCAATCACAAATTTTTCAATAATTTACTAACCACTGTTATGTCCTACTGCGTATTTTTATAGTATCATTCGCTTCTAACGTTAATAATTCTTACAAAGACTTCTAATATAAGATGTATCAAAACTTTGCCGAAATCACAGACATAGTAATTACCTATACGGTTAACAGTTCGCTATATGGCCATAACAATTGGCCATAAATTCATATCTGTACTTCCTATCTTATTTTAAAGCGGTGCCAAATATTTCATACTAGATATATGCATAAAAAACAAACATTATCACTTTTGGAAATATGAAACAAGCACATATTTTCACGGGTTTTCTCCACTATTTAAAAATTGGCAATATAAAAGCTAGAATCATTTTTGAGACATATACTACTTTTTATTTAAAATATACCTCATTCCTATGAGAAAAAATCCTAATGCGAGTGAATCTGCAGGGCAGAAACCTAGTTACCCATAAGGTCCGAACTCTAGCGCCACCATAGAAGATTTTTATCAAAAAACAAAAACATCTGCCACGCGAACAATTGGACAAAACGATTAGATTACGATACAATTAAATATACGCGTTTAAAATGACATCAGACGGACGCTCGTCATTATTGACGTGACATAGTCAAGAGCGTAGTCAAGAGTAAGTTTAAATTATGTTCAAAGAGTTCTCTATGATAATTTATTTGTTTATTGGCACTATGTTTGAAAAATAATATTTCATTTGGTTAATTTTATACCATAGCATTCATCATCGTTTTAAGGCATTTTATTTTATTCTGTGTTCTTTTTGTCATTTTTAGTTCTTTACACATTATTTTGTAAATTATTTATTTGACCTACAATCAAATAATTATCATAATACATATATACAGAAATATGTATATCATTTATATAACTATTTATCATACTAATAATAATTAAAGGGGAAATATTTGTATTTGTGTGTGTGAGTGTATGTTTATAATTAATAAACTCTAAAACTACTGAACCGATGTCAAAAATTCCTTCACCATTAGAAAGCTACTTTCACCCTGAGTAACATAGGCTACCTTTTACTGCGGGAAAATGCCTCGTTCCCACGGGAAAAACTGTTAACGCGGGCGGATCCGCGGCGGAAAGCTAGTAGGTACTAACTACATAAGGAAGGCACGCTCATTTCTTTAATGGGGTGACCAGAGTTTTAAAAAGCTTACAGTCGTAATACAAAATGTGTGTTTGTAATTGTCTCATTTATTGTCTGATATGGAAATACAAAGAATATTGAACATAAAAAAAAAATTAAATATTTTTAAACACGACGACATCTGTGAAATTGGCCAGTTTTAAAATGACGATGATGACGACGTTTTGACATGGAACTTTGCAAAACGTAACCTGAGATTTGAGATGGCATGACACGACAGAGAAGCAAGATCATTGCGCCAAAGGACCCCCAAAAAATTGTCTGCCAATCATTAAAATGATCCATAGGGACACAAATGATTCTACGGGACAAATTGAGCACATGTCGCGTGCGTGTACGGCCGCGTGCCTTATTGGACAATGAAGTGTTCACGCAAATTGCGTTCTGAATTACTGTGTGTTTTGTTTTTTAAGGTTGATGGTCATTGACAGAAATGTACATTTTTTATCCTAGTTTTGTATTTTCCGCTTTGCAGGACAAGGTTGTTTTTAAACTCACTACATCAACCTTTTGATCAATTACTTAACACATTTTTAAAAAGTGGAATGATATACCTAATGCAGTCTACGCACCAAATTTCCAGACAATCGGTGGTAGGTACACCATTTAATAGGTATGGATTATGCCGTGTTAACGATTAATTGATGACTTTATTTATTTAGTTATTATTTTTGTTTTGTTTTGTAGACTCTTAAAGAGGGTCTTTTGAGAGAGAATTTTGGAATGAGTATCTCACGCCGATTTCCTGCTTTGTGAGACCAAAATAAACAAAACAGACCTTGGTAACAGGTCCAAGACCCAAGTGACATTACCAAATGCCAAGCACTGTCGGAATAGTGTTCTACTGGCGACCGCACGGACCAGACCCACGTTTAGACCAAAAGAGGACCGAAGATCTCGTGAGGATCTCTGGAATCAGATACAGTAGCACAGCATCGGGTATTGTAGAGATCTTCCAGGAAGGTCTTGTCAACCATCAGTGGCTACAGACTGAAATTATGACAAAATACTATAAAGAAAGAAAGAAAGAAAATATTTTTATTTGGCATCTTAACAAAAAACGAATTGACAGATTGTGTTTATTGCCATTACACCCGATACCAAATAGGGTTGCTAGCTCAGCTAATGCTGCAGCCACCAAGCCGAGGTGGCTGCAACGCTGATTTTCAGCTAGACCCTCGGACATTTTGTCCATATATAGCATAAGTATAGCAAGTCTTTCTCTCATCTAATCTCTAGCTTTCTGCCTTCGGCTCCTACCTCGTTTAATTAACAGTTTTTCCCGTGGCAGGTCTTTTCCCGCAGTAAAAAGTAGCCTATGTCACTCCATCCTTTCAACTAACTCTATGCCGAAAATCAAGTCGATTGGTTGCTTAGTTAGGGCGTGAAGGAAAGACGAACAAACACACTTTCGCATTTATAATATTAGTATATGGATATTGATCAGTCTGCACCCTGATAAACAAAACTTTTAGTAGTCCAAAAAGCTGTAAAAGTCGTTAAAATTCCCAAAAAGCAAACGCATCTGCCGCCCGCATCGCACTTCACACATTCAAGTGTCGAATGGCAACAATCAATAAAAATAATAATCGAGCGCCAAAACCAGAAAAAAAAAACGATGTACTAGTAGCATTAGATACACCCAATAGCAGCTCGATAAATACGGAGTAATGAATATGTGGTGGAAAATCTCCTTTCGGTTTATGACGACATTTATAGAGATAGCTGTACATTACAGGTCCCACTAGATTTGCATTATAAATGTACAATGTAGAGCGCCTCTTTCAAAAAATCTATCTAATAGAATGCTGCGCTGGTTTACCTTTTCAATAAAAATCATTTTCACACCTGCTAGCCAGGTAAAATACGCAGGTTTCTGTATGTACTACATTATGATAGGTAACTCTACCTTGTATTCAAGCAAATATTTCATTGATTCATGTCTCCTTGGTAAATGGGCTATTTTCTTGACAAAAAAATTCTTTCAGTGCATAATACTTTCATTTTTCAATATCACAATATCTCTACTAACAGCAATGAACTCGCAACTATTTTAAAATCTCCCTAAAAATACATACATACGTAGATGCGTCCTTCATGGCGTGACGTGTCATTACTGTCAGTGCAATTGATCATACATTGGTACGATCTTTGACAAAATTTACTACTATGATTGTAAGTCATACATATTAGAAAATAAAGCTCACTTTTGCATGGAGGTGTTGTTTGTAGGGTGCGCAAGAGTATTATTGTTTATAGTGCGAATGGTCAGTAAGCTGTAATTTGTTGATTAAATCGAGGGGTGCCTGGTAAAACCCGATAAGTGCTCAAAATGTGATTCTGAGATAATCGAAGTTAAAGTTTTGATGCCGATTTATCATACCTAAATCTTGTAAAAAGTAAAGTAAAAGTAAGTAATAAATTGCAAAATATATTCTTAAATCAAGTTTAATTAATTACAACTTCAAATTGTATTTACTTTTCCTATAAAAAATGTTTATTTTGAGTAAGGTGCATACTTAAAGGGTTTTAGAACGGAAACAAAACTAGTTTTTAGGACTTATACTTGATATTTTTCTTTGAAAAACATCTTCCATAATCATCATTAGAGCCACTACTTACTTAAAATTATCAAAAAAAGAAATAATTGTAATCGTCATCATCAGTATCTAGCGCAGTTTCATTATTATCGTTTTTAAGCTTTAAATCCAGCGGTGAAGTTCTTCCGGAATGATCTGTTTCGCGCACATAGCTTATAAATGTAGCTTTTAGCGACTCTTATTGAGAGCTAACTACAGTATAAAGGTTCCAGTCCTTGAAGCAACTTAAAATTAACAGAAGGCGGGTTTAATTATCGTTTCTGGTTTCAGGTGTGATTCTGAGACCTATAGGGCCTGCCCCCGTTACACCTTTCGGCATTCAGGAAACTTTCTGCTCCAACAGCCATTGGTTCTACGGGCAATCTCGCCTACTGTCACTTAAGTTTAGCAGCTCTTTTGGCTATGTCGGTTACTTTAGTTCGTCTGCGGATCTTATCATTCCTAACTCGATCGCGCAGGGAACCTCCAAGCACAGCCCTCTCCATTGCTCTCTGAGAAACTTTGGGCCTTCTTAAGAGGCTCATTGTTAACGACCACGTCTCGGATCTGTTTCGAAATCATAACTGGCATGGCATGGCAACACACATTGTTCAAAGACCTTTGACTTGAGCTGCAGTATTTGGGTTGAAAACATGATGGCAACTTTCCGAACGCTTTCCAGCTGAATGCTGAATGCTTTTTTGGAGTGGTCATTGGTAACCACTATTAGTAGTAAGTAGTTTCTACTTTGGTACATGGGCGTTCGACATTACTTTTATTTTCTCCATGTTCATCTTCAGGAGACTATTGAGTTCATCGAGCATTGTGTCCAAGTCTTCTAAGGTCTTAGCCATGAGAATAATATGTCGGCAAACTTAAGGTGAGATATGTATCCGCCATCAATGTTGATAGTATCAACATTAATGCCTCTTCCCAATCCAGAAGCTTTAAGATAGAGTATTTAGCGGTGAAAAGTAATTGGAGAAATAACGTCTTCCTGTCTCACACCCCGCTGCAGCTACATTGGTCTGAAGTTCTGATCCTGGAGTTAAACAGGTATGGAAGCATTCTCATACAAACACCTCGATATACCGGTAGTCAATTTGGTACCTCTGAAGAGATCCCAGCACTACCCAGATTTCTATTGAACCGAAGGCCTTCTGTAGTCCACGAACGCCATGAATAATGTCTGGTTATTCTTCAGTGTTCTGTATAACCTTCTGCAGCGTGTAAAGTGGTTTATTTTAATGTAGCCCTTTGGGAAACCGGCTTGTTCTTGAGGCTGGAAGTTGTCAAACCTACGCCTGAGACGATTCGTGAGTACACTCGGAAACAATTTGTAGACATGACTTGGAAGTGAGATGGGTCTATAATTCTTTAGAAGGATTTATCGCCCTTTTTAATAAAGAAGACCACCACATATCTGTGTCATGCCTGCGGCTTTGTACCTTCAAAGATGACAGAGTTATACAGTTTCGGAAGTACTTCCAAAACCGGTGTACCACCTGCCTTCAGAAGCTCAGCAGCTTTTCTGACATCGCCCGAGGTCTTGTTGTTTTAAAACTTTGAGAGCCATTCTAAACTCGTATCCGTGATGTCTTCAGTATAGTGTCGGATTAGCCCACCTCTGGCGTCAGTTGCAGTTTGAATACTGACAGGTGTTCGTATTGTCGTGTACAGCTGTCCATAGAATACCTTTATTTCTTCCTGTAGCTCAAGCTCACAATATGTCACAGTTCGTTACGCTCAATGACTTCCTTAATACGATCCGTCTATAAGACCTGTCAGCATTATCTGGGACAAAAGAACCATCCTCCATCTTCCATAACCCTGAGGATAGAGTAAGAAATATTTTTGTTTTCATTAATTGTACGACGGGTCTTTAAAAACTTGGATCCTGTAGTACGGATAGCTTTCACGAACCAATCATTGTAATCGTGCACACCTACTCCTTTTGCTTGGCTTTCAAATCGTTTTCGCAGCTCAGGATGGGTTTTCAGGGTTCTGGGTTTGAATTAACAACGGACGGAGCGTATTTCATCATTTTTATTTGTTTTTAGTCAACATGACAGTTACGGAAATTAAAAAAACTGAATTAATGAAAGTCAAGAATAATATTTACCTGGTTTTGCATCTTATAAAATTAGTGGTGTTGATAAGTAAATATATTTGCTAAAACCCAATAACAAGTCATAACTCTACTGTTTGTAAAAAAAATACAATATTTGTATTTATAACTCACTTTAATGGGTTTTGCCTCTATGAATGGAGGTTATTGTTTTGTAAATACTATTTTCAAAAAGCCCATAACAAGTAATAGTTGATTCTGCTAGAAAATATTTCATTAATTTGGACGTATAACACTCTTTAAAGTATTCTTCTTCTCATAAGTCCATAAAAAGGGTATAAGATATTGGGTTTTGACATAACGATTAAAGCCTTACACTTTAAATATCGATTACTGGACTACACCATTAGAAAGAGCTCGAAAAGTACTCTATGGTAGTATAAATAACTCATTTTGCCAAATTGGGGTACTTATCGGGTTTTCACAGGCGACCCTCGAAATTAGTATTGTCATATTGCGGGTAGTTTGTTATTTTCTAACCGAAATTTCGGATTTGGCGGGTGGTGAAAATTAATGGACCTTTGTGTTTGTTGTTATTATTCAAATGGTTTAGTGCATCATTGGGTTAAATAATTTCGAATTTGCCAATCAGGGACAAATTTTTCACCTATCGGTTGGAAAGCAAGGGAAAGCTAACCTATATCACAAATTAATTGTCATTAGTTTAGTACTTTTTCAACAGATGTCGTCTGTTAGCGTATATTATGTATTTAGCACAGATAATATAATACTAGTTACACTAGTACATACCTATTTAGTAACGCGTCGCGCGTCGTCGTCTGTTTGCATTACATTTTTCGCTTCAATTATAAATACCTAGTAAATTGTCATATTTTTTTTTTTTTCTTTTTATCTTTATTAGTCATTTCCAATACGTTCAAAGATATTCGTATCTAAAATACCTTAAATTTATTTTCCCTACTTTACCAAAGAATTAAAATAACATTTTTAACTTTAACTACCCATACCCTTAGTTTTAAAGATGGATAACCTTACCCTAAACAAACAAACCACAAAATGACCCCATTTCAAACTACTCAAGTGTTCTTAATTGCCAAAAGACGATCAAGAACTATAAAGAACGTTTTTACGATCAGCGATCCGATTAAAGAACTAAAATTCAGTTTCAAGTGCACTTTGAAGTTCATTACGTAATCAGTTCGTCTCAAATGTTAACCATTAAATTGTTGTCATATTGAAGACGCGTTGTACTTTAAATTGTGCTTGCATTTTATCCGTAGCAACAAGGTGTCACAGGCCACAGTAGTCCAAGCATATCGTCCCTAAGTTACATTTCACAGTCATTACCCCTTTAATGGTAGACGCCCTGCTGTGGTCATTGGTATGGTAACGTTTAGAGAATAAATATACATAGAGCACGCGCATCGCTCCGCTGCTTTTATGTCAAGCGTAAGCAAATTTTGGCAGATTTTGTATGGGCGGTAAAATCAATAACATTTTTCTTTCTGATTTGTTCCTCGAGTCAAGTTTGCAACTTATCACTGCACATTTCAAAATATTCTCCTATTAAATTTCTTATTTTCACCGGGAAAAATAATCAGCTCCGATAACCATTTGATACTAAACGAACGCGCTGAAGATATTCGGACGTGCTTACGGTTCATACTCGATTAGGCGTACTCTATCCCTCCCAGAAATTTTTCTATTTATACTCTAAGGTTTGAGAATTATGAAATAAGTTAATATCACTAAAATTTGCACTAACACACATTGTCACAGGTTTTCTCTACGATTTAGTTTATTTAGCTTATTTAGCTTATTTAGCTTATTTTTAAATTGGTTGCAATTAACAACCGCGAAAATCTAAGAATGTTTACATAATATTTTTAGTAAAGCCTCACTAGAACCAAATAATACCAAATACCAGAACAAGAAATGTACGCTGGGGGCGCTACAAACATTTTTTTGTAATAATCGCCATTCTAAAATTTGACTAATTTAATTTTCCCAATATAAGACGAGGTTCTTTATTTCACTGTTCAGGCTTTATAAGCTTTTAATTGGTGGATAGCTAATATCACAACATAGATAGTTTCGTAATTCAATGGTTCGACAGCGAAATAATTCGATGGTTGTTATGAAGTTGACCGATCCGCAATGGGCCAGCGTGGTCGACTAAGGCATATTCACCCATTTCAGGGTAAGCTCGAGCCCCTCGGTGGGGACATGTATGAACTGCTAACGAACAAGATAGTGTAGTGTCTGTGCTGCAATCTGTTAAAAATTTTTCTTGTAAAGAGAAAAACCAGCTTTTCATTCGTAACAAATCACACATTATCAAGCATTTCTTGCTACATATTTTTGTTACTTTTATTTAGTACTAAGCATTAAGTTTTTTGAAAAGTAACAGTTTTTCTTCTCTCTTCTCCTTTTAGAGCCGCACGCTCTTGTCGGTGCAGTCTGCTATACTAATTGAAATTCAAGAAAGAATAGATGTCGTGTCGAATCAGATCAAACAGAAGGCCTAAAATAGGACGGAAAATTTTCTCGTGAAGAGATAATTCTGATTAAATTTTTTTTTCATATCGTCGCGTCGTAAGAAATGGCAATTTAATAATTTTCGTACCAATTTTTTTGTGTACTGTCATGAAATAAAAAAAGCAATGAATAGAAATACAACTGAGCCAAAACCTAAGTTACAGGTAAAAATATTCGAATTTCTTTAAAAACAAAGTATGAATTGCTTTCCAGAACATTACCCCTTTTGACCCACCACCATTAGCTAAATTTAATATCGTTTTAGGAGGGTGTGCACCAGTATAGGTTTCTTAAGGGTGCCATGAGGAGGTTACCAGAACATTACCCTTTATGTTTTGAAAATGCATGTTATCGACTGCAAAAAAACTAGGACTTTAAAAAATGTAGTCATTTTCTAAAGGCTATAAAAATTTAATGGTAGAATGAAATTCACGTTCCATCTAACTAAAGTAAACTAAAGTACTGCACCACGTATTCTTTTTGACTATGATTTAATCGATGTATTTTATAACAAGAATAGATTATTTTGGTCGACAAAAAGGATAAAAAACTAAAAAGGTCATGTTTTTCTCAAAAATTAATTAAAATCAAACTACAATAATTTTTGTTTAGATTAACTATAACATCACATAACTAAGAAATAATTTTAGCAGGTACTGAAAATATACATTAATAAATTTTCCTTACACACGACAGATTACTTACTTCTTTAGTCTTTTCGTAGTCGGTAAAACAGGTATTACACAGTGGTCGCGCAGACTAATTGAAACTTGGACTACACTTGGACGCGTAATGAAACGAGTCGGGGCGGTTTTCTTTTTATTCTAAGTCAAAGAAGGGGTTCCGGATTTGTTTTATTATTTACTAGCGACCCGCCCCGGCTCCGCTCGGGAAAATGGTTATTGTGGGTTATACTTAAGTATATTATGCATGTATTATACATCTAAACCTTCCTCTTGACTCACTCTATCTATATAATAATAATACATAGTTTAAAAAACTAAAAAACACGCTTTCTGTCCGCCATCTTGGACGTCCGCCATATTGGATTTAAGTCCCGTGACTGTTTTTTTCGTATTCCTGACAGCAAACCCTTTCATTTGATACCCATATCATGGGGGTGGATTTCAAACAGCCAGTTCATCATCTTAGGGAGGCCGCCATATTGGATTCGTAATGACGTTTCTTAGCTATTCATGTATTGTCATCAGAACTCAGAGCGTGTGCAAAATTTCATCCTAATCGAAGACCGGGAAGTGGGTCAAATTAAGATTCCAAGATTTTTTACATACAGGTAATGGGGAGGCCGCCATATTGGATTTGTAATGACGTTTCTTAGGTAGTCATGTATTGTCATCAGAACTCAGAGCGTGTGCAAAATTTCATCCTAATCGAAGACCGGGAAGTGGGTCAAATTAAGATTCCAAGATTTTCTTACATACATAGTTACTTACAAGTGAAGCTAATATAAAGCGTGTAAAAAACCTCATCAAAATCCATTGCGTAGTTGTAAAGATTTAAGCATACATAGGGATATATGGACAGAGAAAGCGACTTTGTTTTATACTATGTAGTGATTTACAAATTATCTGCTGATATGAAAGTCTGCTTCTCATAACTGTATGTTTCGTGTGTAATGACAATGAAGTAGATTATGTTTTATACTAATAAAGAAAACTGAAAATTAATAATAAAACAGGTGGTGTTTTTAATTTTTTGTGTTCTTTTGTCTCCTCTCCAGGTGGGTCGGACTAGGGATAACTTATACCGATGGGGTTTCATAGGGGACTCTAACTTGGAGTGTAGGTGTGGTATGGTTCCCCAGAAAATGGACCATCTCCGAAAATGGACCATTGGGCCGAGATTGTCTGAGTTTACTGTCGACTCGAAAAGAAGAAGAGTGTTTTAATCTAATAATTCCCGAAATACTTAATTTCCACTCAACTCTAAAATCCAGTAGCTACCCCTTTCTTGGTAGTCATAGACCAAGACAAGCCACGCCGCCCATATGGTGCGATACCAATTATTAATTGAATTACTCGTAGATGACATTCGATAAGATAGAGTCGTTAAAGTCGTGTTTTAGGTAATTATAAGTCTATATGGTAAGACTTATAACTATTAGGGTGGGTGTAGATTGAAGACATTGGCATGTAAAGCAGTTTCAAGCAACACAATAAAGATTTTGTAATTTTTTGGCTTTTCAAAGTATTTACTTTCAATTGGATATCGAATTGTAAGAATTTTTTCCTTTTTTCGTCGGTAATATGTAACTTTACTGCGGAAAAAATCAAATTTTCATGATCGTATATCACAACGAGGGGCTCAAGCCTACTCTGACATCAGGGTGAATAGGCCTTAATCGACCACGCTGACTTAGAGCGGGTTGGTCAACTTGCTTGCTTGCTTGCTTCCGACCAACGGCTTTACGTGCCTTCCGAAGCACGGAATCATCTCTCTTTTCGGACAATCAGGTGATTCAGCCTGCAATGTCCTAACCAAACTGAGGAAAGTCTCACAAAGTGATATTTGTTCGACAAGTCCCCACTGGAATTCGAACCCGGAACCTCCGTAACGTGAGCGTAACACATGACCTTTTGACCACTCGACCACAGAGGCTTACACAGATCCTTTATAGATTAAAGTAATTTACTTAGCCTCGAAAGTCATTAGCTATTTCACTGAAACGAAATTTATTCTACCATCTGAAAAACAATTTAAATTACAATTACAAAGATTAATGAGCGTCTGGTGTAAGTAATGGAAGGATGCGGCCTTCCAAACATCCCTGGTTTTAGCATTGGCAAAATTCTACAGTACAAATTAAAGCAATGTTTTGTCTCTTTTCTGAAATTATTTATAGGAAATGTATGTACAGATGAACCAACTTATCTGTGAGCTGAAGGGCGGCGCTAGTAGCGATGTGAAATCGTCCAATCGCTTTTAGGTATTCATACTTGACGTCCCTATAGCGGAGTTAGTACCACTTTTGACCACCTCACAGATAAGTTGGTGGCACTGTACACACTCGGACACTTCATACAGCAAACGCGTTTTGACAACCTACTGCTTTTTGAATAACAACTGAATATCAATTACAAGTCAAACACACCCCTATATAAAACACCCCTGAACACCCCTGTCAGAGTACCGCGGCGCCTGTGGGGAGCGGGGCGTGGGGAGCTCGGGCGGGCGGGGAACTCATTTTAGCGCGGGGGAGTGAGTGTCCTTTCTGTACAGGTTAGTACTATTGTTTTCTTCGGCTGCCAAATCCCCACGGTATGAACATTACCCAGACACTGCCAAAAGGAACTTAAAAGTTATTGAACCTGCTTACAAAAGATCCCGAAAATCGGTAGAAAAAAGTGATCTCAGAGAAAACCAGGACAGGTAAGATAGACGGAGATAGAAAATATCTTTCTCCAAGTTGAAACTGACTTGATACAGGTGACACGCGACGCTTGCGCTTCGTGCTTGCACGATCAACAACAGCGATTTAAATTAATATCAAGTTCGCAAATCAAATTCAAAGTTTATTTTTTAATCATTATACTTAGGCGCCCTTTGAACAAATCCCTTATGACTCAATGAATGACCCAGGCTCCCTTAATGATGCCATTTCTGAAGTTAAGCTTTGCTCACACCAAGACCGGCTCTCGTCTCAAACAATGTACAAGTCTAAGCAATGAAAAAGAGATCAAACAATCTAAAAGAGGCGATGCGATATCAGTTTGAACATAACTTTCTTTGCAAATAAAAGTTGTGTTAGAAGACAACCAATGCGTTCTTTAAATCCCTGCTCATCCTTAATCTAGGGTAGGCTTGAGCCCCTCTACCACAATAGACAGATAACCTTATTTTCATCTGTATGGTTATGTGTCTATTGTGCCTCTACGGTGACACAATATGAGCTGACAGCGATAGTAAATGCATTACTTTCCTATTTGTTTCACAACAAAATCGTGCCCCTGACAGATTGAAATGTCCGAAACAAACGTTTTGCAAAATCCTCTTTACGCTTATTACTGGTCAATATAAGAAATTCTTTTCGTTAATACGTTCCATACAAATGTGGGTACATTGAGGCGTGACCAACAGATGTGTGTATGGGAGCGCTTGTAAACGACCAATGATCCGTGAATATAGGCCTATTCGTTATCTACTGTCAATGTAAAGGTTTTTATAAATGAGGGTTGTATTGCTTGCAAAATAAGTCATCCATCTAGAAAGCAAAATGATCCATTTTGGTTGGTTTGATTCAAAATGGGGGCTTAATTGATATTTTAAGCAAATATTTCGGTGTGAGGGACGAGTTCTTCGTGATAAATAAACAGATTTAAATTAATGTTAAATAAATTTCAAATAGTGTTCTCTGCGTGATGACAGCATACGTATGAAATAGAGGAAGTACATAATATACATAAAAAATAACTAAAGAAAGAAAAACCTTTATTTACCACACATTGCAACACATGAAACAAATAAAAAGAGAACAAAATATTTGTTACACGTAGAAGTTAAGGTTACAACACGGGTTACAAAGTCAAAGATTTAAGGCTATTTTTTCTTACCAAAAATTTTCACAGGAAGTAGGTAAATACTAAGACTTTGCGTTAAACAACCTAATCCTGTTTTTTAAAACTGCCAGCTTTTACAAGTATATTATATATATTCTGTTAGAATAGAGACATATTTCATAAATTAGAAAGCTGTTTTTTTCTTTATGCTCTTTATTATTTTTATGAATTGCACTATTCTATTACCTTCTTACTTTAATTGATTTCCTTACTTATTGTCTTTCTTTCATTTTTTGTTTTCTGGCAATAAATGAAAGAAAAAAAAAACATTATTCTTATTATTTTCATTATACAATACGTCTAATGCTACCAGGAAATTTAACTTTCCAGTTAATGATGTACCGTATAACCCGGCACGCTCCAAAACATATGCGTGTAACCCCTTACTGCATACGAATTGGCGCAACTAGCATCTGTTCCTAAACCGTACTGTCACAGAGAAAAGTGCACTAAGAAAAATTTACAGTACAAAACAATGGCAAAAATGGTAGTGAAAGTGTGTTTGTTTGTCCTTCCTTCACGCCCTAACTAAGCAACCAATCGACTTGATTTTCGGCATAGATTTAGTTGAAAAGATGGAGAGTACCATAGGCTACTTTTTACCGCGGAAAAATACCTCATTCCCACGGGTGCAAAGCTAGTGAATTCATAATTGTTAATTTTTTTAGAAATATATTTTTTTTTTTTCAAAGAAAATACCTGTCAGAGAAAAATGTATTACTAAAAAAAAAGACAAAATAAAATTTGAGTAAAATGATTAGTTGAACTCAAACAGTAAGTAACTAAACTAACTATTTAATGAAGCTTTTTCTTTGGACTGTACCGTACGCGAACTATACGCGCCAGGTATTTTGATCCCACTTAAGATATGGTACATTTGCATACAAAATTATCGTTTTATACGTCTGTCGCTCGACCCACAACGAACTGTATTGGTTTTGTGGTAAAATAAAATTTATTGGCCCTAGCTACTTGTAGACATTTTTCGACTAAATGGGTTATAAACTTAATAAAATTGGTCCTTAAAAAACAGTATTGTCTGCTGTTACGTTATGATTGCTTTGAAAGTAACGATTTTTATTTTTATCATCATTTCCTTGTAAAATACTTATACCTAACTTTATATATTTGTCTTTAAAACTCCCGACGAAAAAGAGGGTTGTTATAAGTTTGACGTGTGTGTCTGTTGCATCGTAGTCCCTAAACAGATGCGCCGATTTTGATCTAAATTTTTTTGTTTGCAATGTGTCATAACTGAGAGTGTTCTTTCTTAGCTTTATCCAAGAAAATATCTTCAGCCATTTGAAGATTATCAGCTCTTTTCTAGTTGTTGAAAGGGTCTAAGTAACGGTTTTGTGGTGGGGGCCATTTAAATTTTTATTTAATGTTATATATATTGAGAATTCTGTGACCAATCTGTAAGAAAAAAAAGTGCAAAGTCAGAACTATACATAGGTATAAGGTTTTTAGTAAAAATATTATTATCAATTTATTTAGACAGAAATGCGAATATTTACAACGCATTGTGTAAGTTTACATTTCCAAACCAGTACCAATTTAACAAGATCAATTAGGCCAGTAAAATTAGCTTACCCTGGACAAAACTCATAAACTCGCTTTTTTAAATTCTTTGTTGGCTTTTGTTATTAAGTATCAAATACTAATTAGATATATGAAGCAAAAAATCCGCAGTGGTTACCGTTTGTTATAAAAAAAATGAGATTTCGTACAGTACCTAACTTTTTCCTAAAAGTAAAATAGGTAACCAAGTACTTTGTTAGTATAATTTTTAGGGGTGTTCGAATGTTATCACCCAATATCAAAATTAAGCAGAAATCATTTTCACATCCATGTTTTTTTTTTCAGTATCCATCTGATCTCAATATCTGAATAAGCCAAAACAATAACTATGGTGCTTGCATCTAGTTAAGCTATATTGCGTCTTTTTATACATTTGAGACAAAAATTAAGCATCAGTCTTTAACGTTTTTAAAATTATGTTTTTCTCAGTAGTTGAAAAATAAAACTGTATTTTTTTGTTTTAATAATAGGTTTTCGTGTACTAGAATCATGTTTTCATCATAATTAAGCATATAAATATCACGATTAAAAATTTGAAATTATAATTAATAGCTCGCGCGAGCAAGTAGTGAAGCGGGATGCATGCGGTGGGTGCGGGGTGCGGTGGGGAGGGCGCAGCGCTGCCGCCAGCGGCGACCGCGACATGTCTTAACGAGTTTATTTCAATTGCGCGCTTTGTACCGTTTGCATCGATCGGGAAAAAATGAGATGGAATTTCCTAAATTTCATTTCACAAAATGGCACAAATATAATGATAAGAAAATTATTATACTTAATAATGTATTCATTCACTGAATCATAGGTGTTTAAATCTGTACCCTCTGTGAAGAGTGATACAACTTGAGATAGATCGGTTATCAAGTGATTGTAAATCCTTAAAGAGCAATTTTTTTGCTATTTTTCTGTCTAATCGGTGTAGCTCTAGCCCTTCTAGAAGCGAAGATAATTTTGATACATCTCGCATTTTTAACATGACTCTATGTGTAAAATAATATCACTCTACTTGAATTACAAAAAACTATGTTTTCCGATGATAATTTTTGTGAAAAGTGATATAACAACATCACTATTCTTTTTAACTGACAAAATTAATATTTGTAACTAGTGTATAATGTTTCAACTCAAAACAAATCTATTACCACGAGAACTATTACAAAATATTTTAAACTATTCAGAATAAACTGTTAAAATATAGTTATCTATAATCTCTGGTCAGATAAGCCAAAAAATCTGTAACTTACTGAAGATCCTTTATAAATGATAATTCTGAATGATTAATTAGATTAATTTTAATTTCTTTAACTGGAATGCAAGCATTATATTATAATAGAGGCACTTTTACAAAGTTAGTTATTATGCTGTTCCACTGAAATCAAAATAAGTAGAAAATTTAATTTTTCATTTTTTTTGTACATACGCGGGAATTTAATTTGCTTAATTTGGTATATTTTAACTATAACTAACTGTATTTTATGCCATAAAGAAAGAAGTTTATAGTTATCGAATTATTTCCATTTTTAGCTAATTTTACTGGCCTAAATGGCCATATTAGTCTTAACCACCACGTTGTGTATATTTCACCGTACAATGGCATTTACATCGTTAACCCTTTTATGACAATAGATGGTGACCATAATTACACCACAAGATTCTAACTCACGGTCCGCCATTGTCCGTTCGAGCGTATATCATTATTTTAACGAAATAATTAGGTTGCAGTGTGGTCACAATCACAATGTGGTTTACTTATTTAGGGATGTAGTCAAAAGTAGCTGTTACTCTGTTATTTGTGATTATTTTCTAGGCTTTTCTTTAAATTCTTGCCAGACTCATTTCTGCGGACAGGAAAAAGTGTTTTTTCTGGATATCACAAAAAAAATCTAAATAGGTATTTCTAGAATAATAGTCCTTTATTAAATAAATTAATAAGATAATACAACAAAACCATAATGTAATTTTAGTATGTAGTAAAATGTAGTTTATATAAGTATACGTATATTTATTATTATTGTTATTTTAATATTGCAATTCCCATATTATATCCCCATTCATGATATGATGATGGTGATGATGAATATTGCAATTACTGAAATAAAATAAGTAAATAAATAAATATGGCGTCAGTAGTTTCATTTAACAAAAGTAATAGAGAAAAATACTCAAGTGTCTCATGGTACTGTTATATTTATGCCATATACAAACAAAAGACAAAAGAGAGTAATGACTGTGAATTACATAGATAGTTAGGTACGTTAACAGCTCACATAATATCCCCCACCAAGGGGCTCGAGCCTACCCTGAATACAGTGTCGGATAGACAGGTACTTATACCAATTTAATAACTGTTATTTTTACCTGTTACAACTTCATTGTTTCTCAACACTACAATCACATACGAAATGCAAAATTAAAATGGTCAAGCGTTTTGTTAACAATAAAAAAGTTGTATGTATAATTTGAGTTATTTAACAATGGGCGCGTGGTTAGGCAATGGGAGTGGGAAGATATTGAGGGTCTGGACCTGATTAGCATCTGCTGGTTTCGTTTTACACGTTTTGTTAGATTAAATGGACGTCAATTGACAGAGACAACGACATTGTTGAATAATCATGACGGATGGACAGACGGCTTTTTAGAAAATCCCTGAATTATTTTGGTTTTTTTTTTGTATGAGGTCAACTAGGTTGGATTTTTTATTTTAAGGTAGGACCACTGAACTGGACTATTTATTTATTACTTTTTATATTTTTTTGGATTATATAACAAAAGTAAATTCTTGTATCAGTTTGGTTTCGTATAATAATAATACATTTATTTTGTGTTGAATACTTAAAATAATTTGTTTCAGTTTATTTGACGTTAATCCATTCTTACAGATTAATATTTAAATGACAACAAAACAATTCAAATTTTAGTTAAAGGTAACCTAAAAATCAATGTAATTTTAAATTCTAAATCATTCATTGATTTTTGAGGTCAGTTTTACAAAATTCTTATACTAATCTTACAGAAAGTTAACAGATAATATAATAAAATCTTAAATTTTACATAAAATACAATCCATTATTTAAAAAAATGAGTCGGCAGTCGAGTACTTCTCTATCAAAACCGGTGTAACTATGTTACAGTATGCATCCATACCAATATAAGAGGAAACTACTGAACCGATTTTAATTTAACTTGTTACAAAGTTAGGATAGACCTTGGGAAATGACATAGGCTATATTTTACCGCAGTAAAATTCCTCATCACACAGGATTAAATCAGTTAACGCAGACGGAGCCGCGGGGCGAAAGCTAGTATTTAATTAAAGCACTATGTTTTATTCAAACCGACGAAATGTCCACCGAAATTCAAATCAAAATGCAGACACAAAGACGAGTCTATTCTGTACAAAATCATAGTCCATTACACTTTTAGTCGTACAAAAAGTGGTTCCGAAATAAATAGCCCACAATATAACATTTATGAGTAAATTGGCAGTTAGATATAGAATAATAGTTGGGGTTGCTAGAATCAGGTCATGGTCCGATGGCGATGGCTGCGGTAGAATAAAATAGATAGATAGACAGAATTAGGGTTGGATAAAATGTAGAGTGTCGGTGGCCGAGTGGCTAGGGCTGTTGACTTTCATTTGGAAGTTCGCGGGTTCAAGTCTTGGCACGAACCAATGTGTTATGGATTTTCGAATTTACATATTCTTTTATTTGATGTTCTTACGGTGAAGGAAAACATCGTGAGGAAACCTGCACACAGCTGCAAACCAATTCTAAGATTCGGGCGACATAGAAAAAAAAAAGTTTATTTCAGGCCTATTGACTCATATAAAATGTTAGTAACAACAATGACTTATCCTACGTTAGTTATTACAATACAGAACAGACACAAAATAATTAAAAAGGCTTTTGTACATTAATTTAACTCAAGGTAGAAGAGCGTCGGTGGCCAAATGGTAAGGGCCGTTGACTTCCATTCCAAAGTTCGCGGATTCATGCCTCGGCACGCACCAATGTGCTTTAAATTTTCGAATTAATTAATTATACTTCTTATTTTACTTCACTGTCACGAAATTCAAAGGCTTTTGGTACGAAAATTCAATTTAATGGCATGGCCTAATAGAATCTGGAAAAGCATGAAAAAAAGAGCTATCTTTATGTATGTATGAAAAAAACATAATACTCTAGTAGATCTAAATAGAGATATACTACACCTACATACGAGAACATAGATCTTCATGAATTATTTATTTCTAACGCAGATACAACGTTTGCGGTAGAATAAGATATTCATTTTGTCCCCACCGTTTCTCCTTTCCTCGTAATTGTTAAGAATGTTCTAGAATTTGGATGTTTACATTTTCTTAAAAGGGAATCGTGGTCGTTTTATAAGGAAAATCAGCTAGGACAAAAAATACTAGATAGGGTAAAGGTATTATTGGCCACTATCAGTAACTGGCCACTTTATAGCGTAATAATTTTATTTTAGAATGATATAAATAAGATTATAACGTTATAATCTTATTTCGGAGCATTAAACTACACAGTGGCCAGTTACTGATAGTGGTCAGTTACTAATAGTGGCCATTAATACCTTGGTTTACCTATCTTGAAAAATACAAAAAGTGTTCTGATAATACGGGATTTGTTTAAGCAAGCTCGCACTACCATAACCTTGCTGTACCCTCAAGGGGGGTTATCATTGCATTAGTTAGTACTGCTTCTTTTTTTTAATTGACATATGGTTGAGTCGAAAAAGTACAACGAATCAAGCTTCACGGATTTACGGGGGAGTGGAAGACTTTACCCCAAAGTAGCCATGTACCAACGCGTCTAGGGGCGGCTCGAGGGAGCCTCGGACCTAGGCCTACCGCGTTGGTACGGAAAAACATCGTGAAGGAGACGACGCCTGAGGGGCTCCGTCTCTGACTATTCAATTTTGATTTTGGTTTTGGTCGCGCCCACACCGGCGGGTACGGGCATTGTTACCTGAAGGGGTAATTAGTACTTCTTTACACTGCCTGAACTGGCCTGTAAATGTCACGTCAATGTGTGCGTGTGTGATTTGACGCATTGTATGGAGTGAGCAACCTATGAGGGGCGCCCAGCCGCGGCGCCATTTTTCTAATTTGTGGTTCGGGACACTAATTTTGGAAGACAAACGTCTTTTTCCCACGATTTGTGACAAAAAATGGAGCATCCGTTTTGGGTGACTTTTTAATGAAAGTTGACGGAAGCTATAATTTTAACTAATTTCTTGCTTGAATTAAATTCCTATCTAGTAAATATACTTAATTGCTTTTGAAGTATGTAGTTATTTTGTCGCTAAAAAACTCATCAGTATTTTTTTTTCCGTAATTTCTTCTCTACTGAAGGCTGCATATTTTGTTGGCGCCAATAAGTATAGGCAGGCACCTACTTATTTTTGAATTTATTAAAAATGTAATTCTCAAATTTTAATAACTTATTTGAGCGTACTTTATAGCTTTATTTATTTCAGAATTTGTTTAATTAGAACTTAACATACTTAGAATTACTACGATTTGGTTTTTAACAGGCCATTTAAAAATACAGGGACATGAATACCTTCTTACTTATTATTTCTCGCCAAATATTCCCATTCTGTAAGAGACGTGTTGTGGTTTCTGACTTAGAAAATTGGACCAACAAAACTCTTCCTATGGGTGTCGTATCAGTCAAGGCTAAGTAATGTACCCAGACAATTTCTCACAGCGTTCACCGGAATAACCAGCAATCTCTTCCATAAGCACACATTCATTTGTGTATATTTTTAGTAATATGTGGGTTTGTGAGGTAGGTTAACCTCGAAACCCACACGATAAGCAAACAATATGTAAAAGCATTTATCTTGGACAGGATTCAAACTAAAAAGAAATAAATATGTAGGGACTTCTCAAACGGTTACGTATTAAAAAATCAAAACTTCATCGAGCAAATTTCAAAATAACAACGAACAAATGAACAAATTTTAAAATATCAATGGTCATTTGACCAAAAGTTCATACGACCAAAGTCTGGAATATCAACGATTAAATTATCTATGACACTATAGGCCAAATCGTTTGAAGATTAAAAGGATTTTTGGTTCATTTATTAATTATTAACTGGTTTCACCAGCCAAACCAAAATTACCTTATTACCTATATGTTACCGGCCAAACCCAATTTTGGGTCAAACTAGTTTTGCCTAGGCTAAACTGGGTTTAGGTAAGGTTAGGTTTGTTTAGGTTAATGTGTAACCTAACACGAAGGGTATGGCGAGCGATATGGGCTCGCTACGCTCGCCCACATCGCTTCTGCCATACCCTTCGAACCTATACTATCCGAAGTAGGGGTGCCCTGAACTCCCGTGCTCGCTTCGCTCGCACCCGCCTGGCGAACTAATTTAGCCTAGGCCCTAGGACATGTAAATGTTTATAATTTGCAAACTAACTAATTTATTAGCCTGTGGAAGATAAACAAAACACTGAAGTATATCATTCGCGATATTAAAACTAGGAATGATTTTGCACTTTAAATTTTGATCTAGCAACTTTTGGTCAGTCGTCCATTTGATGACACATACATTTAGATTATAAAATTTTGCTAAATAAAACATTTGGTCATTTAAGTTTTGTTATTTTTTTTAAATTTGCTTGATGAAGTTTTGATTTTCTAATATGCAACCTCTCAAACACGGGCTGATTTGGTGGCGAGGTTTGAACCTGCGACCCTGTGCTTCGAAGGCCGTACTACCAACTAGGCTACGGGGCCGTCAAAAACACAGATTAAGTTTATTTCACTCTTCAAATCCTACTAATATTATAGACGTGAAAATTTGTGAGTATGGATGTATGTTTGTTACCTTTCACGCAAAAAACTCCCGAATATATTGGATGTAATGGAAAACCCCTCATCCCACGGGAAAAATTGTAAGCGCGGGCGGAGCCGTGGGGCGGACAGCTAGCTAGACATAAATTTACTAAACATTGGTCGAAACCCAGTAGTGGATGACGTCACAATTCCCTCTTAATTCCCGATGATTCGCAAAGCTCTTTATAAAATAATTTATTCACCATTAATCTATCTTCCCTTCTCCACAAAATCATGCAAGCGCGATACTTTAATAAAAAAATGCCATCTCATCCTGCACAAAGGGTGGATTAAAAATATAGCCACAGGCGAACCCTTTTGTCCTTTTAAAATCTCCTATAAAGAATGACGTTTAGGGAACACTTTTTTTAAGTTAAGTAAACAATGCTGTTTGCTTTGGATATCATTGACCGAACAAAATGTTTGGAAAGGGGTGGAATATGGTTTAATGGACATTTTTATTTTTAATGGCTAATTTTTACACAAATAGTTATGCGTACTTCGGGACAGGGTTTTAGCTTATTATTTTTTAACCAAAGCGAACTACAATTTTAAAAATAATTAAAGTCTGACCAAAGAAATAAAATACTTGGTCTGGGGGCGCCACGATTATATTTTTGCGACTATGGCAACAATTAACCTTATAAAATTAGTTCCATTGAAATTCCGCAATATGGCGATGTTTTCTATTTCTCTGTTCGGGCTTACGTTGTCAAAACTGGCTACTGATTTTACACTAGAAAAAAAATTTACGGCGACGGGATGACTTGGACTCGTACGATAAGATTGGACCGCAAATTCGCTTGATCGTGATGCATGGCGTAGTGGAATGGAGGCCTTTGCTAAGCAGCGGAACATAATATAGGCTGTCAACACAATTTTCGACGATATGGTAATCAGGAAACTGCTGGACTGGAAAGATGGCAAAACCAATCTTGGTAGAGATCTTTAGAAGAGACTAATGTTAGTAGTGGTCGTCAAATTGCCAATTTTTTAATTCCACCCTTTTTCTTAGTCAGGATTATCACTACAGCCTACCTCATATCCGTATCTCTTTATTTTCAGCAGCATTCTTCTGAACACCGGTGGGCAAATGCCTTTCCAGAGCACCCAAATTCAGCGCAATAATTCGTCTTTCTAAGTTTCTTTGGAAAGTTTATCAAAACCATCGAAGGATCTTCTTCAGTATGTATGTTTAGTATCAATACAATCGTTTATAACAGAAACATACATCATACATACAGTCTTTCCCGGAGGGGTAGCCAGAGACCACCTTTTTCCACTTGCTACGATCCAGACACACTTCTTTCGCTTCATCCACATTCATTAACCTTATGCATGCTCGTCGGTTTAGAGTAGGTACTCCTGAACCGACCTTTTGTCAGAAGGTCCCCGATTGGATTTTGGAACGTTCGCCTTGGTCTTCGCCTTCCAACGCTTCCTTCCACTCTAGCCTTATAAATCTGTTTAGTCAATCTCTCTTCACTCACTATAACAGAAACGAAGCTATACTTATAATCAGCTTCCTACTTTCATTGATCACTCCCTATCACCATCTCCTGTACGTCATTATCCCATATCAATCACGTCCCATGAATCGGTAGTGAATAGTGACGTCACACTTTTGTTCCGGTCAGATAATCGCAATTTTTACTCTGCCCTATTTTAGAGCCCCCTCTATGCGTAGGCACGTAGTTTTTAGTACAGTATGTTTTGAAAAAAGAACAAACTAGAACAAAAAATAATAAAAAATCTGGATATTATGTTCTATATTATCACTTCTTACATCCCCCGACTCGGTTTGTAGCATTTTTTTGTATGTAGGTACAGATTTTCGATCTTTACAGTTTTATTATGTAGTATAATCTGTAACTAAACTACCATCTTAGCTAGAATATCTTATTATTGCTTATGTACGTAAATATAATGTAAAGTACGTTAAAGCAACAGAGACCCTCCTACCTACGAAATTATCTGTTTGTCTGTTTGTATGGGCTAATGTCCGAAACTGTTGGACCGATTTGAATGAAATTTTGCATGGTGGTACCTTATACCTTCGGTCAACATCCTGGATACTTTTGATCGCGGAAAATTAAAGAGTTCCCGTGGGATAGTTAAAAATTACTACGGAAAAGGTGAATACAACGCGGGCGTAGCAGCTTATTGTTTTTTTTTTTCATGAGTAAACTTTTGCTACATCCTGTATTCTACACAACACGTGCACGTTAAGCAGAATTTGTTCATTATCCTCTATAATCCCTAAAAATTGCTACTCAACTTATTGTTACTATTCCTAACCGTCAAATAAACAATGATTAGATCGTTTTTTCTACTTTTTATTTTATTCAGGGGTTGATATTGATACGTATGGATTATTAGTAATCTAAAACGGCAATGGAGTCAAAATGTTCAGCAAATATTTAGCCAAAGAGGATTATTTGTTGAAATTGGTAATAAATTTGTTGCTTTGAATAAATTCTATGGACAATTTGTACTAATCGTGGTCATAATTTTTTTTTTAATTTTTAAATCGTTTCATAAACTAACCCTTTGTCACCCCTCTGTACTGTTAATATTAGAAAATTGGTAGGTACGTGAATATTGTGTTTAGGCAAAGCCGATCCGTTGCGTGTGTGGCTGAAATATTAGAAATCATATTTTTTTACATAAAATAATATAAAAATAAAATGTGCACAGCTATCTTTTGGAACCATTATTATTATTTGAGAAATACTAATAAAATAGATAAAAAAGCGATTTTTTCATAAAATAAGCGCAAAGATGGTCTTATTTTTCACAAAAAATACCTCACGGCAAGCACAGAAATTTAAACTAACAAAATTGTATTGTTTTACGGAAAGTAAGCAACGTGGTACGTATATAGTGTCATCTGTGAGTTTTTTCTTCAACTAAAACAGTAAGCAGCTAACTGACTGTAGATACTCTAGCTAGGTAGACACACGCGTATCTTTCAACAACAGCAAGTTGCTAAATAGTTATCAAAATATTGTACAGATGGCGGTATTCAATAAAGTTCTCGATAATATATCTAGGTGGCGGTTTGGGGGTAAATTTATAGCAAAATTTATTATTTGTGTTTTAAATTCCCATAGAAAAAATGATGCTGCACTTTCCTGGAGTAGATAGGCAAGATCAACTTCTAGCCTATTATCCATTTGAAAGAAAGACACTAAGATGGTATTTCAAGATTGTCATTCACACAATACAGCTCCTATTTTTGGAATCGTACAAAATCTACAATAACCAGAGTATTTATTCAAGAAAACATGGCTTTAAACGACTACCGACTAAGCGTAATAAACGCTTTGTTGCCAGTAAAATGAGCAAGGATTTAAGGCACGCCACTGCATACGTATTCACTACCACCAATGCGAGGGGCAGAATTTTGCGAAAAATGTGTCGCCAGAGTAATAAGAACAAAAAACGCACTGACACTGCTTACCAATGTGCAACCTGTGCCGATAAACCTGAACTTTGTCCTTTGTCCACAGTGTTTTGAAAGCTACCACCAGGCCCTTTAACATGCCCGTCCACGTGTGATAGACATAATTTTGTCGTGCGTATATTATCCTATTGGAGGATATTTCAATATGGCGGGTTTCTCGCAACTTTTTGACAGTTCAATGTGCGACAAACTTTTGTCATAGTACTTCATGTTACCCCCGTAACAGTAAGTTACTCTCACTGGAACTCAAGTGAGAGTAACTTCGATCTTCGCCGTGGTCGATTAAAGTCGGATTATCTACGATATTAAAACATCTTGCAAACTAAACGAGCAGAAAAAACGCATAAATCTAAATTGCGCGTGCGTCGTTTGCGCGTAGGAAGCGCTCGAGCAGATAAAGATCGCAGAGCCGTAAGGCACGCAGCCGTGGGAAACGTCTCAAATGTCCTAACGTTCATATTTACTAAATTAAGTGAACAACCTTACACACGCTTTTTAACTTTGACAGCCCCAGAATTATGAAGTACCGAGACAACTCACATTTTACTGTCAAAAAGCTTTGAGAAACCTGCCAAAAATTGATGGATAAATGACACGGCAAAACTATTTTACACGACAAAACGATGTCTTGTCACGAAACCTCATGGTGCCCCAGATGGCTGAACATAATTGTATTCTACGGGGCTGTGGTAGTAGTGGGAACTACAACCACCAGTCCTTTTTTTTTTTTAATTGACCTATGCTTGTGTCGAAAAGGTACGACCAATCAAGCTTCACCGGACCACCAGTCCACGGTTGACCAAGGTATTTACCTCACAAATTAGATGGCAAGACTCACTGGGAGTGGGCAGGTCATGTCGCCAAAAGGTCTGACTCATGGTGCAAAAAGAGTTCTAGAATGGAGACCGTGGGATCAAAAGAGACTGAAGAGAAGGCCACAAATGAGATGGAAGCATGACATTAGAGAGTTGCTGCCCAAAATAAGACAAAGTGGAGGGAGTTAAAGGAGGCCTACACCAAACAAATGGTTGAGATCTTTCCCTTTCAGCCTTCTGAGAAGAAGAAAAGAAGATCGTTGTTTAACTACTTATCTTATTTATTGTTGCTGATTAACGTTGTTTTATGTTGATATTATGGTAAATAAAATTAGTAGTATCTAGTTTAGTATGTTTAAAAAATGTGTGTCGAATGATCGAAAATTAACTTGTAACGCATTATTTTTGTTCAGTTGGCAAGTGAGTCGCTTTGGAGAAGAACATGCTAGAAATCTCTACAGGATCGCATCTTTAAACTTTCCTCTCATTAATTAATTAATGTCCACCCAGTAACGCTAGTCTAAGACCTGCTAAGAATCTAGTGACAGACAGCCGGACGTGGTAAATTGCGCTTTTTGTTACAACCCCGAAGCTTATCATTCCATAACAACATAAGCTGCACCAGAGTTCCCACGAGAAGTGCCGTATTGTGACGGATAAATGCGTATACGCATGTACCCAGGACTGGATCTAAAACTTATAGGGCCATCTTCTTCGTGTGGTGTGGGTCCTAAGGTCGTCAACCGATCTCACCAATCCTGATGTCAGAATAGGCTATTTGACTGGTTTTTAAAATATTTATTTTATTATTCAGTAGAGTTTGTGGATCCCAGTAATAGTTGTATTTTTTAATTCTGGTAGGTACATATTTCCTGAAAAATATCAAAATAAAAATTCAATATTTAAGTAGCGCGCCAAAACGCTACTTTGACAATATGGCGTCGCAATGGCATCGGTGACGTCACTAGCCAGTACTACTACTACAAGTTGTTTAAGTAGAAAACGATGTTTACTGGCTAGTGACATATGTCCTATACCCGACCAAACAGGAGCGTTTTGAGTCACGTGACAAACGCCAAAAAAAATACATTTTTATTTACGGATTTTTACATAAATTAATTATTATTTTCAACTTCCCATAGTAAATATCCATTTTTAAACTTACATTACATACTGATTACAGTAATTAACACTTTATTTTTCGCATTGTCAAATAGCCTATTATTGAGTTGGTAGTACGTCTGCCTAATAAGCACAGAGTCACGGGTTCGAATCCCGCCCAGGGCAAACATTCATGTGATGAGCACTTGTATAATTTTATGCTTGTGTCTGGATGTTGTATATTTATATATTATGTATGTATATCAGCTGTCTGACACCCAAAGTACAGGCTCTGCCTACCTAGTTTGCGGTCAGATGGCCGTGTGTGAGATGTCCCTATATATTATTATATTTATTACTAGCGACCCGCCCCGGCTCCGCACGGGAAAATGGTTATTGTGGATTATTCTTAAGTATATTATGCATGTATTATACATATAAACCTTCCTCTTGAATCACTCTATCTATTAAAAAAAACCGCATCAAAATCCGTTACGTAGTTTTAAAGATTTAAGCGTACAAAGGGAGGGACATAGGGACATAGGGACATAGGGACATAGGGACGGAGAAAGCGACTTTATTTTATACTATGTAGTGATGTATGTATATCAGCTGTCTGATATCCATAGTACAGGCTCTGCCTAGTTTGGGGTCAGATGGCCGTGTGTGAGATGTCCCCATATATTATTATATTCATTATAATATAATGCAAACAATCAATCAAATCTTTCCTCTTTATAATATTAGTATAGATTAAAAGACGGCCTTAGGTATTGCTAAAGTAGGTAGTAATATTTTTTGTGCCTTCTGAAGTATGAAATAAAGAAATAACACGTCTTTTTACAACCCCCTTACTAGAATGTGTCGGCTTTACGTGGCTTTACAACGAATTAACTAAGAAAACCAAGGAACTCGATATTTTTAGTCACAAACAATACCCATTTAAAAAAGCTGTTAGAGATGCCCTAAGAAATAATATTGTAAAACCTCCATAAGTGCAAAGTTATGTATGTTTTACACTTCTCTTTCTTTATTTTTTTTTTCCTATTTAATGCAGTGTACCCACACTTTACTTCCTATAATAAGTTTGTAATGTATAAAATATATATTATTATTTTTCTTAACACTTGTCTATTAAGAGATAATGAGTGTAACAGTTGTTAAAACATGCTGTATATACATACAGCGTTGTGGAAAACAATCTGGATTTAGATCGTAATATTAATAGTTATGAATAAGCATTTTGTGATTGTTCTCTGTTGTATACATCTCTCAAATAAATAAATAATATTTTGTTCAACCAGTGCCAAATTTGGAACCTAACCATGAATTTCCGTAATGGGAGGAGAGCGATATACCACTATACTATGTAGTCTGTTTTTCTAGAAACTTAACAGAAAATAAACAGCATACATACAGAAGTAGATACACATCACACGAACTATCGCCTTAGGAATTAGAAATCTCAAGAAAATGAAACGAAATTTACATAAAAACCGACTTCACATTACAACAAAAAACGGAACAAAACCACGCACCCTTCAATCATCAGCCCCAATCACTGTTGAAGGTCAGTCATTACGTCATTCCTGACATACCCACGGGAGATTACAAAAGGAATTACCACAATCTAGAGCGATTCCTATAATGACACCCGAGATCATAGGACGAGGCATGCAACCCTGGCACACACACGGCGGGGCAAAGATTAGACAGTCGTGCTAATACGTACAGACATGAAAAACGAACGATTTTTTTATTACTTGACAGATAGGTAGGAATCTATATACAAAAAAAGAAAGTTCACTAAACATAGAAACGAGTAGAATAGAATATAGAAGAATAATATTTAGAGAACTTTTTCGAAAGTAGCCAAAGAACTCGAAACTCCGCCGCAAAAAAGGTATGTAGTGTTAAGCTTAATGGGAATTTATCCTTCCAACTGCCTACCAATTTTATAAACGTGAATGTTATTGAGGTTGAATCAATGATGGATGTATGGATGGATGTTTGTTACTCTTTCACGCAAAAACTACTGAATGGATTTTAAAGAAAGACATGCTACCTTTTACCACGAGAAAATCCTTCATTCCCACGTAAAAAAACTGTTAACGCAGACATAGCCTCGAGGTGGAGAGCTAGTGTATTAAAATTATTATGACTATGAACTGTCGAAATGTTTATAATGTCGAATCTGTACGACCAGGCGAGTTAATTCTTTGACTGTTTCCGCGTTTGGTCTGCAGGGTGCTGCAGTTCATCAGCACACGCTATAATGGTTTTTATAATTAAATACAGAGCGTAGACAATTTGATTGCCGCCGGGACGGCGTTCGGAAGCTTTGATGTTCCAGAATTTGGGATAATAGCGCTTGAAATGTGTAACAAAGTTGGTATTACTCAGAACAAAACGGTCATAAAGATTTTTGTGTAAAGGTACCTATATAAAATGTATCATGTTTTATTTTTTTTATAATCTGTTTTAAATTATCCCTTTGTTGGTTTTTCTTACATTGCGGAAACATTCGTCGCGTCGCTTAATAAAATATACTTATACATGTTGTTAACTAACTTAAACTACAGACTAACTAACCTAAAATGCTTTGATGACCACGTGTATTTAGACAATATTCTTGTAGGTAACATATACCTACAAATAGATAAATAATTACATATTGTTTTTATTCAGAACTTCAAACACAAGTACCTACTCGTTTTATTAATAAATAATGCCTTTGGCGTGAGTCAAACCTATGATCCTTTGCTTCAGAGGCTGGCACCGTCCGAAACGCTTCGTTAACAGCTCATATATGTCCCCACCGAGGGGCTCGAGCCTACCCTGATACCAGGGTGAATAGGCCTTAGTCGACCACGCTGGCCCACTGGGCCCTGGCACTGGGCGGTTTGGTCAACTTCACACACAACCCTTGAATTTCTTCGCAGGCGTGTGCAGGTTTCCTCACGATGTTTTCCTTCACCGTAAGAGCGTCGAATACGTACCATATAATTCAAAAATCGAAAACACATTTTTACGTGCCGAGGTCTGAACCCGCGAACTTTGGAATGGAAGTCAACGGGCCTAGGCCACTAGCCACTTAGCTACTTGGCCACCGACGAAACGCTTATTACGAACGAAAGACAAGATTGACCTTCCAAACTTACCACTGACCCTACGGTCGACCGTATCTAAACGCAGCTATTAATATGCCATCAGTTGTTCACACTCTCCATTTTATTCTATCAGCTGATTGTATAATAAACTACAATTTAGCCTTTGTTCTAGTCAACAAAAGCTCATTTTATGGGCACAATCAGATGAAAGAGCAGAGTTCAGAGCGCAGGAGAAATTAGACTCAATTACACACTAGATTTACGAACGCGGCGGTTCAACTTGCCAGTCTAATTTTATATCTTCTAAAAAATTATCGTACATACTTACTCGTATTTATTAAATAGACTATCAATTCACGATGACTTACCCAATTTCTCTTGCAGTTGCGGACAAGAAAAAATACTATTTGCAATTTTTTACTACTTTTCAAGTGGACAGTAAAAAACTGCATATTTTCTAAATTATAATCTAGGAAGATTTATTCAGTTTTATTTCCGAGAAAATGTTGTTATAGCTTAAACTTTTTATTTTCTTTATTACAACGATAACAGGAGAAAGATATTTAAGTCAACACAAACCTTTTTTTTTTCAAATATCTTATCTTTGAAACGCAGCGGTTTTCAACCTCGTGTATGATGTAGAAGAGTTCAATGCGATTAGAAGCTGCGGTTTCCCAATCCGACCCACATCTGGACCGCGCGTTTACACCACTGCAATGCTCCCGTTAAAGACCTTTATAGCTTTGCGCATTACAAAATAATGCCTACACCATGGTCTAAGAAAACAAGGTCTAACTGTTAGACCACGTGACTGACACAAGCCTACGTCATTTTGCGCTGTTCATCCTTGTCGAATGCGTGTTAATAGACAAGGATGAACAGCGCAAAATGACGTAGGTTTGTGTGTTAGGTTAGGCTGAAAACAAAAATACAAGTTTTGAAGTCCTTTTTGTTTGGATATCACAGCACAGCACGGGGAAATATTGCTTTACCGTTTACGAGATTCTTGTTAATGGTTGTATGTTTTGTTTTTGTGTTGTGTTGTTCAAATCAAATAAACGATTTCGGATTTCTGAAAAAAATGTCCGTCTTTTTGCATGGTGGTACTTTATACCCCCGGTCAACATCTTAGATACTTTTTACCACGGGAAAAAAAATCAACGCGGGCGTAGCCGTGGGCCGACAGCTAGTACATAATAAAGTATTCCCTGATCATCATGTATCTTTTATAACTTGTGGATGAAGTCTCCCATAATGAAATAGTCCTTCTATAATAACTATCACGCCACGCAAGAAGTTACCTATTAATTCCTCCATTTTCTCATCTAATAGTCTGGCGCGCTTGCTCATGTAATCCAGAGACTAATGGATCTCCCCGGCTCTGCTTTGTCGGTGAGTTAACAACGTACAAACATACGCGTACGCTATTATATTAGTAGTGATTAATTGAGGAAACTTCAAGCGATGACAGGCTAAGTGATGAGTGGGAATATTTTGTTGAATTAATTTTGATGTTATCTTTTTCAGTACCTACCTAGGGATTTGTTCTCTGGAATTCTATTTTGTAATCTTCTAAATCTCATAATCCTACTAATATTATAAACGCGAAATTTTGTGTGGATGGATGGATGTAAAGATATATGGATGCTTGCTCTTTCAGGCAAAAACTACTGAATGGATTTTAATGAAACTTTACAATAATATAGCCTATACATCAGTATAACACATAAGATACCTTTTACCGCGGGAAAATACCTCATTACCACGGGAAAAACGCGGGTAGAGCCGCAAGATAGAAGCTATTATTATATTATTACAGATGATTACAGATGACTAGATTCTGGGCCGCAAACATATAGTTCGATTTGTCACCGATTCGCAAAGAAGAAGATTATATTACAATACTATCTATCATATTCACCCTGATTTCAGGGTAGGCTCAAGCCTAGAGATAATACTATCATATTTATTAATATTATCATAATCCATTCAGTCGATCATGCCTGAAGGCGTGACAAACGGACAATATTAATTAGGATTATTATTGCAGCTTTTAGTCTAATGCGAATAGCTCTGAACTAGAAATTTAACTGTAACCTCTACACGCTTTTTAACACAGCGATCATCATCATAACTAAGTACATCGTGGGAACATTCATACGCGAAGGTAATACCTGTGTTTTATCCCTTTCTCTCTTACCCAAACCCTCGTCTACCTGTCTCTGTCGCCCCAAAATTCGTGACTCCGGTTTTGCCTGGGAAGCTTCGGTTTGTCGTTTTTGAAAGTTGTAATGAACGTTTTAATGTTTGTAAGATTGGGGTTTTAATTTTTAATCTGTGCGCTATGGAACTAAGTGAAACCGTTGTCTTTCACATAGATTAAATCACACAAATACTATAAAATCGAAAGTTATCAGTGTGTATGTTTGTTACTTCTTGACGTCTAAACTGCTGAAGCGATTTTAATAAAACTTGGTATGGAGTTAGCAGACACACTGGATTAACACATAGGCCACTTTTTACCGCGGGAAAATACCTCATTCCTAGGGAAAATCTGTAAACGCGGGCGGAAGGCTAGTATTTAATTTTGATAAATGAAAGTATCCTTGATTGATATAATAGATTGCTCTCATTCGGAAAGTGTGGGTTTGAACCTAGCCATGTATCGTATCTTTAGTTTTCTATTTCAATTTTTTATTAAATTTTGCAAGTATTTCTGATATTCTTAAGATGAAGAATAACATCGTTAGAAAATCTAAACTTTTCTAACGAAGAAATTCTAAATTAAGTATGCATTTAATTCATAGCGCTCTTTACCAAATGTATGTAATGAAATAATCATTTTATCTAATAGCTACACGTAACCAGGATTTAAAAAAACAACAAGTATTCGAGTCCTGCTGTTCATCCTAATTTTAGGTATGGTAAGATCAGTCGTCAAATAGTATAAAACCTATTTGATTTGAAGAAGAAAACGTAGCTCAAGGAATGTAATGTTTCATCTACGAGTAGTCTGCTTGCTTGCTCGCTTTCCGTGTGGGTTTCGAGGGTAACCTACCTCACAAACCCTGGTGTCAGCATTATTAAGCCGCCTCTGACATGGTTCCTGTAAAGGTCGATTTACACCAAACGAGCGAATGCTCATTCTATCCCCACTACATCAAATTCTTCTAGTGTAAACAGGCGTAGAGCATTCTTTCGTTGTTCTTAGTGCGTTCGCAAAGATTCTATAGAATATTCTAAGAATGCTCGCTCGCTCAATGTAAACGGCGCAAGAGCGCGCGAACAGTTGCTTAGAGCGTTCTTGCGTGTTCGCAAGTGCTCGCGCCACCCTCCGTGGCTCGCGCCTATGAGCGGTTTCATCAAAGCGTTCTTGTGTTCTAGCTCTTGTTCCAGCTCTAGCTCTGTGTTCGTTTGATGTAAATGGATAATTCTAACTTTCGTTTACACTAAACGATCACGAAAGAATGCTCTGGTTCTAGCTCTAGCTCTATGTTCGTTTGGTGTAAATCGACCTTTACGAACCTCACGAAGAGCATAGCCGGGATCATCTCAAAGCACGGAATCATCTTTCTTTTCGGACACTCAGATGATTCAGCCTGCAATGTCCTAACCAAACTGGGGAAAGTCTCACAAAGTGATATCTGTTCGACGAGTCCGGGATTCGAACCCGGAACCTTCGTAACGTCAGGCGAGCTTTAGACCACTCGACCACGGAGGCTGTAGTAGTCTGCTTATAACCTAAAAGCTTAAAGTAACAGATTTTGTCATAACTAAACGCTATAGTTTATTACTTTTTCAAAATTTACTCATACCCGTCTGTTAGCGTAATTTCCTTTTTCGATGCAGGATCGAATCCCTACAAGAGCTCAATGTATTTCAGCTAGAATTGTAGTAACAGGTTTTCTCGCCTATTTAGAATGTATGACATGACATACAGAAGATAGCTATGTAAATGTCCAAAACTGGGACAACAGGCCTAGTGAAGTGACATGTCTTGAATGAAGCCTGTCACAATAATGAATGAACGAGCGACGCGACAATGTGTATGCGCAGGTATTCTGACGTTTGTAGGTGTTTTTGTGTTACGAAGCAAGTATATATTTTTACTACGTAGTATTTATTGTACATATTATGTATGTCCGTTATCGACAAATACCTTAATTTCGCCTTAGAGAAAGTTGCCAAGAAATTCAAATTCAGAAATCTTTGCCTAGTTTTTCAAACCATTTTATGAAACTCAAAATCAAAAGTAATTGATTTATTATTTGTAAATACATAGTAGCTATTCGCGAATCTTAATACTAATATTATAAAGAGGAAAGGTTTGATTGTCTGTTTGTTTGTTTCATCGAATAGGCTCCAAAACTACTGAATCGATTTCAAAAATTCCTTCACTGTTGGGAAGCTACTCGTACCTACACTATCTCCGCGTAAAATTGGCTATATTTTATTTAAAAAAAAATAGGGTTCCTTACTAAAACTCCAATAATGTCACCCAAGGCACCCCAAGGTGTAAAAAATTTGCGTTAAATATTCAAGATTTTAATGAAACTTGGTACAAAGATAGAATAGACCTTGGGAAAGAACATAAAGCTACCTTTTACCGCGGGAAAATTCGACATTCCCACGGGAAAAACTGTTAACGCTGGCAAAGCCGCGGTGGCAAGCTAGTTAGGTATATCCTCTTTTGAGTTTTACACAATTTTCTAAAGTATAGCAACCTGTCAATATTGAAGCAATTAGATATAAAAATGTGTTCAGTTCCTACTTATCAAATTTATTCATTTTCCCAATTTAGCCGCTACATAATAGCATAGAGCACAATGCAGCCGCCGCCGCCGTATGCGCTGCGTAGGCGCCGACCAACATATATTTGCCTTCTTTGCGGCGCTACTTAACACACACTTTATGAATTAGTCTACTAGAGATTGTTAGTTTAAAATTTCACCGTCTGCATGAGTAACTTGGTATTTTTATAAGTTATGGTTTCGGATAGGTTTAAGGTAATAAAATGTGTGACATCATAAAATTATGAGCTCGTAACACTGTTCGGAGTGGTGTTTGAATGGGCTTTAAAATATAGGATGTGTCTCTATGTGACTTACCTATTTTACTTATTTAATATGTGATATTCAACTGAAGAATATAGAATAACTAGAGGGAAACTAGGACACAAAATAAACCAGAGACCGATTCCAATGACGTATTTATTTCGACTGACAAAATGTGATCTACCTACATTACACCTCCCTGCTAAATCACTTAACTAAGAGTTTAACAAAAACCAACACCACTAACAAAGTAAGATAAGGTTTACTAACATAAGTAACTAATACAATTAAATCTCAATACAATAGCAAGTAGTACGGTTGCTTAATATAGTATTATGAAGTTTAAACATCTAATAAATACATAAGGTAATCAAATCTTGATATGGAATAATAATAATACAATAGCTTTTAAACTTAATATTCTTGCATGCATATTTAATGCATGATTATAGGTTCATATATAAGTACACAATAATCATAATACCTATACAATAATATCTTTATCTAAGAATCTTTATAAAGAGAAGAATATAACAAATGTTTAATCAAACTCGAAACCGTATCTAGTTGGTGGCTTGCGAAGTCGCTCAGTCCGTCCCACGGACGGCCCGGGGGGAGGCAACCCCGCAGATGTCGGCTCAGACTGAACTGGAGTACAAGCACTGGTGATATTATTGTCATCATATCCAGCCCCAGCCTCACCTGCCGAATCTACCTCTGAGCCTGGCTCCGTTTGCTGCGCCACAACATCCTCACTGGCATCATTGGATTTGACCTGAGTTGTGACGTCAGGATAAATAACACTAGACCTATGGGAACTGCGTCTGATCTGATCCACGTGCCTGGTTAGAAGTCGAGGCGCACCGTGCCCCCGACCCATTTGTCCCTGGCACCGTAGTCGCGCGCCCACACCGCGTCCCCGGGCGCGAGCTGGCGCGACTCCCTGCCCCCGCGCGCCCCCTCAACTTGCCGGCGCTGCGCCCGCTCTACCTGCTCGACCAGTGAATGATCACTGCGCAACAAATCTAAACGGGACCTTAACGTGCGTCTTTGTAAAAGCACTGCTGGGCATTCCCCAGTCGTGCTATGGATACTGTTCCTGTATGCGAGAAGATAAGTTTGCAGCGCGGCATCTACATCTATATGATCCCTGTTAGCTTTTTTTATAGCTCGTTTACACAGTTTTACTGCGTTCTCCGCGGCCCCGTTAGATGAAGGGTGGTATGCTGGCGAAAATGATTGCCGTATTCCGTTATTAATTAAGAAGTTTTTAAACTCCGTACTAGTAAAAGGGGGACCTTGATCTGACACTATTTCTGTTGGCAATCCAAATCGCGCAAAAGTTTCCCTTAACACTTTTATTACTGCGCTTGCATTCGTTCTTGGCATTTCGAATATCTCTATCCACTTAGTGCTCGAATCTACTAAAACAAAGAACATTTTGCTATTAAACGGACCTAAAAAATCGACATGCAGCCGAGACCACGGCTGAGTCAAGTACGGCCACGGTTGAGGCGGGGCGCGCGCTGGCGCCGGCGCCTCCGCTGCGCACGTTGTACATTGTCTGCACGTCGACTCCACTTCCGAGTCTATGTCCGGCCACCACACATAGCTGCGCGCTAACGATTTAGTTTTTACCACGCCCATATGACTAGAATGTAACTGTCGCAATACATTCGCGCGTAAAGATTTAGGTACAATAATTCTGTATCCCCACATCAAACACCCTCGTTCTATGTACAACTCATTGCGCCTACTGTAAAACGGTTTAGTATCCTCACTAGGACAGCTCAAAGGCCACCCGGATTGCACGTAAGTTATAATTCTACTAAGCACCGGATCTTTAGCCGTCATCGCGCGTAGTTCGTCATTTGTTACCGGTAAGAAATTTTCTACGAAATTAAGGTACGTTACCTCTTCTACGTTTGCCTTTCCTGCCGAGGGTTGTGGCAACCTTGACAAAGCATCCGCACAATTCTTTGCAGACGCCACGTATTCTATGTTATAGTTATAACCCGATAGTAGGACGGCCCACCTTTGTATACGCGAAGCTGCCATAACCGGTATGCCTACTCTATCCCCAAAAATATAGGTGAGCGGCTTATGATCTGTACGTAGTATGAACTCCCTTCCATAAAGGTACTGATGAAACTTTCGGACCCCGTAAATGATCGCTAACGCCTCCCTATCGATCTGTGCATACGCGCGTTCTGCCGCCGTTAGCGTCCGCGAGGCGTAGGCGATAGGGCGCTCGCCGGCGGGCGTGACATGCGCGATGACCGCGCCGATGCCCACGCCGCTTGCATCTGTCGTCAGCACTACCGGTAAATGCTGCGAGTAATGCACTAACACGTCGCTCGAGCTCAACGCCTCTTTGACTTTATTAAACGACTCCTGACAATCTTTACTCCACGAATACTTCGCGTCGGCACGTAACAGATTATACATAGGAGATAAAATAGTACTGACATTTCTAATAAACTTGCCATAATACATGACCATACCGATAAACGCCCTTAATTCGGACACGTTCCTAGGTGGTGGTGTATTTACTATTGCCTTTACCTTGCCCGGACAAGTATGCACGCCTGTTTCGCTAATTACATGTCCTAAGTAATCAACCGTTTTTGCAAAAAAAGTACATTTCTCTTTTTTAACCTTTAGACCGCTTGATTTTAACCGTTCAAAGACCTTGTGTAAATTTTCCATATGTTGCTTTGTAGACGTACCTGTTATGATTACATCATCTAAGAATACTCCCACGAAAGGTAAATCCGCGAATAGCTGTTCCAAACGCCTTTGGAATATACCTGGACTCGACGACAAACCGTACACTAAACGCTTGTACATAAACAGGCCCTTATGCGTATTAATCACAGTATATTTTCGGGATTCATCGAGCTCAAATTGCGCATAGGCCTGTGACAAATCGATTTTACTAAAACGCTTCCCCCCGTGTAAACGCGCTAACAAGTCCTCTACCTTTGGTAAAGGATAACGGTCGACTTCTAATACCTTATTCAGAGTAAGTTTATAATCAGCACAGATCCTTATTGCTCCGTCTTTCTTAACAACGGGCACGATAGGCGTAGCCCAGTCGGAGCGCTCGACTGGCGTGAGGATGTCGTCGCGCACCAGCTGGTCCAGCGCGCGCTCCACCGGCTCGCGCAGTGCGTACGCCAGCGGGCGCGCGCGCAGGAACACGGGCCGCGCCCCCTCCCGCACATGGATGCTCACCGCGCCGCCCGTGAAACGACCCAAGCCATCCGCAAACACCTCACAATATCTGGAACTGAAAGTTGTTATATCAAATTCCTCTTCTTTCACATTATTTACTGTACTATACACTGGTGCTGTCAGTTCTATGCCTAACTCCGCTAGCCAATGTCGACCCAATAGCCTAGTTTTTCCTTCATTGATAACGTAAAGTTCTAACTCCTTCGATTTATCCTTATACCTTACCAATGGTCTGATTACACCTACTGGCCGTACTAATTCACCCGTGTAGTACCGTAATACTAGTTTGCTAGGCTTAATAACTAAATCACTGAACTTTTTTTTATAACATTCAAAACTAATACACGATATAGCACTACCAGTGTCACATTCCATCTGTATATCTCGCCCGTGTACATTCAACATAATTATTATCGGTTTGCACTGACTAACGGATAAATTATTGAAGTTAATGATTACCTCGTCACTGTCGTAATCCGTTACTTGATTTTCTGGTGAGCCACCTGTAACCTCTTCAGCATTGTAGTGGCTTTGCGTTATATTTGGACACATACGCTTGAGGTGTCCCTGTCTGTTACACACACGACAAACATATCGTGAGAATCGGCACGATGCGATATCGTGCGACGACCCGCACGCTCGACACTGCTGCTGCTGTTGTCGTGCCTGGTCCATCCACGCTGGCGACCTCCCTGGCCCGCCCGGACGCTGCCGCCCCGTGCCATCGCCGGGTCGAAGCCGCCCCGCACCGCCTTCCCCGCTGCTGCCGATCGCTGCCGAGCGCCCTGTCACTCGTTGCGAATGCGCTCGCCTGCCATTGGAAATCACGTGACAATCCGCCGTCCCTTTTGTCCTGACCAACGCACTGCCCTGACCTTGTATGACCTCTGCCGCATTTTTCTCTGCTGCTTCCAAATTAACTGCCAGTTTATAAGCCATACTATATTCTACCTTATCTTCAGCAAAAAGACGTTGTCGGATCGTGTCACTCAATAAGTTGCAAACAAACTGATCCCTCAAGTTTTCTTCTAAATTTCCTTCAAAATCGCACGTAGTTGACAACTTTTTCAACACTGCTACATATTCCGCAATACTTTCTCCTTCATTTTGTTTCCTGTTACGGAATTTATATCTTTCGGCAAGAATACTTGGTTTCGGTTGTAAATGCTTTTCCAAGATGTCCGTCAACTCCGCGAAGGTTTTATCTTTTGGCTTGGTGGGAGTACATAAATTTACTAACAGCTCGTAGCACTCAGCTCCAACTACCGTAATTAACGTTGGTACCAGTAAATCCGCTCCAATTTCGTTGACTATGAAATACTGTTCGAGTCGTTCCACGTATAACCTCCAATTGTCACTATGAACATTGAACTGTTCTATTTTGCCGATCGACATTGCAAATAGTTATTTTTTTTATAATATAACACCCACCGCACACGTAGGCGTCTTAATTTTCGTCGCCACTGAAGAATATAGAATAACTAGAGGGAAACTAGGACACAAAATAAACCAGAGACCGATTCCAATGACGTATTTATTTCGACTGACAAAATGTGATCTACCTACATTACACATAGTATAATATAATTTCCTCGTGGTTCCGACTTAGAACCACCCCAAAAAGATCACAAATCTACTGCTGATAATATGAAAATTTACTTAAAACTCTACAATTTTTAATTGAAGCAAAAAAATTATTAACATTCCTCTTTTTGCGTCGGGGGGGTTAATAAATAATTCACAATCATTAAATAATAATTGTTTCCTTTGATGGTAACATGTTATTAGTACCTACAGTTTAAAAGCTAGGAAAATCGCGCTCTGCTCCAATATTGTTATTCTGACAGTACAGACAGTTAAGCAAGAGTAATCTATCTATATATATAATACGCAAGCCCGATTTTTGTACAGGCCATCAAATCCACATCCAAGGTCCGATATTGATAAATTATACCTCATTAGCTTCGTCTCATCCTGGAGGGGTGCATAAAACTCTTAGTTTTTCAAGTTTTTTAACAAAATACCAATTAAAATACGTAAAAATAAAGCAAGGATTTGTTTACATTAAATGACATAAATGACAACCACTCAAATTTTAGATATTTTTTTTGCGTTTGGCTTCTAGGGCACTTTGCCAATGTCAATAGACTGAAAAAGAATAAATAGCTAGAAAAAACCAATCCATTCCAAGCCTTTTCATTTCGCACAGACTCGAATAAGAATAGGTAAGGGATATTTCACATTAACGCGCTATTCACATTAGCGAAGCGAAAGCGAAGCGAAACTTGACAGACAAGTTGTCGACTATCATGGGGCCTACATACTCATGGCCAACGTCGGCAAATATAAGGAACGCAGATATACGAACGCATAATGCCGTATCACCAAAGGACGTTGAACTTTATCATCTTCGTCTTCTTCTTCTCCATGTTAAAGGAACCAAAAAGTTTGAAGATTTACGTACCATCAATAGTGTTTTATACGCGACGTTTAAAGAAGCAGCCATTGCATTAGGTATTACAACAAGCTCCGCTTATTTCTCCCAAACTCTTCAAGAGGCAGCAAATACATTTTCTGCACATCAAATCAGAGAGTTATTTGCAATACTCTTGGGTATTAACGTGCCTTCAGAATCCGTAGAAGTCTGGAACACCTTTAGAGATTACATGATTGAAGATTTTTTACACCGTGGTCTCGACGAGCAAGATGCTACAAATGCTGCACTTTTAGAAATTGAAGAAATTCTATTAACACATAACACGAACTGTAAGGAACTTGGCCTACCCGAACCTACGCATAGTATATACCAGGAACTTCCTATAATTAACAGCGAAAATGCTCAAATAGAGTTAGAGTCCATGTATAACATGGCAACTGATGAACAACGAAATGTAACTAATACAGTAATAACAGCCCTTGAGTGCTCAGAGCAGAATAGAAACTTATTTTTTCTTGATGCACCTGCAGGTTGTGGTAAAACGTATGTGCAAAAAACTTTACTTGCCAAAGTAGCGAGTGTTGGTCGCTTTGCTGTTCCAGTAGCATTTACCGGTATTGCAGCAAGCTTAGTTAAAAAGGAGGTCGAACACTTCACAATCAATTCAAATTGCCGATACCAATTCCGATACCAATTCTTGATTCGTCTGTATCTGGTGTTAAACCTGATTCTTCTCACGGGAGATATCTTGACAGTGCCTACCTTATAATAATTGATGAAGCGAGTATGATACCGGCAGCAGCCTTGACAGTAATCGATCGCATGTTTCGGGATATTACAATTAATGAAGATAGACGACGACAACCATTTGCTGGAAAAGTTGTATTATTTTCTGGTGACTTTAGACAGACTCTGCCGGTAGTGCCACATGCTGGACGGCCAGTAACAATCGAAGACTGTATTAAAAATCATCGTTTGTGGCGATACATGACTTTTCTAAAGCTAGATGAAAATATGCGAGTAAATGAAGGACAAGACGAATTTGCAGATTACTTGCTTAAAGTTGGAAATGACACTCTGCCAAAGGACGAATGTTATCGCGAAGTTTACTACCTGCGATAAGAAATTATACATAAACTCTATAATTACATAATGAAATGTCAACAGTTAAGACATCTTACTATTTTGTGTCTCTCTGGTTTCTTACTATTAACACTGTCACAAAGGAACTTTATGTTCTTCTCTTGAAAGACCTCCACCTGCCCCTTATAGTCTTTCCCTAACCAGCCAAGTTATCATCTCTCTATATATTTATCATCATCCTGCCTCACCTTCAGTGAGTCTAGCAATCTATACCTATTCTAATGTGACAGTATCAATGTAGTGTGCTCTCTTTACACACACTACTGAGGAACCCTCCTCAGGTTTCAATGGTAACTCTCTGTAACCATTTCTCTCTCGTAGATCTGATTCTCTTAAGTTCTTATTGTAGCTGAAATCTAGACAATACATATTTTCTGTACACCACAACGTGGCTATAAGGAATATATCCGAAATTACTTACATAGTTTAGGAAGGAAATTAACTCACCGGCTTTCCTTACGTTATCTTTAACGTTACCTCATTGCATCATCTTTACTTTATATCCAATATCTAAGTGCGGTTATTTCTCACCTCCTTGACGACCTCTCGCTACGACCGCTCGAGACCCAAGAAGCGCGTGCCGGCTGGGCGACGCTATTTAAGCGTACGTCAAACGTCACCGCGCCAACCTCACTCCGGTCGATTATAACAATTCTACCCTCAACTATTTGAGAACGTTAAAATAACTGGAAAAATCTAATCACCAGTTAACCTCTAAAAGCATGTGCCATTTCTGACACATCCAAACTCAAACTTACCAACCTAACGGCAAAGAGCCTCGTCTACATCTCTATGGTAGGTACGTTCGCAATCTTCGCGACACTCCCCAACTTCAGGAGAAAGTGTAAGCAGTCAATTATGCAGGTACTATTCTCTACCTTCTCTATTGTAACCTCACCAGTAACATCGATCTACTAAGTAAGTATTAGCCAAAAGATCTATCAAGATAAGACTCTAGGTAGGTTAAGCCTTTAAACCCACACGATACGTGAACATGGTAATACCATTTTCTTGTATGAGGATATCTAAGGGTATCAACTCTAGTAAATCATCTTAACTCACTCTTACCGATCTCTCTGGGTGTGTTCCCTCTACTTATCTCTTCTTTCTTTGACTATGCACGATCTCAGCGTGTATGCGTCCCAACTTATCTTCTTCTAGTAGTTCTAGTCGATGGTAATCTCATCTCCTTTCATAATTCTCAATGTTGTTCCAACCTCAATATCTTCTACTGTTAAAAGGTGTCAGATGGGGTGTAAACGGATGAACTGCTAATTCTTTACTCTTACTTTAGCTCTTTGATCTTTAAATCAAAGCCTTAAATTATTCTGTTTATCTTCAAAGTTTGAGTTCTTTACATCAACTTACAATTTCGCAGAATCACCGTGGTGCTCTTTCTCATTGAACTCTTCGTTGCTTGGTGACATGCTTATCATTTTATTTAGCTTGACAATTATAAGAAGATTTGTAAAATTAAATCTGCTTTCATCCATTAATTCGTTTTATTGAATATCTAGTAAACGGACTTTCTATCCGAATCATCGTCGTCACGTCTTTTTATTTAGGTATGCTTAGGGATACAGGGCTTGCAGCATACTTCTCTTCTTAACCGTTCTTTTGCAGTAATCTTCAACTTTGGCCAGCTCATGCCGGGACTGGGCTTCCCATTTGACAGATCGTTGCTCCGTCATTCTTGGTCGACCTAGCTTCTTTCTTCCAGGTGTTCGCAATCGCAGGGCTTGTTTTGACATGTAGGTAGTCATCAGTTCTCTTCAATGTACAACTTATCCGGCACTACTTTCTCTATCGGATTTCCTCCTTAATGGGCATTGGGCTCCTGATCAGTCAATGCCCTCGTTTTATCGAAATCAATTCTTATAATTCGTTTGATCATAATCCTTAAAGTGTGTGTTCTCATCTTTTCCTTCAGATATCTCATGGCTTTTTAACAGAGCTAGCCTCTCTTTCAGTTCTTATTTCGTCTGGTTACTTTTCAACCAGACCCTCCTCAACGGAAAGAATTGACTTTCGACCAGTTTGAGGATTTATTATTTTATTATTATTTTTCGCCTCGACGTCGAAAAATTATTTGTGAAATCTTACTTCGAATAAAAAAAATATTTCTTTCTTTCTTTCTTATTATAACTCGCAATAAGTTTTTATCCAGATATTACAGTTGAATAGCCTTAAGTACCACTCCAATAATCAATCTTGACATGAAAATTTCCTGGTTCAATTCAACCTTTACATTTACCCATCTTTCATTAGGTACACAAATTCTTCTAAACCGACCTTAACGAAGAGATGTTCACAATGCTCGAGAACATTTCGATCTAGGTACCTACTTATATGCGTTTTAATTTTAAATCTTCAGTTTACGCCAGTAGTACGATCATGTCTCCTCTTATCGAGTTCGGTTAAAAAATGGCTTCCAATAAGTAATCGCAGGGATTTATTATACCCTTTCTCTGTTGTCCTTTATTCTACTCTTGTCGACTTTAAGTAGGTATTACCTACTCCGTCGCTTAAGAACGTCATCACTTTTAGTCTAAGTAGGTACTTATTACTCTCAATCATAGGTAGGTACTCAGACTTTCTCGCCTTGTTTCTTGTAGGTACCTACCTACTTGCTATTTCACAATTTTTATAAGTTGTATAATAGGTAGCTTATTTTTCCTTACAAGCTGTAGGGTTCTGGAAATTAGACCTTTTATTTTATCTTAGTTTAAAAATGTAGTTCTATAGATAGATACCTGCACCAGCTTGCGTTTATCCACTCTATCCACCCATGACTGCCTGATAGAAAACTGCTGCCTTTAGCCTCAAGGCTGTCCACCTGTAGGTACAGTTTATTTGCCACAAGCACAGTGTTTATATACCTACCTAAGTAAGTGATTATTCTATTTTTCTCTGTTCTTTTTCCTTTTCTCTTCTTTTCTTTTATTATCTTCTGCAGTAAGTATCTGTTAAAAGTAAAACTACATTCTATTCTTAAATTGCATTCTTTCTTCTGTACTTAGTTTCAATTAGGCTAAGCAAAAGACCATACGCATACCTACAACATAAACAGAGGCAGGCACATCTGTCATGTGTCATTTGTTCTTCATGTTAGGTACCTATCTATATTTAATATATCTTATTGATACAACTTCATTTTACCTTTTGTAGGTACCTTTGTAACTTCTTTGACGTCCTGAAATATGGTTCAGAAAACATTATTTATATATTAGTCCATTCACATAATATTTACCTTCATTCTTGACTATAAGTACCAAACAGGACAGTCACTGCTAACGGGTTTAAATATACTTTTTTGATTTTTAATCTTGTCACCTCTCTATTATCTAACTTCTATGAAAGTCTTTTAATATCAAGTACTCAGTAATCTTTCTAGTTTTAAATTGAAGTAACAATTTGGCTAGTGTAGATGCACCTTTAAGGAAGGGCACTTATAGAATCATCTGATCTTTAACTGTAGAAACATCACAGACTATGCAATTTCTTCTGCATAGCTATTTACTAATTCTATTCTAATACCTACAGTAGATAATAGAGAGACGGTATCACTCTACATCATTTAGACCCTGAATATGATTTCTGTCTTCTGTTTTCAGCTGTTCTTTTAGGAAACATTCTGTGAAGAAACTATTCAACATCAAGTCTACAGGACAGACTGATTGACCAGTCTCCCAGTTCCTGTTAATATTACCTATACTTTACTCTCCTACTGAAGTACTCAACATTCTTATCTTAAAAGAAAGTCTCTAGTATAATTATAATTTCTTTACTGTCAAATATTCACAGAACTTTAAAGTGGTAGGTTTAGTCAAGGTTTAGTTCTGTAAAATATGGTAAGTCGAAATCATGACAAAATTGATATGACTCATTTCTCTATATTGTCTGAAGTATTTACCTACATCATGAACAACTTAAAATTCAATAAATGATTTTGAATTTTGAACTTAATTCTGTGTTAAGATTTTTAAATAATATTTATTCTTTTTTCATCAATTAAAGTAAACTCTTAGGTAATTATATGTAGTATATTCTCTCTATGTAAGTTAATGTTATTAACTCTTTCTTTCTAGTTTTGCTCTGAACTTATTATTATTTAATCGCTGGTTAGCAGCACTACCTTTAGCCTGCTCTCAATTACCAAAGGTTAGCTGTTTACCTGTGTTGTAAGTTTATCTTTATACTGAATTAATTTGTTAATTCAATAAAGAATTTTCATTCACACTAATGTAAAATTGATGAAAGAAAAAAGAAATAAATAATATGAATGTCTCACATTTTTTGTTACCAAAATAAAATAAATCTATTTCCTTATTCACCTCACTAGGTAGGTACTTAATACCCTTTTATTTCTATATCTGGGGGAAGTTTTGTGTAATTTATCCGAGACATTTTTGATCTCCAACCTTATTTATTAACCTTGTAATTCTCTCTTCTTCTTCAGTATCTTAATATTGCATTTTGTAAAAATAGAAAGGCTTACTAATTCTGTAGGCCAGCTGCTTCTCAGTTTGTCTATTACCTCTCTGCCCTCTCGGTCTATAACTTTGTTTCTTGTTTACCTTTAACGATTTGCAAAATTTTCTATATGAGTTTGTTATATTCCAGGGGGCAGACATAATTTTCATGTTCTCTAAACTACTAGCTACTTTACAACCACACAAGCCTGGGTTATATGTAAATTTTAACTGATAAATTTTTGTCCTTTGTGTAAGTTATGCTCAAATCCATACCAGAGTTCTATGTAACTCAGTAAATAATACCTATCTCCTTATACACGGGTTGACCTTTTTGGAAGTTTAACAATTTTCCAGGTCTCTTGTAAAGTAACTGGGTACTTAGGTAGGTAGGTAGGTACTTACTTATTGCAATGAACCTACCTACTTATTGTTTACTTCCAGCATTTAGTTCCACTCTAATCTTCTTAGAGTGGTTAGTACAAGGTAGGTAAGTACTAGGCTTTGTACTAGGTATCTCGAAGTTGAGATCTCTTTCTTGAATGATTGACTACACATACATAATACCTCTTAATGTTATGTACACACCTCTGATGAAAATTAAATTCTGTGGAAACTCTTTGAACTGATTGTGTTTCTTGACTACAGTAGGTACTAAGTATTATTTTTACTGCATCATTTTAACTTGGTTCTTGGTGAGAAAGCTTGCAGTTCCGCTATCTAAGAAATAAAATAAATAAACAAACAAACACAAACCGCAGCTGTCATGCATGTAATAGTGATGTTATATAGTTCACTGGTGACTAATGTCATAAGCTTGAGTCGACAAAAAGAGAAACGAGCTAATTCAATGAATTCAATTGAATACTTTGTTACGGCATTTCTCTTACGACGTCCTCATTAAAACTCATAATCGCGTATCCAACAAAATGAATAACTTACGTGGTATCTAATACACCGCACATTCGTTGTCGTGTAAAACCATATTCTTTCTAATAGGTACGACTACGAATGTATAAAAAACGCAAGCAAGCACAAACGCTACGCAATCGCATTGAACTAAAATCAGTAGCATTGAATATTATATTATAAGGATTCTGGTCATACAGCGTCACTTACGATTCGCCCATCTCTTACAACTTTTTGAAAGAGATCTACCTGCCAGACATGCTGGTAATAATAGTGCAGAATGAGTCAGGTCTATCTCACCTCTCCTCTCTCTCTAGTCAAGAACTATTACTCTTGTAATGCCGGTGGGAACACTCGCTCTTTTCTTTCTTTGCTAGTTGTTTAACCATGGCTCGAATTATAGATTTCTCTTTTAATTATTGTAAGTAAATAAATATTGAAATATTGTTCACACGTCATCTATGGAACGACTCTGCTAACAGTCGAGGTTCATATGCCGTATTATGTCTCATCGTTCTTGATCAATTCTCAGCTTAGCGTATTTATGATATCTACAATAAAATCTTGATGATAATCTTGCTGCAAATATTGTAGGGCGAAATTATTTATGAATCTTGAGTTCCTTACAATCTTGAAGGCGGGATCCGAAGGCTGGAAGCTGCTCCGTTTCAATCATCTTGATAGCTGAATGAAGTCAATAGTTTGACATTGGTTTAAGACGGCGCTGTTCTGCTTCCATAATATTCTATATCGAGAACTTGGTCAGACTCATCCTCTTTTGACGTCAACCTTTTCTCCTCTGTGTTTTCTATAAAAACAACGATTGTCTTATCATATGACCAATCATTTCTTTTCTGCAATTCTAGTTTCTCTTGATCGATCTCGTGTCTAATCTTCTTCAATAAGTATTTACGTTTTAATCGGACGCTACCTCCAATAAGATCGACTGTTTTCTTTTTTACTTCAAGCCCTTCTTTACGCCCTTATCATATATCCCGCTTCAGAGATTTGAATTTGCTTGGATCACACTTAACCGCAATTATACTTCGTCCGTAATTAAATAGCTGTCATAAGCTAAATGACACGAAACTCTTTTGAGTAATCTATATTTCGCATCACTAGCCTACAGTAACACAAACTTGGGGCGCGTTCAGTGGCTTCGTACGAGTGCGCGCTCTAACCGTTCCGTGGCTCGGTGAAATTTTACCCTGACAGCTGTCAGAGCGTAGTTTCACCCGTTCCGTGGCTCAGAGTGAAACAACCAAACAACCGTCTAATGAGATGGTTAATTTTCACTCCGACAGCCACCCGACGTCCAAAGCTTGCAATCCATGTCAAAGTCAAAAGACTCAAAAGGCCCGCCATTTTGTTTCGCAGTCACCCTAGAACAACTTTGTTAAATTTGTATATCACAGACGTCTAAATCCGTCTAATACGTCTAAATCCGTCTAATACGTCTAAATCCGTCTAATACGTCTGTAATGTATATAAAAGTAGAAAACAATTGAGACAGGGGAAGAATTTTCTCTAGTCAAATATTTGAGGTTATAAAAACAACTCGATCGTTCAGTGGCTCGGTTGCAACTCAAACGGGTTAAATTTTACCCAAACAACTACGCTCGAAGCCACAGAACGCACTCTTGAAGAAAATACTTTCCGGGATGCATCAATAACAGTTTCTACTTACTGTCAGGTATATGTACTTCAAGTAGTAGATAAGTAGATTTAATTTACTAAGTTTTGTTGCAAGTCTTACAGGTATCAGTAATGATAATTTCAGATCTCTGTTAATTATTTCTATGCAAATTGATCATTTACCTCAATACAATGTTTACTTTTAACGTGCCGACGACTGCACGTCTCGGAACAGACCAACGATGTCGTTTCGTTGCTGCTCTAAACACATTATGTAGAGGTATGTTAAACGGGAGGAACAAATAAAAGTAAACATTGTACAAAATGCAAATCTCATTTGAATGATAAACTGTTAGGGAATAAATAAAATATCTTTTTGCAGTAACATTTTACTTTACTTACTTATTTTGTGTTTTTACTACTCTGAATATGTAACAAGATAATTATAACAAGGTACATCAATAGGTAGCCTTACAGACCACTATAAGCTCTCAAAGGGCCACTCTCTATTCTCTGTAATCCGCTAGAAACTTCATTCTAGCAGGCCGCTCTTGATCATCTCTTGGCCGCTAGAAACTTCTATCTAGCGGGCTGGTATTTATTATCTCTTGGCCGCTAGAAACTTCATTCTAGCGGGCTGGTATTTGTATCTCTTGGCCGCCAGAACCTTCGCTCTGGCGGGCTGGTATTTATATCTCTTGGCCGCCAGAACCTTCGCTCTGGCGGGCTGGTATTTATATCTCTTGGCCGCTAGAAACTTCATTCTAGCGGGCTGGTATTTGTATCTCTTGGCCGCCAGAACCTTCGCTCTGGCGGGCTGGTATTTATATCTCTTGGCCGCTAGAAACTTCATTCTAGCGGGCTGGTATTTATATCTCTTGGCCGCCAGAACCTTCGCTCTGGCGGGCTGGTATTTATATCTCTTGGCCGCCAGAACCTTCGCTCTGGCGGGCTGGTATTTATATCTCTTGGCCGCTAGAAACTTCATTCTAGCGGGCTGGTATTTATATCTCTTGGCCGCCAGAACCTTCGCTCTGGCGGGCTGGTATTTATATCTCTTGGCCGCCAGAACCTTCGCTCTGGCGGGCTGGTATATCATCTCTGGGCCGCTAGAACCCTCTCTCCAGCGGGCTGCTGTACATCATCTCTGGGCCGCTAGAAACTTCTCTCTAGCGGGCTGCAGTATTCTCTGTAATTTAGTCAATCAAGTTAGTACATTTATTCAAGTACACATGTGAAACTTGCAGGCCTCCCGACCTCAAAAGAAAAAAAAAGCATCTCCACCATTTTATCGCGAAGTTTACTACCTGCGATAAGAAATTATACATAAACTCTATAATTACATAATGAAATGTCAACAGTTAAGACATCTTACTATTTTGTGTCTCTCTGGTTTCTTACTATTAACACTGTCACAAAGGAACTTTATGTTCTTCTCTTGAAAGACCTCCACCTGCCCCTTATAGTCTTTCCCTAACCAGCCAAGTTATCATCTCTCTATATATTTATCATCATCCTGCCTCACCTTCAGTGAGTCTAGCAATCTATACCTATTCTAATGTGACAGTATCAATGTAGTGTGCTCTCTTTACACACACTACTGAGGAACCCTCCTCAGGTTTCAATGGTAACTCTCTGTAACCATTTCTCTCTCGTAGATCTGATTCTCTTAAGTTCTTATTGTAGCTGAAATCTAGACAATACATATTTTCTGTACACCACAACGTGGCTATAAGGAATATATCCGAAATTACTTACATAGTTTAGGAAGGAAATTAACTCACCGGCTTTCCTTACGTTATCTTTAACGTTACCTCATTGCATCATCTTTACTTTATATCCAATATCTAAGTGCGGTTATTTCTCACCTCCTTGACGACCTCTCGCTACGACCGCTCGAGACCCAAGAAGCGCGTGCCGGCTGGGCGACGCTATTTAAGCGTACGTCAAACGTCACCGCGCCAACCTCACTCCGGTCGATTATAACAATTCTACCCTCAACTATTTGAGAACGTTAAAATAACTGGAAAAATCTAATCACCAGTTAACCTCTAAAAGCATGTGCCATTTCTGACACATCCAAACTCAAACTTACCAACCTAACGGCAAAGAGCCTCGTCTACATCTCTATGGTAGGTACGTTCGCAATCTTCGCGACAAATGTGGGCAGTCAATATCAGATATTCGTCTTTTAGGAATTGGTTCGCCGATCGATTTTTTATACAATGACTTGGACAATTATAATAATATGCACGAAAAGGCTATTCTCACACCGACTAATGAAATTTGTTCAAAAATTAATTTGAAAGTTCTCGAGCGTATCTCTAGCGAAGAAGTAACATATAAGAGCGTTATACAGTGATATCAGATGACTCTGATTCAAATATAAATTTTCCGATGGAATTTCTTAACAGTATTGAAGTAAGTGGGCTTCCCAGACACGAGCTTAAATTAAAAATTGGTGCTATTTTCATGCTCATGAGAAATCTAAATACGGCCAAAGGGTTGATTAACGGAACTCGGTTTCAGTTGATAAAACTATATACCAATTCTTTAGATTGACAGGTTCTGACGGGTGCAAGTTCAGGCGAAAGAGTTATTCTTCCTAAAATAAAGCTTAATAAGTAGGTAAAGTCACCGTCAGATATTGGTTGGATTTCTCGCTCGCTCACATTATCTGATGAAACCTTGACTGTACCTACCTAGCGTTGAAAAAATAAAATTAAAACAGCTTCTTTCACAAATTCGTCCATTTTTGGATTATTTCATAACAAAATATTGACATTAACCATTCTAATTTTCACATATAACCATTTATGTATCTTAGATCTAATTTACACCAATTGAAATAATATAAAAAATTAAACCGCCGAAAAACTGAAAAGTAAGAAAAACCCTATAAAATATAACCAACTTCAAAATATTAACTTATTAACATATTTAGTGACAGACTATATTTGAAGTAGTAAAACCTTGGCATTGTCCGATTATTCTTTGATCTTTAGATTGTTCTATAAATATCTTTATACCGTCAAAAACTTGTGCTATCAGTACTTTTGTTTTATATTGTTGATTTTATAATTTTACCTTTCTTAAATTATTTTAATATGTTTATTTTGAGACCAAATTAATTTATTATGAACTTGTAATTTTTATTTATGTATTTGGGGTGTGTGTTCAGGAGAAAGTTTAAGATGAAGATAGACAGCTACTTTTATTAAAGATTGCCCCTGACTCTTGTTTATTGTCATCGAAAATGCAAGAGTAACTGGAAACTGAAATCTTTGTAATTTGAATGGAAGGATGGAGTCTGAAGGGCTAAATGTTATCATTGTTTAGAGTCTTTATATCGTCGATTGTAGGAATATTTATATTACAAGTATAAATAAATATCCAGGGTGTAATTTAAGTCGTGTTTTTTTAGTGTTATTCTATTCGGTAATAATAATAATTAAAAGGTCAGAAAGTCATAGATGAATATCGAAAATCATATTTTATTTTTATTTCTGTCGTGAGCATTTCTCAAAATGTTTGCACATAGCCCCGTCAGCAAATTTTAACTGATCCTATTTTGTTACCCACATTTACTAAAATAAATTGACTTTTGTATTCTCATATTTAGGATGATTGTAGACAATAGAGAACCTTAATGTCTAAAAAATGCAAACTAAAGTCAAATTTCTCAAATGATTCTTGATATCAAAATAAGAACCAATAGTTTCTTAAGTTTTTTTTTAATTGTTATGCAAAACTTTTGACAAATGTTCATTTCTACGTTGTGATTATAAAGCAATTAGGCTCAATTCTGGTGGGTTATATTTTATTATTATTAAGGCACCATTTCATTCAAATGTGTGTTTTGAGTACAGTATCGAAAAAATGGTTTATGTTTTCCTATGAATATTACATTACCATATTCTAGCGGTGGCGTTTCGACGCCGCTACGGGTCTCTAGTAATCATTTATTTGCTTTACTCTTATTACATACAATATGTGGTTATATAAATTTTCACATATGTACAAACATTAAAAATAGACAAAAGCGATAGTTTTTTTTAGGAACAATGTTACTCATTCGCATGCTTCAAAAATTACGTCAGGACATTTTTTTAAAGTTTATTTTTATTATTTCTGTTGTAATATGCTTTCATGTTTTTGTATCACCATGTATCAGGGTTTTCTGGATTAGTTTCTTATGACATTGGTTCTGTATCGGTTTCCAAAATTAAGTGGGTGTGTAAAAAAAAAAAACATAAGTATTATGTATGACAAAGAAGTGGTTGTTGTCAAAACTATAAAATAAATTGGAAATAAGAGCTTTGTTGTTCTTTTAAGTAGAAAATAAGAACCTCTTTTATGTTTTTTCGAATACGTAAATGTTTTACTGTAATGATTTTTAGTTTGAGATAAACAAAATAGTTCTTTCAAAATACAGATTCATCTTACATACAGACATAGGTATATAAAAATATTTTTCAAGAGACTCATAATAAATTCATTATTCACATCACATCAAACAATACGAAAGAAAATGTAAAATTATAATACAAACTTGTTTATGCCTTCGCATTCGGTAAATAGAAGTTTGTTTTTCTTATATTTTTGGAAAACAAAGAACAATCTTTGAAATCTTAAATGAAAAACCTCATAGCAGAAATTAACGCCTTATTCGGGAAGTGTTGACATAATCCCCACTGATGGAAGGCGGTTGGGGATTTATGAATCTCAGTTGCTATTAGTTACACTTACATAATGTGAATTGATTAGTGATTATATGTACTTTTAGTAACCTTGTAAGATTCCCACAAGAACCCGGGAACCAGGCATAATATGTTTCGTTACTCAGATAGATATATAAATCTTTGTACAGAAGCCAGCAAACGCGCACTACGAAATTCACCCCTACCGCTACGGAATACGGGCGCTCTCAAGGCTAACATGTCCAGCCGTATGTGCTAGCTACTGTACATTGATATTATATACCGCAGTCGATACAATAAAATAGTCCCATAAGGATTCCTGTCCTTTCTCCCGACTCGTTTGGGGACTTCAGAAACCGGCTTCGATTTTGGTCGCGTCAGTCAGTGGGTGTTTGTACTGACACCATCTTTTACTGATAAATTGGGACAAAAAGAACTAAAAAAAAAGCGGCCAAGTGCAAGTCGGACTCGCCCATGAAGCGTTCCGTAGCAGCAAGTAACATAAATATAAAAGTTATTATACTCGTAGTTTCGTAATGACGAATGAATCCATGGGTTCCGTTTTTTGCCATTTGGCTACGGAACCCTAATAAACAATTTTATAGGCCCTATACCCTATAATATGAATATAGCAGTGAATATAGGAATATAGTAAGCTGAGGAAGAAGATAAGAAATATTATATACCTACTTACTTTTGCTTAGACTCTACGAATTTATATTTAATCATAGGAATATACATTGTAGCTTAGAAAATAATAATAAAATAGCAAACACGACTGTTCATCTAACAGTCAATCATTTTTTCAAAATATATTAAAAATCAAATATCAAGTCCTAAACTTAAGTTTTGAGAGTTGCCATAGCGTTTTGTTGGAGGCAACACGCAAGCACGTATATGCGGGGGGGATTGTTGGGACTTATCCCCCCCCCCCGAAATTTGTCTTACTTATGTAATATTTACATAAAATACTTGTTGTTTCAATGTTTGCCCCCCCCCCCGAACCAAAGTCTAGATACATGCCTGGCAAAACGTAAAAAGTGTTGAACAAACTTCGGTCTCATTTTATTCTTGAATCATAGTCAACCTACAGGCGCATCCGAGGTCCGATAATAAACAATGCAAGATGGATAATGTAGTGATAGCACCTGAGAAAACCGGGTCCCATTCTGACATCCTTACAAACTGCATTTTAGATTATATTATTACAGGTCTTAGTAAAAAACAAGGTTTATAAAAAACTAGCGGCCCGCCCCGGCTCCGCACGGGAAAATGGTTATTGTGGGTTATCCTGAAGTATATTATGCATTTATTATACATATAAACCTTTCTCTTGAATCACTCTATCTATTAAAAAAACCGCATCAAAGTCCGTTGGGTAGTTTTAAAGATTTAAGATTAAGATTTAGGGATACAGGCACATAGGGACATAGGGACAGAGAAAGCGACTTTGTTTTATACTATGTAGTGATATTATTATTACTTATTTATTAAAAGAGATTTAAAAACTATGTGTTAAAGCCCGACCAAAGAAATAAGAAACGTCGCCATATTGCGGAACTTCAATGGAACTAATTTTATAAGGGAAATTGTTGCCATAGTCGTAAAATATACACGTGGCGCCCCCAGAGCAGGTTTTTTATTTCATTGGTCAGGCTTTACTTTACCTTATTTAGGATGGTATTAATTAAATGAGTTTAAAAAATATATTATTTAAAAATATTTTTGACATGTAGATTGCAGTCAGTTTACATGTCTGAAGATGTTTAGAGTATTATTAGAATGTATAATTAATATAAATCTTTTCTTTTTCTGAAACAATCAATACAAAAAAATTGCGGAAAGAAGTTCAATATTGTAAACATTCGACACTTTAGTAAATTACCTATTTGAATAGTATGGTTACTATTTTTCATCAAATTGTTCTTCATAAAAGTTAGCTACAATTCATGCAATCTAAACCTGAACCTGAAACTAATTAGTAACTATGACCATGACATGCAGTAAGTAGTGAGTACAATTTTAATGTAAGACCCTGTATTGCTGGAGCTTTTGTCCATTGGCTACATTATACAGGATCACGACGGACAGATTTATTTTAATTGAAAGTTCTTTCTATGTTATTTAAAAAAGTAGATAAAGGCTAATTAAATTTGAAACATCTCGATGTATTGAACTAATTTGGGATGTAACTTATTTTCTTGGAATTCTACATAAATGAATTCTTGTATTATGGCGTTGACTTCAAATCTTTATTTTCTTGTTCAGACTAAAATATAATATTAATAACTTCACGAATTAACATGTACCTAAGTAAGTATATAAGTTTTTCTATGCCCATATTCATTACCAATAAAACTGTCTGTCTGTACCCTCAACTTTTTTTTCCATTAAGTATTGTTAATATGTTTTAAAAAGTTATTCCAGATTTTAAATGAAGCGAAATAAACATTCTTAAAGTTCATTTACGTGGGACTATTTTGCGTAGTGCAATAATTAAATCTGACATTTAATAAAAATAAGATTAGTCGTACCTTCATTCACATGCATGTTTATTTAAAAATTACGAATCATTCACTCACTACGGTAAACGCTAGAAACGGATGTTTACTGTTTATCCAAAGCCGATCATCCGTGTTCAAGCCGATTACTTTCTCGAAAGAACAAACTAAAATACCTTTCCGTGGAGAGTTCGGAAGAAATGCATTACATACGCCATACCACTCTTTTTATTTTCATCAACAGAACGCGTTGGCGCCAAAACCGGCAGTCGAAGCGCGCTCGAGACCGAGGACGCATGCGCGGCGCGACGCCATCTTGGTCGCTATGGTAACGTGATTTGATATCAACAGTGCTATTTTTGTTTTCATTTAAAATACGAATTATATTATCATTATTTTTCTTAACAATAGTGAAGTGCGTGTGTGAAATTTTAAAAATGTTTTGACATGTTGAGTGGTGTTCCATTTTTCGGATCAAGTTGAAAATTGTTTATGTTTTATTTAAGTAAGTATGTATTGTTTTTAGTTCATCCGAACCATAATAAGACGCACTACATGTCGTTATTGTATCAAATTCTGCCATTGTAGCAGAATGATTGTTTTAATTTAAACAGCTAAGTCACATTCAACGTTGTGTGTACACAGTTGGATATTTTTGTCTTTTATGAGTCCTGAAATTATTCGAAATTTTGGTTACCATAACTTAACAAGAAAACTTTTTTTAACCATTAAACATACCTACTCTAAAAATCTTAAAATTAATAATTGGTATGAAGCACCAACCAGCAAACAACCACCTAGAGGAGGCTTTTGTCAAGAAGACAAGCTACTAGGGGAGAAATAAATTGAAGAAAATGAAATTATCGTTACATATTTGTACCCTAGAATAAGCTATAAATAAAATATAAATAAAATGAAGCACCAAGTTTAGGGGACGGACACAACCTTTGAATTACAGAGGCTTGATCCTGGGAATTCTGCCGAATTCACGCGTTTGGTGTGTTATATAGTAGATGTGATGTGATCAAGTAGGTAAGTAGTACTCTGTGGTAGTACTGGCTAAAATTCATGAAATTACCCAACACTAGTAGTATAAGTGTTGGTTATTCATTCGTGCATGTGCGCAATAGAAACCCAATTTGCGCGTTCTAATTAGTGTGATAACTAGGGTAATTTTTTTTTCCTTCCGATGATGGCGAAAATTGTATAGTATTTGTTGCTAAATGGAGATGATGGAGAGTACTTAGTAAGAATAACATTCATCATCATCATCTCAGCCAAAAGACGTCCACTGCTGGACAAACAAAAGCCTCCTCAAGAAATTTTTTTTTAGAAAATAACATTAAATAATAATAAAGTAATAAATATGTAAGGATCTTCCGCAAATCCTGAAAATTTTCACTTTATTCCATGGTCCAGTTTAATTGCCTTACCTATAGGTATAGAGGTCTTTATGAAATTGGGCTGGTTGAGTTTTAAACATTCATTTTCTTATGAAAGGATTTTCCCACCCTTTTTTTCGAGTCTCGTCTCGACGAGCATACGCGTTCAAAAGATCTTCATTTGCATTCAGTTCTTACTACTCTCGAGGTTTATTTATCTACCTCACAAACCCTGGTGTCAGACTTTATTAAGGCTCCTGACACGCACTTGGACGTTTTCTACCTTTTCGAACCTGACGACGAAATCACTGATGCAGTAAAAGCAGCCAAAGAATTTAGATTACACCTAACAGAATGCCCTTCTGGTAGCAAATATCCCTCAGTTAATAATTACCCTTCAGGTAACAACGCCCGTAACCGCCGGCGGGGGCGCGGCCAAAACCAAAATCAAAATAGATAATCAGAGACGGAGCCCCTCAGGCGTCGTCTCCTTCACGATGTTTTTCAGTATCAACGCGCTAGGCCTAGGTCCGAGGCTCCCTCGAGCCGCCCCTAGCCGCGTTGGTATATGACTACTTTGGGGTAGAGTCTTCCGCTTCCCCGCAAGTCCGGTGAAGTTTGATCCGTCGTACTTTTTCGACTCAAAAATAAGTCAACTCAAAAAAAAAAAACGTTCTCTATCGAGTTGTTGGTGTGAAAATACAATGACTCAGTTATTTTCGAACACTTGTTGGTTTTTATAATGATTACCTAAATGTATGTTACCCTTGACCTCGGATAACTCTTGATCTCTAGTTGTTGTCTTTTCCCAGTAAACACTTTAAACTTGCTTTTTTACCTTATTTGCGTTGAGTGTGCTTCTGAATATTGTCATCCGGCTGGGAAAACCACGTAAATACTTTCAAAAAATCTTTTACAGAGGACACAAAAGACTACCTACTGAAAAAAAAGTATGATAGGTAAATAATATAGGGTTGCCTGGTAGAAATTGCTACCTTAGCAATAAGGCCGCCTTTTGTACACCTGTGTTGCTTTCATTATGTTTGTTGTATTCTCTTGTGTGCAATAAAGTATATTTTATTCTATTCTATTCTAATAATTCTGTACTTTTTAAGTTATGAATGATTATCTTTAGAGCTTTAAAACAAATGCGTAAATATAGTGCAAATACTGCGCGTTTTTTTGCCCAATTAGCAAAAAAAAGGAATTTGACAAAAGCTGTCCTTTACGAGGTTTTGTCAATTGTCAGCCGGGTGACGATATCGACATGTAATATCGACAAACGGTAGAAAGACACGCGCTACTAACGCAAAATTAAGTGATACGTGACATGACAGTTTACTAGAGTATAATAAAACCAATGTAAGACAATAAAAAATGCCTGCAAGAAATCGCTATTACAGCAATAAAGCCGCTTATGATAGTATTTTCAAGAATGTTTGGAATAAATTATTATGAAAACTAGCTTTTTACCCGCGGCTCCGCCAGCGCTGGCAGTTTTTCCCGTGGTAACGTAAATATATCGTCAGCATGACTCTATACTACAATAAAACTGAAGAATCGGCATTTCTGTACATTTTTTTCTAAAAACTGTTTGTAGGTAATAAAGGGAGTGTAGCTGAACACAAAAATACAAGTTTGAAAAAAATTATCGTCTGTCTGTCTGTTTGTACACACACGATAATCTCTGGAGCTAGTTGACGGATTTTAAATAAACTTAACAATAATATAGTTTATACCACAGAATACTAAATTAATCTGTTCGAAACAATAGGTATTACTGATAGCTAATTGTTACAAGCAGTTTAATAGTCGATCGTCCCATTTATTCGTAAAATATTTTATTTGTCTCACATATTTCTAATAATATTTTATTTATGAACATTCTTAGATTTTCGTGGTGTTTAATACCCGTGAAAATGTGTGTTAATATTTTATTTGTTTGCAATATACATGATTTTTTTACCTATTCCTATTCTTTAAGCATTTCGGCGTCAAATTTTGATGAAGGAGCAAAACTTTGTAACTTTATTAAGATTTGACGTGGAAAAGTGAGTTGTAAAATCTTACTTTGAATAGAAAACCTTTTCGATTTTGAATAAATTTCGAATAAAACCAAACTGATTCTCGATTTCTCAGTAAAGTAGTTTATTGATGACAATTTAATGCATGATCCAATTACCTATTTACCAATTCCATCAAAATTTGTTTAGTCGTATCTGCAATTCCGCATACAATTTCACAAACATTCATAATGTAAGTAGCTATTTATTTAGTTCCTCCTTTGTACATATTTCTTAAGTATTCATAACATAACTATGTAAATAGTAAAGTTTGACAATAATTAAGAGATATCTTCTTATGATACAAATGTTGTAAGCATACTTTCTATGTAAAACCTATTTCAACTACTTAAGGGGCTACCCGAGGCTAAGTGGCGCCGCCCTCTGTTAAAAATTAATTACTCGCGAAGTATATTTTTTTTCTAAAATCCGGACGGTCATTTTGAAGTTGGCGTGCTATAGGATATATAGGGGCCATAAACTGTATTTATTATAGTCCGCTGTAGTTACAGATAGAAAAGTTGCTAAAAACGGCCACTTTTGGCAAATTTTCTATCTGTAACTACAGCGGACTATAATAAATACAGTTTATGGCCCCTATATATCCTATAGCACGCCAACTTCAAAATGACCGTCCGGATTTTAGAAAAAAAATATACTTCGCGAGTAATTAATTTTTAACAGAGGGCGGCGCCACTTAGCCTCGGGTAGCCCCTTAAGAGAAAATTCTATAGAAAAAATATCTTGCTTACTGCCACATATTTTCCATGCGTTCTTTCGGATACAAGAGCATTAATTTTCTCCTCAATTAGCCGCCAACAGAAGTTATACATCCATTATACAACAATAACACGACTCACTTACTTATCCAACATTTTCTTCAACCCACTTCACAACACCCACACATCGACACTGCGTACGTATAATGGCTCTTACGAGCGTGGGAGTGGCTCGAGCTTATCATATCAATAGAACGTGAAGCGTAATTTCGACCGCGCCACCACAGTCCCTGTGGCGCAGAGGATAGCGCGTTGGACTTCTAATCCAAAGGTCGTGGGTTCGATCCCCACCAGGGATGCGCGAGATTTTTAAATCGGTCTACTGGTTTATTTTGTTTCACTGTTCGTAGTTCATGAAGTGACATGACATTTTTCAAGAAAGGAAACAAAGTAAAACGTTTTTTTTTTATGAAAAATATTTTAATAAAGTTTGTTAAAATTATAGCTCATTTAGGGGCTATAATGGTAAGCCCAGCAGGACCAGATCAAACACTCCGAATTCTCCGATACGCTTCCTTACTCAACGGACGTAAGAACTGGACAAAGTCTAAGAGTTCAGCTCGAAGTGCTCTTGACTGTACAAGGCAGCATAGCATAGCCCAGAAAATGGGCAGCAAGTTTACATTATACTCAACTAGCGACCCGCCCCGGCTCCGCACGGGAAAATGGTTATTGTGGGTTATCTTTAAGCATATTATGCATGTATTATACATATAAACCTTCCTCTTGAATCACTCTATCTATTAAAAAAAACACAAAATCCGTTGCGTAGTTTTAAAGATTTAAGCGTACAAAGGGAGGGACATAGGGACAGAAAAAGCGACTTTGTTTTATACTATGTAGTGATAATTTATTTATAGGCTCTATGTATGATGTTCATACATAGAAATAAATTCTTGCTTGTGTCGAGAAAGTACGACCAAACAAGCTTCACTGGACTTAATATAACTAGATTTTTTTTCTTCTTTTGTTATCTGTTTGTCTATTTGTACGGGCTAATCTCCGAAACTACTGGAAAATGCCTCATTCCCACGGGAAAAACGGTTAACGCGGGCGGAGCCGCGGCGGAAAGCTAGTAATAATATTATAAAGAGGAAAGATTTGTATTTTTGTTTGTATGTTTGTAATGAATAGACACAAAAACAACTGTGCCTATTTCAAAAAATCTTTCGCCATTAGAAAGCTACGTTCACCCTGAGTTACATAGGCTACCTTTTACCGCGGGAAAATGCCTCATTCTCATGGAAAAACTGCAGAAAGTTAGTAAATAATATTTGTATTGTATTGTATTGACTAGGAACTAGCCTTGAACATGAGAAGTGTAATACTTTCGCAAATAAAATTCTTGGCATATATTTTAAACAGGTATTCCGCTGCGAAGCGGGCAGGTCTGCTGTTTATTTATATCTGTCGGTCAGTCGGTCAATAAGAAAGTAATACTGGCTATCAATCGCTACATTGATAATAAATCTGTCCAAACTATCTGGTTTGTATTATTCGCTAACACATCTATATTGTTTCTGTAACACAGTGTAGCGAAATCTTTTTGTTCAGGCGCTAATTCTGAAAATACGTTATGACCTCGGCCTAATCCGCAAAATAATAGTCTGTCCTTTTGCCTTTTGAATAACAAAAAGGGTTAGATAGATAGATAGAAAAAGATTGACATGACCATAATATGACCATATTTCTTTTACAGATGTCATCAATCGGTTTTAACTTATTTCACTTGGAAATTTTGTCATTTCTACCAGTGCAGTACAAATAAAGGAGCACAATGTATTTAGCTTGTAATAGCAATTGAACAAAATATCCACAGAAATAGCCCTTACTATAGAATAAGTAATAGATTTTCTTTTACGAAATAATAAAAACTAAACACGGTTTTTCTTTTTTTCATTAACGTGTCATTTGTGCTTGATATGTTTTTGTAATATTTGTTGTAAATTGCTATGCGTACAACATGTAATAAATAACAAATTTCTTTCAGCCGGATTAAATTTTCCAGGTTTAAAAGGGCATCTAAAATATCTTGCTCTTGCTAATCTCAGCAGTTAACACACTTTCTTTAGAGCATAAGTTTCTAAGTAAGAAAGTAAGCTCCGGTAATGTTAATTACGTACCTGCTACTACTAGGTGACCGGAAAATGTGACATATTTGAGTACCAACTAGCAACTGACAACCCTATCTACATAGCATTAAATGACATATAATAATGCGAAAGAATGACTGAAAATATACTGAATAACATCAGATAAAAAAAAATAATCCCCGCTCCAAAATCCGTTACATGATTTTCATTTAAATACATTCTGTAGTTTTTGTGTGAAAGAGTAACAAAGATGCATCCATCCTCACTTTTCGCGTTTAATAATATAAGTTGGATTTCTATTTCTAACTTCTTTTGTTTGTTCTCTATTACATGATTTAAAGACCGGGGGTTCTAGATCGCTGCGAGTGGTAGCTAATGGTCAATCTGCTGAACAAATTGCCTGGCACTAACTGTAGGTCTACGGTTGGACCAGTGGCATTGGCGAGGTCATATCAATGTAAGGAAAACGTGAATTAAAGTAGGTACTGCGCGGTATTGCTAAGGTCTAGACTCTAGATAAAAGACAGATCTAGAAATATATTATTTAGTTTTTTTTATAAGTTGTAGGGTAAGGCATTCTTCCTTTGAGTATCTTTCGATATATGGTCGCAGACTGTTTTGATGCCCGAAATCCGCCATATCGTTTTTTTACCCCCGACGAAAAAGAGGGGTGACATTTTGTTTTATCACTACATAGTATAAAATAAAGTCGCTTTCTCTGTCCCTATGTCCCTCCCTATGTCCCTTTGTATGCTTAAATCTTTAAAACTACGCTACGGATTTTGATGCGGTTTTTTTCAATAGATAGAGTTATCCAAGAGGAAGGTTTATATGTATAATACATGCATAATATACTTAAGGATAACCCACAATAACCATTTTCCCTCGGGCAAAAACAAACGAATGCGTATTGTAGAGTTTGGAGACAATCGATGAAATTGAAAAAATTTTACCTACTGGCAAAGTTACATAAAGTGCCCAAAATATAGCCTACAAAGGTTAACGCTCGTAGTGGATCTCCAAGAAGAACATAGTAATAATCTTGGTCCAAGAAAACAAGGTCTTCCCATTAGGCCACATGACTGACACGAGTCTACGTCATTTTGCGCTGTTCATCCTTGTCTATTACACGCATTCGACAAGTATGAATAGGCAACGTAGAAATGACGTAGGCTCGTGTCAGTGACGTGGTCTAATCTTGTTTTTTTGGACCATGGTAATAATGATATACCTACCGTGCACAGCACAAGAGCTACTAAAGGAGCAGAATTTTTACAAGCCGCTCTACAAATACATAGGTACATAATTTCAACAATAGGGCAAATATAGAACTCTAGAGAACTTGATTGAATATTCTGACAATGAATGAATGAAATGAATACGGCTGAAAGGACTTGGATCCAGGCTAGAAAAAAAATATTAAAAAAAGAAAAAGAGTATCAAATTAGGTAAATCTATAGAATCGGGGTTACCACGATGATTTTTTTCAAATTTGCCGCGTTTTCTCATTGTTTACTTTCAATAGCCAAACTCTAGTATGCAATACTGTGTGTGGCCTTAGTACGCACCGTGCAAGTTAAGCACCTCAGTGATTTACCAGTAGGTCAATGCGGATTGGTCATAAAGGCGAATGTTATTGATTTATTGGGCCAAGGGAATACACATGTTTTGAATTTAATTAGTGCTTTATTTTATTTTTCTTTTTTCTTTTTAATAATGCGTAAGTTTAGTATATTTTTTGCTTTTATGTTCCAATTCATGGGTTCTGAAGAGTTCTGATGGAATTTTATGTTACTTTTTATAGTTTAATACTTTTTTTTGTGACGGATAAAATACAAATTTACTTTGTAATACTACTCCATTACCCTTCAGTTTTCCTTGTCAGCATAAAGGTTGTCTGAAAGAGATCGCTGATAGCGATAAGGCCGGCTTTGTGCACAATTTACCGTTTCTTTGTACGTGTATGAAATAAAGTATTATCAGCTTACTCGTACTTATTTATGTTACTCTATTTTTTTATTAGATTAGACTTCAAGAATATCTAAACATAATTAAAGTTATCTATCTATATCTATCTATAATTGTATTATAACTGTAGCGATCAAATGTCTCTACATAAAAAGAATGATAAAAACCCAATCAGAGGGGTGGTGTAAGAAGTGAAATAGTACAAATCTGGATTTTTTATATAAATTTTGTTCTTCTGTCTGTGTTTCTGTCTCTTCAAAACTTTTTTTACGTTAACTTATTCAAAATTTGTACGTGCTTATTCAAAATTTTAGATTTAGATAGATTTTCTTGTTCAAAATCTTAGATACTTTATAAGAGAGAGAAAATATCTCATTCCTACAGGAAACTGAACAGGAACTATTTACAGTATTTACCTACCTTTTTAATTTATCTGTATCTGTGGTATTGGAAAAACAATAAATAACTCTTGCTTACGTCACTAGAGCGCCCTTGAACACACCTTTGCTTTGTAGGTTTTCCTTGTCTCTTAAATCGTTTTGTTTTTATAGAACGCACAAGACATACAACGCATAAGACATCTTTTATTTATGCATATAGAACGTTTGCTTTATGTTAATTTTATTTCGAAGAATCTAGGTTCGATATCCGATAGTATTAGGTACCTAAAGAAACTAAATACTAAAGAATAGAAAATAAATCAAAATCAGTTAATAAACCTTTATGTATAAATCTGTTTATAAACATAAATTATAAAAAAAAAATATTTTTCATAACTTTCATCATCATCGTGGACTCCTAAACTAAGCGCGCCTTTTTGTCTAGTTTTTTGCCTATCACAACTCTGTAAGTAATATATAGTAATCGAAAACTGACATTTCCTTAAAAAAACGCTTTTTATAAAAATATAGATTAAATATAATATTTAAAATACGCATACGGGGAAATCACACAAAACAATAAGAAACAAATTATATTTATCCATCCAATCGGATGATTAGTCAGTACGACTGCGGCTAGCGTAGCGCACGGACCGGTCAAGTCAATGTTACCAACGTAACAGAATTAAATTTTGTAGTGACAATCACGAAAAATAATATTAATAAATAACAGTTACGGATACTGCAGTGACTATGATCGTGTTAGTGACGTGTGTAGTGAGATTATAGTGATTTTTTTAGTGGCTGTGATAGCGATAAGGTTTTGTTTTAAATTGGTGAGTAAATAACGTAAACACGGAAAGAATTGCGAACTAAAACAAAGCGTAGGAATTTAGCATTTATTTGGAAATTCTTTAGACGAGTTGAAATCATTTATTTCAAAAATAAAAAATATATAGATAGTTAATTTAAAGTTCTTAACAATTATGTTACTTTATATCTTAAAATAAAACTTTCAGAACTTTCAAAAAACAATACAATAAAATAAACAAAAACGAACATTTTAATTTTAGGGTATCAAGGTAGGCCTGAGCTCCCCGGTGGAGACATATCTAATATCTATGATATATAGATATACAGATAATAATAATTAAATGATGAAAGTATACTAAGATTAAACAATATTGTACTATTTCTTAAAATAAAAGATTCTATTATTATTAATTCAAGTGATTAGTAATAATCACTTAAAGGTAGAGTCAGTGAGTCGTTGAGGTAATTCTCACAATAATATATTAGTCATCAAAGAGTTATCTATTAGTATCAAGTGCAATCGGAATTGATAAGTAAACAATTTTGTTCTATTTAGTATTGAAACATTTTATAAAGAAATAGATAAGGTACCTCATACAGCTTTAAAAGCTACAAAAAAAAGTACGTAAAAAATACCTAATATTTCCATCGTGAGCTTAGCGTAGATAATACCTTATTGTTCGTTAGAAAAATTATTACATTTATAAGTCATATTGTATGCGTAAAAAAATATACGAAATATTTTTTTCATATTGTACAAAGTAATACGGATAATATGAAACTGAAGAATATTATAAAATGCTAGAATATCTCTATTTATTTGTCTGAGCCGTCTTCATTTACATCTAAACGGCCTGGCGAGATTGCGATAAAATAAGATCATTGTAAATTAAATAGTTGAAGCAATTTTTTGACAGTAAAAAGAAAAATTAATACTTAACTCTGGAGAAGTGGATAGACTTAAGCGGGCTCTACATTCTCCACAAAACTAGAAGAGACATGCCCAAGAATATAGAGCAGTGGTCGGACCACTGGTGGTCCCTGGAGGCATTCCAAGTGGTCCGCGAAGCAATCGTAAACAAGTGACTTGACGTGATGAGATGAGATGAGTCTAGTAGACACAACGCGAACCGCTTTATTTTGACTTTTTGATAAATTATAAGAAAATGAGTGTTAGTAGTGTGTTTCTATTTCTATATTATTTATTATAGTAGTAAAATAATGTATGTTTTATGTATAGGTATATCAAGTTAATTAATTTGTTTACATTTAAGTACCTTATAATTAACAAAAACCAACTGGGTGGTCCCCGGCAAAATGGAAGTTTTGAAAAATGGTCTCTCATGCAAGGTTAAGAACCAGTAGTGGAAGGTATTGGCCTATATTCGTGTTGTCTCACGTATATTGGCCTTTCGACAAAAGTTTTGGCTCTCGGCAAAACTCCAGAGTAGTGTAGAACGGGCTTTATACATTGATGGAGCAATGCCACTCTGCATTTTACATTTTACCCCCTTTTTCTTCGTTCACACGGCTAAGCTCCCCCTATTAGGATGTTGCGGTTTCCTCTTTATTTCTTTACTCTAGAAAGTTTAGACTAAAATAATACCTCAAGGTACATTACTCGGTTCTAGAGGCAATAGTTTGCACGCAAATTCGATTCTTGCGGTCATTATAACGTAACCAAGTAATTATGTATGGTCATGACTATGACAGTTATAAGAGCAATCTAAGAGCGTTAAGAATATTCAGATTTCTCGCTTAGATCGCCAATATTTTGTTTCACAACACTTTCTAAAAAAGGCGAAAGTATTTTTGAAGTATTTATGATGATATTTGCGTGACATAGTTGTGTTCGCTTGATATGATGTTACATGTTGTTATATATGTAAGTTTGAAAGTTTGTTGCATCGATACGTAAAATGTGTTTTTTTTTTCCTTTTGAGGTAACTTTGACAGTCTTGGGGATTATTTTAAACTAGCGACCCGCCCCGGCTCCGCACGGGAAAATGGTTATTGTGGGTTATTCTTGAGTATATTATGCATGTATTATAGATATAAACCTTCCTCTTGAATCCCTCTATCTATTAAAAAGAACCGCATCAAAATCCGTTGCGTAGTTTTAAAGATTTAAGCGTACAAAGGGAGGGACATAGGGACAGAGAAAGCGACTTTGTTTTATACTATGTAGTGATGATAGTGATAGCGTTAAAATACAAATACAAATAAATATTATTGCACATAAAACACACAAATACAGTGCATAAGAGAAGGTTAGAAAATGCAATCACCAGTCATATCGCTTTAAGCGATTTCTTTCAGGTAACCTTTGGCAACAAAATACTGTTCCTAAACTTGTGCGGAGCTCTTGTGACATTTTTCAACCTCACGTTAAATTATATTATGGCGGCATATTAGAATGTGTAACAGTATTATTATAGTCAGTTTCATATTAATCCGGAACAAATTCATTGACCTATTTCTTTTCTTGAAAGTTATTAAAAACTAGCTGTACGCCCGCGTTGCTTTTTTTTTCGTTTTTTTCTTACCTTTTGAACCTTCCCTGGACTTTCATGAATATTTCAAGACCAAAATTAGTCGAATCGGTTCAGCCGTTCTCTAGTTTTAAGCAGACTTACGAACGGCAATTCATTTTTATTTATATAGATAGATAATGTAACGCCAAAATGTCTGGCAAGGTTATACGCTCACCCCGCCTGCGCCTGCGCCTTCTACGCACCATCCTTCGCGCAACCTTTCTCGTAGGTACCTAAAAAAATCCCAAATCTTGTTTTTGCTTTTTGTATAGAGACTCCTAAAATTAAATCGATTAACAATAATTACCTATACTGATTTATAAACTGCATGACATCATCATAAGTTTAGTGTGACACTAATTTATTCATTTGACAGGTCATTTTGTATAATTCTAAATCTTTCTTATTTATCTAATGGAGTCAGAATTTTAATATTATAATTACGATTGTAATTACTATGCGTGCCAAATAAGAATAGGATCGCGTTTGCAGCTAACGTCACGAGACAGATGTCAAAATACGACAGAAAAGTACGGTCTACAAAAAAATCTAATGATATGAAATAATTAATTTGAATTAAATGATAAGAGATAACACAAGCACAAAAAACAGCAAAATAGTAATATTATTACTGGTCGCACCGATAGACGCGTCTGTGTTGCCAGATTATGTGGATTTTTGTGATTTAGGTTACCTCGAAGAGAGTTGGCCCCACTGAAAATTCCTAATATGATTCTAATAATGATTATTTTGATTATGTTAATTAATAATTTAGGTATGCAGGTATGCATAAAAATCACGAAAATTCACATAATCTAGCAACACGGACGCGTCTGTCGGTGTAGTAATAATATTACTATTTTGCTTATTGTTGCGTTATCTATAAGATTTAATCTATTGAAATTAATTATTATATATGAAAATTATTACATTTTCTTGCAGACTGTACAAAGACATTTGGTGACATTTGTCTCGTGACGTTAGCTGCAAACGCGATCCTATTCTTATTTGGCACGCATAGTAATTACTATATTAATCACGTATTATTAACCTGGACTATTGCACGCCCGCATCCTTTCTTGCATTGTTCATCGTATATTCCCGTAGGAACATTATAATTTACTACATTTCTTTACCTACAATATTACTTTCCCATTTTTTACTAACATTAGAATAACGATATCGTTATTGGATTTTAAACCAATTATTAAATCCTTATAAAATAATATTATGATCTACTTTACTTGTTTCCAATAACAGTTCAACATAACACATCGACCTAAGGCTTGTCCGCAGCAGGTAATCTAATCACCAAATCGCACACCCCACGCGTCACGCTCGCTAAATATACACAATGGAGCACTGTTATACACACTAGTTTTCACTGGTGAGCACGGGGCTTTATGTGGCAGTGTGTACGGGCCTTTGTTTGACCACCGCGGCAGGTTTTGGCTTACTAGGACAGCCTGAAACAGTCTAAAGCTGGACTAGGCACTTGGCTCTTGCAAATCTATCTATTTAGACCACTACTGGACATAGGCCTCTTCTTTTATTTGCCTTTCACACCCGCCCTGAGCTTTCCTGGGCCACTGTTTACCCACAATAGTAACACTAGATTTCCGCGTGGGAATGTGGAATTTCGTCGCAGTAAAAGGTAGCCTATGTTCCTTCATAAGGTCTATTCTATCTTTGTACCAAGTTTCATCAAAATCGGTTTCGTAATTTCGGAGCCTATGCAATTATTAGAAATACTTATTTTAGGCATTTTTTTACACCTTGGGTTGAATTCAGTATTGTTTTAGTAAGGACCCCTTTTTTAATATAGAATGTAACCTATGGTACCCGGGGAAAGTGCAGCTTCTCAACAGTAAAATAATTTTGAAATCGGTTCAGTTGTTTTGGAGTCTATTCAATGCAAACAAACAAACAAACCCTTCTTACCCACCGTTCACCTGGCGAGGCTACCCGGGTTAACCGTAGAAAGTTCTTTTTACTCGAAAGTTATGTGTTATAATCACCACGTATGGTACTTACTTTGATTGGGGATCGCAGTTGTTATTGTTTACATAGGTAAACACTGCTAATTCAAAGGGTTAAGAGTTGATATAGCAGATGTCATCTTTTCTTTAAATGTTGTACACATTTTTATAAGACGGAGATCGAACCTAGGTCTCAAAAATGAGAAGCAAGTCCTAACTGTTACACCATCGACATGAGGAACATCAATAAATATATCAACAAGGTGTAGAATTTCTTTAGATTATTATTTAATTACGTATTTCATTTGATGCTTCCGAGTTCTCTCATAATCTCATTGTTTCCTCATTACTTTCACTTTCTAGATCATTCGATTTATCACGCTAACTTTTATTGTATGTATGCCTTTGCGTTTTTTACTTTGATCTCAAACCACAAAATTTTGAATAGTAATGCCTGCAAAAAAAATAGTAGCGTCTAAACTATTACAGTGAAATCAACATTGAGGCACATAGTCCTAAGGTTGAACAATCAATCTTTGTACCTATGTTGCAGAATGACAAGGTCTGTTTTCTTTTAATAATAATAATAATAGTATGTGGGATATCTGACCCTAAACTAGGCAGAGCCTTGTACTATGGGTGTCAGACAACTGATATTCATACGTTTAAAAATATACAACATCCAGACACAAGTGCTCATCACACGAATGTTTGCCCTGGGCGGGATTCGAACCTGCGACCGTGTGTTTCGAAGGCAGACGCACCGGTGACGTCAATAAAAAAAATGCTATTTCTTTTGCTGTATTTTCTATATCGTCTAAGACATTATTCACATGACGTACATTATTTTAATTAAATAAGTAAACCCACAGAACACTACCTCAAAAGTCGAAGGTGCTCGAAGCGCGATTTTCTTTTCTCTTTGTTTACCACAAAGAGAAAAGAAAATCATTAGACAAATAATTTTACAAGAGACATTTTCGTTTTGTTTTTGTGTTCATTGACTTCCCTTAGTAAAGACTGTACTGGCAACTTCATAATTAGTAAAATTAACTTATCGGACAATTTATAAACTGTATAAATCAATTAATTAAAGTTAATTATTTGTTTCATAAGAAAGCACAAAAAGTGATACTTTCAGGTAAGTTACAAAACTACAATAAAAATTCGAGACCTTTTATTTAATTGAGCTACGCTTGTGTCGAAAAGGTACGACCAATCAAGCTTCACCATTTTTGTCTGGGTTTTAGCTCAATTAATGAATAATCTGATACCATTTGACCCAATCTACATATGAGGTCACGACACGAACCGTTTTTCTGTCAAAATATTAAAAAATTGAATTCCGAAGCATCATCCAAGCGTATCTAAGAATTTCTTGCCAGTTCTTGCCACCCACAAATTCCTGTATCGCCTTCCGGGACCATTTTATCCTGTTTTTTCTCATCTCCCATCCCGGCCACGTGACAATAATTACAGGCCAACGGCCATATCTTATATAGCCTTTATCCGTAGGCTTCTATTGCTTTGATTTTGGTAAATTATAGATGCGGTAAGGAGTGAAAAGAATAAAATATTTTTCTAAGGTATAGAAATAGTTCTATCAGTGTTCGTTTATTGTGAATTTATCTGAAAAATGGTATTAAAATTTGCTACCTATAAGACGACTGAAAGGACTGAATCGCTAGTATTTATGTCCTGAAGATATATATAAAATCCTTGCAAATTCTGCTAGCATTTTCTTAGACTCACCTTTGATATCCCCAAGGCCGTCTCCATCGCCGTCCCTGAAGAAGTTTTAATTGCTTTTTTTTCTCACGATCAGAGAATCCTGGTACGAGAATTTAATTAGACTGTTTAACTGTTAAACTATTGAGTGAACAAAATATGTTTTATGTTTTATATTTTGGCTATAATAAGATGGCTATAGCGAGATAAAAGCAGGCAGACGTGAACTAAAGTTCAACCAAAACTGTAAACAATACTATTCTTTCCTTGACACTTTTGATTTATTCAGTATTGTATTAATTTTATTGTAGTCAATTTTAAAAAAGTACAAAAAAGTAAAGATCTATATACTAGAGAATAAATCAATACGTTTTCAGTTAGATTAGTCAAATAAAAATACGATTATTTCAATACAAGGTTTAATAAACTTCGGATAACATATCTTTATAATCGTTTCTTATCTATCATTCAAGTGCGGGAACGCTGCGCGTGCGTTTATCGCCGGTCACGATCTGGGTATCGCTTCGTGATACAGATTTTTTGTTGCTCCCAAACTATACTTACGCAAGTACGATATTGTTTGGAAAGTACAGACGTGCTTCAACGGATGAAGTTATTTTAGTTGCCATTGCTATATTAGGATTATTGCTGTTCAAAGTTTCAAAGACGATTTATACTCGTAATTTCTATAGTTCACGTCCGTTCCAATTCAATTTTATTTCGTTTCATTCGTGCATAATTATTTTCTGATGTACCTACTAATTAAAATTAGTAATCATAAAACTGTAGAGGTCAAATGTCTGTACATAGAAAAAGACTCTGGTGGATGTAAGAAGTAAAATAGAACATATCCAGATAATTTTCTTTTTTTTTGTTTCTCTGTCTGTATGTACGCGTTAATCTCCGAAACTATTGGACCGATTTGAATGAATTTTTGCATGGTGGTTCTTTACATTCCTGGTCAACATCTTGGATACTTTTAATCCCAGAAAATTAAAGAGTTCCCGTGGGATAGTTAAACATTACTACAGAAAAGTCGGAAAACAACGCGGGCGTAGCCGTATTTCCATGATTAAAAGGACAGTTGACCGCCCCTCGGTTTTGCCTGCATATTTATTTCTTCCCGCGGAAATGAACAGATTTCCCATTAAAAAGATTTCATACAAACCTTGTCTTAACAATAACAAACACAACCAAAAATAATCCCTTCAGCCGTCTACAAAACTTCAGCTCCGTAAAGAGTTTCGAAGTAAACAGAATATTTTCTTTGTTCGGCACTGCTTTCGATAGAAGAACCAGTCGTGCTGGGGTGATGCGCAGACAAATACTTTTCAAAAATGATGTAGATAATTTTCAGTCTGTAAAACTGAAATACTTTAACGATACTAATAATCTTTTGATAATTTAGTGAATGTATTTAGTATGTAACAGCTGAGAATTTTTTTAATGGATCGGTTAAGAATATAAAAACAAGTTGTAGTTTAAACGAAATCTGTATTATAGTAAATGTTTTTTGATGGCTGTTGAGCGGTTTTGTGGTAAATTAGGCATAAAAAAGTGGCCCCATTACATGGTTTACGTACTTACATTAGACGCCCCTTTTTTAAGATTCTGAGAAACTTATAGTAACTGCTGTCGAAGTTTAAATAATGTTTTTTACTCTATCACTATCACTACATGGTATAAAACAAAGTCGCTTTCTCTGTCCCTATGTCCTTATGTCCCTATGTCCCTATGTATGCTTAAATCTTTAAAACTACGCAACGGATTTTGATGCGGTTTATTTTAATAGATAAAGTGATTCAAGAGGAAGGTTTATATGTATAATACATGCATAATATACTTAAGGATAACCCACCCACAATAACCATTTTTCCGTGCGGAGCCGGGGCGGGTCGCTAGTTTAGTATAAATTAAAAGGTTGAATACGTGTTGATTTTTTGAAAACTATTTTTATTAGGACTATTGTTAAATTAAACTTAAGAGTAGCATAAACATTTAATTTTAGTGGGATAATGGACTCAACTATTTCTTTAATTTTCAGCAAAATGTCCTTTCAGTATATTTTATGCCAAGTAGTCGTTTAGATCCTGTATGTATGTATATGTCACCGTAAGATTATAAATACCGTTAGATTACAATTTAACTCGCGTGATTGTAAACTGTCGAAAGATTGTGAACTAAACGTACTGATTACAATTTAACAGATTATTTTTCGATAGATTGTAATCTATCGAAATGATACTGTTAAATCACAATCTGTCACGCGTTAAATTGTCAACTGTCCAAAAGCTGTTCCTGATTGGTCGGTCTTACAGCAGGCCGTTCTATGTCCATACAGTTGGAAATAAACCACAGGCGTGTCAGTTGAATAAAATTAATGCACTTTAAGACTTGTGACATCAAGTATTTATGTATTATTCAGTAGATAATCAGTAATTTTGACATCATATTATGGTATGTTTTTGGAGACTTACACTAACACATTTATCATTCAAACTTCTATTCTTCGATTAATCATGGATTCATTTTACTTCCACAATAATTTCATAGAAATTATTATAAAGCAGTGAGTTATTTTCAACACGAAATTAATTTAAATTCACTTAAACACAGATTGTTTACATTAGATAATAAACGAAACAAGAAACAAATATGGCGGCGCAGAGCATATGACGATCAACCAATCAGCGCGCGAGATGCGTTCCATCCTATGCCATTTCAAAATTTGGCGGTTTAATTTCGATAGATTACAATATATCGAAAAATAATCTGTTAAATTGTAATCAGTATGTTTGGTTCACAATTTTTCGATAGTTTACAATCTCGCGAGATAGATTGTAATCTAACGGTATTTATAATCTTACGGTGACATATACACCCTTTTATACACGATATCTAGATCTACAATACAATACAATATAGGTACTTCGTTAACACCAAAATAAACAATAGGTACACAAGAAAACATTACAAAAACAGACAAGAGTCAAAAGACTGGCTTATTGCTAAGTTAGCATTCTCTGCAAGGCAACCTTACCTTCTAGGGGCTTGAAAATCTACTTCATACCTACTTGTCGGATTCCTCATTAATCATATCATCACATTCTTAAACATAAGTTTCGGTGTATCTTTCTTTGTGAATGCGATATTAGAGATATAACCGACTTGCCGGTAGACTGACCAGCGTGAGAATCTTCTCGCAGTCACTAGAGCGAGACAGAGTCGAGCCTTCTCTACAATTACCACGCGGCGCTATCGCTGAAGATGTTACGTTATTGTTTGTAAAAAATATTGTAAACATTGGTTTTGTTAGCTATTTAAATTAGCTACCGTAAATACAAGGTGCATGTAAGTGGGAAGATGTAAGGGGTTACTTAGCAATTACTGATAAGACATGAAGGTTTCACGAAGGTTAAGGACATATTCCGACGAACCGTTCTGTCGGCGAATCAACGTCTCGGCTATAAAAATCTTCTTTCTACCGAAGATCGGTGAAAAGTGAATTCTTTGAACAATTATTTCGATCAAGAGTAATTCTATATTCCGTGTTCGGGGCTAGTAAATAGGATATAGACTAGATCTATCCAGGAACCATAATGTGCACCAGAAGGCACGTAAAGCCGTTGATACCGGCTACTATCTGGTAATATAGTCACTACCACAGAACACTGGGTCGCTACACGAGCCATAGGTATAAGAAAGAAGCCCTAAGCCGGTCGGTTAAAAAATTGCTTTGTCGTTGCAATGTGACACTACCTGTTTGCGTAATTTTATGGCTTCCGATTCTAAGAAACGATGACGAACGGTTGAATGTTATTATTTTACACTAGCTTTACTAGTGTCCCGCCCCGGCTTCGCACAGGAAAATGGTTATTGTGGGTTATCCCTAAGTATATTATGCATGTATTATACATAAAAACCTTCCTCTTGAATCACTCTATCTATTAAAGGAAACCGCATCAAAATCCGTTGCGTAGTTTTAAAGATTAGGGATATAGGGACAGAGAAAGCGACTTTGTTATACTATGTAGTGATTTGTATAGATAAGTGGATTTGATTTCCAGCAGCTTTTGTCCTTCTTTGAAAACATATATATCCGACTTGAAAATCTTTACGTGTAAATTGCATTTTTCTCAAGAATTTCCTAACAAAAAAGCCTCTAACTAAGATATTTATGGCACCCCCACCACTCATCTCGTGACCGTGTTTTTCCTACTTAATTAATCGAGATAATTGTTATCTTATCAACTCGTTTGGTCTAGTATATGACTTCTTGTGTCTTTGCAGCCGCGAGCCGATGTGGGTGTGAAACCTGCGATCCTGTGACGTCATGAGAGAGCTGGTTTTCCTCGCCCTCCTGGGCTTGGCCGCTGCGCAAGGGCCGGAGAAACGTAAGTTCCATTTTCAAATTTTATTTTTTCTTTTCCACCTTTTTTTGTTTAACGTTCCGATTTTGAATGCGGATTGGAATTTATTTAAATAAGTGTATTTGCTTAGCTGCCAGTAAGATCTTGTCTGTTGAGTGTTGTTATAAATAAATTACAAGGAAGTGGTAATTGTTCTACTAATAGCTAGATAATTATAACGTTACGTAAGATTCCATAGATAGATCACGTGAAATATTATAGAATCACAGAGTACGTACGTACTATACGTCCTGCATGCTCGCCGCTTTCATGCTGGCAGCCTCTTTTCGCGTTCGGCTTTATAATTGTAAAAAGTAATATATATTTGAATTTCGTTGATGTCTAGAAATGGCCGTGGCCCGCTCTACGAGCCGGACGCCATTTTTATATTTCAAAAGCTCTAATTTGTAATTTCGTTACGAATAATTAATATATAATAGTTATTTTAACTTTTCATTTAATAAGGGCTCTCCCTCCACCAATTAGGGCCTTGACCGCGTTAGTTCGCGACTGTACCTATTTCAATATTTTAAAAATATAGTAACGTTTGAATAAATTAAATAACCCCCGCCACAAAACAGGTGTGCATCTGGATTGAGGGCCCATTTTTTAAAAGTTTACAAAACGATTTGAGATTTACAGGGAATGTAATAAAGAATAGTAAAAACATGAAGCACAGGGTCACGAATTTCTTAAACATAAATTGAAAATGAGGTGATTAAATAACTTGGGCTCTCAATCCAGATGCTCGGCTAAAGTGGCATAGTTCAATTTATGTTTTAGAAATTCGTGACCCTGTGCTTCATGTTTTTACTATTCTTTATTACATTCCCTGTAAATCTCAAATAGTTTTGTAAACTTTTAAAAAATGGGCCCTCAATCCAGATGCACACACAAAACAGAACTTGATCCTTTCAACGAATAGAAATGAGCTGATATTCTTCAAATGGCTGAAGATATTTTCTTGCTTCATAGCTAAGAACACTCTCGATTGTGACACTTTGCAGACAATAAAAACTAGATGAAAATCGGAGCATCCGTTTAGGAGCTACGATGCCACAGACAGACAGACAGACACACACATAAAACTCATAACACCGCTCTTTTTAGTCGGGGGTTAAAAATCGATGTAATTCTAGATTTTTTCCCAAAATATTATAAACTTGAAACACATACATACACGCTAATATACGTACGTACTTGTACATACGTAATCAAAGCATGTAATCACACAAAAACTATACTTCAACGGAAATGGGAAGTATAGTAATCTGTAATACGGAGTAAGTAAAGCAGAGAATCTAGAGATTCGTGGGAACGATTATAGACTCAGAACTGGTGACGGAAATGGGATTAGATTAAAAAAATACGTTAATCAAGATTATTAGAAGGCGGTTATTAAGATCGACCGTTGGTTTAATTACATAGCTGAACTTTTCTCTACCGAATACAGATAAAGGAATTATCTTAGGTTATATAAATATCTTTAGTCGCCTCGTACGACACCGAAGGAGTTGGGTGAGCCCATTTGGGTATATGACTTTCAAGTAAGCTCCGCTTTATAAAGTGGTAAAACTATATTTTATAAGGAAAATTAAAGAGGTTAAATATATCTAAATATATCTTAACCTCTTTAATTTTCCTTATAAAATATAGTAATTTACTTATGTAAAGATTATATTTTACATTAACCATTGTTGTACCATTTTTACTTTGATCTAAAATTATTATAACCCCAGACTAGCTCTGCGCCTCGCAGCATTGCCTGCGTTAACAGTTTTTTTCCGTCACAATGCGCGCGTTAAAAGAAAGCCTATGTCCTCCAAGGTCTGTTCTATATCTGTACCAAGTTTAAGTGGTTTTTTTTTTAAGTTTTTTTTCGTGGTTGAACGCGTAGCAAACAGACAGTCAGACAGACTTACTTACTTACTTTCACATTTATAATTTTATTAGTAGGAAGGGATATAGTGCAAAATAAACTATTTAAAAGCTAGAAATTACTACTGGTCGCGATGAACGTGTGTTTTAAATCCTGAAAACAGCACCAGCTCTCAGCCTAATATTAACCTACATTTAAGAATATGAACTTCTTTTTGAACGATGATCTTTTGTTCGAATTTTTTTATACTTATCATTATAGTATCATTTACAGTCGTCTACGTATTAAGGAAATGAAGAGTCATGAGAAATAATAAATGGTATTTTGTCAAGAGAGCGGTTTTTGTTGACTTTTTAATCTGCACTATCATCAGTCCAATTATTTGCTTTTCAACGACAGGTGAATGTACTAGAGGTGTATCATGATGTGACAGATTTTTTTATGATCTTTTGATACAACTCAGTCGTTTGCTTTGGTAAAAAGAAAGTAGGTATGTGTTCAACTGATCTGTTAATTTGTCATCATAAAAAAGAATGAAGAATTATTCGAATAAAATAATGAACAGCTCTGTTGTGAGTTATTTTCTCGCGGTAAAAACTGTAATAAAACAAATAATTATTAGACATCTCACACACGGCCAACTGACTCCAAACTAGGCAACGCCTATCACTACAATGACACAGTATAAAACAAAGTGGCTTTCTCTGTCCCTATGTCCCTATATCTCTATGTATGCTTAAATCATTAAAACTACGCAACGGATTTTGATGCGTTATTTTTAATGGATAGATCGATTAAAGAGGAAGGTTTATATGTATAATACATGCATAATATACTTAAGAATAACCCACAATAACCATTTTCACGTGCGGAGCCGAGGCGGGTCGCTAGTTATACATATAAAAATAAATAGGTATGTATAATTAGGCCCAAATTAAGGGCTACAGGATATGATGATGATGATGAGAATATAAATAAATACATACTTATATAAATATACAACATCCAGGCAAAGCAAGTAGATACAATTCAGGCTAGGAAAAGCACATCTGTATTCTAAAGACTTCTTCATTCTACTATACGTTCATACGGAAAAATATTAAGAATACCTCTCGTTATGAAGTGTTAAGCATAGTATTCATTAAACTAGTTCATTTTTGAAGAGTAGGCCAGAGGTGTGTAATGCGATTAGCTCCTACTTATCACAAATTGAGGCCGGGTTTGCTCGCTCTACTCAAGTCGGACGCTAACAAACAAACACTAATATAACATAATAAAAATAATGTTTATTTACTACTTAATATAATAAATACTAATAATAATAATAATTTATTTATTTCAAAAATATGTTTTGTAAACTTTAAAGGGCCTGTTATAGAAGGCATCGCTCTACTTTAAAACTAAATCTTAATATGAACTAATCTATTTTAATTTTAATTAAATACTAAAATTCAACGTAATGTAATACTTTAGTTACAAAAAAAAATGTTGTATTTTCCTATTTCTTTTTATGGTATTTTCATAAACAATAACATTTTTATCACTGTGACGAAACAAAAAAAAGAGAAAAAAACTAAATGATAAAAAATAAGTGACTCTAAATCGTTGCATTTTATTTTAATCCGAATCCAGTTAGCCGATTCATTTTGAAAGCGCAACAAGATAGACGCCCGCGTTTTTTTTATTTTTCTTGTTTTTTTTCTTCCTTTTCAGAAAGCAGTCTGATATCTTCACCAGTCTCTCTTTTACAATAAATAGAATAAACTCGTCATTTTAGATTACTATGCAGATGGATTTTCATAGTCTTGCTTACTGTGAAGGGCTTAATTTGGGATGGGACAGGATGTGAAGTTAGTTAGTTCAATGGGCTTATTTCCGCAACTCGACGTCAAGCGCGCCTATTTTGTTGTTTTGTGGAGATAGGACCTAGCACATTTTTTTATTTATTCTCTAAGGATAGGACGTTCTTACTCAAGTACAAATTTTTTGTTTGACGTCGCACTACAGCACAACTTTAATCGGTCGTGTATTTATTTTCTTATTTTATGTAGGTATATCGTGTTCTTTTATTATTATTTTTATTTCCTTTTTAAGATTTTCTTTTTTTTCTATAATATATTGTCTTTATTTCTATCGATGTGATCAGTCTGTTTTTGATTTTCTGTTATTTTTCTTATTGTTTGTTGTGTTGTATTGTGTTCTGTCAAATAAATAATCTCTAAGTCTATGTCAAAATTCAGTCCACTTTTCTGTTCAAAACAGTAACATCAACTGAAGATACCGCACCACAGAATAGATAATAATAGTAACTTGGAGTACCATCTTGACCAGTTTCGACCTTCAAGCCAGCAGTCTCGTCTTGATGCAACAGCATGACTCGGCACACACTAGAGTAGAGAACAATGCCCACAATGCCCCAACAATTGCCCCCAAATTGGAGTGCCATACCGCCCGTCGGTCGAGATTCTGATTGCTGTAAATCGTTCCCTTTGTTGGACTGATGAGTTCACTTGTTTCTTATCGGTACTGTTATAATATTTGACGGCCCCGTAGCCTAGTTGGTAGTAAGCCTGGCTTCGAAGCACAGGGTCGCGGGTTCGAAATAGTTCGAATCCCGCCCAGGGCAAACATTCTTGTGATGAACACTTGTGTTTGCCTTGTGTCTGGATGGATGTTGTATATTTAGATAAGTATGTATTTATCTATATACGTATTAAGTATGTTATCAACTGTCTGACACCCATAGTACAGTATTGGTTGTTATGCGCAACATGGTGGTAGTAGGTAGGTACTCATAAAACTGTACAACTTTTCTTAAGCAGCATAGGTTACAATCGCAAAATTAAAATGTCTTTGTACCAAGTTCCCAGTAGTTTTTGAGTTTATTTATTTCAAAAATACACGCACAAAAATACAAATCTTTCCTCTTTATAATATTAGTGTAAATAATTTTACAATATAAATACTTTATTGCCCGAAAACAATATACAGTTCGGACAACTTAGTACCTGCAACGTTAGGCAAAAGGCGGTCTTATTGTTTAAAGCTATTTCTTTCAGGCGACCCTACATTGTGAGACACATTAAACATTAGATGCGATTTTGCAACAATTTGCTAAGTTGGCATGGCCAAGTCAAGAACAATGTGCAGTCACCGCAAAGCTATCTTCCTTCCTTGTTCATTTAGCGCCGTGTGCGCCGGCGCCGATGCCCGTGCCGAATCGATTCCACCGCCCGTGATCGATTGCTCGAACCTGTTGTGGATTGATCCGTAAATCGGACGTAACGGTGAAATGTTACTGGCCAGTTTGTAGATTTAGCTTAAAGTGAAGCGCTGTAAATAAGTACAACCAGTTATGAACCGACAAATCCATCGAAACTTTAATGGTACAAGTTAAGTCGAAGCAGAGTCGAAAATGGTACTTCGACACTATTCGACAAAACACTACGCCGACATTACTTTACTTCGACATTGCCCGACTCCGAAATTAGTCTACTCCGACACAACACCAATCAGACATTACCAAGTAAAGCACCAAGTAAAGCAGGACTCTTCTTGTAGACAGCTGAAAGAATAGGCAGCAGCGTTTTTCTGTCTATATTATGAAGAATCGAATAAAATTATCTTTATTGAAGCCTGAAGACAACAAGGGATGTTGGCATGTTGATGAAGGCATGCTGTTGTTATACAACAAAGGATGAGGGACGAAAGTCCTGTTTTTCTCTCAAAAAAGGCTCTATTTCGTTAAAAAGCATTTTAAAGAATCTTGCTCTCAAAATTTCATAATAATACCAGATTTCTACATCCTTTTAGGCATATTTAAATAGCTGTGCCTGAAGACATCGCTAAATCCTTATAATAAAAAAAAGTAAAGTATACATGGAAGGATTGGTCTGCTCTAGTCGATTGCCAGTGCTTGTGATAGATGGATTGGTTATAGTTTTTCTACTTTGACTGGTTGCCTTCCTCTATTTGTATATTTGGTTTGCACTCTTTGTTATATTAATAAAATTGTATAAAATAATAGTTTATAAAGTAAAAATATTTTGAACAGATGCAGCGTCTGTGGAGTTTCTTTCGGCGAGTTCTTCTCCACAGAAGACAGCCAAATTTCTGAACTCGCCATAAAATAATATGTAAAATATCCTAAAGTCAAAAATAAATACTTTGACTATGGCTTTGACTTTGACATATTATAGAGCCAGTAGCAATAGTGCCTAATGAGTTAAACTTAACCATAACGACATGCATTATTTAACAGAATGTTGATAAAACATAATTGCGCAGTTTATGAGTACTTTTCAAAGTAAAGGAATCCTCTTGCATCTTTTTTTATTTATTTATTTATTTACATTTATTGTACACAAGAAAATTACATAATTACAAACATAAGGAACGACGACACAACAGGTACTACTTATTTCTAAAGAAATGTCTTCCAGTAGACCTAAGGAAGAGATAAAGATTGAAATACAGAGGTAAGACGTGCACAATAGATACAATAGATACATCTTAAATACCTACGGTCTCTTTTTTTGGAGTCAGAGAAAGAGAGAAAGACTGATCATCCAAGGTCAGTGCTAGCTCACAATCTAATACATGCTATATTCTATTCTAATACTTACATAGAATATAAAGTTTAAGTTCTTTTCCGTACATCCATCACCAGTATCATCTGTGACATCGATTCATCAAAAGCTGTTACTTACCAAGATTTTCTTTGTCTACAATTCTAAAGATGTAATGTATTATCATTAATATTTAGTCCCGCTGATAATAATAAATAACTGAGCGGAAAATTCAATACAGCAGAACAATGAAGTGATGTAATTCATGTCTACGAGAAATTAATTGTTCACACCACCGGCTTGTTGATCTGAGTTAGTATAGAGATTTATTTGAAAGAGATTTTTTAGAACTTCTATCATATTACGCCGCCGCCGCTTATGCTATGTATGCTAATTAGATTCACCATATAAATCTAATTTTACAAGTCTTTTTTTTATTTAATGCATTCCAGTATTTTCATTTCCATAGGATTGGACAAGTCACTAAATTCTCCAATAACTTAAATTCATTAATGACTGGCCAACTTTCATCTAGCCAGACAAAATTATTTCACGAGAAATGTTGTCATTATTTCGATATGGTAAAAGTATAAAGGCAACGAAGACAAAATATAAATATATGTAAATATAAAATTATTTTCCTTTTCCTTTAAACATCCCAAAAAGGACTAATTCAATTCAATTTCTTATTGAAAACAAAACATTAACCACCTGTCTTATTGTTACCAATTCAAATGACACTGATCAAACTGCGTATCAGTTTTTGCTTCACAAAATGACCTCTTTTCAAACTATTTGGAACATGTGTTACGTTTTACCTAAAGATAAATATGTAGACACACAATCATGTGTTATCATCGTAGGTATACTAGCTAAAAGAGGTACCAGTTTTATGGCCTCAGTGTACCTTACTGTGTGTTTTAACCATACGGTGAAGGCTGTTTTTTTGTACCGTGCGCTCCAAGGTTGAGCACAACTTTGCAGAGCGTTCTTAATTTGTGGCGTTGTAAATTTTCGTGTGTGTTAACTGGATCTATAAATAGAATCATTAAAGTAAATTCGTTTGTAGAACTTAATATATTTTGAACGGCGGTTATAATGAGAGCATTACTTAAATTAAACCAGTAAAACTATTTAAAGGGGATACTTAAAATCCCAGAAAAATCTACAAAATAAAATAAAATAGAGTTTCAGTAAGCCTTGCAACTTCAAGTGATCAAAAATGCAGTAGTATTTTTTGAGTAGACCAATAAATTGCAGTCTGTTTGTAAGTAATCATCATTGGTTCAAAAACACAAAACTTTTACAATAATCGCTTTTAGCAATGAATAGATTGGTCTCATACATATTATCTTTTGCAACCTTGGCAAGCTTTAAAGTTTTATGAGTTCTCGTATCAGTTCGTTGTATCAGTCCTCAGCTATGTTTAACAGGAACAATGGAATAGAATCTCCAAAGTTGCTTTAATTGCACAACTTCATCCAGAAATCAATTTCTTAGCTTACGGTGGTTCTAATTTGTGACAAGCGTGTAAGACGTGATCGTATCATCCGCCATTGCTGTTCACGCTCTGTTGTTTTCAGTATTATCATCTTTTGGATTTAAGTTATTCGCCTCGTCATGCTGTGAATCCAAAAATTACATTTCAAGTTCAAAATGTGTTAACTGTTAACCATTAGCAGGTAGAAGTTTATTGACATATTGCTTGCAGTGAATATTTGAAATGTTAAAATTTGTTGAACGTTTTATTTAGCCTGAGATTGATGCTCAGTTTTATTGAGTCCCAATATTTTGACTCCATAATTTAAATGGTAGTGCAATTACTAGGCACAGGGTTGTGGTTGATTCGAGGTCATAGCAAGCACTTGTATATGCCTGGTGTCTTAATTTTATTCTTTATTTATCTCTGCCTAGTGTGGAGTCAGATGGTCGTTTGTGAGATGTCCCAGACATTTATTTCATTTTATTTATATTTACAATGCTCCAACCTAACATAGATCAGTTAGCTAGTTTTGTGTTTGATATTCCTATGTATTTATTTACATGTTTTGCTTGATAAGATCTATAGTGACGTTTTTTGAAATAAAAACAAACCATTCCAGATATAGCAATGATTTCACCAGTTGCATTTCGTGTGTTCCAGGTCGTACGGGCAACATTTGCAATGTGGATATGGACTGTCCAGACAACGCTTTCTGCCGATTGAACAGCTACTGTGTCTGCAAAGACGGTTACGTCTACGCAGCCGTCAACAGCACTCACAAAGGATGTCTCAAAGGTAAATTCATCATTAGCATTTATATTACCATATATTACTTACTTCAGTTAAAAAAATAAACCAGTTATTGTATTTGATAAATCTATTTTTACTTATGTACCTTATTCTTCTTTTTATATCGATGACTCGTCCGATTTATTGGTATTAATCGTCAGGAAAAACAGAAGTTTCTAACGTATAATGATTCTAATGTCAAGCAATGCAGTCAGTTAACCTTTTGAAAATCGGCGTGCTTAGCCGAAAGCCATTTAAATAGCGCTCTATCTATATTAGCATCCCCAAAATCTGTTTAGACCATCACAATCTTTCATGTTTATTGAATTTAGGGTACCTAGTAAATAAATGTCCTCACGGGTATTAAACACAATCAGTAGATTATTTATACAGCATTTCATACAAATGCGTATAACCTGCAATAGACTTTTTATTACGAGCTATTATACGATTTTCTCACTATAAACTTTCCCATTTAATTTCGAGATCGTGTCTGCCGTGTACAGATACGTAATCTTTACATCAATATTTTTGTAATAAACTATCCAGTGTTGCCATGACGCATTTAGTAGTAAACATTAGCGTGTAAGATCATTATCTTTTGATATTATAAGACTAAAATACATATAGTTAAGTCTCTAATTGCTTAGCGGCAGGTACTGCAAAGAAATACTTTTTTATCGTGCTGTGTTTAAGTTGTTTAAGCTTAAATTGCTTAAACTGTAGGTAATATTTTATGTCAACCTAATGGTTTCGCTGACAATCATCTTCTGTTTTTTCAATCGTTTGAAACTATTCGCTTATTATATTAAAAGCAGCATCAGCTGAAAGAAGTCGATAAAAAACTTTGTACTAGTGTCGCAAAGTTAGCTGAAGGCTAAAGTGATCAAATAGAAAAAATATGTTTATGTAGGGTCAGGTGGTATACAGTGGCTCACTTTTTTTCCGAGTGCTGTAATTCTGCTTTAAAACATATTGTGGAAGTTTTAATTTGACAACTATATTGCTTGGTTATTCTAGTTTCATGCTACTAAGTCACTTTTCTCATATTACTTATGGAAAAATATATAAATGACATTTTCTAAAAACTTAGAAATGATCCATTGTGTACCTAGGGGTTGACACAGTGGCTCAGTACCGCATGTACAATGGATCGGGGTAGTACAGAGTGGTTACTAAGAATATATACTGACTTTTTGTCGAAAATTTATTTTCAATTGAATGTTTTTAAAGTTAGAATGTTTGTATTTATTATTTTTTTATAATTTAAGAGATATCTAGCAGTATCGTTTTATGAAAATTTAATAACTAGGAAATTATAATCAGAACATTATAATTTTATAGGTAATCGATGGGTAAAATCTACGTTTTATTGGTGTTTTTGTCTCCATTATATTGACGTTATTAAATAAAATAATACTAAACATAGTAGCTAGAATTCAGGAACTCACAAAATGTATAAAATACGTGAAGGAACCTATTTACTAGTTCTTCGATACCTAGTATAATTCAGGCAGATTTTGAGAATTATACATACAATCATCTATGAATAAATCAAAACGATTATTTTTCCAGTGCTGTATTAAAAGTATGAAAATAGTACCTATACAAAAATAGTAAAGTGCACAGTGAACCATGATTCACTGTGTACTTACAAGTTTTGAGCCAGAGTGCACTCCACGGCCATTTTGAATATAAATCTTCTTAAGAAAAAAAGTATTCTGTATTGGCCCACGAATAAAGCACAAATATACTGGTAATTAGTCATAATACGCGAGGAATAAACAAATATATCCATTCACAAGACTGAAACTGAGGTGGAACAAATCAAATCTTGCCAAAAATCTCAACTTTTTCCTACAAAAAAATTTAAACTCCTCTATAAAAAACAATATACAACATAGCCGCCACCCGATTGGTTTTGATAAGTTTGCATACCAAACGCTCTTGGAAAGTGAATAGCACAGACAGATATCATTCTTACTTCTTCGAAAACTGCCCCTGCTGCGCCACTGTTTCTGCTATAGCCACTGTATGACAACTTACCCTACCTATTATTATGAATAACCTAGTGAGCCCTAATTCTAAGACTAGGGAACCGTGTAGAAAAAGAGGACTCCATTGTGCTGAGATAAAAGAACTGATAGCAAATTAATTGTATTATACTTACAATAGACAGCAAAAAATATTTTTTTGAATTAACTGGTGGGCCTATCTTGTCCATTCTGAGAAGCAGTTCATCTAGGATCCAAATGGACGTTGACAAAAGCACTGCTTGTTATACAAGAGACTATAAGAACTTAGGACTGGACTTCGGCATTAGTTCCTTCTCTAGCCACGTTCATTTAGATCATTGTCGATGTCTAGCAATGGTGATGAATAGGACCTCTCCTTCACGATGTTTTAAGTTTTAACTGGTTAGACTGAGGGTCGAGGTTCTTTTGAACTACCCCTAGACGCGTTGAGACCCTTCAGGTAACAATGCCCGTACCCGCCGGCGGGGACGCAGCCAAAACCAAAATCAAAACTGAGCCCCTCAGGCGTCGTCTCTTTCACGATGTTTTTCCGTATCAACGCGCTAGGACTAGGTTTAAGGATCCCTTGAGCCGCCACTAAACGCATTGTTGGCACATGACTGACTACTTTGGGGTAGAGTAAAAAAAACTACTTTGGAGTAGAGCCTTTCGCTTCCCCGAGAGTCCGAGGAACCTAGAAAAGTTCGACTTTTCGACACAAACTTAGTCAATTCAAAAGAACTGAAGAATAGGACCGCAACAAATGATGTACTAAATTTACTTTTATACCATTCCAGAGGCGCGTTTAGGCGAGAGCTGCGTCCAACATATTCAGTGCCACTCCACCATGGGCGTCCATTCGGAGTGCTCCCATGGGATCTGCGCATGCACCGCCTCCGCCCATCTTGAAGACGACCGATGTTATGAGACCGCACGTGGGTATTGACTACTTCATTTGTAACCACTACCACCATTAATTACCAAGTTAATTTGTAGTCAAGACCGAACCTATTCCAAGCAGTGCGAAAGCAAATTACACCATCAAAGCGGCAAAAATATAATTATTGTATTGCAAAGTTGTTTTTGCTGCCGCTCTACGACCACAATGTATTATAAAAGGAGTACAATAAGCGCAAATAAATTTGTGATCGTTTGCACTATTAATTGAGACAGGTCATAAGGTCCGGTATTATATTTGAGGATTAGACATCATAATATTAAAATTGAATTAAAACATAATACATATTAAATTAACCGTCAACATTATCGTTTCGTTATTGGGATATCTGTTATGAGAATGTTCGTATTGTAATATATAAATAAATAAATAGATACTAATGAATGGATCATTCCTAATGTGACGTTATTTCTATAATGCAAGACCCCTAAAGACTCAATACTGTATCATTCAAGGAATTGTATGCCGTTTTTTCGAAAAGACTATGATGGTGTTAATTTGGTATCAGAACAGACTTTTATTATGAAACGAAAATTCAATTTTCTTCGACCAAGATGCTTACAGAGCTGTTAAGTGTAAAAGCTTCTGATAACAAAACAGATTTTACAAGGTAAATAAGAATTAATTCACACCTCTTCTATCTATAAAGACTCCATAACGTGTAACTTCCTGATAATAATCACGCAAGAACTAGACGTTATCAATTAAGATAAAAGTTAGTTAATATTTTTATATCTCCGTGTGTTAGAAGACACGTTCCTAGATGATTGATAGTAAATTGTTGTAACTTATTATCTATATATTATGTTTGATTTAAACTTCTCAAGAAAAAGATAAGATACATATTACGTAGTTATTGCAAAACTAGTTTTTTGTGTAGAATGATCCGTCTGCTAATATATCAAAAGGTATTAAAACATGTTTTTCCCACTTTTTATGGCCAATGTAGCTGATGTAAGTAAGTGTCAGCTTCACCAAAAGAAATGCATCATTATTTTCGTTTCACCAAAATTCCAAATAGTTGTCTTTGAATCTTCGATTTACCGTAAAGAGGGTTTTTCTCTGGTTTTTATAGATCAACCGAGGCCCAGAGGCTCGAGCTTACCTTGAAATCAGGGTGAATAGGCCTTCGCGGGTTGGCTTCACACACAACCTTTGAATTACTTCGCAGATGTGTGAAGGTTTCTTGACAATGTTTTTCTTCACTGTAAGAGCGTCGAATAAACGTACTTAAGAATACGAAATCGAAAACACATTATTGGTACGTGCCGAAGTTTGAACCCGCGAACTTCCAAATGGAAGTCAACAGCCCTAGCCACTTGGCCACCGACGCTCTACATCTCTATAATATCTTATCAATGATTAATTAACACGCTTTTATTAGCTTCATTTGTAACTATGTACGTAAGAAAATCTTGGAATCTTAATTTGAGCCACTTCCCGGTTTTCGATTAGGATGAAATTTTGTACACGCTCTGAGTTCTGGACACAGAATACCAAATAGTAGTGTTCTGATGACAATACATGACTAGCTAAGAAACATCACTACAAATCCATTACGGCGGCTGTTTGAAATCCACCCCCATGATATGGGTATCAATGAATGCTGTCAGAAAAACGAAAAAATAGTCACGTGACTTAAATCCAATATAGCAGACGTCCAAGATGACGCACAAGAATTGTGTTTTTTAGTTTTTTTATTATATTCAATTTTCTTTTTAAAGAGAAAGAATAAAAGTTGCGATCCTGTGGAGTTTCTTCGGCGGGTTCTTCTCCACAGCAGCGCACACATTGCGCTAACCTGCCCGTTCTGTTCAAACTCATATCGCATCGCCTCTTTAATATTTTAAGAGTTTGTTCATCATTAAAGTGAGACGGGAGCCAGTCTTGGTTTGAGCAAAACTTAGTAACTTTATTAAAAATTGACGTCGAAAAGTGATTTGTAAAATCTTACTTCGAATAAAAAAACCTTCTGATTTTGATTTCATCAAAGTAATGATATTTTTGCAGTAATCGGTGATCGATGCGTGGTCGACCAAAACTGCTACCTTGGGGAAACCGGCGCTGAAAGACAAGCCTTTTGCGTCAGGGGCTACTGCACCTGCCAGCTCCAATATAGCCCCAGGGATAATGGCACAAGGTATGTTATCGCCTGCATGTTTTCATTAGATTTAAAGATTGAAAATTCCTTATTGATTCTATGGATTTGTAAGGGGTTTTCACGTTATCCTGGAGAAAACTAAACTTAAGAGCCACACGCGCGCCTGCATATAAAGGAAAATGATAATCTTTATTATTGTACTGTACAATAACAGTAGTCAGCACATGTGGCTGGATACTACGAAATTATTACGAAATTCGCCCCTACAACTACGAAATAACAGCGGTCTTAAGGTCAAAGTAGCTAAAAATACTCTCGATTGTGCAAGGGCAAACAAAAAAAAACTAGATCAAAATCAACGCATCCGTTTAGGAGCTACGATGCCACAGACAGACAGACAGACTCACACGTCGAACTTATACGAGTAAATAGGTTGTACTGACATCATCAATGAATACGGAATTTTCCTCAGCTCCTAACTAAGCCCCTGTTATCTGTAACATCCTCAGATGCGTCCGAGACGCGTTGCTAGGCGAGCCCTGCGAAGACCAGCTGCAGTGCGCGGGCCCTGGGCTGGAGTGCAGAGGGACCTGCCACTGCAGAGACAACTGGGTGGCGCACAATGCCAGCAACCGCTGCGTTGAATGTAAGTCTTTTGTCTCTGGCACCCTCAAATTCGAGATGCGTTGCTCGCGGAAACGTATACCAGCTATAATGTGCTGGACTGCAGAGAAACCAGCCACTGCAGAGACAACTGGGTAGCGCATTATGCCAGCAACCGCTGTTTTCAATGCAAGTCTTTTGTCTGTGGCACCCTCAAATTCGAGACGCGTTGCTCGGGGAAACTTATACCAATTATAGTGTAATGGACTGCAGAGAAAATAGCCACTGCAGAGACAACTGGGTAGCGCATAATGCCAGCAACGCGTTGCTAAACCGTTGCAACGGTTGCGTTGAATGTCACTCCACAACCAACTTGTATAAATTGTCCAGTTGCTGGCAAACAATGTTAAAAATAAAGGCTAAAATAATGATAATGAGTAGTGATGTGATGATGGGGAGTGTGTTCGAATTTGGTAATGACAATGACTTGTTATCCGCAGCGGTGAAAGCCCTAGGAGACTTCTGCGAGTACGACGTGCAGTGCGAGGCGTTTGCGGGCACGCCCGATGCGCGCTCGCCGCACGCAGCGCTATGCCTCGGCGCAGTGTGCACGTGTGCTTACAACGCGCGCCAGGCCGGCGACCCGCCGCGGTGCTGGCCCAAACACAGGCCGGGGGAGGAGTGTAGGAGAGACGAGGTGAGTGATTTTTTCATAGTATTGTGCCGAGTTGGTATGGCTGCCTCGAAGTCATAAAACCTCGTTACTTTAAACGCACATGATCATCATCATCATCTCAGTCGAAAAGTCAAAGTCTCAGTTGTGGAGAACCTTGAGGGAGGCCTTTGCCCAGCAGTGGGACACACAGGGCTAATTAAGATTTGTAAGATAAATCGACATGAATCGTCGACATTGTATAATAGAAAAAACAAGTTTTTATTCAAGAATCCATGTTATATACACTTAGTGCGTACTTCCCAAAGTACTTCCCTCCCAGTGAGTAATCAGAGATATTTGTTTTGGAAATGTACCGCAATTTACCTACACAAGCTGTTCAGGCGTGAAAACGAAACACAATTTTATTGTTTATCACTTTATTTTTCATCATTTTAACTATCCTAAAATCTACTTATTTAAAAAAGTCATATACATCTTATTTACAGACTCCACTATCCTTTTTAACTTTACAAAAAAGAAAATATTTTAATAACTTTACCTATGATAAATAAAATTTAGATACCTATCTATTATTACACATTTCGTAAAACAAAAGTAAATACAACATTCAAGTTCATCACATTATTTTAAAATAAACTAAAAAAAATGCTCTAGTTTAAATGATTCTAAAGTAAGTACCTACCTACTCATTAACTTACTATCCCTAATTTTCTCCAGGAATGTGTATCAGAAGAAGACGAACCAGGTTACTGCCTGAACGGCCGCTGCACCTGCAAGACTTGTGTTCCAGACTCCAGAGATTTCGGTGGCGCCAGCACGCTTTCCCGCCCTCCCGTCATCGTGGCGGCCATCTTGTCAATCGCCGCCATTTTGAGACACTAATGTTAAACACGTTGTGATGCCACGAGATTATTTTTGTCAAAAGAGCAGCTAAAGTAATCTTGTATTCTAGTTGTGAACGCAGCAGGGACCTGAAAATAATAATTATGTGTATTTTCTGATAATGTAACAAGTTCTTTGGAAGGTATCAGCAAAAAGAGGTCCGAATACGTTAGAGTTTACGTGTGTGTGATATAAATGAGGCCTTAAAATAATTTTATTCAAGGAAATAATGTTACAGAAATCAATCAATATCAGGATTTTTCAACAACAATAATGTTGTTTAAAGAGTTCTAGAAACTTTCTCCTGAAATCGTTTTTAAAAATTGCTCCTTATATTTTTTTATCCTGAGCACTTTCTTGTTCGGGTAAGGATTTTTGTGAGTGATTGTCCGGACACTATAAACAATAAGCCAAAAACAAAAATCTTTCACAATCAGGATCTTTAAATTCGACTTTTTGTTATAATTTTCATAATAAGTATGATACTTATCATCAAACCTAGTCCCATTTTGGTACACTTAACAACAAAATAAATATCTCAAACTCCAAAAATAATAATAATATTGCACAATTTTAGTCTTAGGTCGTTGTTACATCGTTAGTAGTTTATTCAAAGTTTATAATAAGTTGTAAATAATATAAAATTTTGTTGTCTGTTGTTAAAAGTTTTACATAAGCGTAGATAAACTAATAATAAGAAATTTTCTATCTTCCACTACTTAGTAAACAGTATTTTTCATGTGCAATTTTATGTATTTCGAGATCAATATAATGGGTAGTTTTTATGCCAAAGAAATGTACACAGCATAATTTAAATATTGTGTAAATAAATTATTTATTTAAATGAAACTGATGTATTTAATTAAATATTACTTAGTTCCATAAATGTCCCCGACATGAATTAATGCGTTTTCAATTTTAATTATTTTGTGAAATAGGTGCCTTAGCCAAAGGGGACCACCAATGTTCGCTTCAATTACATCCTGAATACTATGCGAAGAAAAAAAGGGATTAAACGTCACCTGTCAAGAGCGCCTCACAGCCGGTGAGCTAGGAACCTCATTCGACTTGGAGGATGTCACCATTGGTATGGAAATGGTGGCCGGTATAGCCCGGCGCACGCTGGGCGACGCGGCTGCGTAGACGAGCGGATTCAGCGCGGAGTTCGCGTAGCCGAGCCACGTGCACCATTGCCACGTTGTGTCCCGTACGCAGTTGCAGATGGAGTCTGGAGAAGCAGAGAATTGTGTCCAAAAAAGTTGCCGTATAAATGGATAGATGGCGCTTGCTCGCATTCGTGAGGGTTTCGAGGTTAGCCCCAGTTAGCCCCCTATTCTGACCGGAATCTTCGTAATGTAAGAAGAGTGGTTTACTACTGGCCTACGGAAGCTTACTTAGATTTTTCGCAATATGGCAAAGTATTTTATGTTTCTGGTCAGGCTTTACGTAAAAAGTCAGAAACTATAAACCGAATCTTCATAATCTATTTAGAAATGGAAATCCTGGCAGAAGATAGTATAGTAAGAGTAAAACTGGTTGTTTTTCTACCAATAAAAGCTGAGCTCTTAGGTTATAAAGAGAGAGCATCACTTACCCATAGGCAACATGATGAAGAATGGACTCCAGCATAAGAGGAACAGAGACATAAGCATGATAATAGTCTGTGTGGCACGGCGCTGTCGGGGAATGATGCTGCTCCTGAAAATAATGCAAGTTTGGATGAAAGTGTAGTAAATTCGAAATTATCATACTACTAATCGTCGTTGCCAAAACAAGACCTCTTATGTGACGCCCTGGACGAAAATCACTTTTTTACACCATGTTGTAAAAAATCAAATTCTCCACCTTGTACAAAAACTCCCATGTCAATATCTTATATATTCGCAGAGGTACAGGCGACGATAAAAATCTCCCATGTGGCACTCGAAAATAATTGACAATCAAAATATCTCATGTGGTGCAACTGTGCACATGAGATATTTTAAATTTCGCTAAAATGATATTTTGTGATAATGATAAACACTTGCGAGGTTTTGGCTTGCATAGGTACTTTGAATAGACCTTTAAGATGGATATAAGCTACCTTTTACTGAGGTTATACGTGGGGAACACTAAAAGTTTTGCACTTCTAGCTAATCGGAACTATTCAATGAATTTTGAATGATATATTTTTGAAACGACTTGCAACCTTCATAGTAATAAAAAAAATTGGCGTGAAATCATGTTTTTTTATCACACATTAAATTTCAACGTAGGTACGCAATGAAAATGGCCGAAAAACCGAAAATATTTTAGAGCATGAAGGAAAAAAAGTTACGTGCCTAAAATAAAATAAAATTCTAAAATTTTTCTTCCTTCATGTTTTAGAGCGATGACTTTTTATGATTTTAAAAGTTCTCTCTCTCCGCAAGACTGCCGCTTGTCATCAAAATACTTTTGGGAGAGAAGTATCTTGTTTGAGCACCGTGAGGCGATGGTTTGCTGAATTTCAGTGAGGTCGGGTTTCTCTACATGACGAATTTCGTGAAGGGCAGCCTTCAACTGCCGTCAACGAAAATAATGTGGCTACTGTTAAGCGGCTAATTGAAGAAAACCCGCGGATTACCTATGAGACAATTCGAGGACTATATTGGGGATTGGTGTGAGCCAAATTCATAAAAGTTTACAAGAAGAATTAAAAGTTCGGAAACTTTGTTGTCGTTGGACCCCTTATGAACTGACAGCTGCAGAGCAGAAGCGGGCTCGCGTGGAATGGTGCTTCTGAAGTACGACCACGGATATTTTAATGCTGTTTATGACACTGTCACAGGAGAGGAAACGTGGATTTATTGTTTTAAATCCGAAAAAAAAAAACAGCCATCTTGTGTATAGGTGTTTGAAAATGAGAACAGGCCAACAAAAGTGAGGCAGGCGAGAAACGTTGGTATAAATTAGATCGCGTTTTTTTTCTCAGCTCGGGTCCCATCTGCACAATTCCACTTGAAGATCAAAAAAGGTGTTAATGCCGAGTGGTATTCTACCATTTATTTACCCAGGGTGTTAGAAAAAGTTTGCGAAAGACGACCAAAAAGCCGCGTTCTCCTACATAATGACAACGCTTCTTCACACACGACCAACAAAACAAAGTCATTTTTAGCTTTCGAAAAAGTAGACACTTACACACAAAGTACAACTCGTCACCCATCCTGCACATAGCCCCGACCTAGGTTTCACTTTTACCAACTCCGAAGAGGCAGTGAGTGATAGCGTTCAATCAGCTCATAGAAAACATACCTTCAGATCTGTGGTCTTTCTGTTTTAAAAAATGGTTCGATCGCATGAAATTTTTTTTTTAATGTATAGGGGAGTATTTTGAAAAACAATAAACATAATACTTTGGTTATAACATAATGGTTTTTTTAAGTTACGTAAATCATTTAGTGTGACCTAGCTACGTAGACCGACTATCATCCATTTTATGATTCTCTTATTTTTGTGCCTGGAATTTAAAACTGATTTGTGACTGAACTTCTTCTTTACTGAACAATTTATTTTATATTTTGTTTTTTTGAGAATGTCGACTTAAAATACGTGAGATTATAGAGGTTGATTTTATAGTAGTCTTTTATTTTTAGTTTCATAAAACCTCTTATGTTTCTAAAATTAGCAACCAAAACCTCTCATGTGCAGAAGTCGTGGAAAAAAATTAAAAAAAAGTGGATTAATGTCTCGGTATCGATACTGTAATAACTATAAAAAATGTCTGAAATATAGATACATATATAACAAAAATAAAATTGACATGCCTCCATACATTTTTTTTTCACGGAGAAGTTTTTTTCGATTTTCTCAAAAGTATCATCTGTGCACATACAAGGTCTTGTTTTGGCAACGACGTAATATTATATTAAACGCGAAAGTTTTAAGGATCATGGTCCAAAAAAACAAGGTCTTTCAATTAGACCACGTGACTGACACGAGCCTACGTCATTTTGCGCTGTTCATCCTTGTCTATTACGCCGATTCGACAAGGATGAATAGGCAAGGCAAGGATGAAGGTCGTGTGCTTTTTTTTAGTGTCCAAGTGTGTTTCAAAGTGTTGATGGTATTACCACAGTTAAGTGAAGTGCGCGTGAATAAAGTGATGGATCTTTCTTAGTGTTGCTAAAAATCAGTTACGGCATTATATGACTTTGGTTTAATTGCCTATGAATGGTTTAAATGCATGGAAATTCTATGAAAATGACTTACAATGTCCTCGCTGATTTCAACGGAGATGGGGCGCGCAGAGGCGACGGCAGCTGCGAGGGCAAACCCAGGTGAGTTCGTTTCGGCGACAAGTATCTAAACATACGAATAATTGAGATCATTCCACTTATTCGTAAATCAGTAGTAAAACCAAAAACTCCCTCACTAATTAAATATAGGTAGGTAACAGTGACGTGTAGGTAGTTAATTTTTTGGTAGAATTTTCTATCTTTCTCATGGTTTTAATAAGATCCTTAGGGATTTTCAGCAGTACAAACAAAGTCACACACACACAAACAAAACAAAACAAAACACACAAAAACAAAACAAAACAAAAAATAAAAAAAACACACACACACACACACACACAAACAACACACACATACATATACACACACACACACACACACACACACACACATTTTAAATTTCGTACCTAAATGTCAGGCCAAAAATAAATAAATTACTTTTTTCAAGCAAGCAATTTTCAAGCTTCAAGTTTACCTCTTAGAATTTAACTTACAATGTATTCTGCTTCGATTTATCTTCTCTACCTATATTTGCGGGTTTGAATGTTTTCTTTTTGACTTCTTCCTTTTCCTGCAATTCATATACAAAAAAGCTATTACTTTATTAAGCCGAAGATCAAAACTTCAAATGCCTTTCACAGTTCTTCAGTAGAGTAGTCAGCATACAACAACAACAGCCTCCGTGGTCGTGTGGTCAAAAGCTCGTCTGACGTTACGGAGGTTCCGGGTTCGAATCCCGGTGGGGATCCGTCGAACAAATATCACTTTGTGAGACTTTCCCCAGTTTGGTTAGGACATTGCAGGCTGAATCACCTGATTGTCCGAAAAGAGAGATGATTCCGTGCTTGGGAAGGCACGTAAAGCCGTTAGTCCTGGCTTCTATCAAGTTTAGTCGTTACACGAGCCATGTCAGAAGCCATAGACGGCTCAATAATTCTGACACCAGGGTTGATGAGGTAGGTTAACCTCGAAACCCACACGATATGTAAGTACCATGTGTAACCTAACACGAAGGGTATGGCGAACGATCTGCCTCGCTTCGCTTCTGCCATATCCTTCGAACGGGTGCCCCTTAAATTGCATAACATAAATATCCCTATTATGAAAATCCATAACAGACTTGCCATAACTTTAAATAGTATAACAATTAGAATCCATAATTCAAAAATACATACCATTATTTAGCATAACTATTAAAATCCATAATTGTATAATCTTTCAAAATCATAAATTTAAGATATTTTGGTAAAAATGAAGCTATGAGAAACAGCATTTTTGGTGATAAAAATAATAATTTAATATAATGTTTACTATATTTGTCAAATTTATATTTCTTAATTATTATACATATTAACAGTATTCATATTAAAGTTAGGGCTTTTAAATATATGTATTTTAAAATTATGGATTTTAATCGTTATGACATTTATCAACTATGGATTTTCGATATATACATTTTCAATTATGGGTTTTAATATAGACCCCCTTCGAACCTATACTATCCGAAGTAGGGGTGCCCTGAACTCCCGCGCTCTAAGTTCTTCAGTCTCAAACCACATAACTCGGAGAATGGGGAGCGTTCACTCGTCCCATAACCGATTTAAGTTGTGTTCTATCTTACATGTGTCGAATCCAGAGTTGGAGTTCTCCCCCGATGGGCTCGGATATTGGGCGAGATGGCCAGTGACCGCACTATCATGGCGTAGAAGAACAGCATCACAGCAGTCGGGATGTAGAAGGAGAATGACACGCTGGAGAATACGTAACTAAAACAGAAGATGAAGAGAAGATAAGAAAAAGAAGTAAATAAATAAGTAGAAGTTTTATTTGAGGAAAGAAATTTGACGTGTTGTATATACCTAACTACTGCAAAAGAGATTTTATCGTGATTGATAACTTGCATCCGTTTGGGGAATGTAACCATTTGTATGTAGGTACGTTCGAGAGCAGGTGAATCCGAACAAGAGCATTACAATTCTGTCCCTATTTACATTAAAACGATACAAAGTTCAAAACATTTATCGTACCGTGTACTTGACTAATAGGTAGGTACTCTAAATATGCTGTGAGTCGAGCGGTAAATTAAATAAGAAACTAAAATGAATAATAATGACACTCACCCCACATTAATATTAACCGTACAAGCTTTAGGCATCTCATCGTACACGAAGTGCTTCGGCGAGGGTATAAAGCCAGTGGGAAGGGCTATGATGACGCTGGCTGGCCAGATCAGAGCAACTAGGATCTTGACTTTCCTGGCCCTTCTGGACAGGCCAAATGGAGCTGTGATGCCGGACCAGCGCTCCCAGCCCAAAGCACAGAGGGAGAGGATGGATGCTGTACAGCAGAGGACGTCGAAAGTACTCCAACACGCACATAAGGTCCATGCTGAAATAAGATATATCAGTAAGGGTAGATTGAAGAATAAAATTAACATTTGAGTTTATTTCTATGTAATCAGTCTGGCATAAAGCATAAAGTGAAGTTTAGATTAATTTACATTTATTTATTGCAGTTAATCATCTTGTTAGTAGCTTATTTATCATTATTGTAAAAATTATTATTATTCTATATGTTCGTGATAGTAAATAGTTTAAATGTGTGTGTGCATAAACTTTTATTTACTTATATATATTATTAGGTGAGCATACTTTATTCGCTCAAACATCTTAAAAAGTTGGAAAACTTTCACTGAAAGTGATCCTACACTTATACCGACTTATACTAAGTAACTATACATTCCATATGATAATAACCATTGAGATCATGAAATTATAAGAAAATAAAAATAATAAAGAACCTCAAAACAGCCTGATACAATTGGTTTGAGGAAAAAAACAAGCCATGATTGACTCTGGTTGGGGCTTTCAGACGTCACGTGTTTAAAAAAACTATAATAAAAAAATAGTTTATAGTTTGAATTAAGAAAAATAAAAGACTCACGTAAATGGAACACAAACAGCTCCCTAGCAGCAGCGATTGGCAACACACATAACCCGACCAGCAGATCTGCCGCTAGCAAGCTCCTCAACGCGAAGTGCGCCGGCGCACGCTTCGCCCTCCGCACTGCCACCAGCATCACAGTGTTGCCAACAATGGTGGTCACCGTTATCAGTGCCATCGCCAGGAATGCCACCGCCCAGCCAGCGGTGACCTCTCCGCGGACTTGGATGGATGACATCGCTGGTAAGATAGATTATTTGGTCAGTCACCATCATCATTTCAGCTAATAAAAGACGTCCACTGCTGGTGAAAAGTCTGCTGCTAATATCTCCACGATGAGACCATAAATGAATAAATACATATGTGGGGACATCTCACACACGGCCATCCGACCCCAAACCAGGCAGAGCCTGTACTATGGGCGTCGATATACATCTCATACATACGTCCCCGGCTACCATAATTCAACACTCATTGTACAAAAGCCAGCACATGCGGTTGAACATTTACACTCCGATATTCACCCCTACCGCTATGCAATACGGGCGCTCTCAAGGTCAACATGTCCAGCCGCATGTGCTGGCTACTGTACGTTTTATACTAGCTGTCCGCCCGCGGCTACGCCTGCGTTGTTTTTTAACTTTTCCATGCACAGTTTCGCGTAGGAATAACATTTTTTTCGTGGTAAGAAGTATTTAAAATGTCGACAGGGGATATAAGGTACCACCATGCAACATTTCATTTCAATCAGTCAAACAGTTCCGGATATTAGCCCGTACGTACAAACTGACAAACAGAGAAACAAAAAATTTATAATAATTTAATATGATCTTACTTCACTTCTTACATCCCCCTGACTGCGTTTCTTTTCTATGTACAGAGTACAGACATTTAACCACTAGTTTCATTATATAGATGGTCAACAAAATAAATAGATATGTACCTGAATAAAAACTTGTAAAACTAACCAGTAAATTTAACAAAATACATCGGCATGATTCAAAGCTAGATGACGATTGCTAAAGCCTGAAAACTTTAATCAAGGTAAAGCTTGGAGTATAGTAAGTTAATAAAACGTACTTCAGTACTTACCTTTTAAATAAATAAAACTGTTGATTAAGATTAACCACAGAACTCATAGATTGCAATTATTGAGAACCACATCACATTAAAATTAATATTTTCAAACATTTTGATCACTAGTACTTTAGGTAAGAAAACATTTCTGTAAAACAGTATGTAGGGTACGTATTTTAATATAATTATTCATTTACTACAATAATGCCCATAAACCAAACAATTGGATATAGTCAATTCTCGTTGTATCAAATGAAGGGTAGATTTAAAAATATCATCAATAAATTCATGTTATTTGTGTTATTATGTCACTAATGGACGAAGGTAAGTGCTTTGACCACAAAAATCTGGACATTTATCCCTAAGAGTGGGTTTTCACAAGGACATTTAAGGTAATATCATGTACAGTTGGTACAGAGTAAATTGATTTGTTGTCACATATCATGACGCACACTTTATAATTTCATATTTTTCTAAACTTAGAAGTTAGCTCGGCTTTAAAACTAGTGAGCTCTACATTATTAGCATTTTTAACTTTAAAAAAGAGTAGCTTTATGCCGCGGCTCCGCCCACGTTAACAGTTTTTCCCGTGGGAATGAGGCATTTTCTCGCGGTAAAAGGTATGTTACTCAGGGTGAACGTTTCTAATGCTGAAAGAATATTTGAAATCGTCACAGTAGTTTTTGAGTTTATTCATACAAACATACACACTAAAATACATTATCACTACATAGTATAAAATAAAGTCGCTTTCTCTGTCGCTGTCCCTCCCTTTGTACGCTTAAATCTTTAAAACTACGCAACGGATTTTGATGCGGTTTTTCAAGAGGAAGGTTTATATGTATAATACATGCCTAATATACTGAAGGATAACCCACAATAACCATTTTCCCGTGCGGAGCCGGGGCGGGTCGCTAGTATTAAATACATTCAAGTGTGATTTTTTTTTTCGTTCGTTAACAGCTCTTAAATATCCCCACCGAGGGGCTCGAGCCTACCCTGAAATCAGGGTGAAATTAGTTTTACAGTATTTAAAAAGAAACACAAGTGATAAATTTATTCCTTTATTTATTGTCAGTTAAGGGGAAAATAAGTAACTTCATTCTCCTCGAAACTTTAGAAATCTTACAGAGAAATGCATTTTATTAAAATAAAGATAAAATGTAAATATTTACAAGCTTTTAATTACTAGTTTGATCTTCTGAAATAAACTGGTTTAAATTACATTTACCTAATTATTTGTCTAAATTACGAAAGGCACACGCGATTGAAGATCATTTAGTTTTTTTATTTCAGTGCCGTTTACAATAGAAAGTTGAACGTATTCATAGTGATTACGATATTGTTTTAATTAGGTAATTAATATAATTGATATTTAGCCAAAAAGTGTTCCATATTTCGTTCGACTATATGTCCAAAATTGTATTTAGTAAAAAGTTATTAAATTAAATTGACTTCTCAAAAAAAACCAATTATAGTTGAATAGTGTACAGAAAAATAGGCATTAATATTACATTGCCTAAGCGTTAATTTAGGAAAAAAATTGCATAATGTTTTCGCGGGAATTTTATTTCTGCGTCTTAAAGAATTTTATTTATTCTATTCATTACTTATTCAAAATGGAAAAAGCATAGAAAGATTTAGAAGTTTTGTTGTGAGTGTAAGCGCCACTGTAGGCTTGGAAAAAAGAAAGAGAAGTAATTTAATAATTAATGTTGTTTTGGACATAAGTCAATCTGCTAATGACATTTTGTACTTTATGAAGAACATTGGAATCTAAACATATTTTCATTTAATAAGAATGCATTTAAGGAAGCACATTTTCTCTTATTGTACCCTACTTACTTCTACAAACTAGTAATACACAATTATCACTACTAATTTCAAATCTTGGTGACATTTTTAGAAGGGTACGGAAATTGTTTTTTGAACATAATTTTGGCTCGTTGGCACTTTTGATGACACAGAAAAATCTTACAATAAAATCATCGAAACTAAATCCTAAATACTACGAAGATCATTTCATTTAATTAAATAAGTAATAAAAATGGAGATAAAAATAATATTTACAATTTAGGCGTAATTTCACGACATCGACAGAAGTTTTTCAAAAAAACTTAGTATTACAAATACTAAATTAAAAATATATTACACAAACTAATGTAAACCATGCAAGATTTCATTCAACAAAATTGAGCACGTATTTATGGAATCCATATTATAAATGATTTAAAAAGTAAAACAACTGAAACAGTTTGTTTAAAGCAATATTGGAATGGTGAGATCTTAGAGTACGTTTCGCGTACGTTGTGGAAAACATATTTTGAGAGACGACCAAGACACAAATTCTTAAATGTGAATATGATATGAAACATTTTTACCGTCTTTTGACCCGGTGTCCTTAAAAAATATATTCTGAATAAAATAGCGGTTCTATCAAAAATGGAAAACGCTGTCTCTCGAGAAGTAATGGAAGCAATCATGGAATGATTTTAAAAGCAAACTATATATTAATATGTAAAACTTCTAAAATGTCTTTTGTATGAGGCTAAAATTAATGCCTGTCATATTTAGATTTTTACCAGTCAGAAAAATATATTAAAATAATGAAAAACGTAACTGGAATAGGATTCTCATTTCTGGCTATAAATAAAATGGACAAGCATCAACTTTAGGCAATTATTCTTAAAATAAAGCATCCTAAAATAAAAAATCTACATACACTAAAGTACATCTAGTGCTAAAAGAATCACACATAAATAATTTCCTTTTCGCAAAACAATCTCTTAAGCGGAATACATTTATGACCATTTAAAAATGATTCAAAACATAGTGACACATAAACAAGTAAATAAAAACATTTAACAACACAACAATAGGTTTTAAGTGTTAGGTGTTTAGATGTTCCCTGTTACAAAATTAACCAATAAAGAACAAAGCAGCCAGTCGTCAAAAACAGGAGCATTTTTGTATTGGCTAATTTATAAACAGGGTGGAAAGTGTATACTAAAAAAGGAAACCTACGAAACAAATGTCAAACATGATTATGTTTGTCATATTAGTATAGGTTCAAATACATCGAAGTCTTGTCGTAATCGCGAGATTGTGAGTTAGTGCAACGTGTTCATGCTTTACACTATTTTATACTATCAAGTCATGGCTGTACAAATCAGTCTATATCTACGGCACTTTAGCACCTTGAGATTTATCGAGTTTCTCAATTTTATCAAAAATATTACCGAATTCATCTTTAAATTCCTTGGACTTAAACGCCCATCGTCCTTTATATAGAACACCAAGGTGCTTTTCGTAATATCATCGATAAACAATAATATCTTTTTAAAATCTTGACTCTACGAGCCCTCAGTCAGACAAGAAAATAGTTTGTAGTATTCTATGCCACAATAACTTCTTGTTGAAACTTTCAAATAGGAATAACCTTCATTCGTCTATTCCCTTAAACTATATGCGAATTTACAGTCAATATCTTAAAACTTAACAAATTATTTCTGTTCTAAATATAAATGGCCTCAGTGCCACCCTTATTCGTCTGTTGGATTTCGTTAGGTGATAGCGCGGCGCGATCCGACCAATCAGAGTGCGGGGATTGAGTCAGCGGGGTTTGCGGGGAGGGGGTGGACCAGTGGTCGGGCGATTCTGGTGACGGCGTCGGAAATGTATCTCCAATACCCCAACTGCCGTAGAGACCTGTGGAAATTTTGTTACTATTATTTTGTGAACTATAAGTACTCAGAATCCTTTTAGCGTACTTTTATTTAAAAGAAATTATAATAGTTATAAAATACTGCACGAACACTGAAAGTACCATAGTTTTTTTTTGTACTATTCTATATCCTAAATTACAGGTAGGTATCCATCCACACAAAACTTTGAAAGTTAAATGAAAAACGTTTGTCCTTTACAAAAGACAATAGGCTTCTAGCTCTTACCTGACATGAGGTTCGTGAGAGCGGGATGCTGGTTTCCCTGCACCTGTCCCAATGCGTTTGCGTGCGTTATCATCGCTTGTAGTTGCGCGTTGTTTTGACTGTTCGCACCTGTAATATAAACATTGTTATCCATAAATTGACATCAACTCTAAGAGCAAGGAAAATCGCGCTTCGCTCTTCATCAATTTAAATTTAATATATTGCATACTAGGAATATCTAGAAAAACCGTCCACAATAGTAAAATTTTACAAATGGGTGCCCTTATTGCTAAGGTAGAAATTTCTACCAGGCAACAAATTCCATAAGAGTGGTAATAAGAGTGATAATGCACCAAATAGTTTTTTTTAAATGACTTTTTTTTTTATTGTTATTAATGTTTGACTTATTTCCAAATTAACATTTGTATGTAAAGGCCGACAAAAGAAATAAAAAATCTCGCTATGTTGCTAAATTTCAAGGGAAATTGTTGCCATAAACATAAAAATATACACGTGGCGCCCCCAATGCAGGTTTTTTATTTCTCTGGTCAGGCTTTAGTTTACGTATATTCAGTAATATTAGATCTGGAAGGTGCAGCGCAAGATCGAGATCTTTGGAAGACTATACTAAGAGCCCTATGTTCTTGCTGAGGTAACACAGGGCTATACTATAGATAACACGAGGAGAAGAAGAATAAAATATTGTTACTAGTTATTATTAAAAATGTAAATATAGTATAGAAGCGGGTACTCACTGAGGTGCGCGAGCGCATTGTATGCGGCTGCGTCGAGCTGGTGTTGGTGCGAGTGGCGCAGCGCAGCCATGTGCGCAGGCGACGTCGGCAGCGACGGCCGCGACTTGCCGGGGGAGGGGGAACCTACGGAACCACCAGCATTTTAGTATGCTGCTGTACTACACAGAGCGAATCTAAGTGACGGCTTAAATTCAAATTCAAATGTTTTATTGCACCATATAATTAAGTATTACTTACTTACTTAGATAAAGTATAAAAGTATTTATCTATTTTTTTCTAGTCTTAACAAACTTGCTAACTCTTAAATAATCTTCTAGTCTTACTAATTTGCCGTGCCCTCCCGGGTCCATATGTGTTACACAAAATACTTATGCATTCAATGTATCAAATCTTTTTACCATATGGTGCAATAAAACATTTAAATTTGAATTTAAGCCGTCACTTAGATTCGCTCTGTGTAGCCATGGGCATTGTGGGGCAATTTCCTACCTTAAAATCACAATGCCCTAAATTAAAATACCAAAAAATAAGATATTTTTTTATAATTAAATTATTTGTTCATAGTTTGAGATTAAAAAAATTTAGAGGTTAATGATATACATGCTGATTGATTTAAGAGCCCGTGCTCATATTTATTTATTTTTTACTTCCGCCCTACCTGTGCTGCCCTACCTCAAATTCGATTCTAGCTACAGCCCTGAATATACATAGTAAGTAAGTAATAATATTATATTTATTTCCTTTACAAATATAAAATCGGGTACCTATACAATAGTCTAACCTAACACTGGGCTCAATTCTGCGTGGCCGCTAAAATATCTAAATTTTTACTTTAGAGTATAAATATAAATTTCTGTATATTTATTCTCTAAGATTATTACTTTTAAATATACTTAAAAATAAAAAATAACATTATCTTACCATTTCTAGGCTTCATAATATAGGGTATTATAGGTACTTTTCCTGGCTGTTGGACGAATTTATAAAATAGTATAACTCACCGATATAAGCGTGCGGCGACGTGGTGTGGTTGCTGTGAGTGGGCGAGTGGTTGGAGTATGGCGGCGACAGCGACGCGCCGAGAGCGCCGCCGCCGTACGACTGTTGGAGCGACTGACCCGTCTGCAAGCACACCCACTGACATTAGCTCATACGCTGCCGGGGGGAGGGGGGAAAGAGGGGAAGGATCATGGTCTAAAAAAACAAGGTCTTCCATTCGGACCACGTGACTGACACAAGCCTACGTCATCTTGCGCTGTTCATTCTTGTCTATTAACACGCATTCGACCATGGGAAGGATGAAAATGAAACAGGTGCTGAAGTATTCTAGCGAATAGGTAATGGGGAGCGACTTAGCGAGTTTGCTAGCGAAATGGCAGAGCTGCGTGCTTTTTCGTGAAGATTTTTTTTAATGAGCGAACGTAATGTTTGTAATGTTATTTGGCTCTGTTCATTGTTCAATTCAACAAAATAACTTCGGATGCTCCTCGATGTTCTTTTACAAGTAGAAAAGTGTAAATTTGAGCAAATGGGGAGACAGGCGAATAAAGGTTAGGGATAAAAAGGAGGCAAGAATAAATAATGGGGAAGGAAATAAAACAGCAATAAAAGGTAAAACTCCATCAGAAAAATAAAAAATAAACTAAAAAATATACATGTGGCGCCCTCAAAGCAGGTATTTTTATTTTTCTAGTCAGGATTTAAAGTAAAAATGTTTTCTGTTATCAATCACACTGACCAAAAAGCTTGTAGCAAATAAAACATAATCTAAGAAGTCTAATAATAACTTGTTTCGAAAAAGTCCTAAACAAAAATGAGTAATAAAGCAGGCCGTTATCGCACATTCAGCTTTCACCCAGAATGATCCGCTGCTGCCACCACCGTCCCATCTGCTTAATACGGGTCTACTTAAGCTGACTGTTGTAATAAAAAGTGATAAAGTAATGTTTGGTAATGGTGCTGGTGGTAATGATGATGGTATACCTTGACGCAATCCTCATAGCTGGGGGGCTGTTTGTGGTGCATAAGCTGCTCTATGCCCGCGAACTGCGCCATTGCGTTCGAGTAGAGCGACGTCGCGTCGTACGGCGACGGCAAATCCTGAAAACAAATATATATTTACAAAACTAGTACTATAGTACTATACTCAGAGCGCACTGCATATCAGACAGCTGTATACTGTATACATACCTACACAATACATTAAGATATAGATAGACGTGTTATATCCTTTCTTACACTTGTTACTACCAAATTTTACTACCAGTCTACTGACAAATATTTTTGAGATGATAGGACTACTTAACAGTTTGTTCAAATAAGAGTAGAAATTAAAAAGTAGCAACACCTTAGTGTCGTCTCATTTTAACTACTACTTAGTTGGAAAGAGACGACACAATAGTGTTGCTACTTTTTAATTTCTACTCTTTTTGGACGGACTATAGATTTTGAATCGAGGTGTCATGAATACACACAAAAATTATCAAGTAACATCCGGCCGGATCTCGAAATTCTAGTAAATTGTTTATGGATATGAGTTTCTTCCAAACTTGATAGACCTAGAATCTTAATAACAAGATTATACCGGTCATCACGCTACTCAAACGAGAGGCAAATCTATTACAAGAAAAATCTTTGTAGGTTTAGAATCAGAATGTACAAGTCCTCAACTAAAGTAACTGAAGAAAGTGATTCAAATTGTGAGTATCAAAGTACAAATATGATTTTGAATCAAATTAGTACAAAAAAAACATTGAACTTATATGGTAGTGTGTGTGTACCTGTAAATTTTGAAGCGGAGATTCAACTGGGCTGAGGCTGGAGCCCAGGCTCTCAACGCTCTGCGGCACTTCCTGCGCCACTTTCTTGTTGTTCTTTTTTACACTCGGTTTCCTGAACAAGCAAAAACAACGTGTCAAAATATTATTAAAACAGTAAAACAATAACAACATTTTTAGCCTTCATTTTATGACTTTTCGTCACGTGATGTCATTTTTCTACTCCCAAATGCATAATATGTTTTATTAAATGAATCACAGTACACATAATAATATTACGTACGTCATTATTATAAGACACACAGTCGCTACTACTGCTGCTCCCATGGTCCGAGTCTAGTTATTGTCCTAAAAATAGGCACCTGGGCTTTGTCCCCATAATTTTGGGTGATATAAATAATTCCATAAAGTGTACCCACAAGGAAACACAATCTTAATCCTACTAATATTATAAACGAGAAAGTTTGTAAGTAGAACTACTAAATGGATTTTAATAAACCTTTACAATAATATAGCTTAAACATCAAAATAACACATAGGCTACTTTTTACGGCGAGAAAATACTTCATTCCCACGGGAAAATCTGATAGCGCGGACGGGGCGGAAAGCTAGTTAGCTATATAACTCAAAATAAAAGTGACAAATCAAAATCGAATATAGTAATACAATATGTTATAACACGATGTTTTAATTGATAAATATTTTGTGAGTCAAACCGTCTTATAGCCGTGTGCTGTAAGTTGTTGTTGTCGTAGATCTGGTCTTGGGGGCTGTCCGGGCCGGCCTTGGCGCGCGGCTTCTTGGGCTTCCCCTTGGCGCCCGGAGCGCTGATCACAGTCGGCTGGCTGATCAGCTGAGGGTGGTGGTTTGGAGATGCTGTGGGCAAAGGTTGGTGATAGAGTTAATACTGCAGAACGATTTTGTGCTGACTTTGAATTTTCAAGGATTAATAATCATCATCATCATCAATTCAGCCGAAAGATGGTGCATCAGGGTTAATAATAATAATAATAAATCCATTTATTTCAGGCAAAATTTACATATAGTTGTTAAATATGTAAACGGAGGCCCATATCATAAATACCTTACAGACTATCATACATACATAGGTATATATTTTATTATTTGATACTTAATCTAAACACTAAACCATACTGGGCTAGTACAAGCTAGGCAACTGGGGTGACCCTATCTATTTTTGGAAAAAATCTCAGACTATAGTCACCTACCACTCACCTACACTCGTATTATTCTAGGAATGTTGTGGTCAGAAACCTTAAGCGGCTCAATAATTCTGATACCAGGGTTGGTGAGGGATGTTTATCTTAAAACCTACCACATTATAAGCAAGCATGTCAAATATTCTTCGACATCACTTTTATCGTCATTTCAATTTAAAACTAACTTTTTAATTTTGATACATGACGAAAGCAGCAGTGGACGTCTTTCGGCTGAGATGATGATGACATGACGAAATATTAAACACAAAATTACTATCAAGAGTTAATATTGTGCAAGTTTGTATGAATCCAAAATAATTTGGATTCATACAAAGTGGAGATTTGTTATTAGCATTTTACACTTCTATTCTCTTATTCTATTTGTAAGCATGTCTGTGAATCTTCCAAATACAAATAAATAAAAATAATATTTGAAACACGGTGAAGAAAGATTAATAAATAATCCAAAGTCCACTTACGAATAAGATGGTGATGTTGCGGCGGCGGTCTCGGACAATGCTCGTCCAATAACCTCACGATGTCGTCGTGCATCCTCTCCTGAGCCACATCCCGCGGTAACCGGTCCATGTGGTCTGTGATCTCTCTGTTCGCCATCGCGTCGAGCAATGCTCGGCACGCGCCGTAGGAGCCTTCTCTTGCGCCGAGGAATAGGGGAGTTTCATCCTGGGGAAAAGAAAGGTTAGGTTTAGTTTTGCTGATATAAGTTTGAGTTTGTTCTTTATAAAGGACTATAGGCTTGAAGTGTGAGTTCACGTAAAAAAATAAATTTAAATGTGAGAATCATCATACAGTCAAACATTTTTATTCAAAGAAGAAAGAGAAGACACACCGAATATTTTCCTTGTTTTTTATTTGTTGTCACAGAAGTATGTAGTATGGTTTTAATTTCATTGTCTGTGTGAGTTTGTAGCCGAGTTGAAGGCTTCGAGAAGAGCCGTGAAAACTCAGAGTTCACACTGCCCGCCGTACAGTGAGCCTTGTTGCTTAAAAATGTATTATCAGTGGTATAATGCCTCCAACAGGGATCTAAAGCTATTAAGAAAAAAAATACACATTTTATTTGGCAGGGACCTCTAAAAACTGAAGTAACATCAAATTCAAAAGGTTTCTATTTATAAAACCATTTTTCGACCTCAAAGCATACCAAGGACCATAGCTACCAGTATTGGACAGTGGCGGCCCAGTGCAGCGCGGTCTCGCCGCTGTAAGGCTGCTTTACCACCAGAGCTGTGCGAGGTAGCTAAGCGGTGTGCGAGTAAAAAATCCACCAATACAATCACTCGGCTAGGAAAATGAAGTGATTCTATTAGTGTCCTATTCTATACGTTGTTGACGGCGGCGGCCCAGTGCAGCGCGGTCTCGCCGCTGTTAATGACAGTTACCTTATCGTCCTGGGCGTCTCTGTTGGCTCCGTGCATGAGCAGCACGTTCACAGCGTCCACGTTGTTGACGGCGGCGGCCCAGTGCAGCGCGGTCTTGCCGCTGTTGTCCGCCGCGTTTATGTCCGCGTCTGCGTTTATTAGATCCTCCACCATGCCCTCGATCGCCAGTCTAGGGAGGGATTGGAAAGTTAGACTTGTGGGCCGATCTGTTTCATTTTTAAATTGGATTCGGATCCTAAAGATAATTCAAAATTAAAGAAACAAAAAAAAAAAGGTACGTCGTATCAAAATTACTCAAAGATTAGTTTAATCTTTAATCGTCAAATATTTATTACTTTTTTCTAAAACTAACCTAGCGCATTTCTTAAACTGAGGAAGATTCTAGTTTCAGTTAAATGCTGCCTTATTAAATAAAAGCAAAGCGACACTGTCCTTAAAAAAAATGGTAGAAACCAAATGTAAGAATTATTGAAGTGGCCATGGGACATTCTTTACGACATACCCACATACGAAAGGTTCTTACAAAAATGAACCAATTCGCTAAAGTAATATAAATATAAGTACATTACATACTATTATAGACTTTTATAACTTAATTTTACCGAAATGGCTAACGATACGTAGATCTTAAGATTTTTCCTTCTCACGTTCGTCGCAATTAAAATTTTCGGTTCAGCGTTATTTCGATCCGCAGATTTTCGACCCAGCGTTCATTCGACTAGCAGTGATTCGAACCGCCGTCCATTCGATCCTACATTCATCGAGCCAGTAATTTTCGAACCTTGGTTACGGACTCAAGGGATTTGCACACATTCTTACAACTATAACAAAACTTCACCTGGCAGCCAAAATTAAGGGGGTGGTTCCATCATGCATCCTAGCGTTGAGGTTGGTGGCTCGGTTCCTCAGCAGGATCTGGAAGACGCCCATGGCATCGGCAGCCACGGCGGCGTGCAGCGGCGTCCTGCCCGTGTTGTCTTGAGAGTTCGCGTCGGCCCCCGCGTCCAGGAGCCGCTTGGCTGCGTCTGCGCGGGCGTATCTGGAGAGAGGAATTTGATTGGTATAAGATTATGGAAATATTCCATTTATTTATTTGGCTTTTGAACAAGGAGTACACTGTACAGATACATAGAAGACAGTCGTAAGTTTAAGTCTAAGTGTCACAGTATTTATAAAAAAGCACAGCATGCACTAAACGTACATTCTTACCATAAGAAAAACTTATTTATTTATCTTAAATACTATCTTAATTACAATACTGTAACAATATTAGCTTTTTTTGCATTTGTATTATTGAGTCTTCAAATGCAAAATAACTTTGTGAAATAAAAAGGGCTTGATGTGTCAATGCAGAAAGAAACGTTTTTAAGTGTTCTTAAATTTATGCTACCACTCACCCGCCCCAAACGTCCAACCGAAATTCGCGCAACGCTTTTGAGCGTCACGGCCGGCGCAAGCGCAAGTTTTTGCGAAATCGAGCGGCGGCCCGGCGCAGAAAAATCATCATAGTTTTAAAACTACAAGGCTATTCTTCTTAAAAAAAATACAGCCGATAGCTATCGAAATGGGCAACATATATGCGCAGTATTATAGATTTAAACTGTTATTAAACACTTTTAATAAAATAATCACGGCAAAACCAAACCTAACCTAAAAAAAAAAGGCCTATTTTTAGAACGGATTTTTTCGCGTACTCACTTGAATCATGTTGGAATCCTCCAAAACACTCATTACTTAACACTTCACGATCATTTTGATATAAAACACTCACAGAAATACAAAAAACTCATTAATATTTCCACAAAATACGACAGAGTCCCAATTGCCCCGATTGTAAACAGATGACGTCAGTTTTGACTTCGAAGAAAAAATACTCATCGAAAAAAAAATTACACCGGCCACCTATCATTTGCTTCGTAAACTACTTGAGAAGCTCTCCATAGAGTTTCGTTACAAAAAGTTCGGTACTTAATACACAGATGGCCACTTTTATACACAGATGAAGTGCCGGGAACAGCCGTACCCAGTGCGTTATAAGGTATCGCCACCGGCGGGAAGAGTCATACCCAATGCGTTCCAGCTCCGTCCATTACCCGACAATATGATGTAATTCTAAGAAGGCAATTTCAAACAAACAAAAGACAAACAATTTCTCTAGATAATTTTAATTTTAATCCCTTCCTTATCTCTAGTCAATCCTTTTTTTTGTTAAAGGATATCTACTACAAGTCAAGTCAAGTCAAAGTCAAATAGTGTTTATTCGAAGTAAGACTTCACAAAATCATTTTTCGACGTCGAGGCGGGTTCACAATTTGGCTGTCTTCTGTGGAGAAGAACCCGCCGGAAGAAACTCCACAGGCGTTGCATCTTTTCAAAATATTTTTACATAGGTAATTATTATTTTATACAATTTGATTAATATAACAAAGAGTGCAGACGATATATGAAATTAAAGGAAGGCAACCAGTCAAAGTAGAAAAACTAAACTAAGTATATAAACAATAAAACAATCGGCAATCGACTAGAGCAGACCAGTCCCCCCAAGCAGCACCACGTTCACGGGTTTGACGTATGGGACAGCCATCGCCGGGCTCAACCATATTAGAGGGAACCCAACGACCCGTTGATCTCTTTGAGATAAATTTATGAATAAGGTATCCTAAGGTATCCTATCCTATGCGAACCGGACTATATACGTGTTTTCGAGCGAGAAATAATTTCAAATACAATAAATCTGTTTCTCCACTGTCTTGACAAAGGCCTACTCAAGAAACTCCACAATACTCTTTTCCTAATCTGCCGATAAACTAAAGGTATAATCAAAGAAAACAAATTCTTACCTAGCAGCTAGATGTAAACTAGTCTCTCCAGTTTTATCCATAGCCGCATTCAACTGGGCGCCTTGAGCTACCAGCTCGGATATGATGTGCGCGGTCTGTTCGTCCTCGGCGTCGGACCCAGTGTCCAAACCGCCGCCACGGACCGCAGCCACCATCAGCGGTGTCATTCCAAGAGGACCTCGGGAATCAACGTCTACATGGCCGTCGTGCTGTTGAAACAAAAATAGAATAAATACGTATAACTTGGACGAAAAAAAAACGCAGAAAATATTTCAAAAAAATACCGAATTATTCAGGTGTTACAAATTTGTTTTGAAATCCCGCTATTAATTTTCGACGGAGACACAATCTTGAGATTATAATAATAATATATAAGTAATTAAAAGATGCACTGATTTTGAATCACCAACCAGAAGTTTATTAAGTCTGAATCAAGTAAATTGTTGCCTTAGCAATAAGGCCGCCTTTTCACACCTGTACCTATGTATTTTTCTATTGTTTCTAGTGTTTTTTTGTGTTGTATAAAGTATTTTGTATTGTATTGTAAATGGACACAGTAATAAAAATGTTGAAATACTCACGATAGCAGGTGGCGTCATCATACTCGGCGGTACTCTGATGTCCGCCGCGTCCAGATGCTGTTGGGTCCACACCCTGGGATCATGACCAGCTTCCTCATAATCCGTAATCGCCGTATGGTCTGACGCATAACCTCCCGGAGCGCCGTTCGCATCCCCTGGACCTCTCAACCTCTTCGCTCTTGGAGGAGCTGACCCATCATCATCGTCATCAGACCAGGCGTGCGGAGGACCCAAATGACCTCCATTGATATCAACCTCAATACATCCCATCGCACCTTTATTCAGATTCCTCATCTCTTGACCATCTGGTCCGCGGCGTCTCGATCTTCGTCTTGTTGAAGAATTGTTCCTGATAAATCCTTCTGGGAACCATGTGATTCCAGCTGCGCGTTTCCTCTGAGCAGTCACTAGTACTCCAATCAGTAGACCAGCAAGTAGGACTAAGATGACTCCAATAAATACGTATTTAGAGTTAGGGGGTTCATCGGTTCCTTCATCTGTAGTCACACCTTTAACTTGGAATATTGGAAAGTCAGGTGACAAAGAATGTTTAGACGCTGTAGCTGCTAAGAACTCAGCTGCTTCGCGAGCTGAATTGAAACACTCGGACCCTGACGTTAAAGTGCATTTTCGGTTATCAATTTCCAAATAGACTTGGACACCAGACTGTTTTCTTTCAGTAAAGAAGATATTGTGTTCCTTTCCGAATTCCGTGTCTTGGAGTCCAACATCTTTGCTTCCCTTCCAAGGGAACACCATATCATTATCTAAATGGTCCTTCTTTATAACGACAGTTGTTCGGAGATGATGACCAAGATCTCTGAGGAAAGCAACTGAGTTTTCTTTGAATGTTTTCATGTCCATAAGCAAGATGACTGACATAACACCTTCTGCTAGATCTGGCGGCTCATTTGCACAATCAAGACCATCCCAGTTACACTCAGCATTGTTGCATCCGTAATCACAATGTCCGTTGGCATAATGCTTCTGACAATAAGCGTCATAGATAGGGTTGCATCTTTGTAAGGACTTTTCGCAATCTCTTCCATCGAAATAGCAACTGTGAGTGTTACAGACTTCATTACATTCTCCGTTCATGAAGACCTCCCAGCAATTTATCGGTGCTGTGCAATTAGCCCAAGGATTGATACCTAATGTGCAATCATTTCCATCAAAATCACACGCAAACGTGTTACATTCTTCATCACAATGCCCGTCTCCCTGCTTCTCTTTGCAACCCATTTTCACGCACTGTTCTCTTTGGTAAGCCAAATCTAGTTCCTGGAAAGTCAATTGAGGATTTTTGATGGTGCTTCCATAACCTCCCCTGGAGTTCGGATCGTGGATGTCACAATTTTTCCCGGTCCATTGCCTCGGGCAATAACAGACGTAGTCTCCAGGCTTGTCGATGCATCTAGCTTTGGGATGTTTGCAGGGGTTACTGAGACATTCGTTCTCGTAGTCCACCTCACAGTTAGAACCCGATAACCCTGGCGGGCAATCGCACATGTACCCTCCAATATCTGATGTCCTACAATACCCTCCATTTAGACAAGGGTTTGAATCGCATGCGTATCCGGAATATTCACAATTCTTGCCATAAAATCCGTCGTTACATAAACAGTCATGTCCCCCTTGAATAGCAGTGCAAATACCACCGTTTTGACACGGCGAATTGGCACAGAAATTAACTTTAGCGTCGCAATGTCTTCCCATGTAACCAGTTTTACAATTGCAATGGTAGTCGTTGATCAACTGAACGCAGTCTTGAGTTCCAGGAGTAGCGCAAGGGTTCGACAAACACTCATTGATATCTCCTTCGCACCTCGGCCCAACGAAACCTGGAGGACACTTGCATTCAAAACCACCCACTTTATCAATACAAGTACCGTTATTGTGACAAGCGTCTTGCTTACAATCATCGACATTAATCTCGCATATTTTTCCAAGAGTACCGAAGGGGCAGGAGCAACTAAAGTTGTTTATTAGATCGTGGCATGTGCCTCCATTCTGACATGGGTTTGGTAGGCAATCGTTGACGTTTAGTTCACAGTTCTGTCCTTGGAATCCTTTGGCACATTGGCATTGGTATGTCCCGACCAGGTCTTTGCAGATCGCTCCGTTCTGGCAAGGCGCGGATTCGCATTCGTTGATTTCCTTCTGGCAGTAGGACCCTGTGTAACCGTCGAGGCAGTGACAGCGATGGGAGTTGCCGATGTCTTCGCAGGATCCATTGTTGCAGAGTTGTTTTAGTTTAACGCCTGTAAAAAAGTACAATCGTTGTTATTTTTAAAATGGTTAAAAAAATAATTGGTTCAGCATTGCAGAAGATTGTAGACGAGTGGTAGGTATGTGAAATGCTTGATAAGCGTCTCAATACAGAGTTTCCAGATTTGAATTGAACAAAAATCACTTTGTAACACTTTCTTCTCTTCGTTTTCACGTTGCAGGCTGAATCAATTGTCTGTCTAACAAGAAAGATAGATCCGTGCTTCGGAATGGCGGCTCAACGATTTTGACACCAGGTTTAATATACTCTGTCGACATCCTTAAAATCCGCACGATAAGAGGAAAAGTTACTTTGAACATCCTTACCTTTCCTGATGGAGGCATCTTTGCATGAGACCATCTCCACATCGCAAAGCTTGCCGGACCATCCCGGGGAACAAGTGCATGTGTACTGAGGCCCTTTTTGAGAGCACGTTGCGCCATTTTCACAGGGGTTGTTCTCACACCTAGAAACAATCGTTAATATTAAATATGTTGTCTGTATTTTGTTAATTATGTATAAATTGTATGCATTAAATCCGTTTATTTCAGTAACTTCTTATGCAGGTTTTTTTTACTAAACTGAATTTTGATTGCCAATTAAAACAAAGAGCCTAATCAATATTTTAATGCTTTATTCGAATCTAATTTATCTAGCGAAATTTATTTTGGTTAAATGCCTTGAAGAGAAACAAAAAATTCATAAATAAGATATAAACGTAATTTACAGAACTTAAATAAGGTGGGCATCAAATATTATCAGTTTCGTCTATAATAATAATATAGATATTAGAACCTACCTTTTCAACAAAATAACAATCATCTTAAAATAAGTTGATACATAGAAAATTGAAACTCTGACTCCCAAACTAGACGATCTTAGCAGCCAGTGACATCCCATATACTATTACTAACAAATTTAAAACTAGTGTAATCTATGTGTTGCTTACCAGTCGACGTAGGTGTCGCAGTGTTTGCCGGTGTAGCCGTAGGGGCAGTGGCAGGTGTAGTGGGTGACGTGATCGTGGCAGGTGGCGCCGTTGTCGCAGGGAGAACTGTCGCACATGTTGATGCGGAACTGACAGTTGGAGCCAGTATAGCTGAGGGTCAAAAGTACAATCGTTATTATTTTAAACATTACCAACATTACTAACATTACTGACGAACACTAGGCCGAACAACTGTTTTTCCCAAGACACAGGATTTCCTCCTAGTTTGGGAAGCAGGACATCCAATTATGATGTTCTTTTACTTGGAGCTGTTTTTGATGTAGATATTTTCGTTAATAAAAGTTTTATTATTATATTATTTTAAAGATGGTACGTTCAACATAGCAGAAGATAGTAGAACTTTCGCAGCCGAGTAGTAACTGAAATGCTTGAAAAGCGGCTGAATTGAACAACATTCAATTGAAGACCGTCTTCATTGGGCGCGTTTTTTTGTAACATTTGCAATTTTGCAAATAATAAGAAATCGTAAACGAGTAACAATACAAGGGCTTCCACAATTTATTTTTAGATTAAGCACTTAAAAAAATTGCTTTTTACTAGATACTAAGCCCTCATAGATAAAGTCTATGTTTTTGTAAAAAAAAACTTAATATCTGTTAATAGATTTTGTCTTTGACATGTAAAAAATAGAAAAACAATGAGAAAAATAACTTTAATACGGTGGAATAAAAGAAAAAAAAATGAAAATAAAAATATGGCGAACATCTGAAAGATTTTCTTTTGCAATAAAAATATTATATCTTAACGTCGGTAGAAAGGCTTCTTTATAAACAAATCCTACATCTAGCTACAAATAGTCGGCCTTAGTTTGAGCAAAGCTCATTACTTCTGACGTCATTAAGTGTCAAATCGGGGACGTTCTGACAAAAGGTTGGGTCAAGAGTACTCTAAACCGACGAGCATGCATGAGGAGATTAATGAAGCAAAAGAAGTGTGTTTGGATCGTAGCAAGTGGAAGGAAGTGGTCTCTGCCTACCCCTCCAGAAAAGAGACGTTACTTTATGTCTGTATGTCATTAAGTGTTTTTCAAACCTATGATGAATAAATAAGCTAGAATTCAAACTTGAAAGTGAATTTCCTTACCCGATGGGACAGGAGCAGTTGTAGGAGTTGATGCCGTCGATGCAAGTGCCGCCGTTCATGCAGCTGGACTCGGTGCAGTCTTCGTCGTTGGTCTGACAGTTGATGCCAGAGAAGCCCAGGGGACACGTGCAAGTGTAAGAGGCCACGTACTGCAATCAAACGAATACATTATTCCTATACTAGCTTTCCGCCAGGCGCTTTCGCCCGCGGCACCATTTTCCCGTGGGAATCAGGTATTTTCCCGCGGTAAAAAGTAGCCTTATGTGTTATTCTAATGTAAAGCCCAACCAGAGAAATAAAAAACCTCGCAATATTGCGGAATTTTAGTCCATAAAAATGATTCTATGACATCACTTCACTATCACTACATAGTATAAAACAAAGTCGCTTTTTCTGTCCCTATGTCCCTCCCTTTGTACGCTTAAATCTTTAAAACTACGCAACGGATTTTGATGCGGTTTTTTAAATAGATAGAGTGATTCAAGAGGAAGGTTTATATGTATAATACATGCATAATATGCTTAAAGATAACCCACAATAACCATTTTCCCGTGCGGAGCCGGGGCGGGTCGCTAGGTTAGAATAAAATGTTCTCTTACCTGGTTACAAGTAGCGCCGTTCATGCAAGGTCTCGATTGACACTCATCGATGTCCACTTCACAGTGTTTACCAGCGAATCCACTTGCGCACAGACAGTTGTAGTCACCAATACTATCCAGACAGGTCGCACCGTTTTGACAAGGGACTGAAACAAGAAAACACATTGTGAAATTCATATAAAACCATTGATATAAAGAGCATAAAGCAACGGACCTAAGTAAGAACCTAGTGGTACAATCACGTTTGACAACATATTTTGTATGGGTTTATCCCCACAGTCGTCAGATTTTGGTTCGTTTAGCTTGACTTAAATGCTACAAAACGGTAGTAAATAACTATTTCGTTACTGAGTTGCAGATTCAATTTTTTCTCTATAAGTAACCAAGTCAAACGCTTTGCCGAAATCCTTGCCGGACCTCTGCTTCACAATTTGAAGGTCAGTTCCTTAGAGTATAATAAACATAGAGCACGCGCACTACTCCGCTGCCTTTATGCCAAGCGTAAGCAGATGTTGTATGGACGGTGAAATCAATAAAAAAAAATTTTTGGATTTGTTCCTCGAGTCATGTTTGCAACTTATCACTGCATATTTCACAATGATCTCATATTCAATTACTTATTTTTACCGGGAAAAACAATCAGCTCCGATAAACATTTCCTACTAAACGAACGCGCTGAATATATTCGGACTGTTCATATCCGTACTTACGGTTCATACTCGATAAGGCGCGCTCTATGCCTCCCACAATTTTTTTTATTAAGATTCTAAGGTCAGTTCATTCTTCTAGTATTTCTATGGGTATTTAATTCTTCTTTTACTATTCTATGTATTTAATCAAAAACACTAAAAACTACTTTTACTTTAGCAAATAAATATGATTTCCATGTCTTACATGAAGCGCAGTCATCAGTATTAATAGCGCAGTCCTTTCCCTCGTAGCCCCTGGCGCAGAGGCAGGCGTAAGACCCCTCCGTGTTGATGCAAGTGGCCTCGTTGTGGCAGGGTGACGTCATGACGCACTCGTCCACATCTCTGTCACACAACGCACCCGTCCAGCCCACCGGGCACTGGCAGGTGAACTCGGCGTACGACGCTTCGGCGATACAGCGGCCTCCGTGGCGACATCTGTTGGAGATTAACAATCGGGTATTTTTTTACTCTTTATTTAAAAAATGAAGACTGTGGTGGCGCCTGGAGCACGAGGAGCTGGATGCCTTCATAATTCGCCTGGCAGAGACCATGTTCGAAAGAGCGGACCAGTCCTCTTTCGAACACATCCGCGGGATAGCCCCACTACACAGCCGCCCACCAGACACAAGGTCCAAGGCTCTCCCCAGGGAGCTTCTACTGGCGAGAAGCGCCGAGGAGGAGAGCACTTCATCTCAGATTCTGAGCACCACAACCCAATGATGGCCACAGTTCAACTATCCAAAGATGGCAACATCGGTAACGCCGATCCCCCATGACCGGGTCCTCTGATGAGGCCTGCGAAGAATGCCCCCGCAAGAGCCGCAAGGCTGAAGCAGGAACCCCTCTCTCCCGCAGAGAGAGAGTGAGAAGACCGTTGATTGATTGTGGTGGCGCGCCACATACTATGTCATTAGAAGAGCGACCAATTAGAAGCCGAGGCCTGAAACGCGCTATTAGAGTTTTTGCAAGATATTGAACAAATACATGTTCCAACGCAGTACAGTTGGACCGCGGTCCCCGGGCTCGCCGCCATGCCCCAAGGAAGATCTTCCCTTTGCCTCCACAAATCAATTTTTAATCGGCTTTTTAAGCAGGCTGTTCGAAATTCGAACCGTATGCTTTTTTTGAGATATTTGTTAGATGTAACTTTTAGGGAATCCGAAAATTTGCAAGTCTGTTTAAATAACTTGCAAAATATCGATTTTTGTGTAAAATAAAGTGTTATAATGTATGTCCACGTTTAAAATTTTAGACTCCTCAATATATCTACTACCATCCATCTGGGACCCTAAAATTATAATTTATAAATTTTTGACAATTGGTTTTTAGTTTTTTGTATTTTTTTTGGCTACAATTGAGTAAGATTGTATAACTTACTGATTCGGAGTGCAAGGGTCCAAGGTATTCTCGCAGTTTCGTCCGGAATGTGGTGGCGTGCACACACAGCGGTAGCCATTCACCAGGTCTATACACGACCCGCCGTGCAAGCATGGGTTACCCGCACAATCATCGATGTTTGTTTCGCAGTTTACGCCTGAAAAATAAAAAATATTCGCTTTTTATCCTACAATTAGCTCAATGAGTGAATTGTGAATCGCATACTAGCGTCGAAGAAAAAAATCTATGTGAAATACCACCTTTCAAAAAAAAGCCACTGGAAAGTTATAAAGTGACATAGCAAAAGTCTGATTAAACCAGCCTCCGTGGTCGAGTGGTCAAAAGCTCGCCTGACGTTACGGAGGTTCCGGGTTCGAATCCCGGTAGGGAACTTGTTGAACAAATATCACTTTGTGAGATTTACTCCAGTTTGGTTAGGACATTGCAGGCTGAATCACCTGATTGTCTAAAAAGAAAGACGACTCCGTGCTTCGGAAGGCACGTAAAGCCGTTGGTCCCGGCTATGATCTACGATATAGTCATCACAGGAGCCATGTCAGAAGCCTTAGGCGGCCCAACAATTCTGACACCAGGGTTTATGAGACACACGAAAAGCAAGCATAACAAACTCACCAGTGAATCCCAGAACACAATCGCACTTGTAAGCGTTAAGCCTGTCGTGGCAAGTTCCTCCATGCTGGCAAGGGTTGGAGCTGCATTCGTCGATGTCTTTCTCGCACCTCTGGCCGCCGTATCCTGGCAGGCAGTGGCATATGAACTGGTTGACGCCGTCTTCACAAGTGCCTCCGTTGATGCACGGGTTGGAAGCGCATTCATTTACGTCGGACAAGCATCTGAAATATTGTACGAAACAATTCATACAAAATATGTTCATATTGGATGTTTACAAGGGGTCTTCATGAGTACTAAGTACATTCATACAATTGATCCTACTGTGCAGTGTGCATAGCCAAGTTCTGGACTGCACATAGCTTCATTTAGTTTGTCATCGACCTGTACCAGAATATGTATATCTATCTATCTTTTACCGATGATTCTTTATGCTGTGATTAGGATGTTAAAGTATTAATAATTCTATCTAAGCAAAAGAATCAGCAATCTAATCAATAATTTAATGAGTCAATAATAATGTTTAATTTGTTACCTAGCATCGTAATATCCCCTAGGACACTCGCACTGGAACCCATTTATCCTATCAATGCACTTCCCACCATTGGCGCAAGGATTGGACAGACATTCGTTGATGTTAGTCTCACAATGCTGGCCAGTGAAGCCTGGGATACATTCGCAGGTGTATCTGAAAATAAAAGAATATGTTAGGACATTATTTTTATAAAACAGAAAGCAAACCTCAAAGAGCAAGTCCATCACACTTTACGGATCCAAACAAAATATAAAACCTAATACTAGATCTACTGAAGGAAAACAGAAACGTGCTTTGTTATAAAATGAAGAATCCAACCATGCAACTAATAATAAAAAGAAAGTTACTAAACAACACATAAAAGAAAACTTTAAAACAATGGACTTACTCAAAAGCACTATTGCTGCGTGAAAAAGAAAAAAACAGTCTTAATAAGGTTAGTAGTAGAATAAGAAAGAAAGAAAGATAGCAATGAAGATAGAAAAGCAAATAAAGAATTATGTAAATAATGACCTGTTAATGCCGTCGACGCAGGTAGCACCGTTCCTGCAAGGGTTGGAGTAACACTCGTTGACATTGACCTCGCAGTTAGGACCTGAGGTTCCCGGCTTGCATCGGCACTGGTAGCCATCGATGAGGTCTTCGCAATGTCCTGTTAGAGAGATACAACATATAAGTGCAAAAACAAGTTTCAGGACATGTTTGAAGGGATCCAAACAAATGCCACCACTAGAAATCAGGAAACAATCTTTTGGCAACGACATTACAACATCGCCCAATCAACAATAGAGTAACGCACGTAGGTACAACGTTTCCGTCTAGAAGATCGAGAACTACATCAAATTGCTGAATCAAATTGTTCAATATGATTACCCTAGAAAATATTTGAATGAAGTCGGTTAAAAAGTGAACATAACGTAAGTGCAACTAAAGATGGTTTGGATAGTAAGACTTACCTCCAAACTGGCAAGGGTTGGATTCGCACTCGTTGATCTGCGTCTGGCAAACGCGGCCGGTATACCCAGGGTGACAGTTGCAGGTGAAGCTGTTATCACCGTCGATGCACTCGCCGCGGTGGCACGGCGCCGACAGGCAGTCGTTGATGTTGGTTTCACAAGACATTCCTATAACGTCAAAGAAGTTAGCTGAATTATACATGTTACCGCAGAAATTGGCTGAGTTGTCTTGAACAACCTATCAGGTTTTGGCTATAATGCCAATGAAGTATTTGATCCCATTTAAGAAGAGCCTACATCACTAGAATTTCCAATCTACCCTCGATCTTGTCTTGACCCGCTATTTGGTCTTGATTAAGGCTAAGAACAAACTTTTGAACAAAGGCAAAGTCATCTTCCTGCAATACTCGTATTTATCGTGAACCCTTTGCGTAAAAGTGTAACATACGTCAGAGTCATATTCGTCTATTTTGGGACAATAGCTTTTATAGCTAAACACGATAATCGTGATCCAAAGCAGGAACCAAACGAGGTTTTGGTGAAATCGAAGTAGACAAGACTCGAGCTGTATAAACAAACCACGATACATTATACATACCAGTATATCCCGGAGGACATTCGCAAGTGTAGCCCGCTATTGAGTCGTGACACGTGCCTCCATTGCGACACGGCCCCGACGCGCAGTCGTCGATGTTTACTTGACAGCGGACGCCCGTAAACCTAAGGCAAAATGGATCGATTCTTTACAAAGAAACTTGAAGTTTCTGAAAAATATAATGATTCTTAAACGTGATAGTAGATTTTGGTAGATACGTTTTCATTAAAATGTAAATCGAGAATCAGGCTGCGATGAGATATTTAGGATATTAATGCTCAATTTTTGTAAGATATATTATCTAAAAAAATATGACCTTTAAAAATGACACAGGCTTATAATAGTTAAATTTTAATAAACATAAAACTTGAGAATCAAGCCTAGGTGCAATTGAAGCAATTTAAAAAAAAAAGGCAATGATATTGAAACAAAATATACCGATGTTGATGATAGCACTAAAATATAAATTAATAACAACGTACCCAATGACACAAGTGCAGCGGAAGGCGTTGATCATATCGTGGCAGATGCCTCCGTTGAGGCAAGGGTTGTGAGCGCATTCGTCGATCTCCACTTCACATTGGGTTCCGGTGAATCCTGCATACACAGAAATTATATTTAAACAATAACGTACTTAGTTATATTTCTATCTATCCATCTATTCAGCCTAAATCAGTCCACTGCTGGAGTTATATTTAATATTGAAATAAAAATACATTTTTAATCCAGATAAAAGTACAAAACTAAAGTCGAAAAAGAAAATTTGGTCTGCTACCAGTAGACAAGGGTGTTAAGTAGATAACAAGTACTATCCAAAACTGCTTTATCCTAAATGGTTTGACTAAACCGAATCAAGACTAAAAACGATTTAAATATTTTATTAATTTTATATCATAATCATAACATCACTTTACCACCTTCACTAAGCCAAACATGTAATTTTCTAAATTTTGCATAAAGTAGTGCAAGTAAAAATTCAGTAACAATAGTATTTCATTCTAGGAACGAAACATTTTTTCGTACATAGCCGAGGCCAAAAGTTCTCGTTCTGAGATAAAGAACATAAAATACTAGTTTTTAAACATATAGGTACAATATCCCACAATTAGTAAGTAGGTATTCATGAATTACTAAGGTACACAGAAGTACACGTTAAATATAACTTGGGCATGAAGCAGTTTCCCGAACAATGTACAGAGAAATTACAATGTATTGCGCCTATCGTATACCTATCTACGTTGAGCACTTTCTAACTAAACCACAGTCGAGCGACAAAGGCGACGTATTACTGTACAAACTTAGTTAAGGGCACTTAAAACGAGACGCACTCGTAAACCAAGAGAAATAATGAACAGCAACAAAGTTACTCGAAGAAGTGCTGTTGTAAAACATGACAAGTTAGTAATAACACCGCCTGAGGATAGTGACTGATGTTGAAACAACGGACAGGCAGGCAAAAAAGCGCTCTTATTTATTTACCAACTGTCAGAAGGTTTAAAAATATTTTAGGTCGAACAAATAAAGCCACATCTCGAGAAGAGGTAACACAAAAATACGGCACAAGTTTTTACAGCGAAGATTTACTATTGTCCTAAAAACTACAGGATTTCTACAGCAATATCGAGACCTTTGTAAATTAAAATGATCTACACCAAGATTCCCATCGAATGCAATGACAAATAGACAAACACACAAAAACCATGTTTACCCTGCAAAACGAGTCCGCAAGAATGCTAATTGGAATATCCAGATGGATCAAAACCATATCATACATTACTTGATCAAAATATACACCTTAATCTTTCTTTCATAAGATTGAAAGCCTCTTGCATCTACGTGGATGATCTTATACGCGTTCTGTCTCGATTGCAACCACAGGAACCTGATCATAAAAGCGACCGTAATTCAAATGGTTATAGTTCGAATTCGTTCTGGATTTCACTGAGAAACCGCCTGAGGCAGGACAGCCTAGCTTGGACCAGTGTCCGTCGGTGCCCTTATAAAGCCACCAACTCATCTTAACAGTTATTCCAACGCTTAAGTTGATGAGATAAGGATCATTTTGACTTGATTTATATGAAATCCAATATGAAAATTCAGCCAAATGCAGAATCTCAGAATGTCGTCTCGAGTTCATACAAAATTCCCATTAAAATTGTAATGGTATATTCTAAACGGCTTTTCAAAGCAACAGGGATGGACATTATTGGATCTGGATATAGACTCGCATTAATTTAACAGTTTCTCTGCATCTAAGGAGATGAACCCTCTTCACATATGGATATAATTGGTCGCCAAGTCTCCAGAGGTTTGGTATAGGTTATCTCGGCACTTTTACCCTATATACTTGGAGAAGTAGGAATTAGCAACCCATGAATTACAATACTACACCTCATGTTAGACATTAGATAAGAATTAACTACAAAATCATAAATGTAAACCACATCAAATTAAGGCCAGTCAAGCTTAACGATTAAACAAGATCCTTTAGCAGTTAAATGCCATTGTCGTTGGCTATTGTTTTAGTTTAAACAATAATTGGCCAGACCCGCTAGGCATTACTTGTAGTTGCGCAAGAAAATTCTATAAGCGACATGGCCTATTGAACGTTTATCGCACCAAAATGTGAGGGGGGATGAGGGGGGGATGCCCCGCCCTGACTCGACCTGCGCATGATTCGACCGCTCACTTGGTGCAAACGAAAGACTGACAGCGACTTCAATAACATTCAACTGATTTATTGAAAGATTGTCGTCTAGAGCCTTATACGTAAAGTTTAGACAGACAGTTATATCGAGCAATAGTAACTGTAGTTTAGTTTATTTTAATTTATAATTTCTTTTAACATGCTCATTAAATAGTTGAAGAAGGAGTATAATGTCGGTATTGAAGAAGAACTCATAAAGCCTAGTATCAAAGTTAATCAGACTAACAAAGTTAGTAAGCTCAAGCCCCTCGGTAGGGACTTTTAGCTGTAAACGGCACAACTAATGCAAAAGTCAATGAAACGCAAGATTTAAGTCTAGTAATGGGAACAAAGTCAAACATTGAAACTAAAATAATTTACATGAAACATACGCTATTATTTCCACAATCATGGACCACGATTTCGTAAAATAAGAGGAGTATGGACAACTAAATCAGTTGGAACAGGAATCCTATACATTGTCCAGTACACCAATCGTCACGATTTCGGATCACAAGCCACAATGGGTATGTCCAGCGCATGCTAATATTGGCTTTATGCGCATATCTGAATGTGTAATGTATACAAGCTCTTATAAATTTTAAATATCATATAAAAATGACTAAGATCAGAGAAAAACAATTAGAATAGAAGTAAAGCCAACGACGAACAAAATTATACCAAATCATAAAGTTAAGTTGATTTGGCTTTAAAAATATTTGCAAAACATATGATATTTAAGCTAATAAAATTCATAATGAGTAGGTAATTGCATATTAGACGATGAACATAAAGTTTTAAAAAATCAATAAGAGAAGTAAAAGAGGTAAATGTGGATAGGTTTAAACCTCAACACGATTTCAGTGGCAAAAGTTACCAGTGCAAAAAAGATTAAAAGAAAACACAGCAGGTGCTAAGAAAGTTAAACTAAGTGGGGTAACTATTCTCCAGACTACACATAATATGCTTTGGGTTACTCTATTATTACGTCAAGCAAGCAACTAGTTTTAAAACTGGTAATAAGTCTGACTTGGAAAAAAAATATTAAGAGGCAAACCAGTAACATCTTTAAATACGTGTTATTTTAAAGGAATGTTGCTAGGAGCTTCTGCATTTAGCAGTGAATCTAGAAAATAATTATCGTTTTCACACCATGTTTTAAGGTAGAAAATAAGATGACATTGAACAAATATTGCAATTACTGTTCTTCATGCTAGAAGACAATTATTTTTGCTTATTTTTATTCTATACAAGTAAATATAAGCGCAAGTACCTATTATTTAAAATCTAGGCAAGCCAAGGTGAAACACGAAGACTATCGAATCATGCAAATGAGAATTTTATTACATCCAAATTATTACCCACTGAACAGTAAAAGAAAATATATGCAAATTATAGATTGCACGTAGTGACAAAGAGACGTGAATACAAAAATAAGTACCTAGTAACAACTTTCGATATTGAGGTATTTAATCATAAGTTTATCGAAAGCAATAATTCGAATACTTTACTTAACAAGCATCAAGTCACCAACGGTCTTTATAAAAATAAACAAGACGAGGGCAAGAACCTAGAAGACAATTTTACTCCATAAAAAAACTTATAATGTCGTCACTCTGTACCTTGCATGCCCTTATTCGAGTCACCAGACAGGTCTGTGCTCACTCATGCAAGAATTAATACGACCAAGTATAATATACAATTTCATATGCGAGCTTCTATACTTTGAACTGCAGCGTGTGCTTGGCTGGGTTATAATTATACCGCAGGTTACGTTTCATGAGGCTAAAGTGCGATGGTCTGAATACAAAAGCAAGTTAAAAAAGATGAAGAGGTATTTGAAATGGTTGTATTATATGGGGGGAGGTTCCAATGAGTGGTTTCATCCGGATCATTGCTTCGATGACATCTTTTGTGTACTTTACAGCGTAGTATGTACAGTTTATTGTTTATTTTTAGTTAGAATGGTGGTAGATATTATAAGTATATATTAAATTAAACAAGAAGATTATTATTATGTATTCCACTATACTAAATTAATCAGGTTTATGACAGTACTACCACCTATTCTTAGTATACTACTGACTGATGCAAGGAAGTCAGAATAACGTCAAATAAAATGAGGCAGAACATAGTCCACATTTGAAACGTTGGACTCTAAGTATATTTTGATCAATTTTCAAGAAGATATTAAATAAAATTTCTGAAATAGTTTTTAGTAAATCAAAACACTGATACAAAGACTTTTGGAAACCTTTATCGAATTCATATCTCACGCCAAAATGAATCTTGTACAAAGTACCTAGGTACACATTTATAAAAGAAAAAGTTACTTATATGGATTACAATATTTCTACACCACAAAAAGAACCAACGCTTGCAGTGAGGCAATATTTAGACCGCCTCTAGTCTAGAGCAGTCACATGGAAACCCCATACACTAAAGTTACATAATTCCGCAAATTGCTAATAGAGGTGTTCATTCAAAAGCGTCCTTATGCCAGTTGACTAGATTGTTTTGTAGTATTTCCGTGTTTAGACAATGCGCGGGCGCCACAGCTCCCATCGTCATGGGAATCAGGTCTTGATTAGGGCTGGCTAAATCGTTTTTGAGGAAGTCACAGGTTCGCTAAGCATTTTCTGTGGTGATTTCACGTTTTACTTCCTTAGCAAAGATTGCTCCGCTTATTGCTAAAATCTAGACCATTGAATGACTAGATCTTGGGAATTGTAATCGTAGGTGGTCGCTGCAAAATGCCTTCAATTTTCAACTTGCTTATGAAGGGCAATTTAATAGCAATGATGAGACTTAAATACCTTTTATACTTAAATCAGATGAAGAAAGAGATAAAAGAGTTCATGATAAATGAGTGGGTCTCGCCAACCCTACGTAAGTCAAGCTATCTCTGTCTCAGTCTAGTGCTAATGATAATCATCGGGTGCGCGCAGAGAGCAAATTGTAACTTCGCCGCGTCAACCCAGGGGGCCGAAGAGATTACACCATGGGCTACACAGTTTTACGTCATTTACCGTTTTCTGTGGGGACAGCCCGTGGTTAGAAAACTACAAGGTACATTAATGACGATATCACTGGTGGCCCTGTTTTGTATGAGGAAGAGTACATAATTTCAAATGGCAAATAAAGTAATTGTGATAATGAAGAATAGCTATGAAGCTTCATAAAAACCCTAAAAACATGAAAACCATATGTACGTTTATTCGACGCTCTTACAGTGAAGAAAAACATCGTAAGGAAAATCGCACAAACTTGCGAAGTAAGTAATTCAAGGGTTGTGTGTGAAGTTTACCGAACCTGCACTGGACCAGCGTGGTCGACTAAAGGCCTATTCACCCTGATTTCAGGGTAGGCTCGTACCCCTCGATAGAGACATATGCGAGCTGTTAATGATGATGAAGTATTTTTTGTCAAAACTCGATGCAAGAAACCTTTTACTTAATTAACCATAAAACGGACTAAGGAATCACTTACCAGGCATGCAGACGCATCTGAAGGTACCAGGGTCGTCTAAACAGGAGCCATCGTTCCTGCAAGGGTGGCTCTCGCACTCGTTGACATTTGTCTCACAACGAGGACCAGTGAAACCTACGGAGCAGTTGCAGGCGAAGGAGCCAGGGGTGTTGACGCAGATGCCGTCGTGTTCACAGGGAGAACCTGAGCGAAAGAAACAATTAAGTTAGCAACAAGAAAAAAAACACCTATATAGTACAGTTCCTTATATGGCTGATCCTGAACAGTCTATCTATTGCAGGACTTAAGTGTCTAAACACAATGTGCCGAATTTACGAGACCGAAGTTCGGCTTGATGACACACAGTGCTTTATTGTTGCGTAATTTCGGTATAGCGTGTTTAGCAGAAAGACATCTGCTTTGGCCAGGCAGAAGGTGCTGCCATAATCCTTACGCTTAGCTAGCGAAATAGAGATAGCAGTCAATGTTGGTAATAATAACACAGCTTATTTCTAATTTCATTCCCTTTGTTCCGCACCATGTTTTTCGATACGCATAAATAAACATAAGTTAGTCAAATTCTAAGCACCAAACGGTGCTTATGAAGCTGTACATAAAAATGATAATAATATTCTTTTCACCGAATAATTCACCTTACCAAAATACTAATAACGACTAGAGTCGGTTAGAGTAGGTTCGGAATTTTTTCATTTTTTTAGTCTAAAGTTTAGTATTTTTGCAAGATCATCATCATCATCATCTCAGCCGAAAGACGTCCACTGCTGGAGATCAGTTTATTGCAATCCCCAGATGAACTGGGAACCTACAGATACAGTTCTTACCTTGTTCGCACTCATCAATGTCCTCGGAACAGTCGAGGCCTTTGTAGCCAGATGCGCAGGAGCAAGTGTAGGATCCGTTGATAGGGCTGGTGTCGCAAATTGCATCGGCATGGCAAGGATTGGATGTGCAGGCGTCGTCTAGATGACAAAGAAGACCTGGGAAGAAGGAGAGATGCTTGAGGTGTTTGTATTAAGTGACACTGATGTCAGGAAAAGCACAGCAGCGATCACTTGTGTAACCACGGCAATTCCTCTGTCTGTACTAGCTTTTCTTTGAGCCTAGATATTCACCAGTACTATTATTTTCTTTTGTGCTGATGTTACCACTGATCAGAAACATGGCGGCCTGTCTAAAATTCTGTGTATCACTACACAGAATTTTAGACAGGCCGCCATGTTTCTGATCAGTGGTAACATCAGCATAAAAGTTGTAGTATAAAAATGAAACAAAATTTTTTAAATATTTTAAACACAGCTATAAAATTGTATCGACTACTATAAAAGTGCTTTAAGCATGTAAAATGTATTAACTGTAAAATGTGTAGTGCCATTACAGCTACTCGTATTTTCTATCGAAGTTAAAATCACAGGGAAAACAGAACTATAACTGATTTTTTAAATATAACTTCGGTTAATAAATTATCCTTAACACCGTGATGGATGATGTTGTAACGTAATTTAATCAATTACTACCTAAAATATATTTTTGTAGTTTTTTACTACGATCGGCACTGCGTCCATAAAGGTATTTCTCAATTTGACTCAGCGGTCGTAGTGTAAATACATCGTGCATTAATTTATCACTATAACTTGACACTGGCATCTGACAGTACTTCCATAAATAACTGACTCTTTCACCTGCTTAGTCCCAATTTAATATTCATTGAGAGCAGTTGACCATATTTTACCAATGTTACCGCCAAACTGCGGCTTTGTAAATATAGCTGATATAAATTGGTCGAGTCCATGTTGAATTTTAATTAGGAATTTACAATATCTTATAATAATCTCCGTTATTAATAAGAGTGTCTTAGTTGTTGTTATTATTATATACTTATGTGACTACAGTTTTATATTTTTTCACTATATTTGTACCAATTCATTCAATTATTTGGTACCTTACATTCATACAAATGTGTTTTCAAAAGTACTAAACGAAGAAGTCTACTTTAAAAATTTTCAGTTACCAATATCGAAATTATATAGTTTCGGACCAACTTTAATAAAGTCTTTTCTCTTCATCCTAAAATTTCTGACCATAAACTATACTTACCTAGAATTTAAATTATAAAATGTTTATAACTAATCACACTTACCAGTCTTCCCCGGGGTGCACTTGCAGTAGAAAGCTCCGACCCTGTCAATGCAGGTGGCGCCGTTGAAGCAGGCGGCGCCTGCGCAGTCGTCAAAGTTGATGGAACACTCGGGACCAATCCAGCCGTTGACGCAGATGCAAGAGAAGCCCCCGATGGTGTTGGTGCAGGTCGCACCGTTTTGGCAGACGGCGGGTCTGGGGGAGATAATAATAATTTGAAGCTCTTTGATCATGGGGGAAGCCTTTGTCCAGCAGTGGACAAAGGCACAGCGGTGGACATTTTTCAACTAGCTAAAAGATAATGATGATATGTATAAAAACATCCCAGAGTAGTAATGATATGATGATACGTTAAAGTTTAACTTAGGACTAGGACCAAAGCAACTCAATAATCACAGCGACCTAATACTTAAGCTCAAACTCTATTGGCGTATACTACATTATCTTCGCAGAAGTTTGAATAGGTAGATAATTAATTAATTAAACAAGTATAAGAAACGGTGGCCATTGTAGATGCCAATTTCGGTCGTCATAATGATCACGTACGCGACAACTCTTCTTGTTTCATCGCGCGATGATTAGGTCGGTTGTCAAGCGAGCGAGAAACAGATAATGAGTGACATTAAACTGAACGATCTCGGAATATCAATGAGGATACCTTCGAATTTCAATAATAAAAATAAGGCAAGACTCGAAAAAGAGAAACATTAAGATACAAAAAGAAATTAAAAATTGCCGCAAACGAATCACCAAGAAATCTTATGCAAACAGAAGCCGCCGTACGAGACAGTGTAATTTAATATTTTGCCTCCAAAATTAACAAAATGGCCGCCTGACGCATGCCGCTCCGGTTTCTTTTTTAAATATCAGTTATTAGCGCTGTGGAGAAATTTTTTTGTGAGAGCATAATTTGGGTGGAGGTATTTTATTAAGTTCGTCAGAGTTGGATTTTGTCCACTTCCAGACCGCTTAGCATACTTCGTTCTACATTATTGTGGGATTTTTGAAATCTCAACGATTCCCTGAATTTCTTTTTTGCTTCTTCATGTGTTATTATAAATTTTAGTATTTTTTGGATCATTAATTGAATTTTAAAATCACACTGATTTTAGGAGGGATTAAGATATCGTAAGTAGTTATTGACTTCACGTTATCGTAAAATCCTTGTCATCTTGCTATAACGATTTATAGCATTTTTTCGCGGCGTAAAATTAGCTAATTAATAACATTGCAATAATAGATTTCTCAGCAAAACTAAGCTGAACTAAATACATCTGAAATATTCAACTCAATTTATGTATTTATATTTACCTACTCGTAACAATCTAGTATAAATCAAAGTATAGGAATCTAAGAAGCAATGTATATTAAAGTCTGTCGCTTTTGTGGTAAAACCACGTGACTAGGATCGAGAGTAGGCGCGGTTAGAACTCGAACGCGTGCGAACGAGTGAGCGTATCTGATAAAATCCTTCCGAACTTTACCAAAGAAAACACTCAGAAGAATGAACAAAATAAAGGCCCCGTGCCGAAACTATACAAGTTTTAAGTTAATTATTGTTATAATATGAACAGATAAATATTCATGTCATTCAAATCAAGCATAACAATGAAATCGGTTAAATTTCAATAATTTTATGCAACCTCAAAACAGTTTTAACAGACTGCAATCAAATAGAAAATGTTTACAATAATATATTTATCTCATAAAAATACTATTTTCAGTACAAACAATTTAGCTATACGTACTTGTACAACCTTCATTTAAGGAGAATAAGTCATTATTATTAAATGAACTTGCTAATAAGGCTTTCTTATTCAGCAAGCTATTTCTTCAAGGCCCGTTTTGCACCCAACTAACACGATACTTAATTTTCTAACTGTTGTTCCATTTCCAATATCGCTACAATCACACAACCTACACAAAACTATAAAGTTGTGACCGCAATATAATATTCTGAATAAGCTTTCAGATCTTAAAGCTAGATTGAATATTATAAATACCCTTACTGACACATTGGGTGAAAATGTTAAGTTAGAAAATGTTCTTGTATCAATATCGAATATTTTTTAAATGTTATTTACGTAATCTGGTTAAGATTTTGAAGGAATCATTTTTTAAATCCAAGCCGTTAATTTAATCATCAAACGATAAAATCTTGGAATCGGTAGCGCACCGACTTAATTTTCTCATTAGTTGCAAGCATAATTAGTTTTTGAAAAGCCGCCTTATATTCAGGTTTCCTAAAATTTACTAATACTAAGATTTTTGAAACCCTTTTAAAAATCGTTTAGTACCTACTGCCATTATGTTTTATACAAGTTCCTGTTATTGACTTTCCTTGTAATAACACGATATATGCATTAAAATAAACAGGACCGAGAACGGAGCCCTGAGAGAGTTCAACATTCACAAAGGTATAAAAACAAAACAGCTCACCCTGCGAAGCTGCCATTTTAAAGTTCACAAAACAAACTATCATTTATTGTCTCATCTAATTTCAACAACATCGTGTCAACGTAATGTTTATAAAAAATGTTATGCTTTCGTATCCTTTGAGAAAGCAAGGTCTGTTTACTTTACATTCATAGGTTGATTATGAAATTGAGATGGTTTTATGATAGTGTTTTCAATTCGAATGTCCAGAAATAGTGCAGGTGCGTTATTTATTGGCGTTTAGTTAAATTGGAATGGCCACATTGAAATTATGCATGATCTTTTAGTCGGCCGCTATCTAAACGACACGAACCAATTTGTTTTTGGGCCGTTCCATAATAGTTTAGATTGAGCTGGTTTTTAAGATAAGAAACAAAATAAAATTTAAGAGCGATGGCCAATTTATACGTCAGGTTTCAAGCTTAACGAATCAGACAAAATTGAAAACGGAGTACCAGTTTTCACAGCAATTTACACCAAATAAACTAGGCATAAAGCATTTTGATCTGAATTATCCATAAAAGCCGGTCTTAGCAAAACCAATAGAAGATGTATGATCAAAGCCCGGTGGCAACGACCTGGACGCGGAAGGCGATCGTTTCGAAGACAAGATGATTGCATCTCCCGTCATCATCATTAATCACATCAGAGCCGCTGGACTTTAGTTCTTGCAGATGTCCCGCTACTAGATCATAAGAATAAATAAGTTCCTAATGTATTGTCCGTTAGGTCAAGGAATACATTATTATGCGACACAATCTGTATTAAATATATTTCTTACCTATTTAATTGAGCTAGCTTTAACATCGAAAAATACAAGACATACTTAACGGTAAATGTAAAGGATAACAGTTTAGTTAAATATATTCCTTAACTACTAGTTCATATTGAATTTAAATTATTATATTAAAGTTGAAAAAAACAAAGGGATTGAGATGGGAACTTTGATCATTCACCGCTTTTTACTGGTCATGTAAAATTATATAAACGATTTGCACATTAAAATACTCCGCTTTACGAGCAAAAGGAAGGCTCATAATGCAGGTATCTAACGTTGTAATATTTAAAAGATAATAGGACAATTGTCTTTATAGTCTTTTCTTGTTTCATAGCAGCTTCTATAGACGTTACAAAAAAAGGATATGAAAGTCTTCATTACCTGAACCCAGATCTCAGAGGCATCATTAGTTACTGACAGTCGCCGTCATTGGTGCCTTTGAAGATTATTGAATGACCATTTATCATAATCGAGTCGTAGACTAGACAGTAAGTGAGTGAGAAAGAGCAATTTTATGCATAGGTTAGGAGGTGGATGGTTACATTAAACATATCAACACTGAACCACACTAGATACAAATAAGGATACGGAAAGTAGGATTAATTTTCGGGTGCTTAAAGAAATACGTACGAGTAAGTTATGTTATACGTTATACTATTATTATTTACAAAACATACATTATTATTACGAATTAAATGTAAAAAATGAAATTGGGGTAACACTGACTGCAGAAGAAAATAGCGGAAAGAACATTAAAATTTGAAAGAAAAAGGTGTAAGTCCATTTAAAAACTGCACCATCATTACAAAGTGTAATCAACAAAAAGGAGCTGCATTTGTGCAAATCCCACAGGAGACAGCAAATAAAGAGACACTCGACGACAGTTAGACAATTTTCTAGCGACCGCTAACTATTACCTACCAGCCATGCAGCTTCCTACGGCGAGTGTTCTGCGTAGTCATAAAAACAAAATTACACAATTAACAGCATGGAATGAGCAAAAAGTTGTCCCTTCAGCAGTAAATCGCTAAGAATTGGTTGTAAACCGCAATCTTCGTCAGGTTTTTACACTTGGACTGACAGTGACGGCGAAGCCTGTCACAGAAAGGTGAACAAATTACGAATCAGCATTGCTGTGATAAGTAATCACGCGTTTATTATTAAAGCTTTCAAAGTTGAGGTGTTTAATAAACGTTTAAAAATACTTCATTCTTTTTTTTTCTTCATTTCAACTTGATCCTACGCTATTAATTTGTCATTTAATCACAGTTCCATAAGATTCATATCAAAAAAGCTATTAGAGTAAATTTCGCAATGACTTAAGTCTGAATTTCAATAAAAAATATGATATGATAAATGAAAGATATACAAAATATGTAACTTAAGCAACGTTTAACAAAAATAAAATTAAAGAATCCTAATATTTTATTTCTTACTACTTATAAGACTTAAATTTTTGTCTTCTTCAATGAACGGCTGGTTTATTTGAATTTGTATTTAAGTGGCTAAGGGCAGTAAACTTACCATTTCCACTCTAAGCGGGCATTCAAAGCAGCTGCTATGATATTGAAATTCCAGCATTATTTTATCTTTTAGGTTATAGTCTTAATAAGCACAAAGGCTTAATACTCTTTTAGCTACTAAACGAAGTTGCTTTTAGAGTTATAAAAGTTAATATTCATGTTAGCTATAATATCATGGGTAGGTTTATGTTACATTATTAGATTTGATGTTCTTCGTCTGTAGCAAGTTACCTACTAAAAATCATTATTTACGTCTTTATTTTCATTATGAGTATTATTTTGTTTAGATTTTTACCTTATAGTAAAATCTGGCTTACATTTTTGTGCAATAGTTATGAAATAATTGAGATTGCGTCAATTGCTGCTTTAAGTACTACTACACTGTTAAGGAGCTTCCTTTATCACATAAAAAATATATACATCACACAACAACAAAACATAATAATTGATGGGCAAAATCGTATCATATTTAAATTTAAGTAAACTGAACATGACAAAAAGAAATATTTGCCAGAAAGGCAGGCAAATATCGGATGAACGAAACCTGCTAAGATTTTGCGAACACAGTATGTTACTAATCCATAGATACCCTTATAAAAATCTTTCGATATAAAAACACCAGCCGCAGCAGCATACATGCGTTCGTGACTATGTCAATCAAAAATTATTAATTGTAACTGTCCTATTTATTACTGGTGTCAATAAAGAATATTTGTATTGTTAGTATTGTAATTCATTATAGGCTCCCTTAAAACACCTTAATGACGCCATTTCTGAACTTAATAAGCTCTGCTCAAACCAAGACCAGCTTTCGTCTCAAACAATGTACAAATCTTAGCAATGAAAAAGATATCAAACAATCTAAAAGAGGGGATGCGATATCAGTCTGAACATAACTTATTGCCTTTACAATAGGTACTAATATATCTCGACGGAATGCTACCTAACCTATGTATCCTGCCTGAATTATCTACGTTAGTACCAAACACCCAAATCTGAATTGCCGTAACGACATTAAAGAAACAAATAATGGAACAGACATAGATTTACATCACAGTTTCGTATTTATAATCTTAATAAGATAGGATCTTAAAAAAGATTTTGAAAGCAACAAACATACATACACCATTAATAATGGTAATAATACGGATACAGCCGCGCCACGGGCTAAGACTTTTATGAATATCAAAAAACAAACAAACGAATATAGGCACATACAGCCTTCCCAATATTTATTTTATCACCACACGACACTAAAATTGATATTTTATTCGGCTCCTGGTCTCAAAATTAATCGTTCATATTCAAACTACATATTAATATTTCGACCTAAAACGGACGTACGGACCGCCCGCTGCATTTTCTTACGAAACTGGCTTTATCACAAACTTTTCTGTACGCTCTACTCCTAATTTTGTAACCCTTCTTATTGAAGCTATAGAGTTGGAAATTTAACGACTTATTCAGATACAGCATCCTTAATAACTTGGTTCAAACACACTTAACCGCGTAGCGTTTCTGTCTCTTGTCTTACATCCCTAAAAGCTTTATCTTTTTACACTAATATCCGCTTTATCGTCTAGAGATAGAGTAGAATTTTGACCAGTAGTAGACACCATGGGATAGTGTCATCCTATCCGACCCGTTGGAGTATGAAAAGCAACAGATAAATGCGACGATCAGGTTACTTGCGATGAGTTTTTTAGGAAGGATAGAAGGAAGGATAATGTCACGTATTTGGATCAACAATGGACATTTCAAAAATGTGTCCAATGTCAGCGCTACAGACGTGCAAAACAAAGTAAGGAATTTAATATATTGTCTACTCAGATACACACTTATATAGGTATAAAATATTGTTACTATAGCATCGACCTACGCCGATGCTATGAAAAAATACTAAATAATAACACCAGAAAGTTGACTTGAACTCAATTACTATATTAAATCAACAACGTAACTTCACCACACTTTACAAACTCTTAAACCATACAAAACTTCGAGGATAGGGCTTCTTGGAGCCTATTTTACCAGCTCCAGGCCAGAATCGTGATAGAACTCACTGAATCTCTCAAAATCAGTTTAATTTTTAAATAATTCAAATTTAGAACAACGCGGCCAGTACCAAAGGCCAAAGAGATGGCATGACCGATGCCACATCATCCCTCTCCCTCTTCAAAAAAAATTATTTTGGTCAGTAACAACCAAAATATTTTTTTAAACATCCCCATCAAAAAATACAAAGTTCAAACTAACAACCTACCTAAGGGGGACAAGTATCAAAACAGAGAATTAAATAAAAAAGAATAGATAGGGACTCAGAACTTCTAAAGATTAGCAATTAGGAATAATATCCTATTTGCTTTTGCAAGGGAAAAACCCCCGTTGAAAAAACCGCTTACAACAAAGCCCACATCCATTAAACCTAATACGCGAATAGCTAAAACTACCTAAATACAAACCTAATCCCTCATAACGAAATTAAATTCAGTAACTTCATCAATAGCTTCAATAAATTATTTTAAAGTTAAATTGTTAATTAAAAAAATTCAAATAAAATTTTTAACACCCTGTATAAGAAAAATATTTTTGAGAAAAAGTAATCAACCTGTATGTAACAGCAATTGAATAATTATTCAAAAGAAAACCTAAATTGAAATAGGTGTTCAAAATTAGAAGCAGTAACCATGAAAAATGAAGATCTGAAATTTACAGAAAATATAAAAGAATTTATATAAAGTTGGACAAACTCAAAAATATTAAAGTTAGTTAATGGAACGTAACCCAGCAAAGAACTAATATTTATGAAAAACAAAATATGAATTCAACCTTGAAAATGAAGCCCATAAGGTACTTCCATACATATAGCCACCTATGTGCCATGCATGTTTCCAAAAAAGAAGAACATATTCTATATCACACAAATACCTATCTCTTCTTCTGCATACATAATGCCCACTAACTAAAATAAATCACCTCACTGCCTACCTTTCACAGGAAACCTTTTTTTTAAAATACTAGCTAAGTTTTTTTAAGTGACAGAGTATGAACTATGTTTTAGAATTATTTAAATTTTAGAGTGAAAAATGATAATATTTTTAACAATGTTTTTAAATATTTCAGCTGCCATCTCGGTCTTGAATATCAGGCTGCAGCAGCCATCTCATTAAGTTGTTTTTTTTAATAAAAATATGACTAATTAATATATTTTAAAATTATCCTCATATTACATGAAAAGAAAAACAATATTACAACACACATAAAGATAAAATATGGAACAATATTACCTAAAAAGATTCCATCATAGTAAAACTATCATAAAAAAAAGAAAAGGAAATTTACTTCTCCGACTACCAAACCAAACTAAAAAAGGGGAAAAAATAAATCATCATCATCGTACATAAAACTTTTTTAATCTATTTACGTGTACCACATATGTACGAGTACTTCGACCAACTTTCCGAATAACGTAGTTATTTATATCAGACCTTCTTACAACCACATAAGGCCCTTTAAAAAGTCTACAAAGTTTAAGAACGGAAAGGACCAACAACGTCTACTCCCACCTTCTCCATCAAATTAGAAACCGAAATAGGTAAAAGAGGAGCAATTCTATTACCACCCTTCCTTTCCTGGCAGGGAAGACAAGAACGAACGTAGTTTTCGATTTCCCTGTCAGCATTACACATAAAATACCTCGAACGAAAACGATAAAGAGTTTTAGAAAAACCCAAGTGACCTCCTGTCCACGCATCATCGTGCAACCCTTTTAAAACATCACAAAACATACTTCTAGGTAAAACAAGTACGTCCTTAAGAACACCATGTCTTAAAACACGTTTAAATAACAAATCGTTTCTTACGAAAAAACCTCTAAATGAACCATGTAAATGCAAACGGTTAATTGTTTGCAAACAAAAATCATCACTTGACTGCGCCTCGCGAAACGACACAGCTTCGATCCTACATGTCTCTAATCCGTCATCCTTGAATTCAGGTTCCTTCACCAAAACAACTGGGGAAGCATAGGAATTATTAGATTCCTCAAACACCCTCAAGCGGAGCATCTCCTCCTCCTGCTTATCTACGACATTTATTTGTTCCGAGCAAACGTCATCTTTGAAAAAGGAGGTGCAAAAGTCAACTTGACGATTGTTCGAAGATAAAACAAAAGTGGATACGTCAGATAAAAAATCAACACGGTTGCTACCCAACATCAATTTTGCTGAGCCAAAATCGATAATTCCGTTGTATCGACTAAGAAAATCTTGGCCAAGAATTATAGGACAAGCTAAATTCTGAACAACAACCAACTCGCAAGCAAAAATAACACTACCAATGTTTAAATTACACGTTGTCGCGCCTACAGTCGATAACTTTTGGCCATTCACGCCCTTTAAAAAAAAATTTTTGTCTACATCTAGGGACAAATTAATTTTTTCCAATACATTGAAATCTATACAGGAAACACTTGCGCCTGTATCAATGAGGGTCGGAAAAATAAATCCCTTACATTCAACATTAATAAAAGGTTTTTGTTTCTTATCAAGAACACTATCATTATAATTAGGGAAAATAGGAATAAAGTTTTCTGTTTGCGTAAACGAACTTCTCACTGTCATATTTTCCTCGGCTATCATCTGCACAGACTGATCTGGTCTTGATCTCAGACCATAGCGGTTAGATTGTGGTGTTGGGCGGTCACCGGTACCCAAGAACGATGGACTAACCTGAGGGGTACCCGCTGGGCGTACCCCTCCTGAATTCCCAGGAACAGGCGAAGCAAAGACTGCTCTAGGAGTCATCCAAGGCGACTGACGCCTAGTATCCATAAGGGGCTGCTGATGTACATCACAGCCAGCATATGTTGAAGGATAAGCAAACGTTTCGAGGCCGCATGGCATCCTTGCAGGCACGATGTTGCGTTCTTCGTTTACATTGTAAATATCCATTAACTGAATGATAGCTTTTTTGAGATTCAGTTTACTATCGAACACTGATGCTGACAGTTTATGCTTAATGAAGCCATAGCATGACATTAAGAACTGCCTGATGAAGATAGTCTCATCATCTATTTTAGCTTTTGCCGCTAATTCATTTAAACGATAATAATATGTTAAAATATCCTCAGATTTGCCTTGTTTCGCCATGTAGAAAAACTGTTGATAATTGATTGTATTGGGAAATTCTTCTTTCAATAGCTTTTCCAAATCTTCATATTTGGATACTGTACTTTCGATTGTGTTGTAGAATATTAATGCAGGACCTGCGAGATAATTTTCTAATAGCACAAATTTTTCTTCGTCTGATATCTTCTTCAAGATACATATTTTCTTGAATTTTTTTAAAAAAACATCTATGTCTTGGGCTGGCCCATTAAATTTTATGTCAGAATCCGCCATTTTTACAATCGGATTTTTTTCACTATTTGGTAAAAATCATTTCACTTCACTATATGGTAGAGTAACACACTTTACGGCGAAGGTACTGTTAACGGAAAACCGAACGGCGCCAGTCCACCAAATATAGCATCGACCTACGCCGATGCTATGAAAAAATACTAAATAATAACACCAGAAAGTTGACTTGAACTCAATTACTATATTAAATCAATAACGTAACTTCACCACACTTTACAAACTCTTAAACCATACAAAACTTCGAGGATAGGGCTTCTTGGAGCCTATGTGAGTTTGCAGCTATCGAATTAACAAATTATAATCTAATTGTAATTGTATTATATCGTACTGGTAAGGGTGACTTCGACATTTTCTTGTATAATCTGGAATTGCTATTGTGTAAATTAACTGACGATAATAAGAGGTTTATTTTAGTCGGTGACCAAAATGTGGATTACTTAACTGACAATTCTTCTAGACGGCGTGTAGACGAAATCCTGCACAGTTATCAATGTGAGAACTGTGTCGATTTTCCGACCCGCGTAACCCCGACCAGTACCACCTCGCTCGACTGCGGTGTGATTCCCAAGGGACAGGGTGACGTCACAGCGGTGCCCGTGCACACACCTGTTAGTGACCACGGCGCACAGTTATTTACATTACGTGGCTTATCAATATCAAAAACAAACGATAAACCGTCTTCATTCGTTGAAAAAAGGCTGTATAAAGATAGTTCATTTTATTCATTTTATTGTGACATAGAAAATTACGACTGGAATTTTATTTTTAACAATGACATTGATATTAACGAAAAATATAATAAATTATTTAACATATTGACATATTACATTGACATTCATTTTCCATTATCACGAATATATACCAAACAAAAAAAGTCGATACCATGGTTAACGGAAAGCCTATCAAATTTAATTATGAATTTTAACGATCTTACACAAATTAAACATCAGTACCCTAATACAGATATTTTAACAGAACGTATAAACAAGTACGCCCAACAAATTAAGACCGAGTCACTGAACGCGCGAAAAACGTACACGGAAAAAAGGATCCTTGGCAGTAAAAATCCATGTAAAGAATTGTGGCGAGTAGTTAATGAAGAGGTATCCTCAAAATCTGTATCTCACACAATGCTGCTCAAGGATAACCAGTCAAATACTATCGCGTATCAAAAACTACCGGACTACCTTAACGAGCACTTTCTTTCTGTCGCATCAAATTACGTAATTAAGGTCGACACGTCAATGTCAAAACAATATTTAAAGGATTACTTATGTACTCGTAATAGTCATATACCAAATCTTGTGTTACAGCCTATCACCATAGAACGATTAAATCGAGTCCTACGTACCATGCTTAAAAAACGCACAACGTTAGATATTTACGACATAACAATGAATATACTTTTGTGTATATGGCCGGTATTATCTTCCATCCTGGTCGTACTAATAAACAATATGTTTTCAAGCGGTCGGTACCCCGATGCGTTGAAAAACACTAGGGTATGTCCAATATACAAGGGAAAAGGCGAAAAAACATCAACAAACAATTATAGACCCATTACAATAGGACCTAATATTTCAAAACCGACAGAATCATTTCTTTCACACAGTATAATCAATCACTTAGAACAAAACGACTTACTCACGGACAGACAATTCGCATATAGGAAAAATATGTCCACCAGTCAAGCCGCTTATCAGTTATATAATTATGTCAGCACAGCCCTTGACGATAAGTATAAGGTAGCAGGGATATTCTGTGACCTTTCCAAAGCGTTCGATGTTATTAATCACGATTTATTGCTTGAGAAATTAAAATTTTACGGTATACACGAAAACGTTTATAATCTGTTGTCGTCCTTCCTCAAAAACCGGCGCCAGACTGTTGAAGTCCAATTAAATGGAAAACGACGTAGGTCAAAGAAAGGTAACGTGGAAATCGGTATTCCTCAGGGTTCAGCCTTGGGAAATACCTTATTTTTGATATTTATAAACGACTTACCTTCTTCTATTACCGAAGGAGACGTGGTTCTGTTTGCCGACGACACTACTGTAGTAGTGAAAGCAAAGACGTACGAACAACTCGAGAGTAAGCTATCTCGTACCTGCGACCAGCTGCAGAAGTGGTTCACGGCAAACGGACTTATTTTAAATATCACCAAATCAAATATTATTTCATTCTCTTGTCAGCCACTAACAACCTCACCACCTGTCCGGTGTCAATTACCAGTCTGTCACGATATAAAGTTTCTTGGGTTTTATATCGATGAACACTTAAATTGGAAAAAACATACTAAATCACTCTGCGAAAGGCTTGGTAGTGCTGTGTTCGCACTCAGAAAACTCAAACCCCTAATGTCGATCAAAGCACTATTGCAGGTTTACTATGCATATTTCCACTCCATTCTCTCATACGGCATCATGTTATGGGGAAACTCGACAGACTCTGACAGGGTGTTCAAAATACAAAAGCGAGCACTACGCACCATGGCAGGGGTAAAGCCAAGGCACTCTTGCAGAAACCTTTTTGTTGAGTACAATATTTTGTCACACTATTCACAATATTTATACGAGGTATTAATGTTCACGCGTCGTAATTTGAGTAGCTTCGAGCGGATGCAAATACCTGGCAGAATAACCCGCCAGACAGGACGCTTGAAAACAGTGCCGCACCGGTTGGCGCTGCTAAATAAAAACCCGCGCGTTATCGGCCCCGCGTTCTATGAGGAACTACCCACCGACCTTAAAAACGAACAGACTGATGAAACATTTGGCCGCCGACTGAAAGACCTCTTGTTAGAAAATCCTTTGTACTCAGTAAATGAGTACAAAGATTTATGTAAAAAATTGTAAACAATTATTCATTTAATTTTTATTTTTGCCTGGACATATCATTTTTTGTTATTATTTATATTATCTGGACATAAGTATTATGATCATTTTTTACCTTTTGACATTTTTGAGCTAATTTACCATTATGGTAATTTAATTATTTTTGACATACATATTTGGTTTTTATTATTTCTTTGACATTAACAAACTTTAATATAAGTACTTAATTTTTTAATTTTTTACATACTCGTATTGACGATCATACTACGGATGTCCTTTTTATACTATTGTAAAAACGTGTGCAATCTTGTAGTATGAGATAAATAAAACTAAACTAAACTAAACTAAACTAAACTAAACTATTTTACCAGCTCCAGGCCAGAATCGTGATAGAACTCACTGAATCTCTCAAAATCAGTTTAATTTTTAAATAATTCAAATTTAGAACAACGCGGCCAGTACCAAAGGCCAAAGAGATGGCATGACCGATGCCACATTACCTACTCGATCAAGTAATACTCGTACTAGAAAACAATAATAATTGTTCTGGTTACAAACCTTCCTACAAAATCAAGGAATTATTTCACAGTAAATCGCCAGAAAGAAACTGCACAAAAACATGCTGACCAATACAAAAGATGCATTTATTCTATTCCCACTTGCAACTACTACGACCGTGCGACCAAGACCATAGTTTTTTCTATCGTTCATTAACCAGCAATTAATATGGCGCATACCACCATGTGCGAGGTTGGTGGTTATGATGGTACAAGGGCAAAAAGAAAAGCGTTGTTACTTTTAATAGCTTTTCATTATTCATGTCTACATTTCATTCTAATTGGCAGCAAAACAAATTCCTTAAAATCATTTTCGTCGTCCTTATTGGCAGGTTGTTGTTCGGATAGCGGGGTCAACACAAGTTATTGTTTTTAACATTTGACAACCGCAATAAATCATCATCATTAACTACTACATATTTGTTAACAAAACGTCTTATTTAATCACATTATCCTTTTCGCTTTAAGCAAAGTTAGCTCTAGGTAATTTGCTTAGATCATTGACTCTTGAATATTTAAAAAAATCTGCAAATATGTTCTTTGGGTCACCCAAACATTTTTACTTCACATTTAAAAATTCACTGAAATGTATGTCCTTTTAAAAACGTATTTTTATATCTCTTATCCCTCAATCCAAAAGTGCATTGACTTCAACTCATTTTGTAATTATCACCCGATACACGGTGCCACGAGCAAAAAACACACCAATTCAAATGATATCATTAACTTGTCCAAAGCTTGATTAGGCGCTTCTCTTTCATAATGTCTGTCTATTTTTTGTAGCTCTTCTGTGTTGAAAAGTATGAAATCCTAACCTACAATTTGTATCCGATGTATCTTTTCAACTTCAGACACTAAAAAGCTGATTAGCAACATTAAATATCATACTTAGCTGTTATAGTTATTTACTAATTCACCGCTTGATATTGGTTTTTCTAATCATAAATGGAATGAATCAATAATTTCCAAATGACAAAATTTAATATTGACAACACGTCGCGTCTTTAGAATTTTCAATTTCTTAGCAATTCATGCGCCATCAAAAATGGTAATTTTGAATTACACTCAGTCTCGTCATCAAAGGCCGATTCCATCCAATTTGGGCGCCAAAAACCTGTATTTTTTGGCGGTATTATACGCCGATCGGTTCCAGCCTTCATTTCTGGATGCCGGCTTAATTGGCCTGAATATCCAAGCGTATAATGCTCTTATACAACCTTTATCCAACATTCACAAAGGCTTTTTAGGACCTTCTCGTAAAACAACAAAGTTGAAGATTCATTGAAGATGTGAAGTCATTGTGGATGCGAATTTAAGACCAATAAAAGGATATTGATGAGAGTAATTGTCAAAACGTAACTGTTGTTTTGATGGTCGGTTGATGTTTTGAATGGGTTTTATGAAGTTTTAAAAGAACTCCGATAAGTTGAATAAAGTACGATGTATACGAGTATTATAGGTAACATGAGAACTAATTGTTCATATTGGAGGAGGCCTTTACCTTGCAATGGAAGTGTCATGAAGTCCCAACAAACTTATTCGTTGTGATATGAGACAACAATAAAAATTACAGTGAAAGGGTGAATAGGCCCTAATCGACCACGCTGAGCTCAATATGGGTTGGTCAACTTTAAACACAAACTTTGAATTTCTTCGCAGTCGTGTGCTGATTTCCTTATGATGTTTTCCTTCACCTTAAGAATGGCGAATAAACGTAATATGAATCCGAAAATAGAAAATAAATTGGTATGTGTCGAGGTTCAAAGCCTCCTCCCCCGCCAAATGGAAGACAACAGCACTGGCTACATGGCCACCGACGCTCTTAAAAACTTAAGGAAAGCCTTTCCATTAGCTTAAAGATAACAGATGACATACAAAATGTTGTCTAAACAATAGAAACAACTTACCTCAAAGCGCACTCGTCAACATCAGTCTCGCATAGTCTCCCGGTGAAGGTGGGAGGGCATTCACAGTTGTAGCTGTTGAGACCATCGATGCAAGTGGCGCCGTTCTGGCAGTGGTGACCGGGGCAGTCGTCGATGTCGATCTCGCAGTTCTGGCCGCGGTATCCTGGGAAGAAACATCACTGGTTAGGGCGAATTTGCTAAAACAAATACAAGTGCCTAGTTACAAAGAATGCCAGAGTGATTGATGGAGGAAGTAAGTTAAATAAGTTAAAAATAATGGTAATATTACAAGAACTTTTTCCCACTTGCTAAACATCTGTTCTTATAATTATTACAAATATTCTCCCATGATCAAAGGTCATCAACTTAACAGATCCATAAAATACATGAATCATCTAACTCTTTCAAACCTCCAAAAATACAGACACTTAATATCCCGACATCTGGTTTCAGTTACACCAGTCTAGGACCACAAAAACCCACCCACACATTAGAGAACGATGATATCACGTGACAAAATTTTAATATACCATTAATCATACCATGGGAAGAATATTAGAAACGTTTAGAACATTAGACATTGTATGCAACATCCGACGTCCGAATGTTTTTGACAGATGAAGATATTAATGATCGCGTGCCGCATTTCGAAATCACAGATGGATACAGAGAAAGAATTAAAAAATGCTTCATAATAGATAAAAGATGAAAAAAACCCATTGTTTTGTCAATTTTATACAAAAGATTACGATACGATAACGTTCAAGAAAATTAAATAGGTGTACCTACCTATACCTATCCATTTGAAAAACCTGTAATCCACCAATAATATAAACAGATAAACCTAACTATTAGTGATTATAAAAGAAAATTACAACTGGGAATAGAGAAAATAAAATTGTTAAAGCAAATACAGTCAAAACCGTTTACGACGACACCGTTTAGAACAACATACCGGTTATATTGACTAAAATCATAGGTCCCGGCTGAATGCTATAGGATCGCCTTATAAAAAATACTGCTTTTGACATTGCTTATTACGACATACCGCATTAAGCGACTTTATTTAACTAATATTTGAGAATTATTTTTTGTGATTTAATAAAACTACATAATACTTACTTAACTAATAAAAATTACTTTGTATTGTACCTCAATAATATCACCGGATGTTACGACTATCGGTTTTTACGACCAAATATGAGTAGTCCCTTCGATGTCGTTATAACAGATTTTGACTGTATTTAACTACTAGGTACTAATTATTTTGCTCACAAATCAGAAGAAAGCTGATCCTCAAACACCATCTGTTTTCTTAACCGAAGGCGCCGTTCTAATCTAAACAACGCTATCGAATTAATCCCATGGTTCTAATTATGTGTTCAGCTTTGGAATATATGGAGTCCTAAAAAGGCAATACGAGATTGGGAGTCTTGCGGTTTCAAAGGTCTAGAGATAATGATACAACTGTCAATATACTCCGCGCTTTGATGGAGTTAAGATCTGGTCTAACTGACTTATGATGATAAATCACACTATACGTCAACGATAACCAGGACAGATCTCATTAGATAACCTGTAGCAAATGGTTATATTTTTTTTGTGATTGTAGGTTATGGTATAGAATTTCTAAATGATGCATTTGATTGTTCAGGTTATTAAGTTTAACCAACAAAAAAGATCGAAATGTTGCGAAATTACAATGATACTGCAGGTAGTTTTATAATAGAAATTGTTGCCAGAAGCATATTCTGGCGCCCCCAGAGCAGGATTTTTATTTTTCTAGTGAAGCTTTACAACATTTTAGATCCAGTGTTTCCCATTTTACACTTACAACAACAAACCGTTCAGTACTGATTAGCAGCTTATTACCTTCGCTAAGTTGGAAGTTGATTCCCACGACCACATGTGTTTCTGTTTACCAGATTAAAAAAATATAACGGGCGCCTGGCTGTATACGCGTCGTCGCCTTTGCAAATGTTTTGGATAAATGTTTTTATTGGACTGGGTGGGATGGCGAAGTTAGTAAAAATAATAAGCACACAATCCTTTCTTTTGATTCTACCACAGTAAATAATCTAATCAAACTAGTACGAGTATCTATCTCCATATTATTATGAATATGAGGTAGGTAAGAAAAAAAAAGACTTCACATCGTTTCCATCAACGTATTTCAGACCATAACAAAACACCACGAAAAAATTTTTCAACTCACTTTAGCTCCTAGATTAAACGAAACTGCCAAAAAACAGAAATGAAGCAATAACTTTGAGACGTTGTCATAAAAAAATCCAAATTTAATTAAAAACGAAGATCTAATTAACTTAAATGACGAGAACAGGCGACATCTTTAGCAAAGATAATAAAAAAGAAATAAAAGCTACGACTGTCACCACCGTATAAAACCGTTACCATGGCGCTATGACGTCATATGCGTGAGCGCAGGATATTGTGACTACAAATTGCCCGTGGGACGATGGATTGGATATTTTAAGTGGTTCAGTAGTTCTGGTATGTGAATTAAAATTCCAAATCACGAACACAACCAAAATTCAAAATATGTAGTTAGATTTGTCCTCTATGAGAGTAGCAAATGCTTTGTAAAATGAAATGAAGTTGAATCTTTATAAAATATACTATTACAAATAATTATGTATATGCCTAGGTATATTTCCTCATTTATCTTTATCATCATACCTAATAATTGATTGGAAAAACAGAAATATCAATATTTCGGATAACCAAACTATAGCTTGGCCATTAAGTGTAGAAATTAATTAAAGAGGAACTAAAATGTTTCCGCAAATGACAACACCAAATCTGTTGTCAAACGTCAGTCGATTTGTCAAAATTCAAAGAATTTTTGACTCATTCGACATTTGTTTGTGATTTCTGGATAAATATACGTTTTAGTCAGTGAATTGTTGTTAGAAATAGGTAAAACGATAAAAAGTGGCACCAGAGAAGTAATATATAATGTTTTTAAAAGATGTTTGGCGGAATACCATGCCGGGAAACTTCTCACAGAATTGGATGACCTTTAGAAACGAGTTGCTTCTATGACAGGTATATATACACTCTAATTCTATATGAAATACATAGTTCGCGATATAAATTATAATAATTGTTAGTTAAATAAGTAAGCAAAATCACGACATCGATGTTTTCTACGGATTAATCTAATTTGAGAGGTTATGTTTACATTCGAGAAAAGAAGCTTTATATATAGCGCGACTGCATAATTTTGGTCGTTACACACTACATTATAATGTTTTATTTTGATTACAGGAAAATCGGAAAGTACTGTCCGACGCTTGATTGATGAAGGGCACAAAAGCGGTGGCAAGTTTTCAACGCCTGCAAAGCATAGATTAGGCCGCCCGAAAAAAAATTAGATGACTTTACCATCTAAAATATAAGAAATCTGAAATGGAAATGGGCTGGCACATGTAATCAGAATGGAATAAATGGACGAGTAAAAATAACTAACTGGATACCAACCAAGAGACAAAAAAAGAAAAAGAGGCAGACCAAGGAAGCGCTGGGAAGATGTCTTCAAGGAAAAGTGTGGCCCGTACTGGTTCTCCATAGCGAGGGATAGAGAGGAATGGAGGAGACTGAGGGAGGCCTACGCCGAACAGGCGACTTTCATAGAATGAAATAACAATGAAGGAATAAGAAATATTTTTTTACTAAGCATGCTAAATTAAAATAATAAATTTAATAATGCAATGCAATCTATGAAAGAATAAAGGCTCATGTTATTTTATTTTATTTATTTTATTTCAGGTTAAAATAAGCCATTTGTACAAAAGTACCAATAATTTATAAAAACACATTAGTAGGAAAATAGCAAAACAAAATTAAATACCAAGTCATGTCATACATATAATAACAGAATGTTAGATTTCACTTTTTGTTCGCACTCTGGTGCACTCACAACCAGTGTCTCAGCAATTTCGAATTATAAAAAAATACAAGTATCAAATTCATTAAGGTCCTAGTATAGATGTTGCCATGCAAACGATAGTAGCGCCCCCCTTTTTTGTCAACACTTTATGGTCAAGCTATAAACTTGTTGCAACTGTCGATCTATGCAGATACCTAATTCAATATCAAACACTGTTTTAATAGGTAAACAAATCCGAAAATACCCTAATCAACGTATAAAGTAGCCAGCACATGCGGCTGCACAAGTTGACCTTGAGAGCGCCCGTATTCCGTAGCGGTAGGGGTGTATTTCGTAGTGCGAATGTCCAAGCGCATGTGCTGGTTTCTGTACATGATCGTACTCACGCTCCTATACAGTTTACATTATTCATGCGATCACACAGACAAACAATCCGACAGCTTGTATTACCAAAACCGTTTAGGAATCGAAATTGACATAAACTGACAACACAATTAACATAATATTTGGTTATATTTGTGTGACAGAGCCCCCTCCTGCTTTCCCAGAAGAATTGGACAAACACATAGATAGACAAACAGTATTAGGAAGCTGTTACGACTATTATTTTGGACACATGTGAAGATGTTTTTAATTTAATGTGATGAACATGTGGTATGTTAATGAACCATTAATAGACATAAAAGCTAATGAAGTAGATACCTATTAAACAGGATTAGCTTAAGCCCAAGGCGTGAATAATAATATGAACAGTAACTTACAAAACAAACCAGAACTAATAAATTTTGAAGAAATGACTCGGAAAGTTATACATAAGTTACAAAGTAAGTGGTTTTTAAAGAACATATAACCAGAAATCAAAGAATCTGGTAAGCGACATCAGGTAAGCTTTTTAAGATATGGACTAAATAAGTAAAGGTAGTTAGCATGAACATAAAAACAATGTTAATAAACAAATATAAACCAACCTTGATACCGATACCAAACCTAGCCTAGCAGTACTAACATAACCGAATTACCACTATTACATACTTAAGCCAAACATAGGCAGTCAATTAACCAATCGTACATCAACACCGAGTGTTAATTAAGCATAGCCCATTACCGTTCCCACACTTGGGATACTTGGCTGTGACGTCACGATGGGAAGTCTATTTTAAGTGGCCAGAGATGAGGAACACAGTTGAGATTGAAACGTCCCCTAAGGGAACAACGGTATTGTTAAAATACTTACAAGTTCCAACCTCCCATGAACATTATTTATAGTAATTTAATGCCTAATGAGAATGTAAATTTACCATGGAAAGGTTATTAAAGATGGGAATTATTTACCGTGAACTAGAACAGATAAAAAACTTTTGTTGAATATTATCTAACAATGTATATTGTTGTTTAATATAAAATAGTTTTGCATAATCAACCTCTGAAGCCTAACGGTATAACGTTTGCCTTTCAAAAGGAATATTTCGGGTTCGACTACCGAAGGGTTTATATTACAAACATACTTTTATGATCATTTCTTCAGTTGAGTTGAGGCATTTTAGGAGGACTTCCTACATAAAACCATCACAAAGGCGCACTTTTACATAAAGGGTGAGAAGAGTGCAAATATAATAAATAAAAATAAAACGTGAATTAAAAAATTTCCAAACCATAACTTTCTTTCTATAACAGCTGATGTCATCAAACAATTATTCAAAACCCAAGCAACAACAGGAAGCCACAAGTTATCCAACAAGTCGGTAATGGTAAGTTAATGGTTGAACCGGCGGCGCTTTGCAAATTGACCCCTGCTGGGCAAATGTTAAAACACTGTTTGGACACAGCAGTCGCCAAATTTGGAAATGGGAGGCAAACGGCTAAGCTTAAGCTTGTATACAGAATAAACATAAATAATAGATTTAGGAATAATAATGATATTATCGATGACTATAAAGATAATGAGGATGACATAGTTGGAATGAAAAGAGACCAAATTAATATAAAAAAAACTGTAAGCGGTAAAGAAATAACAAATTAGTGAATCAGCTTTGGAATTCTGCTGAAATTCTTTCAAACCTTAAAAGGTAAATGGAAACTAACAGGGCTGCTACTCACAAGAACAATCTGGAAGTTACGTGTTTACCACAAATTAGCAGCACCCTGATAGAAACTCGAAACTGTATCATTCGTAGGAACAATTTCCATGTTGCAAGACACCAAGCTACGTTTTGCAAGCGCGTAATGAAGCTAAATGAACGCGGGATGCGCAGACGCAGACGCGAACTATATAAAATTGTGACGTAATAAGTTTCGACACGCGGACATCACATCGTGACATTAAGGTTATTTTTGCAAATTATACTCCAAATGGATTTAATGAACTGTGCAAGACTCGCTTTAGGAATGTACGTTTATGGTAATGTTTTGGTTGAGAAATTTCTCCTTTGGATTCAATTTTAATTTATGGTTCACATGAAGACATATTGTACAATAAAATTAAGGTCCATTCGAAAGGATCGACTCGTCTCAGAATCACGGCCAACACCCAGAGAAAAAATAGAACAACAAATAAATCGAGCAATACATACCTATGGTACGTTTATCTACATATACAAACATTATTTACAACCGGCTATAGTTAACCTAAGTGCAGCTTTCGAAGCAAGTCGTGGTCGCCGGCGGCTATGGTCGACTTTCAGCCATAGACTAAGATATACCTAAGCCTCGGCCAGACATGCAACTCGTTTATAAATTATTTATAATTGATTTGTTACCCACACGCTAGCTGCTAACTATATGTGGGCCCTAGGGCGTAAAATAAATTGACAGAAAAAGAGAAGACATGGCGAAGTTTGATAGAGTAGAGTCATGCAATGGACTTGTGAATGTAATAAACTTCAATAAGAATTACGCTTACAAATTACAATATGAACATATTACAGAAGTGAGAACAGTAATAAACATAAGATTGATATGTTTATGAATGATACTTTAAAACAATGACGTGATAAGAATTTAAAAAATTGTGAACTTCGGAGTTACCTATCGTTTCTGTACTTAATCTTTATTCTAAATAATGCGTCGGTAAACTGTATTTAACAGGGTTATAGCTAGTTAGATAATAGTATACCAAAACACGTATTTGTCCTTAGAACTCTGGCTTAGTTTTTAAGGCGATTTACTATTGTGTAAATAGCAATTTCGTGCAACTATCCCCTGAGGCTTGAAATCTGCTCAGTAAAGAATAAATAAACAGGTAACTGTACTTTAAAAGTATAAATTATCTGTTTTACGAGATGTTATCGTGAAACGTAAAGGGCACCCTTTAATACGGTCGTAGTTCAAGCAAATCGATGACAGATACAGAAATAATTGGACATGTACTCTGATAACCTTATAACGATATTTTACAGAAAACTGTTAACAGAAATTTTGTCACGAATTATAGAATCGACGGTATGGTGTCTCTTGTAAATGTTAGAAATGTAATAGATCCTAAAACAGTACCAATAGGTAACAAGACCTTTATTTATAAACGTTGTAAAATAGTTGTTAATATTAAACTGAAAATTAAACTTGTGTATTTAAAAACAAATAGGTAGTGTAACCGAATTTCTGTTATTATATTTTACGCGACATAGATTTTTAAATTATTATAATTTATTTTATATTTTATGAAAATTGACTTCTAAGCTCAACATTTTCCTAGCACTATATAACTGTAATGTATCTAATAGTGATCTTCATCAACATTGTGTCCAAGCTTGTCTAAAGGAAATGCAAAATCCAGTTTTTATTAGACATCTCAGTCTAAATTAACGGTCATTTAAGGCACCGTAACGCCAATTCATTGCATAAACATCCGCAGTCGATTCAGTGATCGTAAAGGAATATATTAAGCACTATAAAGTATGTTTAAAATCAAACATTAATCGTTGCAACAATCTAAGAAACTCAGGCCAGGGTATATGAACACTAACGCCCGTTTTCACTAACCTTGTCGTAGGTTTTCCCTAGTTAACAAAAAACTAAGCTAAACAAAGCTTTAAAAAAAAATTGGTTTGCACTAACAGTTTTCACTTAAACGTTTCGTAAATTTGGCGGTACCTAGCTAAGTAAACGAACAAACTCTATGGTTTCATTGTTTTCCAAAACACGCAAAGTAATGTAGAGTAGTACAATAGTAGACTGCAATTATAGTATAGATTTTGTTTTATTTATTTTTCGAATAAAAAGTACCGTACAACGGAACGTATTTTCAAACACCAATCAGCGTTCAGCATTATTTTCATACAAACTGACAGCGCGGTAATGCTCCTTGTAGTACCGGACGAGATAATTTTGATTTTAATCACATTTTTATAGAAGTTTTTAGGAAAAAGGGAAAAAATCTCTATATAATATTGTGTAATACATGAAAACGGATTACATAAAAGAATTGTGCTGCTTCGAAAGGTAAACAACTACGGTTATTTTCGTTTTGCAAATTTATTGTCAACTAGTTTTGTTGTTGGATGGATGTAAGCATGCTACTTCTCTATAAAAGGTTTGAATATAATGTATATATGATCCAAAGAGCCACGTTTACATCAATTTATTATGTTACTGGAAGAAAATCTATTTGCAATCGAAGAGCCAAATCGTGTAGAAAAGCCGAAGAAATTTGTGATATTCCAGTAAATAACAGTTGTTCTCAATTATTGTAAGAGCAAGGATTGTATCATGCGGGCAAAGCTGCGTCCACAGACATCTAGTTTCAAATAATTATGCAAAAAATAAAGACTAAAATGGCTAGAAAGCAATAAAAAATATATATGTCACACAAACTAATTTTATATTCTTAAAACATAATGTACACTTCCCCATTATTATATTATAAATAGCACATTATTTATATGTGAAAATATGTAAGATTTTTTTATATTTTGGCAGGTATGCAGCTTCACATTGAAAAACAAAAGATCACATCTCAATAATGGGATATCAATCCAAAACTTACATCCAGTGCCATTAAAAGAGGGAAGAATCTAATAATACTTCCATAAGCCATAAGAAAAGGTATGATCATAACGTCTTTGTTTTATTGATATTATATTGACTTATCGAGATGAAATGTTGATGATTCAGACTTTTGTAGTAATTAAGTATTGTTTATGCATTTCAGGTTAAAAATGAAGAGGCAGAACTGGTCATAAACATTCTGATTATATTAGATTATTATATACAATTTTTGGAGCTACACCAGATGGACTTATTAAAGCATATACCATGGAAGTGAAATTATATTTCAGTTTATTGTACAGCAAACCCAAATTTTGAGCAGTCAAAAGAAGTAGATATTATTATGATGTACTTTGTTTGTATTATTATATGTACATAGTGTCATTTGGTAACACCATTGTATTGAATCTGTTTTAGATTTTAAAAATAAAAGAAATAATATTATATAATTAAGTTTGTTGTTTTCTTCTAAAACATTACATAAAAGTTTAACCAGGATATAAACTTTCCATTCAATATTTCATCTCATACATTATATTTATTTGTATAGCAGTTTATAATATTATAACGAATATTACAAATAGGTAGGTATTTTAACCTATTTAACTAATAGGTAAAGATGAAATATTTAATTGTTTGTTTGTATGTTTGCATTGAATGCAAAGATAGAATAGACCTCGGCAAAGGACATAGGCTACCTTTTACCGCGGGAAAATTCCTTATTCCCACGGGAAAAACTGTTTGCAAGATCTGCTTATTGCTAAATAAATAAATTTCTCAAACAGTTGTGCTGACACTTCTTTCTTCTGTGTACTTGGCTGATGAGCACGTTGCTTCTTTCTTCATTTAACTAGGTTTTCGTCCCACGACTCCGCCCGCGCCAAAAATTATTCCTGTGGGAATGGGTGATTTTCCCGCAGTAAATGGTAGTGTATATGTTATTCTGATGTATATGCTAAATGATTGTAAAGTTTCGTTAAAATCAATTCAGTGGTTTTTGCGTGAAAGAGTAACAAATATCCATACATCCTAAAAGAAATTAATGGGAAGTTGTGAAATGTATTAATTACGAAGAAGTTAATCAAGTTGACCTTAAAAAATGAAAAAATAACGGTAAATATGTATAAATATTACCGTAAATATACATAACCTCAATTTATTTGCAATGACAAATAATCCACAGAATAAAAAAACACAACATAGGTCGTTTCGTAAGCTATAGGCGCTGTCAAATCGGCCTCCTAAAGATAAGGATAACTTAAGCAGGTTTAAGAATAACTTAATGTTAGTGAAAACGAAATTTTTACTAAAAGTTCCCTAAATACGTTAGGCATCAATTTAGGAAATTCTCAATGTTAGTGAAAACGGGCATTAGTCTTGCCAAGTAAGGAGCATAGTTTGCTTCTAAATGGGTATCGACACCATTTTCACTTTTCTGTAACTTATATCTGCTAATGAATATTGAGTAATGGAGAGGGAACGGGTTTACTCAATTGCTTGGAAGAACCAGAGAGAATAACTATAATAAAACTAGAGTTTTTGAAAATTTAAAATTGACGCCCTTTGCTCATCCTGTTTGATGTAACTGTCGTCATCACAGAAAATTGTAACGTGATATTTCGGAAGGTTTACTTATAGAAATGAAAAATTGTTGTGACTCTTGCTTTTTAGTAGGTATAAAAAAAAGCAATATAGACCATTCAACCAATAAGTTACCAGGGTTTGTGAGGTAGGTTAACCTCGAAACCCACACGATAAGCAAGCAACCAATAAGTTCATAAAATATTACACGTTTTATTGGTATGATAAAGTATCTTAGGGGATTTATATCGGAAATATGCCTACTGACCCGGATGATGAGTTCTGTTCAAGATCAACAAAATCCTCCAATCACTAACAATTATTCGTAGAACTGTTTACCTATTATCTAAAGCTTTTATCTAAACTCATCATCTGCCATTCTCGTCTTGTCAGACGTTTTAAGCAGCGTCATAAAAGGTTCAAAATCACTATCGTTCGTGGCTATACATACAAGTAATCTGATACAAAAGCAGCAGAAACGGCCGTAATGTTTGAAATTATGATAAACTTACCTGTAGGACATTCGCATTCGTATCGTAGCGGATCCAGCGGCGTGCACCTTCCTCCGTGAAGACACGGAGATGGTTCACAGGGCACATATTCTGCATCACAATCCCGCCCCGTATACCCCGGCTCACACACACACGTGTACGACCCATGAGTATTGAAGCATCTCCCATGGTGACAGGGCCCCGAACCAGTCGAGCATTCCACCACGTCTTCTGTACATCGCGTGCCAGTGAAGCCGGGTGGGCAAGCGCAGGAGTAGCCAGCCGCCGTTGTATTGTCAGGCAAGCAACGTCCTCCGTTCCTGCATGGTTGTGACGCGCAATGGTCTTCATGAGAGCACTCGTCGCCTGCGAACAATTTTATTACTGTTAGGTACTGTTGTTTTTGGAATGCTTGTCTAAACTAGACATGGTGAATTTGCAGTGGTTGGTTGGTTTATTCGAGTACCTATCATCTTTTTAGCCACCTTTTTTATATAGAAAGTATTTTTTGTAACAAACTATAACAGCGAAATTTGTTTATCTTGAAATATGTAGTTTCATCAACTACCACAAAACCTCTGTCATCATTTTATGTATCTATGTCCTGATATCTTCCAATTCATAATGATATTAATATAATATCTATATAATAAAACTGTAGAGGTCAAAAATATGTACATAAAAAAATATGCTAAAAACCGAATCAGGGGGACGTAAGAAGTGATATAGAACATATCAGGATTTTTTTTTCTCTGTTTATCTGTTTATCTGTTTGTACGGGCTAATCTTCGAAACTGTTGGACCGATTTCAGTGAAATTTTGTATGGTGGTACCTTATATACCAGGTCAACATCTTAGATAGTTTTTACCGCGGGAAACTGCACGAAAAAGTCAAAAAAGAAAAGCGCGGGCGGACAGTTAGTTTTAAATTAATCTTTAGTTTTTTTTAATGGCTATTTTTTGTATATAATTGCAGGTCATGCCATGTTAGTTATTTGCGGAAACCGCGCCCCAGATCTGCTAGACCAACTACTTTCGGTTTTTTTATAGCATTTTTATCTTTACTTACATATGTTGTTTAAGCCGGTTTATTTTAAAAATTAGTCATTTATTACTTTACTATGAAATAAATTAAGTTTTACTCGTATTATATACATTTAAAGCATAATTTGATATGTTACTTTCCACGTACCTTTTTTCTATACTAAACGAAAGATAACAAAAGTTACACATCTATTTATTTATTTCTATAAGGCTCTATAGTCTATCTATAGTCGCAAGCGCATATACCTACACGTCATCGTTTTGATAGGAATGCTCAGTGGCCAGGCAGTGACTAATCGACGATTCTACTGAAGGAATAATGTAGTTTTTTTATTTATATACTAGCAGTATTTTATTTCCCTTGGTAAAAAGTATCTAAGATGTTGGCCGGGGATATAAGGTACCACCATGCAAAATTTCATTCAAATCGGTGGAACGGTTCTAGAGATTGTACAAAGACAGACCGACAGACGGACATTTTTTTCAAAACTTGTATTCAGCAGCTTATGTGTTCAGCTACACTCCCTTTATCACCTACAATCAGTTTTCAAACCAACTTCAAAAAAGGAGGAGGTTTCTCAATTCGATCGTCTATATTTTGAAAAACAAAACAATGGTACAGACACGCCCATTCTTCAGTTTTAATAAAGTATAAGCACATAAGTAAGATAAAATAGATAGAAGAAAAAGAAGATTGAGTATTCGTTCACTCGCGGTTCTGACTAGGAGACTCTAAAAGTAGAAAAAAAACAACAAATAATTAAATAAGCATAATTATAATGTACCGAAGATTACCTAAGTGTATCGGTTTATTTGAGTTTGGAAAGAAAGTATAATTAACTCATTACATACTACAGGACCGGTCCTTCCGAAGATCATTGTGGGAGGCCTTTGTCCAGCAGTGGTCCGCTTTTGGCTGATGATATTCCAAAAGTCCCCATTAATGGCAGACAGCGAACTGACAGTAGAATAGGATCCCTGAATCTTGCCTGATTGGCCGAAACAAGCTCAATTGGAATTAACTGCAGCATTTTAATCGATATTTTTATAGCAAGTGTAAGCGCCATCTAGCGAGGTCACACACATACCTACATACATACATACATTATTGGTCATAAAACCGAGCGCTTTAGTAATGATACTAAATGGTATCAATTTAAACTAAAAGTGTATCAAAATCAGCTACAATTGTTCGTTCAGTTAAAAGTAATTGTGATTGAAAACATAAACTTCGCTAATTAGCTCAATTTTATGCTACTCACTACCTTTAATATTATAATCAAAGACGTTTATTAAGTAGGACGATAAGTAATGGGTAAAGAACTATAAAACCTACACAGAAGGCTGTCTGACCATCTAATCAAATAATCAAATAAAAAGTGTTTTTACTTACTTACTTACTTAAACGTATTAATTTTATGTCTACAACATTGTAATGCATAATTAAGTCGTCGGTGAAAAATAAGTGCAAGGGTTTATTGCAAACTAAGGAAGATCCTAGAACCTAAATTGCTTTATTGCTAACTGCTCCTACATAGTATTTTTATAGATTGTTTTTAGTATTTCAGAAGGTATCTCATTTAACTGACTTTAATGTCAGTGATAATAAAGTCAGCTAATTGAGAACAGACTGCAGTATTTTAGTCTCGATTATTTTTGTCGCATTCTCATTGTTAAGTTCACTTAGGTATCTACCTACTGTATTTTAAAGTGCTTTTTTTATGTCGAGTAATAAGCTTCCGGTATACTCTACATACACAATAATGTCCAATGTTGCCTTTATGTTTACCTATGTCACCTTTTTTAAACTAAATAAATAAACAAATATAAATATTAAACTATTATTTTCTGGGATGGGCTTCCATATCGTATACCTACACCAAGTAATATAAGTACTATTTCGCATAAAATCGTACAAATATTTTTTCTACGAGATCATCTTTGAAATTAATACGATCGTTCCATCGCGTAAGAGGCTAACTAAGCTACTGAAGAAGTTCTAAGAATAAAAAACGACATGTAATATCCTGGACCCGCCATAATTACGCGCCCATATAAAGATGGCGCGGCGACCGAAGCGCAAGCTTTTTATATAAATTGCCTACTTACAGCCAATAGTTAAAATAGACGGACCGTTCGCATAAATAGATAAATAGAAGCGAATGCCGACCAACATTGAACTACTTCACATAGTGATACTAGATAAACCCACAAAGGACAACGTTGAAGACGTTATTGTTCATAATAATCATAAAATTAATAAGTAACAAAAAAAGGTTGAGTTCAATACATGATACTGAACTGACGATGATGAGAACCAAAACAAGTAACTTTGAGAGTAGTCATCAAACACTAGTTAGATATCACGTTTCTAAATAACCAATAGAAGAACCGATAAGTATCAGAGAATGATTTACTTAAGTAATCAAAGCTCAAGCATTAACCATTGGAGAGCGAAGATAACCACTTATTAAAGCAAATAGTGATACTTCAATACGTCGTTATAATGGCTGGGTTGTATCTCAATCATAAGTTAGACCAAAGGCCGTAAGGACTGTTATATTCAAACACCTGCCTTCTCGCAGTCTTCATGATGCAACGACAATTACCTTACTGGATTTATGCATCTCTTAAATTTCATATTGCTGAGTGTGATTCGATCCGGGAGCGATTTATGCTACCATATAGATCGATTATAGCACAATTAAATGTAATTGAAATAAGGAAACGTATTGACGATAACCGGCAAAAGTAGTTCTTGAAAAGCGAACTTCAAAAAAAAAATTAAAATCCAAATCATCTATTGTTTGTCGGACAATGTCTATAAATATACAACATACATAATAACAGGATAGGCTCGCCCGATATACATCCTCGTATAAGCAATTAAAAAGCATTTTCAGTAGAAATGTTATGCTAATAAGAAGACAGCGATTACGTAAAACACTTTTTGAATAACTTTAAGTAATTTATACGCGTCAAGAAAGATTTATTTAGTTCAATTACATAGAACTGTGCTCTAAATGACAATTAATAAACTTGTTTTTAACAATTTATTACTTTTGCTTTCGGATCTATTTCAAGTTTGCATCATAAAGTGTCCAAATTATTCTGTCTATTAAATCAATGATTATGTTATCTAACTTAAAAATTGTGAAATCTAACATAATAATTATGTGTGTGTGTAAGTCGTTTGTATTAAAATAGGTAGTTTAAATTTATTGATATTGATTTGTATTATATTGCAAAGCCTATGAGTAGTTTGTCAAATTTATGATAGTATCTACTAGTTTCATAAAATTAAAACCACTATTCTTGTATTGTATGGAAAGAAGACAGAAGATCTATTGCGAATTATAGGAGCTATGGTAAATGAGCCAATGATTCAGAGGAATAGTGTTTAGACATTGAAATATGTCCCCCTTATTTAGATAACTCTTTGCAATAAGCGAAATATTAGGGGTCAATAAACATTGCTAAATACATTAAATGTCAGTTCAGTATTGCAAGAGGTACACCCATTAATTAGTACTATAAATATCATTATTGCTTTTGGATCTAAACAAAGCAATATTGTATCTTATTTAATTCCACCATCTCGTGCAGTAATGAATCTCGTCGCAACACCTGTTCAGCCAGATTAATCATCAGTACGCTTATACATAATATACCGTAAATGGTATCCTTTAATAGGACGTCCGAAGATATTACTGGCCGATTACGGTTTATTAGTTTCTGTATGTTGTATAAATAAATAATCTTTGTTCATTCAGCTCTTAGGATATCACTGACTCATAAATCGTCAATAGACTATATAGTCGATCATTGTTTGTAATAACTAGGTTCTCTGTTTAGGCTTTACGAATATATTAATATTCGTAATTAATACCTTGTATATTATCAAAAACACAATTATCGTCTTTCAATTTTAGTTTTTCACGAAGGGTGACATACAGTTCAAAGCGAATATTTTCTCACTACTGTAGTTATATGTCAACAAGGTATATTGAGCAACAAACATAATATTATTAAGTTACAAAACTAACAGACCTCCTTATAAAATGTATTTGAACACAGATAGACAGTTAAGTTTCATAATATAGTCCAGTTATTATGACTAAGTTCTTAATTTTTTTTACTAACTTTCATAATATCACATCACATTCATCATCATGATCACTGCTGACCAATGTCTTTTTAAGGATATTTACAAGTCCACTACAACAATTCCTGCCCCGCGATCCTCACATCAGATCATCGGGTAATTTTGAGAGATATGTCACATCTACATCTTCCAGCATCTAATCAAACAAAACAAAAAATTCAAAAAGAGAAAACTCACCAGTATAACCGGGCGGACAATCACACTCAAAACTATCCAAAGACGTCAACCGACAAGTAGCTCCGTTCAAACATGGCGCAGAGTCGCAGGCAGCCGGTACCCTGATCTCACACAGCGAAGCGCTGAAGCCCAGGGGACAGTCGCAGGCGAAGGACGGGGGTCCTCCACCGATCCCTGGCTTCACACGGCAGCTGCCGCCGTTCTGGCAGCGCGGGCTGGACTCGCTATGGCAAGGGTTCAGGTGTTGGCAGAACTCGCCGGCATAGCGGGACGTGCAACTGAAACAAGGAGAGGAGGGTATTAAGATTCTGTTACATTAACCCTTTCAGACCGGATGGTATGCATATGTCTCATACTCCTGCGGTCTGATGGGACACTACGTTCCATAGAAAGTTAGCACAGAAGTAAGTAAAAAGTAAGTAAGTAAAAACACTTTATTACACACAAAAAATAGCTAACATAAAAAACAACACTGGAGAACATAATGTGCAAAGGCGGTCTTATCGCTTGCAGCGATCTCTACCAGACAACCTTAGGGTAAAGGACACTCAAATGAGCAGGCCGTAGTTGTGCAGTGTAACATACAACAGAAATTATTAAAAATACCAAATATTTAAAATTTACCTACATATACCTATAATAGATAAATAGACAAAATATATAATATTCTATATATATAAATATACATATTACAATAAATACCTACACATAATTATAACAAATATAATAGAAATATACCTACACTAAATACATACGAATAAATAAATATAAATATATATATACGCATACAAACAATTTAATGATTGCAAACAAATTGAGTCAGGAGATGTTTATGTACCTTCATTTTAAAAGTGGCTAACGTCTTGGAAAAACGTATTTCTTTTGGTAAAGCATTCCATATGTGCGTTGCTCTCACAGTAAAGGACTCTTTGTAATAACCTGAGCGGGTAAACGGGGCTGACAAGATATTGTCTGATGCAGAACGAAGTGTGCGGTCGTGATCAGCACCCAAAAATTGCAAACGTTCTGATAAATATATTGGTGCGCGGGGGTCATGCAGCAAATTGTAGATAATTGCAAGAGCGTGAGCATCTCTTCGCTGTCTGACCGGCAGCCATCCCAGCTGTGCGCAGAAGGAAGAAACGTGATCGTACTTGCGCAAGCCAAACACAAACCTAATGCAGAGGTTCTGCAATCGCTGGAGCTTATTTAGGAGATCCTCATTAAGTTCCAGGTAACAGCAATCTGCATAATCCAGAATCGGAAGGAGTAAGGCCTGCGCAAGCTCCACCTTAGTTTTTACTGGCAGGAGGTTCTTCCACCGCCTCAACGCTCCCGCGGCAGCAAACACTTTACGACTTATTTCCGTCACCTGTTGCGACCAGGACAGTGTGCTATCAATCAGAACGCCGAGACTTTTAACAACTTTACAGTACTCAAGTATCGCATTATCAAAGACAACTGGAGGAAGTTTACTTGCGTCAATATGAGCCTGCTGTTTCGCCCCACCTATAACAATAACCTGAGACTTATTTGGATTCACTTTAAGGCCACGTGAATGGCTCCAGCTAAGGACAGTCGCCAAGTCAGCATTAATCCGAGCAATCGCCGCATCGAGAGCAACAGCTGCAGATTGCGTATATATCTGCAGGTCATCCGCGTAAAGATGGTATTCGCATTTAAGAAGAGGGGTGAGGAAATTAATAAAAATTGAGAACAGTAGTGGAGAGAGAACTCCTCCCTGAGGCACACCCGAAGTTACATCACACATGGAGGAAGTCATATTATCAATGCGAATACACTGCTTACGTCCATGCAAGTAGCTATGGAACCAAGAAACTGCAATAGAGGATAAGTTAAGGGACTGTAACAGCGCAAGAAGAATGTCGAAGTCAACAGTTGTAAAGGCATTACTGAAGTCTAGAGAGCAAGTACAGTTACAAGTTGATTCGACATCCCCAGACGTATATCATCAGTAACTTTTATGAGTGCAGTGACGGTACTGTGTCCTGGACGGAAACCAGATTGATAAGGACTAAGAATGGAGTTAGTGTTGATAAAAATACAAAGTTGTTGGTGTACCAGGCGTTCCAGGACTTTAGAAAGGAAAGGGAGTATGGAAATTGGACGATAATGGGCAGGAACCGAGGGATTACTGATTTTAGGTATTGGTATGACAGCAGCCAACAACCAACCTTTGGGAAAGGTGCCAGTGCAAAGAGAGAAATTGAAAATGTGACACAGGATGGGGACAACACTGTCCAAGCACAGAAGAATCATCCTTCGACTAATCCCATCACACCCCACAGCATCAGATTTAATTGCCTGGATGTTTTTAATGATATCATTTTCAGTCACAGGTTTGAAATTAAAAGACGAAAAAGCTGGAGTGGGTCTGGAGGAAATAGAATGCAATGTGCACTGCTTAATCTGAGATGTAGAAGTACAGAACTGAGTCTCTGTTTTTGAGCGACAAAAAACGAAGGAGACTCTCAATTCTACGCGTATTTTTTTTTTATGACTACGCATAACTTTTTACCTACAGAGTATTCTGATTTATCTTCAATTTTTCTTCTGGTAAACCATGATATTGAAAATGTTCGTGAATTTAATACGATGGTAGAAAAGTATAGTAAAGAATATAAAAGTAATTAATATAGAAGGCATTTAAGATTAAACCGAGAGACCGTTTAACATATATCTATAGCGTTTTAACCGTACAAGTTCCTATAAAAGGTAAAGTGCGCAAAACTAATTCCTTTACAGAAAAAGATGTCAAGAATTTTCAACGACTGTTTACTTTAAGTTGGTTGACTAACTTCAACTTCTTGCAATTAGAATTTTTCGCGTTGGCTAAGATATTCGCTTTAGCATATTCAAGAAATGTTAATTTGTCCTATAGGTTTGCTCGCATGCTTGCACGCAATGTGGGTAAGTGAGTAATAGTATCTGTCCTATACAGAGGCCTGCATATCAGCATCAGCACATTACATATTCGAAGTGTTTTATTCATTTGTAATAACGGCTATATTTGCGTTGAAAGCGTGTCCACGAATGAGCTTGCCACTGTATACATCTGGTTTTGCATTTACATTTTTAAGTTAACACCACATAAATCTAGGTATCGTCAATTGCTGGCTCGTTTGAATATCAAACACCACTGAGTTTATATCCAACGTGATTCTATTTTTAGTATCCTGTAGGCTCTTCTCGACAACTGGTTACTCAAGTGATGTGAACAAAATCTATACCATTTAGCGTTTGTGTTTTCTTTAGGTTTATCTCTAGGCGTTCTTTTCAGCGTTTATATTTCTAAAAGAAAAATGCTATTTAAAAAAAAAAGAGGATTATAACAATAATTGCATAAATACAAAACTACATTTTACAAACAAAATGCACGTAAAAAAAATTCAATTTATTTATTCACTAGCTGTCTGCCCGCGCCTACGCCCACGTTGTTTTTCCGACTTTTCCCCTAATTTTTAACTATCCCACGGGAACTTTTTAATACTCCGTGATTAAAAGTATCCAAGATGTTGACCAGGGATATAATAAAGTTTCGGACAATGTGCTGAGCCGTGTGAATTACCTACCTACTTGAATTATTCTTTAATAACTTTAATAGCATTACCATTTTCACATATTTCAACCCCGTCAATACATACATTCCAGCAACGCCTACGTAGCGCATATTCCAAGTGCAACCATTCTCGGGGCATAGGCTATCCTATACCCAAGTGTTCTCCCTAGGCGGTCTAACGCAGACAATGGCTGGGTTGACCGCACCGTATAAATTACTGAACAATACCACGTGTATGCGGATAGTATAACAGGTGTCTATAATGATATCATTACTAACAAAGTATAATATTTAAAAGCGTTCCAATAAATGTGCGATAACATAGCTTAACTACAAAATGGTAATTAGGACTGGACAAAACGACAATGTTTAGATACAACCTGAAATCAAACCAGTGGAAATCAATAACGGTTAGGAGGCCTCTGTTTCAAAGACAAAAAAATATTGAACATACACATAAATTAAGCATATAAATTAGAAAACTAAAGTTTTACCAGGAAACAAAACAGAATTTACCCAAGCTAAACCCACACAAAACCTTTGAATCACTAAAGAAAACAAACCAAGACGAGCCAAACCAGCTACTTCACATGATATCCTCCCAATAAGCGCGGTAGTACGACGCTGCGCGAACGCCGGACGTCGCCAATAAATAACGCAGATACGTCGCCAACACGACCACGTGACGTGCGCACGAGTGCAGTAACCAACAACATAGCGATTTTTAATATAGTAGTATAAGAAATTGTTGTTTCAAAAAGCAAATATATTGAAGTAATAAGAAACAAAAAGAAGATTCTTCGTTCATAATAACTAAATGTTACATTTTTAAATAAAACAGGTAAAGGTATACTTATAAAATAAGCAAACAAAGAAATTTCTATGTTAAATTACAATAAAATAGAAGATAGTTAAAAAGTAAAACAGAAGATAAGTCTGAATATAGAAAGTGTCAAATAAGCAATACATATTCATGAAACAATAATAAATTTAGAATTAGAATACACATCGGAGGCGAGGCTGATAAAGTTAATCTACGTGGGCACTTATACTTTACATTATAATCAGGTACAAAGCTAATAATTACGCCTATTTCTGACTAAGTAATGAGACTACAATCGGTATCCGATCCCTTGAGAGATCTGTCAAACGATTGGTCGAATGAAACACGAAAAGTCTATGTAGGTACACAACTTGTTTGCAATTTTGCACTTCTAAAGCAAATCAGAGGTTAGTTCAAACTCAATGATTATTAATAAATCAATCAAAATCAAAGGTTTTTTTCATTCTTTTCCTTTTTTTTTCAAATATTAAATATATTTTATCATTACAATATTGCTTATTATTATTCACATTTCATTTTGACCACCATTTGTAGCATTTGTCCTTTTACATTCAAGGTTTATTTTGCTAACAATACAAACACTTTCATTCCGTATATACCTATTACGCATCAATCAATTAGTGCCATTTAAGCTTAAAGCTGGAAGCTTTAAAACTCAAAATACATTGAGCAAATAAATATTTGAACAGCAATATCCAAAATTCTTTCTCCAACATCGAACAATCGTGATTCGAAATAATACAGAGAATCCGTTCAAAACCAACCCACCCACGTACTTATTATTTATTCCAGCGTTAATGAAGTCAATCTCATTTATTATCACTCTTGATACGAAGGTGTCGGTGGGAAAATGGGTAACGCAATATCAGTAAAACACACTCAACGAGAATAAAATTCGAGTTGTGATAATAGTAATTCCATTCACGATGTTTATACGATGAGCCTCGAAGATTTGTTTGACTAAGATTATGGGTTTTAAAATTGCTATTGTAATTAGAACTTGGACTTTATTGCTGGCAGTATTTTACACGTCAGACGGCGTAAAAGCCGTGCATGGATTTGTAGAAACACTAAAATATGTTTTCCTAAGTCCACGAAAATATGTGAAAGACACATTCTCCAACATATTATTTGAAACTTCAAACGTTATCGCTAAAGGAGTAAGATTAAATAAAAATAAGAGAGCTAGGTATGTCATATTTTCTAGCAGATCCATGTCAAGTGCAGACTCAAATGAAGATGGACAAGAATAATTGTGTAAATTGCGTACCAGAATTAATTTCTTACAGTAAGGGTATATTTGGCATCAAGGTAGGATACAAATGCCATTGGCAAATGCCAGTCAACAGTTTGTCGCGCAATTGGATCTTTACAGCATTAAACTTGAAGCGTGCATGTCTAAGCGTGGGTGGCAAGCCTGTTCCATACACTCCCACTCACTGACCTCCGAACGTAGGGGTTCTTGCACTTGAACGCTTGAATATATGGATGATGTTATTGCTGTTGCAAATACATTAGACGCCCACACCGTGTTCTTAGTCCTGATACCCCGATAATAACTTGCACCAGTCGCGGTGGGATGAAGTGTTGTACTGATACGCAAATGACGCCTCAGACACTTTTATAGCCTCAGAATCTCCAGTTTACGGTCAATAAAACGCCCAGAGAAAACAAATAGCATCGGAGAAAACACTAAAACACGATCATGTTATTAAAGAAGCCATTTAAGACGTTGCATCACGTTTTGATATAAAGAACCGGCTACCGAGTTGTTAATTACAACAACAAGACAATGCACCTGCAAAAAGATGACGTCGCGCTACCTGAGCTTATCTTTGAAAATTATAAGCGACCGGGCGGCGTTTACGAGAAATTATTTACTACTTTTCTGGAAGCTAAATCTTCATTATAGGGTGCACTATAAATTGTTATTGGACGTATCGCCGATCTCATTACGCTGATGCTGGAAGGGAAGGTATCATGCGAAACAATGTTAGTTAGTAGAGTACATGGACTAGGAAAACTAAAGGCAGGCGCGGCGAGGCAATAATTTATATAAGAGACAGGAGATCCCATGTCGCGGCAGGCGGCGCAAGAGTGCCTTAAATAAAGTATTGCGTGCGACTATAGGTCGACAACACCGAGACTTGTCGGTTATTCGATATTCTGTAACGCTTGTGAACTTTTAACGGGAAATTTGTATTTTAAGCTGTTACAGAAACGACAGGGACGACATGCAACAAGTCTCGATCGTGAATAATACTGTGCTACAAACGAAACACTTTCACGACAAAATTTAAAGCTGGGTACAAATAGTCAAATGTACTTAAAACGTGTTAAAACGAAGTCATAATCAAAATAGTTGGCGATAACGGAGATATTAAAACTGAGACGCAAAATAAAGCAGAATAACCTATAGCTTGCTTAGCTACCTTTGCTTTATAGTTTTTAAAAAGGACACAGATATTGTGCGCATGGATTATAATATAATGATTTTCAAAATACCATACTTCGTTTTTTTTGCAACAATTTTCTCTGTTAACCTTCAATAGCCAACATTATATACTTTGTGTTTATAAGTAAAATATCGAACATCTTGACCACTATCTTCACCCAACAGCAAATCTTCTTTAGTATCCTCAGTTATTTCAATCCATAAAATTAGCATACTTCTAATCTCAGCCATGCAAATGAACATCGAGGAGTCACGTGACAAATGTTCTTCGCGCTTTCCTGGAAGCGCGCGCATGTCGCGTTATCTGATGCGCGCTGACGGCGTGCGTGTGCGCATGGCGACGTATCTACGCGCGCATCGTTGGAGAACATCTTGACGTGCATGCGCCTTTTAAGGAAGGGTTTGAAGAAGTGGCTCAGTTTGAATTGACAAGGATGTTCTTGTTGGTTAAAAATATCATGGTGTGTTTTATCTCTCAAGCCGTTGGAGATATGTATGGAACTTTCAGGGTCGAGCTGCTGACAGAAGCAGCAAAAAAATAAGTAATTGTGATGAGAACGATGAGATAACCATAACAGATGTTAACAATAAAAAGTATGGTGATGACCAATGAGAACTTTCGGAAATAAAAAATAAATAAATATGCGGGGACATCTCACACATGGCCATCTCACCCCAGACTAGGCAGAGCCTGTACTATGGGTACACAGCTGATATAGGTACATACATATATAAATACACAACACCCAGACACAAGGCAAACACAAGTGTTCATCACACAAATGTTTGCCCTGGGCGGGATTCGAACCCGCGACCCTGTGCTTAGTAGGCAGACGTACTACCAACAACAGGTTCCATACGCAGCATTCATAGAAAATAGTCATGGGAAAAAGCGGAGTAGTATTCGAACAAAAAGGAGCGGATCAATATTTTTTCTCACCGAGCCGGAGACGCGGTAATGTCATCCGAACCAGTCGAGTTCCTGCCATCATTAGGTGTGCGGGCGCAGGTATGGACAGAGCAGTTACGCGCCCATAATGGTTGGAAAACAGGAAAATCGATGCACCTCATTTGTACGACATCTCTGATATCGAGAAACAGAGACGGAGAAAGAAAAGAAGGAAATCTTGATCATCAGAAATTTTTGAAGAGAGAAGTACCTATTACCTGACATTTAGGTACTGATAGTGATTATTTTTTTACATAAAATTAAAACTTACTTACTAGGTAATTTAACACCCTTCCGCCACCAGTCCCAAGAATAATTTCTTTTTCATAGTTTAGCAATAGTTTTAGTAGAGTTTGAAATTAGCAATAAATTAATCCCTAAGAAGAGAAAATTAATTCTAATTATAACTAAAGAGTAATTAAAAGGCTCTGGAGCCGTATCTGGTAATACTGCTGATGTTATAGGAACACTAATTGGCAAGCAACAGGACTTTATGGATGATGTGCGCAGAAAATTACGGCAGCCATCCATCCCGTTAAACAGAAGAAGCGATTGACCGGTCAACGCAACTTTGATTACGTAAAGAAAGAAAAAAATACTTTCTCAAAATTCTATAAAATAATTTACATAGAACGAATAAGAAATAACTTTGAACATACAGCTTTAAGCCACAACGTCAAATACGTTCTTATTGAACTACGCCAAGCTGTTTGAAGCTAGTAAATTAAACAAGAAAGTAACAAAGTGAGACCGTATGGTTACAATACAAAGCTATACAAAGAAATAAAAATCCGGTTCGAAGGACCATAAACGTAAGTCCAGTAGCGCTTGCGCATAAGGTCATCGGGCTTTATTTAATATCCATTACCGCCCGTTCAAACTAATTGCTAAAGAGCCATTTAAACGCAATGATCATAATATTTTTGCAGCCTAGCAGACAGGTTGGTTGGACATGCATGAAAAAGGAGTCAAACGTGAGTTTCATAAAGATAATAACTAGCTGCTTTCAAGTATTTTTAACTCGTATAAGAATTTGAATAAATTAAGTAGCTATACTTTCGATTAAAATATTAATAAGATTTTTTATTCTTCCGCGTAAGGACCATATTTATTAGTGATCCATATTGTCTCCATTCCAGTTCCAGTGCTTTTGTTCTAAAAGCTCATCCTCTAACAAAACATTTAATTAGGCGTTTACAATTAGAGATACAACAAGCAAGCACAAAGACTCTCGGATACTATCTGGTCCTTCGAGCCGGACTTCCTACTGTAAATCTTGGAGATAGCGGCGTTGACACCACGAGATAAACTCGTAATTGACGTAATAAGAAAATATAAAGGACTTTCGCGAGTTTATAAGCCTGGGGATTTCAAAGAAAACTAAATAAACGTAAAATATAATACAGCGAAGAAAATAAAAGATACTAAAGCCGAGATCTTGAAGCTCGTGGGCGGTATCGTCTGGTTGGACAATTGAAAATAAAGCCGTTTCTTGAATATTCGATTACATGGTATGGTTATTGTACAAAATCGTCTCATAAATATATAAAATGTCGAAAAGATCCATAAGAATGCATACAATATTCGTGATATTGAAAACGAAGATATTTTAAAGATTTTGATTTTGATATCGAGGGAATGTTTACATAAACACGACAGTATGCACAATAAATAATTTAACTGAACTCATAAGTGCTTGCTTACTCTTAAAAGCAAATCTGTACAAACAAAACAAGCGCACACGTTTTGTTAACAGATAAACAGTTATCCTCGGCAACACAAGTAGATCGTCTAAATTCGCTCGGCGATTGGGCGAGGGATCAGCGTGCGCGCAGACGGACGCAATTTGCGGTGGGCGTGGCCTGCGCCGGCGCACGGTAGCGGGGGACGGCGAGGGAAGCTTTGTAGTCCATGTTTACTATGAAGTACGATGCAAGAGAATTTAAAGTATATTGTTTTGCTTTTGATATTAATAAAGTAAGATTCGATAAAGCTTTGCACCGCGAAAATGCATGGCCGCATTCAATGCTAAGCAAACCAAAGTTTATTGGACACGAACGAAATGTTATGAATAATGAAAATAACTTCCTTTACGAAATGAATGATTGGATTTGAGTAAATAATATGGAAAAACAACTTCTCCAACTTGCAAAACTAAGTCATATCATAAAGTGCGTTAGCTTGTCCTTCTTTTATGTCGCAATGGAAAATCAAATTAATATTATTTATTATATGGAGTAAGAAAAAAACAACACGGAAATTGTAGCGTCCGAACGATTGATAAGATCAATCTAGAACAATACAACCAACAAAAACAATCTAAAGCATAAACATGAACATGACATAACACATAAACGAGTAGGTACCTTTAATAAAATTATTTAACGGGACAAAACAAAAGACTATTTGGGTGGCGTGAGACCCGAAAACAACGCGATAATTCTCGTGTCACTGACAAAAGATAATTAGTAATTAATAAACCATAGAGGTAGAGACGTCTTACTTATTGGATGCTAAAGTGAAGATGAGGCGGGCTAGTCAGGTCATAATGGAAATGTTATTGCCAAACTTAAGACTGCGTAGGGTATATTACATACATTTGTAATCTCCTTTGGCACGTGGAATACGGAAGCTGTAAACTAAATTACAAATATTCGATTTCATTGTAGTACATAGTACATAGCAAGGATACCACAAACGCAGTTTGCAAGATGATATGACTGTCACCTTATGCTATTCTGTAATGAGACGACGACGATAAAATATAAATTGTTTGAACGTAGACAAGCCAAATAAATTATTTTAAAAAAAACAAGGGAATTGGAATAGTATTGCATTTAGGCAAAGATTAATCATTGTTGGAATCCTGAAATCCAAATTTGGAATACGAAGATATATCGTGATCATACATGATACGTGTTTTTCATTCGCCATAACTTCCAGATTTTTTACCACGCCATATAGCAGGGTCCTGTATGCTGCATCGCCTGAGGCAGGACAAACAATAAGCGAGCTGGAATAACTCGCATCGAATGCTTGCGCGTGAGGCGATTTGCGATTAAACCGACGACCATTAATAATTTTATTTTGCGCCTGCGGTCTTCAGAAGCAATACTAAATACAGGATATGAGAAAGATATTATATTCCTGATTTAAAAACAGTTTTAAATGGAACAAAAGGAGAAGATAGAACAAGATCATTAGATGATAGCAGGTGAAACTATCTAAACAGTTTAATGGGTTACTTAAAGACACCGGTGTGGTCTCCCAACCGAAACACACCTGCCTAAACAAAGAAGACGAAAAGATAAATTGTAAAGATGAAACTTTTCTAAAATCGGCAATCGATAAGGTTAATTTATTACAATAAATTAGAAACTGGCAAACTTTTATCAAAAATCAGATTGAGATATTGATTATGTATTTCAAGATGTTGAAGAATGAACAACTCGAAAAGGCTAAATCTCTATCGGCATTAGATAATGAAATAAAAGCGGCGACCGCGCAAGCCGCAAGTCACTTATCGATTCGATCGTCGATGGAGGGGAGGCATGCAATGAAGAGTTGAAGGTAAAAAATGTCGATTTGTTAAATAATGCACAATACGCGCATGTCACAAGCGGCGCACGCGTCCGCCGCGCCCGTTCCCACGCGCACGCACACAAGCGCACACCATAGCACGCGACGCGTCTGTGTGCGTGCGGCGCGCGCGCAACATCGCACTCCCGGCCTACAGAGCAACCACTTTTGAGAGGCATTTTCGTTTCGTTTTGGACATTAATGTTACCATTGCAAAATTGAAGTAAGAATAAATCACTTTAATAGAAAACGGTATCAATCTGAATAAAATTCTTAACCTTTTGTCTTTATAGATAAGTTTAAAATAAATACAGATAAGTCTCATTAAGCCTCTAACTTATAATACCCAATATGAAGAAAGTAGATTTTACCCAAAGCTTTTGCCTTACACCCAGGTCGAGCTTAAACTTAGCATTAAACCTTCCAACCATAGAATGGTTCGTTGTTGCTAGTTTTATGGTGCGTTTACATTTTATGAGCTTTTAAATTTGACTATGGTTCTGATTAATTAAGCGTATGTGGTATACGTTATGTTTTAGTGTTATTTGAGATTTCGGCTATAAGTTTTTATTTCAAGTCTTTGATAATGACTCATCTCTTATTTGAGAGCTTGTCAAAATTCACTTATTTACAAAGATTACTTTAGCCAGGACTGAAAATTGTTAAGTGCTTCAAATTCTAAGGTCTGTAATTAAACTTGGAAATCAAATAAATGGGTCGTTCGGCAACTCGTCCCATTCGTAGTTCCAGTCCAGAAAGTTCGTTTTCCCAATAGGACGAGTTTGTTTTGGGACGAGTTGCCGAACGACCCAAATTATTACGGAATTCTTCGAACAACACTAAACCGACAGTGTTGAGGTATACCGTAAAAAATAAATAGGGTAGGTGAAAAAATAACATGAGATAAATTATCATCATCCAACACTTGAAACAACGCTAAACAGCTATAAAATCGTGCACCAAAAACGACCCAAGGTGAAACTTTGTCGTAGCCTATTATGCTAGCAAATCATTCTATTCAGACCAGTGGTGAAATCTCTGATGTGAACTATGGGATAATTAATGATGCTTGTTTTGAAACGAAAGTCAACTGGTACCTTTAAGAAGAGACGGGTTTTGGTCGGAGAAACGAGATCATGAAAAGTCATTAGAAAAACATACGTCATCTAATTTACTGTGACACATACACATAAGAACAACAGTAAGATATTCTTAACATTTTTCATTGCAATTGGAAAATTAAGTAAAAGTTAATACACTATGACAATTTTGCTGATTAGAGTAGGTAAAATATATTCAATACGATATAATAAAATGTTCAAAATGCATTATTTACTATATTATAATGAAAATGATGACAAGCGAGCTAACAAAAGCTTAATTGCGTATCGAAAGTACCATCTCACTCAACAAATTCATCCAACAGCCCTTGCTATTGTAAGAGCATCTCTGGCATACAATATGGAATTATTATCAACACGTCTGGATCAGGTTACCATACACACGTGCAACGCACCCCGGGTTTTGTTTTGTATGTCTTTTAAAAAGATTGCACTGAACCAAAAGATGTATAGGGAATTTTGGTTTAGTTCCCGCCTTCAGTTTTCGGATATGAACATCGGTTAGTGAACTTAGTCATTCGCATCCTCTTATCTCACATATAAAGAAGAATTCCAACGTATTATGTGAGAAGCTTAAGAGATGTTATGAGGAACCCATCTCAAGCATGGCGTGTAATGTAATGCATGTAGCCTGCATGGCCGCTTTTTGCCGAACTGCAATTTTGTCACGGTCTCCGCTCCAAAACATTTCTCTTACATCACCATTATGTGTTGATGTATTACGAAACGATGCCGCGATCGACCCATCAACAACAACTGCCAATACTCATTTAGAGACAAATGAGCATCTTGACATTTCATTCGGCAGAAACCGTTAAAAATCTTCACAAGACACTTTAGGAGAATGTAGAGGTATAATAAAAGGGTAATAAAAAACTGATTTAGAGCGAAAACTGATCGGCAAAATGCAAATAAAGCTATGGGTTTCTGCCAATATGTAGTAAATCAAGACAACGAGTTCGGTGAGGGTTATAAATATGAAACTGATTGTGTTTATAGAAGATCAAAAGATGAGTTAATCAAATTTGGAGTAAATGACGTTCAATGATTTTTTCATTTCATGACTGTTGAAGAAGAATGTACGTACATATACATACAAATTGTAATTTTTACTTAAATTTTATGGAAGAACTTTAAGACTAGCTGATCCGAAACTAAGTAACACCATTATAATTAAGTGTTTCATATAAATGAAGCAGCGATTGAGATTAATAAGACACTTAGCGGAGCAAGAGCGACTGCGAGTCGCAGTGGCGATGCCGGCGAGATCCGAGATAACATCGCAACTACAGCTGTTAATTGAATATTTTCAAGTCAGTTTCCAATTTAGGAGATGCAGCTTGGAAACATGAGATACAACCTTTTAAGAGCTAGTTTTGTCACACATTAGTTGAGAATTTTGTGAAACTTTTTACAGAGCTTGCCGATATTTTCTTTAAAAGTAGAGTTAATATTTGGTACGTTAGTAAGTAAAAAAAATATAACACAAAGAATGTCCGTAAAATCAACATATTTTAATTTGAATCTGCTGTAATTATCTGTTAGATGTGATTACAATCTATGACTAACACTTTCATTGAATCACGGTTTGCTCGAGCTAAACGCACAATAAATAGCCTATTGATTCTGATCGTTATCATCCGTAAACGAACTTCGATACCGATACCTGCAACGAAACAAGAACAAAACGCAACTGATGATATCCGAGCTCTCGATCAACATAAATATAGAGATGGGCGTGACCCTGTCATGTTGCACTTAAAGAATGAATACATAACCGCTTTTCTTTTTAATTACACCGATTGGCGCCAGAATCTCTTCAGATTTAATTTTGGAACCGTATTTGGTGCTGAGCACATGTTAGCAATTACGGTGACTGCGTAGGCTTCGATTCGAACTGATCGTGATAATGGTGTGACAAACGTATGGAGCGCGCGTCGGCGCGGCGGCTCTCTGGTCGCCGAGACCATAAATCTAAAAGCCAGCCGAAAGGACGAGCACAACCCTTTATTATACCGAGACATGATTGGCCTCGGGCGCTCGAACAAAACGAACGCACGCTTAGTAACGAGGGACTCGTATCTCTGCGACTTCACTTTCTGACTGGTCGAGATTTTTTTGCTTTTTTCGGCCGCTATCATGATTAATACCTTGAGCCATAGGGGTCAACGAAACAGACAAGGTCGTGGTTAAATTTAAATCAAAGCTAACGGTCGTTACTGGCGCGAATACGGTAGCAGTTTATCAACGTAATTGTTCCCTCAAGGTGGAGATATGCGACACCCGGACTGTAAACAAGCCGTGCGGGTGCGACGCTGACCGGAATACTGATTCGCGGGAAAACACGCGTCGCGACGGTTGTCACACATTTTGTCAATTCTAAATTCAGTTTTTTGTGTTCTCATCATTTTACGTTCAGCTATTTATTAGTCAATGCCTGAGCGCCTGACTTTCGGCTTAGAATAGGAGATCTAAGTTTTCGACCAGCTGCCGGTCAGTTCAATCAAATACCACCGAATGAAGATACCCCTGCGAGGTTTTTCAAGTTGTCACCCGGCATCAAAAGATACTAGTTTGAGAGCGTTGATGTCTTCTATTTTACTGTCGGATCGGAGTCTATTATTCTCTTTAAGTCGATATGCCACCATAGCCCACCATAGTAAATAAGTCGTAAGCATTTTGATTGCGTTGATCTACCGTCAATCACAGAGGCACCGCGAATGACTCGGTGCACGATCGGCATTATGCGGCAACAAGAGAACAAAATGTAAATCGAACATGACATCCGGGTGCGGGTTCAAGCGAGCATCGCTGCGGATTCAAAATGGAAACATTCACGGACGCCGCTTAATCTCATATCGAATCAATGAGATTGTTCGGGTGAGCACGCTCGGGGTCAGGTCACCGTGCTAAACGGCGCAACAACTCTGATACCGGCGGCTCATACAGCATCTCAAGAATACGTGATGTGCTCAAGGCAGGGCAACTTGCTCCTGACATAACGATCATACGACTATGGACCATATGCTTCAAAACTTGAAGATACGAGGCTTGCTATTTGTATGTCTGTCTCAGGTCATGACTCATACAAAACGGAGTACGCTTTTTAAATCTATAAACTTCGGATGAAATCTTGCGATCTGAGCATCATAAGTGCAGCAATTGTTCTGAACAAGATATAATTTCCATTACCAAACATTTCTAAGCCTCATAAAAATTCTAAGTTTGAATTGAAACATACCAATCTGTTGATGCTTATAGTCTTCGGTCACACGCGGTGATCTCTGCTCCAGATCTCGCTTCGTGGTCGCGCCGCTCAAGCATTATATGCAAATATTCAGCCATTCTCTAAACCAAGAGGCAGACGCCAGCGATAGCGAGTATAAGGGCATTGAGTAAGCTCCTCACCAAAACGGTAAGCTTAATGTAATTGTAGTAAATTCACAACTAACTCTCACCTGAATTGGAATAAGTAAATGTTATCAATGCATTCGTATTGTTAGCATTTCGTATCAGAGTCAAACTAAACTCATTACGCCAGAAAACAATGAAGGAACACTTGAACCGACACCTAAAACATCGGCACTGTATAAACAACAATTGGGCAACACGTGTCACCCATTGTGACAAGAAAACATGTTTGAAGCTTTAAACAGGCGAAATTAAGACGCCGCTTGAATATATCCCGATTATCATACCCATTGAGCAACCTCTTTACGTATGTGGGAGACAGAAAGAGAAAGGGCCTGCAAAATTTATAACAGTAGCAGAAGAAACTAGAATTCAAGGCGATAAACATTCATATCGTATGAGTATTACGAGCATGCATCTTGCAAATGGAGTAGATTTGTAGGAGCGGATTGACTTGCTGCATATAAAACTTTATTTTATGGAAATCATAGTTAGACTTAATTTCACACAACGGCATAAAATTATTGAACAGATAAGTATAATTACTGATCTATCTTGACTGACTGTTTACCCGTTGTAGGAAGCTTTTTTCTAAAAGTACGTTTTTCGGTTTAAGAAGCCAACAATAAAATAATGATTAAATTTTATTAATTTAAAAACAAAACTTGTATATCAATCTAATTTTTTTAAACAAAATTAAGCTCTACCTAAACATGCCGCGAACACATTTAACGAAAATCAAAAATGATGTTTTCAATTCCAAAAACAAATCTTCGATTGAATTAGGACATTTAGGACTTCCATCTTGTCATTCATAGTCCTCAAAATCCTATCACAACACTGGCTTGTAACAAAGCCGTAAGTTGTGGGAAAGAGGTACGCGCGCGCATGGGAGCCCCCCAGGCCTGCATTCCCTCTGCGATTGGCCGCGTCCGCGCCGCCGCCGCGGGCTACCATCGCGGTATGACCGCGCCTGCCGTAACCATCGGTTCTGCCAACTCGAAGGCTACAATCGTTGTCTGGTTTGAGGAAGTACTCTTATGTAACTAATTTTACTTTTATTCTGTGATCGTTGTTAATAACCTTGACTTGGAGAACTGTTTAATGGGTTTTGACTTTTCATGGTTGCTGATTTTTCACAATATATTTGTCCTGCAGTGGACGACTTTTTGCTGAAGCTATGACGAATATACATACATTTGTTTCATTTGTTTTTTGAGAGTTAATTTAAACACGTACCTATAGTAGTTTTTGCTCCCCAGACTCATAATTTTATTTCTGAAATATAACTCCTTATTTATTTATTTATTTTTTACTCCTTATTTGTTTACTGCGTTCTCTTCAACTAGCTTTTGTAGCACAATGAGCAGTAAATCAAATTTATAAGTCATTAACATGGAGAAAATTTTGTGCATAGCTCCAAGTTGATTATAATTTACCGCTGCGTAAATGCGTAATTGCTGAGTACCTATTTTAAAAGTGCCAATGTATAGAGCAAACTAAAACTTAAATTATTGCATAGTTTAATTAACTAAAAATGTAAAAGTGATGATAATATATAGGTAGTATATAGTCCAAAAACAATAGTAGGGGATATAAAAGCGAAGCCAGATAGACAATTGCATGGGCGTGCTGCGCCACTTTTCACATTGATTTGCGTAGACACAACAGTAACCTAACGGCTAGTTACTGGTCTATCGTTAATCATAGTATTCGTTGGTTTAACGCGTACTGTCTTAAGATAACCCAACACTGAATACAGTACAGACATGCAAAAAAAGCAACAGTTAATAATCAGGTGTACGGAAATGAAATAAATTTTACTTTGGTTCGCCAGACCTAATAGTAATAAATAAGGTTATAAATAATTAAATATATTATAAAAGGAGCTTTTTAAAAAGTGCTTGGTTTTAGAAAAAGACGTCGATAAAATACATAAAAATAATAACCATAAATCATTTACAAAAGAAATACGATACCACGATAACACAGCGACAAAAAAGAAATCTAGTCAAGGGAACGCGTCTATGCAAGCAAATGAGTTTTTTTTGTTGCCAGTCAATCTTGGCGCTACAGGTTTTTTGCTGACCGGCTGATAGCAAAGGATGCTAATCCCAGAAAAAAAACCTATACCCAATTCGACACACTTTTTAATAAATGATACAATTTATTTAAGATATACATAACTATGCTATTAGAAGTAGTAAGTCCTTTTTGCATACAAAAATTGTTACTAATGGACACGCACTAAAACATCCAGTATATAAATAATTTTATGATAATTCTAAAACGCTGTCCATCGAAAATATCCCAAGAGTAAATACTGTAACAATTGAAACCACTAAAGGTAATGTTATCTTTTTTCTTAAGACAAATCCATCTAAAAGCTTTAAAAGCTCGCTCTAGCACGAGCGTGACGCAGCTCAGGGCGAACGCCTAACACCGGCCGAGGTCGTGGGCGGCGACGTATAAGATACTATCGAAGATAATGGTTTAATATGACGCGCAATCACCGTTTTAGGTGCCCATGCAACACGAGATAGAGTTATCGATTTTGATGGCCACGATTTTCTATCGAACCCTCGTGGAATAACTTTATTGAAATCCGTTGACGGAAAAGTGGAACAGGGTAAAGGTTATTTTATTATGCCGTTATATGTATAAAACTCAACAAATACTTACAATGTTAATTATCATTAAATCAAATATAGAACACCAGGAAGCAAGCAACAGAAAACAGAAGTAGCAGTAAACTAAACTATGATATCGCGGCGACGATCATAGAACGACAGATAATATAATACCGAATCGAAATCAGTAGCAATCTCAAGCGTATCGACATTGACCCCTACGAATCGATTCTCCAGCCAATAGGGCCGCGTCGTCTGATGCTGAGCAAACAGAGAGGTCACTCACACCGCGCCCGCGCAATTTGCATACCTAGACATTAGCCACCGTAAGAGAAGATCTGCTGTCATTGAAATTCATACTGTCAAGAAGGTAAACTTACAGTGGTCAAACTAGACACTCGTGATGCAACGAGTGACCATAACTTGTTCGATGATATGATTTGTTCGTATGATGCTACAATAGAAGTTAATGGGTATTGGAAACTATGAATAGTAATACTGGAGTGGGATATAATCAAGGATGATCCGGATAAGAAAGACAAGATCTTAAGATGAAGGAGAACAGCGGCAGTAAAAACCAAAGAAATAAGAAGCCTACACAGAATAAATAGTTGAGAAAATTTAAGCAGAATAAAAATTCACAAATATTATTATGTGAATTTATTGTCAGCATAGAATAATTTGCCAAATGGTAAATTTTAAGACATAATCTGACATACCTAGGCATATTCACCATCTTAAGTACGAGTACTTATCATATGTCATTCAGACCCCAAGTTCAACAGATCAAAGTATTATGTTAAACGCTTAAGTATGATTGCTTTATGATTCACCAATGCCGATGGCGAGCATTAAGACGCGCCTGCGCAACCGGTCGGCTCAGTCGTCAGCCTGTCATAATTAGAAGGGATTGGGCCTTTTTGTCAGTCTTTTATATAATTAGCGTGATCTGAACTTCTGATAGCATCAGAGATAGTTCGGCTTATTTTGGATGATCTGTGACCTTTCGCGGATTATGACCATAAAATATAATTTTAAATTCTTAAGTATTTTCTTCAACTACTTTCTCATTTACTTGGCGTAGTTTTTCGGTATATTAATAACGATAAGCCGTTCGAGCTTAATTCAGTATTTTTATAGACTGTTCCGTTTTCATTAATCTTTAGTTATTTTTTGTGTTGCTTTGTCACTTACTTGGGTAGGTTTTTTGTGACTGTAAATATAGGTAAATCCAAAGTAACATCAAAAATTAAGACGTTCATTAACCATAGCCGAAAAGTCATCGCACACGTCTAACTGAACCGAAGCTTTTTTTAATACACTTAGTTTAATTCTATAATTAGAAAAGATCCACACAAATTAAAGTTATGAAATAATCCAGCAATAAAAGATCCAACACTTCAATAAAGTGGCTTCATTTATCTCTGGGGCCAATTTGTGCACCGAACGAGTTTTTTTCTCTCTCATACCAATAAAATCTGTTAATGGACCAACATTAATAAAAGCGGTACCAAAAGCCACAGCAGTATTGGCTTTATTACCTAGCTCAGATAAAGTTATTGTAAAAGCCAGAATATTTTAACAACAATTCGTTGGAGTTAAGTTTTATGGTATCGTGTGATTGTGTGAATACAAATTCACGAAAATGTATGTATAATTTGATTTATTGGTCTCTCCACTTTTTAGTGCTTTATGGTCCTTGCCTGGGAATTACTTTTTAGTGATTTTGACGACATTAAAATAATTATATATTCGTTATTTTATTGTATCTATAAACCAAATTTAAATTACATAGAAAACAGAAAATCTTTAGAGAAAGCATTTATTTCAGTTTAAATTAAAACAACGTGAAGATGACTATAATAACAGTATGTAGTAATTCTTATCTTATCTTAATTAGCCATACGTGTCCCACCCCACTGCTGGGCAAAGGCCTCTCTCCGCTCCCTCCATGACATCCTCCATCTTCTTCTTCTTTTCGTATCGATTCGGCGACTAGATATAAGAGGACCAATACTCCGCCACGGCTACGGCATTGTCCGTAGCATTGTACAGGTCCTCGCGTGTGCAGCTGTTGGGACACGCTTGGCAGCACAATAAATGGGCCATGGTTTGGGGAGAGACACCACACAGACATCATGTAGTAAATACAGCATGTAATAGGTAAACCTCGATATAACGATTTCAAAAGATCTAGTTAAAATCCTAGTTAAATAAAGAATGTCATTATGGAGATCTGGAAATTCAAATAACAATATTCAAATGTAGAGACAGTCAATATAAACTAAGCTGCATTTGTATGAGCACCTAGCTCAACATTCCATTGTACTGATACTATCTCCAAACCCAATAACACTAAAAATGGTCACCACAATCTTAAAGACAAATAAATTTGTTTCTACTGCACGCTCTTATTGACTCGAAGATAACAGAGATTTGAATATAATAATTACGTATTAAACTTACTATAATCTTACTGATAGAATGGACTATATCAATGAAAGTGTCCATATTATATAAGACGTAAGAGATGTGAGTTATTCCTATTGGATCCCAACATCAAATCCCACATCGAATTTAATTTCCTAACGGATCCCCCATACATTTTGTTATTCCGAAGGTACAGTCAGACAAAAAATTAGTTATGCTATCCAATGAAATCAATTACTTAGAAATGAAGTGAAGCATTGTTAAAAAATGTGAATATAGGGCAAACAGGTTAAGAAATAAACATTGGTTTGGCTGCTTATACCTATCATTAACTTTAGGTCTCGTTAAAATCAATATACAAGCAACAGAAAAATAGTTAGATTTTGTGCTAATATACAATACAATACAAATATTCTTTATTGACACCAATACAGAAAACAAATAAATAATACAGTACATAAACAAAATTGAGTCAATAGGCGGCCTTATTGCTAAGGTAGCAATCTCTACCAGGCAACCTAAGTCATAACCTAAGTAATATCTAATATTTACTAAATTATATACAAAACTATAAAATAAATCAACAATATTGAATGTAAGCCTTTGATTGGGGGTACTCTAAATTTAAATGATAGACTTAGTATATAAAATTATCACAAAATCAACAAGATGTAAAAAAAAACTTTGATTGGATGCTTATGTGTACAATCTTAAAACTATAAAAAAAGTTTTAAAACTCAGAGTTAATTAATAAATTTCAAAATCTTAATTTTTCTAAACAGTGGCCTACTGTTATTTCGCCCATCGAATGTTGATTTGTGACATGGTTGATCCATTGATCTCTTACTTGCGCATTAAACACTATGCATATTACACTCTTACTTCCACTAACATGGCATCCCTCAGACCAACTGATAATTATATTATTATCGATCTCTTTTCCTGTGCAAAAAGCATTTGTTTTATTTTTGGAAAAGTGTAAAATCGCATCCTCTTACTCTGATTGGTTGTTTATAACAATAGACGTTAGACACCGCACTGCATGGTCTGTGTCAATTAGGCAGGTAAGAAATTCTTAGAATACTTGTTTACGGCAGGGGGGTTCCACTCGTGAGAATAGGTATGACGGGCGAAATATCGCCCCGGCCGATGAAAGGCAGGGCTAGCTACATCAGTACGCGAACAGTCGCCGGGCGCGCGTGACGCGTCGTTATTACGCGCCGCTCCGCTCGCTCAAATTACGAAAATGACTTCACAACAATACGACAAATGCTGTTGTGTTTATGGATGCAAAAATAAAAGGAAAAGGACTGGATCGGATGTGTCTTTTTTTAGATCTCTTTTCTTGTCCTCATAATTTTCTCTGACAAACCTACAGTAACATTATGACGTAAGTATTTTCATAAACTAAAGTACTTACCTACCTACCGACGAGTAAATAAAGTTTGCAAACATTATAATACGAGTAATACTAAGTAAATAGTAGTAGCATTGGTTTATTTGAACCATTATTTGTTTGAGTAAAGGGTAGGTACCTTATAGGTTAATAAATCAGATGTTTTATTTTCTCAAAGACGACAGCCCTAGAGGTGTTAGTAGAGTGGCACAAGAGTTGGCGCAACGCGAGAGAAAGAGATGCAGCAACTTCGTCTTTTCGCCTAGCGCCGTGCGATCTGAATTGCACTTTATTGTAACGGAGATAGGGTAGCAATTTATTTGAATTATGTCGCCTAGTGGAGCTTCTGTAGGGACTACTATTTGGTATTCTGTGTTTACGGTTAGATAGCGCCTCTAGCAAATCCTTTCGGCCATCGGCCAACTATTACGATAGTTTACAGAGAAAGTTAAAGGGTAAAATAAATATTTATTTGTTGAATTATAAAACTTTTCAGACTGACTGTACCAATTTACTGTCTAAAATTTACTAGGGATCGGTTAGGAACAACAAATTTATTAAAAATTACGATTCTTGTCTGACCCCACTTTTCTGGGATCAGTTAGGAATAGTAAATAAATAAAAAAATTAACTGATCCCTAATGGGATTTCTTTTTGGGATTCGTTAGGAATAACTCAAGAGATGTGTCAGACAGATCCCTTAAGAACAATTTTGTTTCTTTTTTAAATCGTGCAATTGCGGGGGCTTATTTAAATGAAGCAGTAATCGGTCATTGGCACTTAAATTAACGCGCTAATACAGCCTTGAATCGGTTCATGACAGGAGTTTGTAAACAATATAAGTTCTTTCTAACTCTTTAAGAGCTTAAAACGCATACGCACTCTAGTCATGAAAGCAGTATAATTTGTTGGATGTTTAAATGTCAAATTATTCTTCTATGATTATTACAAAATGCTCAGAATAATGAATCGAGCTTTTTAGCTTACCCACTTCTTTGATGAAATGTAAAACACTTTAATCTAAAGCAAAACAAAATCGGATCTACTTGATTGGTTGGTTTAAATTAAATAATATTCACGTATATATAAGTATTAACATTAGTTAGACAGCCCCGTAGCTTAGTTGGTAGTATGTCTGCCTACGAAGCACAGGGTCGCGGGTTCGAATCTCGCCCAGAACAAAAATTCGTGTGATGAGCACATGTATGTATGTATTTACATCAGCTGTCTGACACCCATAATACAGGCTGTGCTGACATCTGTGTCAGATAATGTTTAGGGGTCAGATTGCCGTGAGTGAGATGTCCCCACATAATATTTATATTTCGTTAGTATAAGTTGACTGCGACTCATTTTAATTTTATTAACAAACGGACAAGCCGCTTGTTCGAAGACTTTGACTGATATCAGGAATACATAATCACTAATGGACATTTCTTCAAATTAGACGGCTCTGTTTTAATATACAGCACTTATCGTCTTATTAATAAATTTAACGTTCGTTCGTACCGGAATGTGTTGGGAGTGATTAGGGATTAAGTAGCAGCAAATAAATTAAAATTTTATGAGCTTGTCCCTAAGTATTATGTTGTAGAACACATAACATTCTCACGAATTCTGCCCGATCTGATCAAACAAGTAAAACTACTTTCGATGCGGCTATTAAGATTATCGCAAAAGAGGAAAAAGATCAAATACCTACATAAAATAATTATAATGATTCTGATTCTCGTCGAAAAGAAACCTGACGAACCGTGAATGCAACAATGACAGTCATGAGTGTAAACATTCATAAATCACTACGGTTTACGTTTATATTTACCCAGTCAATAACAATATTAGTGTAAGAGTTAAATTTAGAAATTCTGTGGCTCTAAACATAATACTTGATGTCAGCGGAGATACGAGACGACCCGATCAATGGACTCCAATGAACTTGGCGCAAAAAGCATGAAGAATTTCTTAAAATAAACATCATCGGATCGATTCGAGACTTCATCTCCAAGTGTTTACTTAGTAACAGTCCGTTTTGAATAAATCGATTTCGAATGGTACGCAGCCGGACGCACAAAAATGCACTTTAGACAGTTTTCGTAGACTTCAGACTGGGATGTCAAGGCGTTTTGCCGTCAACTGTATTGACTATTTGTTAACCAACTGCATTTTAGAAAATAATCTTAACCTGTTTCAGATTATAGTGCTTATAATTTTCGTTGATTTTAGTACTTAAAAAAAAGTATTACTTGGGGAGGAGATCTAAGCCACCGCAATAAGGAAGATTGCGGTGCTGACGAACTGCCTAAAGGAAGTCGTGACATAATTTTAATTCACAGTGATAATAATGTTGCGGCTTGAGAAAGTACTTTTAATGTCGTGCTTAATCTTTTCCATAAATAAACATAAAACGAAGTCGCTTTTGCTCCCGTTATTATAAGATTTGGCAAAGTAATCGGATATTAAATTTGCATAGGGATTTTAAACGTATTCTTAGTCTTTAAGTGAATTTAAAGGTTCTGTTTTATATCTTTTTACATTTCGCTTATTGGATATTCTTATACTGTGTTCCATAATGCTTTCGGTTAATGACTGTCATTCTGATTTCATTTCACTAATTACTTTAATGAACCATATTTTTAGCCATTAAATGTTCTTGGGTAAGGACTTTGGTTTTGATCTTTTAAATCTGCTGAAAATTTGAGGCCATTGACCTTGATTTCTTAAGTGTTCCATCGATCAGTGCAGGCGCAGAGAGGCGTGTATATCTAAAATGAGACATGGTTAACGCATGGTAATAACAGGTCCGGTATTGAGATCAATGGACAATATTTCCTTCGACTTGAAGAGGACCGATATTAAGTTTTCACAACATTTTACACAGCAAGAAACAGGACAGGACAGGATGGAAGAAAATAAGAATACTATTACTAACCACTAACTACTAAAATAATAATAATTATGTAAAACAGAAGAACTTTTAAATGATGATACGATCTGTATAAAAATTCAAATATGTCCATTTGAACTCAAAATACTATTATAGAAATGTCTCACTTGATGCAACCCATTTCACAACTCTCCTGCATCAACTCCAATTAAATGCGTTAACAGCTGCCGCTTTTCGACTGATGCGCCTATTTAACGACCACTAACTCTGAGTACTACTAAATGTCACGCCATATATTCGTTAGAGCCTCCTACAGTGGTCTCTTCTAGATAGACCTCTCTGTTTCCCCTCTGAAGTTAATTGGCGTCACTTATCACAGTTTCGTTAATTTGTACTCCTTCGTCTTCTCTATTACACGGCTCTTACATCGCGATCGAAATGCTTGTCATTTGTAAGAGGAAGTGTGTCGTCATCTTTGCTTTCTTCTTAGCTGCTTTCGGTTGAAATGTTCATTTTGATTTAAGACTGTTTAACTTGTCTGTTTAAAGTTGAAGGCACTAACAGACATGATATTAACACGATTATTTTGTTATACCTACTTCTTTAAATGTAGCTGTAAATCTTTTAAAATATGCACGTTTTTCTGATGACATTAACAAATTCTGATACATGTATTATCATCAACAAACATGTTTGCAAGAGCAATAATCTAATTCTACTGTATTTCAACACAGCGCCGCCGTGCAATCAACGTTGGACGGTACAGGCAAAGAGATATGCATTCACCATTAAAATGGTACTTTACGAGTACTATGTAAACTCTCCGGAGGTGGACTGGCGACCGTCGACTCCATAAAGAGCGGCTAAACCCGCTTATTTTGACAACAATGTTGTTTATATCGCACTAAATCGCTTGCTTTGTGTGTCGCTGACTCTGCTGCCATTGTCCGTCTTTGACGTACAATCGCTAAGGGACCTAACGTCGACCAGCTAATTGGAAATTATAGTTCTTCGGCTGAAGCGATTGGTATTGTAAATTATTGTAGCGAATCGCTTCGTTAAATCAGACTGATTAATCGCTTGTGGAGGCTAAAACGCGGACGCGGTGCGTGCTTGTAGAATTTTAATTGAACCCCTTAATTCGATGCTGACATCGATTGAACATCAATTTCTTTGTCTCTCAACTGTTTTTGTCGCTTTAGAATTTACAATCCAAGATCTTCAATTCGCGCATCATTCAATCACGTGCCTCTTAATTCAGCAGTTTATTTTACAACGTAACAGTATCAGCCATTACTGAATCTTCTGGGTATTTATGCTTGGCTTGGTTACTCTCTATTGAATGGGCATTCGTCTGTTACCAAGAATGTCTGTTCCATGGATCTTGAAAGATCGTGCATGGATAACCGGCTGTTGAACAAACATTGTGAAGCCGTTCGGTCACGGGTCCGAGCTACAATTTAAATCCTAAATTAGTTTGTTTTTTGTCGCGCGCTGGGAGTCGAACTAGTCACGTCTCTCGTGCTGTTAGCTCTTTGTTAGAAACTACGACCATGAAATAGAAATTGAGATACAGTTCCATGAGGACTTGATTTCTTCTTGATGAAGTTATTACCAAATATGATTTTAGAAGCTAATATTGACAATCCACTTGTAATCAAAGCAAGGTCCTTCTAATTCCAATTTTCAAAGCCAGCTATACCAACTTGTTCAGAGCAAAACACTGGTCTCAACTCAAATATAAACTTTAACATAAGATCAATCGCGGTTCGCTGAACTTTAAACATCCAACACTCGAATGTAAAGAATACCAATGTCATGTCACGATCAGATGTCTGACAAATGACGAAATTTGAGGAGTAGCATATCCATTCAGGGTTAAAGTTGAATGGTTTTATATTGTTAATAAAACGGGTACGATTGTGTTGACAGTCGACGACGCACGTATAAGAAGAGACGACGTGAGTCATTGGTGAGAGGTATGTAATTGTAGTTTCAAAGAAAGCTGTTGAACTAGCACGTGGAAGTGAAGAATTGTGTTCAGAAATCGAAGTTATTATAATAGCGAATCTTCTTGGATTATGGAAAAAAAATAGTGAAGTTGGATGGAATCCTCTTTTCACCTACTTGAAACATATTATAAGAAATGCTACATTTTAAGGATGTCATAATAAATATTACAAAACATCACAATAATTTATAGAAATTGTGCAATAGTACTCGTGCTAATGATAATATCTTGAAACCAAAGTAAAAATATTACAAAAAATAGCAATATTATAAAAACTAAATTAGAACCATATTACCGTAAATTTTTATTACGAGATTATATTTTCTTTCACATCTTGTATTTATGGAATTACTATAGAGCAAGCCAAGAACCGTCTTCCCGATTCTAATGATCACCACTTGACGCACACAAACTACTTTTGAATACCCGCAATCTAACTACATTGCGTGATGGCTGCTAACTGTGGGGAAAGTAGGCAAACAAGTCCATCATTAGGAAGCACAATAACAACAATAGTTTCTTCATGACCACTTACAATATTCTCAACTTCGCAAGCTCTTTTGTCTTAAACCCATTCATAAGTTAATTAATAGTTTTGGACTTCATTAGATGGAGCCACAATTGTTTTTGAGATAACTTAACTGAGTTCTCTTGTGAATTGTCTATTACGATACGACTTGTTACGATATTCTGAGTAGTGTAGTAAATTTATTGAATGAATATTAAAAAAACAATCGTTTATTACACCTTCTTCTTATTTATTTACAGAATTAACTAATATACTCAATCAATAATATATAATCTTAATAACAATTAATGTGATTATATCTCATGCATCCAGGTAATCTTTTACTACTCATTTACGCACAAAACGATAAAATAGAAATAATTACTTTCTCATTATTACTTTCTACATTAAAATAATCGTTGTTAGTTATAATGTTCTATTCTAATACTCCTGTAATCACATTTAAATCTTCGCCGACAATGATCTCTAAATTACTAATAAACATTTAACAGCCTACTAACATGCCTACTGCATTAACTTTGACATTAGCTATAAATAAATGGATATCCGCAAGTACGTTTTCAAATTGCAAATCGAGATCTTATCTTAAACCCGTCTGTCTGTCATATAGTTCGTGATTCAGTCAGCACTATTATTTCATTAGATACATAATTGATAGTTAACATTTCAGGTGGGTGTTGTAAGTCCGAGATTGATCGCTCGTGTTACGCGTCAAGAAACGAACGCTAGAGATGATACACGATAGTATTTATTAGATGTGTTATCACGTGTTATTTGTTAGATGATTTTGTAACAGTTCTTTATTTGCTATCACGGGATCACGAAGTGTCTTGAAATTGATATTATTATAGTGTTAGTTTCTTTCTACCACTGTATTTTTACAAATTTAAAACTACCGCATTTTATATTACTATCTTCAACCCGGTTACCGAATGATTAAAACGTATTAAGAATTGGTTATTTATTATAATATAAAAGATGGAAAAACAATCAAGTATTTTCTTTGCCCATTTTAAGTATTACCACTATTAAACCCAACTCTAAATACAGCCATGTTCATTTGTACCCTGGGTGGCGCAGATATACACAATGCAATGGTACAAACCTTAGCAATGCCACAGAAAGAACTATGATTTACCAATACCGGACTAATGTGTGCGGTGAATGAGAGATTTAACTAATCGATACATCATTTTTGTAATAGCAGGCTATTGTTGAATATACGTGTTGGTGTGTTGAGTTTTTGTTAAGGTTATTAATTGAGAGAATTTTATAGTTAATATCATATATGACTTAGATACATGATACTGTCTCGCTTATAAATTACGTAATAGTATTATTACACCAACAGTACAATTCTTAATAGCAATAAACCCCATCATTCATACATGTAAAAGTCAGACGGTTGCTAAACTTAAAATGCCTGGTCAACGAATGTGCCAGTTGACAAAAAGACTTGGACATAAATTATGCAAAAATGCAAGAACAAATTCTTTAGAACTCCGTCAATATAGGTATTGCGATTGCGATGTAACAAAAGGGTAAACAGCACAAAAATGTCCTAGTCATCAAGTCTCCCAGAACTGGTCATAATGAACCGGAATCCACCTTATAAGGTAGCCCCTTCGTTCACAGTAATCGCCTTACGATATCTATATCGTATTGTCGCTAACGATGCCGTCTACCCCACTGGATACGTACGATACATTTTAAATGTAGATGCCTTATGATATGTGCGGCTTACAATTGTATGGGTATTAGAGGAATCTGATGTCAATTTGAGACGATTTCATGAATGAAAGATGATAAAAGTTGGATTTAATGAAGTAGTAGCGGCGTTTGGATGCGCATTTGAAAATAGACTTGGCACATAGTGTGGTTAAACGAAAGATAGAATAAGTTGTACAGTTATAACAAATCTGAGGTTAATGTCCATAATAAAGTCAACGAAATACAAACTTTTAAATGGAAAAAGATGGCCGTTCTTAAAATGTTCCGAAGACAACTTTACACCGTAAAGCAGAGTCTAAGTATATACGTATCATTGTACTTACAATGATTATAATATTCTTCTACGAAAAGAGGCATGATAAATGAAACAATGTAACCCGAAAATGTAGAAAAACAGAAATAACCGGTGTAGTTTTACGATGTTTTTTACATACAATCATACGAAATCTTGATGACAGCGCGAGTAATAAAGAACTTGAACTTGCCACAATGTGTGTGACAAGTCATATTATGGAGAAAAACATTCACGAAATCGTAGATTTTGAGAATTTGTACCTTGTGAAAATAGAAATAATGTTTGTTTTCAAGAAGATTTCATTGCGAGCTAGTGTTGTGCAGGACGGGGACTTTTCGTACTTCAGGATATGTATCATTCGGATATTAGTCCGTTTCAGTGCGAAATTTATTCGTAGTCAATTAAATTAATATAACTTAATTGTAAAATAATAAAATAAGAATATTATAAAGAGGAAAGATTTTAATGTTTGTTTGTTTGTATGTTTGTTTGTTTGCATTGAATAGGCTCCGAAACTACTGAACCGATTTTAATAAAAATTGGTATAAAAATAGAATAGACCATAGGCTACCTTTTATTTACTGCGGGTAAACTATTCCTACCCACGGGAAAAACTGTCACTCATATCGATATTTTGCTGTAGTAATAATTCCATTGGTCCGTTCTTGGGTATCATAAAAATGAAAAGAGATTCAGTTAACTAGCATTTTAATAATATTAGACAAAATTTTCGAAACCCAAATACCCCGCCCTACCGAACGTGTAAATTCCATCAGTGCGCGTGCGCCAGTGATACCGTGGAGCACGTCTCGTTTGCCCCTATCTCCCCTCAGAATGTCTTAATAGTTTAACTGTAAGACCACATGAGGACATGACTTACTGGCGTATGTGGCAAATCATGTCTTTTTGTTTATACTAGTTAAAAGTTAGACATCCCGGAAATAGCGAAGTTAAAAATGTTTTCTGGCTGCTACTAGAAATGTTGAGATGCTTTTGTATCTAAAGATATTATAATAATTATAATTTAGCTTATTTTACGTGTATAGAGCACGAATTTGTTTATGCTTTTGTATCTATCTCTATTTCTTTGTTGTTCATTTTTAACTTTTAGAAATTCTTATTTAAGTCGAAGTTTCATTTAGTGTCGAGTTCAGCAAAACAACATGTTCATGTTTCGTCTTATGTAGAGAAGAGCTCGCCGAAGAAAATTCACAGTCGTCGCTTTAAATTTAGGAATAAGAAAAAAAAGAAAAAAAAAATAAGGAAAATTCATCATCATAAGTAAATTGAAACCTCGTATAAAACCAATTCCAAAATTCCGGTTCCATATACGGCTGATATTAATGGTACATGTTTTATTGGTACAAGATTTTCTTAGAAATAAAGTAAAATCTTCTAATGGAAGCTCGCTCTTTTGCTGCGAAGTTGCCAAGCACCATTTGGCGATGGTCGACATTTTCCGAATAAGGCATTACCAATGCAAACGTTCTACGAATCGCTTTGGAACATCGTCCTACAATCCTTTATCAACAGTGCCGTCGTCAGTAGTTAGAAATTGGAGCAAACATTGCCTATTCTCACTGGCTTCTCCGCACGCTAACTACTTGTCAATGTTGCTAATATTGTAAACACGATAGTTTGTGACGATGGATTGATAGTGCTTTCGTATTCCTTCTCGTAAAACTACAGCACAGATTTTCATAAACGTTACTAATTATACTTTTAAGTAACTCATCAAAAGAAGCATGAAGGCTGCGTTTACGCAAGGATAATAAAATTCGTTTTCATTCATAATAAACTACATTGGTAAAGCAAGCAAAGCGGGTTCGGAAGCTAGTCATTTCAAATTTCAAATCTATCTGTTTCTGTTTCAGCAATTTATAGATAGGTACTGCTCCCAAGACATACAAATATCAAAACGGTTATTACATCAAGATTCAAATTAGTATCACAGATCGCTTTTGTATAGATTGCCGCCGCAGTTGCTGCCTCCAATGTAAATAGCCCATAAGTAGTTATTCAATTAACTCCACTAATGAATAGGACCGTTGGCGACTTTAGCTAGTGCAGAACACAACACGATAGATTTATTTGGCGTTCCTTGTTTGTTTTAAATGATTTAGTGAAGTTGTGTTGTTCTTGAGAATTATTACTTACTGATCCATTAAATAACGAATCAGAAGAAGTAAACACTATCTTGATAGTAAATCAAAATATAAACTCAAAATATGTGAAATTGAAAGTAAAGGGCTAACAATCTAATGGACACGAATTGGTAAATAATAATTTCATTTGAAATTGTATAACTGCAGATTAAACAAGATTTAGGTTTCAGAAGGCGATAAATCAAGCTCAAGATAAATTTAGGACTCTCGAAACACGTCAAGCTGAAAGAGACGTAATGAACTACGACGTGAGCTAAACGGTACAATTATTATAATACTTCTGGACGAAAGCGGAATGATATTACAATCCAGAATTTCGAAATTATCATAAAACCTAATGTTACATGCGTAATAATTCACTGTTTCTAAAAACACACCCCCAAAAAAATTCTGAACAGAAATGTCCAAAAACCTTTTAGTAGGAAGATAAATCTTAACTTGTCGTCATCTTTGGTATAAAATAAAATTATATTTTTATTCGCTTCAGTCTGCGGTCAACCCAAAACAAGAATGCGAGTTCTTTTATTGGAAACGAAAGCATCTGCCGAATTTATTTCACCAAAACGAGACGAGGGCCTTGGGCCTTTGGATTGGCAAGATTGTCGATTGGGGAAAAAAGTTTGATAAAAGGGCATGGTCCGTGCTCGTTCTAAATCTGACTTAGAAGGAGGTTTTATAATGCACCTGGCGAAATTTAAAACTGCTAACATAAATTCCAATTTATTTAATACTTTGAACCGCGTTTTAGTTGGTAAAATCGATATTTCAACGCTGGTTACCGAGCTGTTTCAAAATAAGAAGTAAAAACTTTTAAAATGCTTGAAGGTATCGTGTTGTACATAAAAAATCAATACATGTAAAACAGTACTGACACCATTGACACAGAAACGGATATCAACTAACAACTCCATCGTTCAACACCTACCAATTTCGACAAGGGTCACATTGAAAATACATATCCAAACACTATCAGCATCTTAAATTTCCAGTAAACCATCACCTTACGCTTTATTTACATTTAAATGTACATTTTTCAAACCAGTACAGTTTTTTAAATGTAAAATGTCACTTCGACGTGGGTCCGATTTGAATTATAATGGGAAATTGAGCGAATTTGAATATCTTTGAAACTATCAATATGCGTAAACTATCAGTTTCTGTGTCGCTGGTAATATATGGCTATTGGTCGAAATTATTGGTCTCAGGTTCTTGACGGAAAACAACTTCTGGTGCGTTTGAGTAAGTTATAATCGACAATCTCCGACAGTAATTTAGAAACTACACAACTACCTATATACCAATAATTACGAATGGGAAATTTTGTGTTTTTTCTGCCTTTATACTCGAACAAACAGGTTAACGAGTTTTTGTTATAAGTAAAATTCATATTATGACGAATGAGATTTAATTATTGCTTTTATTATCAAACCTGTTACTACATCTTTGAACCTATTTTCATCTTTATTACGAACGCAATTTCAAATACGTATCGAATCCTTAAACATTGTGTATATTTCACAGACTATCTTCTTCGTAACTAAGAACCACTGGCTTCATTACTATTCATGGGTTTACAAGTGAGTATGATGCGAAGCTATAAATATGCATAAAACCCGATATTGTCAGTGCTTAAAGTTACCGTTAAACTAAGCTATAATAATAACTACATCCTTCTTCGTAGTTTAGAATATTATCAAGCATTATAGTGAATGCTATGGATGAAGCATTTGTGAAGTCGATTAATAAGAATCCCCGGATTCACGTCCCGTGGTCAAGTTAAAGAACATTGCAAACCTCATTATAAAAGGGTGTTGCTGAATAGACATGTAACACTAGCTTCAGACATTGAGTGACACTAATTGTAACCCCATCCAGAAGAATGAACACACTCTTAGTATGAATAGGTACGGTCACGTTCATAAGTCCAGTCATGTCACGTGCACCTATACTTTAAATTAACTTTTTTTCCAAAAGCATTCAGGACAAATCATTTGAAGCAAAATATTGAGTCCCTTACACTGTATAAGCAACACAAAAAAATAAGAATATCAAGCCTTTGGGAAAAAAGTTATTTGAAAGTATAAAAACACGTGATTAACTGCACTTATGAACTTGACTGTACCTACATATTGTCTGAGTTAAAAGCTAACAGTATTCAGAATATTGACGATACAATATTTAATACATAGGTACTTAGAAACTATGATATAAAGAACACATGAATAGGAACTAAGTCTTGAACTTAAGCAATCTCATGAGTTTCTAGATATAATAGTTGAGAGACTCATATACGGCGGAACCAAAATAGCACCGCAAGGTAGGTACCATAGAAAAAAAAGCACAGAAGACAATAAAGACGGACTAGTTCACAAATAATTGAAAATTCACAGTACAAGGTGAAGTTAACGCATTTTTCTGTAACACAATCTAAATATTCAAAATCCTACTATAACCGTACCTGAGACCTAACAGCGAAATAATATGACGTATAGGGCCGAACACAGCAACAGGCCTGCGCCGACGCAGCCATTGTCTCAAATTCGCCAAACAAACTGGTTCCGAAGATAATGGCTCAAATGATCGTCCACGCATGGCCTAAGAGAAATTCCTGATAAAAGTTGTGTTGGATTCGAAATTTGTAATAGAAAATGTTTAGTTAAGGAGAATGTAATTTTCAAACGCTGATAAAGATAGTTTTCTAAGTTATAATTGTGTTTAATAAACCTTTTTCCACATTTTGCCTTTTTTTTCTATTCATTTTACTATTTTGCAACCTAATGTCTTGTTACCAAACATCTACCTATTTATCATTTATAAAATTTTGGAAATTATCGATAATTCGATTAATACGTATAATATTGAATTTCAAACAAAAAACATAAATTCAATATAGTGTCGATATTGGCCATCCAAAACCAATATGAATAGCCAATATTTCGCTACCGATTAGTACGATTTAAAAGCAATCAGTGAATAAATTGTTAGACTAAACTTCTTTAACAGGAATTAATTTACATAAGTTTTTTTTTAAATAGCACCATTATATTCACGGTTGGTGGTAAGAATGTTGAATATAGTGATAATTTAAATAATATTAAGTTAAACTAATTATGTTCAGAGAACCTTTTAAACCCAATTTACGGGGAAGAAAATTACGTTGTGTTTGGTCTTTCGTCAAAACTACCTCTCCAATTATTATATACATTATTCATAAAAACTAATTAAACGATGACATAAGTACTTTGACTTTGTTTGTAATTTTATGTCTGACTATTGTATTTGCATCTACATATTTCATGAAAATTATTATTTTATGTCATTTACTAAACGATGATACCATCCCTTATCAGGTCACTGGCTGAAATAAGCGAATTCACAAATAAAACTGACATCACAAGCTACTTAAGAGAAAGAATTGCAAGTTTGCATCTGCATAATCTGGTCGTGAATAGTCTTTTTCCTTCACAAAACTTAATAAGCCTATACCCGACCAAAAAAAGTTTAATCTTTTTGGTGCGACTACCGACACGTAAATTGTTGAGCGTTGAAGACGTGGCCAGAATACTAAGGCTCGACTTTGAGCCCTATGTTTATGGTAATTTGACATATAATGGAGTTCCACTAAGAATCAATTTTGGCCATGTTCACCTGATACGTTTGCCAGGTTGCCATTTACTGGGATGTAGTTCCGCTCAATTTTTTCATGATAAAGATGGTTATGGTCATATTACTGTTGAAAATTTGGGGTGAATACAACGGCAGTATTAACCACAATAAATTGTTTTTGATAATGTAAGAATCATTCTTAATTTCTGCAATATAAAATTCAATAGCCCATAAGAGATCAATGAAAACAGATTTAGTACCTATACACTTCTTACCCAAGAAGGTTTCAATTATCCCTATAAAGCCATAATCGCTTAAGCTATTTAAGACATAATTAGAGATAAAACAGGTACAGGTATTTCCCAGAACGTTTTACTCGTCTGTGTCAAAGTAAAACCTGCTTTAAAATATAACGCTAGATGATAAAAACATCCCGCAGTGCCTACTCTAGCTAGTGTGATTTATCAAAGAAAAACTAGCACGAAAGACAGAGATGCACTCAATACAATTCATGATAAAGAGAGAGACGACCTAGATGTAATCGCTTAAGATTGTCTTACAAAGCGTGCCGAAGAGAAGGCAGGAGATAGGAGAAAAACAAAGTCCATTGCATTGAATAGGGCCCCATCAGTTTGTTTTTGTCAGTTTTCCCTATTGTGGTGCCAGAACAGATGGAGGTGCTTTTTACAATGCTCCTAAAGGATGATACGGAAAAGAGAATAAATAAAATTTGTGAATATTTCAAATTGAGAAAATGTTCGTAAGCACACAAATCGCAAAATTTTCTGTAAAGTCTTCTACAAGAAAATAATAAAAACTTAGCTTGTTTATCTAAATTTGGTTCAAAGAATCTACCTTTTAATTTCCAAAATCGATTATAATCTAACATGACATGACGCAATACGAAGTGTAAGTGTTACCACAGAGAACAATTCCAAAACTATCATAATGTTTCTCACGGTCCAGCCGAGTCATCTTGAGACGAATTTGAGGAAGTGCCCTCTATTATCTACTTTGAAGTAAGTCAAACAAACCAAGAAAAAGGTGGGCAAGCAAAAAGCTCTTACTTGTTGCTAGAGCTGGGATTAACATTAGTGAGCATACAGTGGAAATAACAACTAACGTGTACTATAAGTAAGATTCGTAATACAGGTGACGATGAAGAATTTGAATCATATTCACAAGTGAGTCATTAAGACCTTGTTTATGAAATATGTATTTATAATACATACATACAAAATATTCACTACCTAAAATATAAAAAGTCCGATCTATAAATTATTAAATTATCTGGACTGAACATCGATACGAAACTATTAAAGAAAGTTACAATATATATTTTCTAACTACCTACACATAAAAGATCTATCAAAGCCCATCTCTAGGACCAAGTTCCTGTGTAACGAGGTAGCTCTATAAGGTATGATTAAACTAATGCACTTCTTACCCGGTTACCTTATTATAAACGCATTAAAGCTAATGCGCCTTTGCCCAATATCGGAGATAGTCCACTGACACTGATGACATTAGTTGGATTTTTTGTAACTTCAAAGGAAGCAATAGACGCAACATAAAAAGAGTTAATTCTATTCATTGATTTTATAAGTAACAACAAATATCAACTGCATGTAATTGAAAAGCCCTACACAAAGTAAGCCACAAGCGTCGCAGACAAATAAAAAGGTCTTATGTCACTTAATATTCCGGCCGACAATGACTTCATAAACCATTACATACGCTTTTTTGCAAAATTACTGCGATGCGATGTAGTGATACAAAGTGCACGACATAAAATGGTAATGTCACTTAAAATTCATGACCGTTACAAAACAATCCTTGCTACACATTTGGACAACCATCGGCTTTCATCTTACGCAAACCCGTGTGAAGTTACTTTACCTACCTATAATAAGGTCGAAGCCACTTCATTGTTAATGTCCTTTATACTTTATAGCGTACGTTGGTAGCATAACTGACTGCCTATTCACCTATTAAGTTAAGTTATTTAGCTTCATAAACTTTTATGACGAAATGTGAGAAAATTTATTGTGTACATTATGCATGCATAGAACCCGCTATCGAGCCCTATAATCGCGTACGTTTCAGAAGCCTGTGCAGCAACAGATCTGCAATCACCTCATTTGACCTCATGCTAGTTACGATCCTTCAATTCCAATGTATTCCATGGGTGGCCTGCTTCAACTATTCTTTTTCTCTAACGACTTTTATCAATTTTAACACTAACGTTAATGTTTGAGGCAATTCAATAACCGAGTCATGCAACATGTAGATTAGTCATGAGTAACTCGAGTAACATGTTTCTTCATCACAATCGTTGTACAAATAACGTTTTCGTGAGTAGAGCGACGTGTGCTCCGAGCGAGGGTCGCGGGTTCATTCCCGTCAACATTATTCTTGGAATCCAACGCAGTTTTGGTACATGTTATGGACAACGTTCCCGTGTTTTTAATGTAATCTGTGTGTCCCTCAAAATTAACAGCTATATTTTACGACCATAATACGAAACAAAAACTGATGTTAAAAATTTCACAACAAAACGACAGTATTTAAACTAGTAACTCACAGTCGCATCAAAATCTGGGCAGATTTAGATGAACTAAGAGATACGATTTAATAGGTTTTCAATCTTAATAGAGAAGTGGACTTAAAGGTAAACTAGAATAATTTATAATTGACACTAGAGTTTAAATCTTAGTAGTGTGGTAGTTAGTACCTACTACAGAAACTCATTTCAGCCCTTTCGGTCGTAAAATATAGCTGCTATATAACAATAGAGGAAAAGGTTGAATAGATAGATTGTTACCGTAAACCAAACTAACTAGAAATTACTGCTGGGAAATCATTTTCAGGTTTAAAGTATCTAATATTAACAATAGTCAATATTTAAAGAGCTATGCTTATGATACAAGAGGTAATATCTACTACTCTGAATAATTATGATCTTCATCAATTCTATGAAAAAATATTACTGAAACTTTTTGTTCGAACATGTTCTGAATTTATAAACACGACCTATAACGATTTAGGAATGATGCGCGTACACAGTTAAAACAAAACACGTATTGATAACCACCCCATCTATTGTATTGGATCTCAAAGTACAATAATGTAGTCCAAAGGGTTCCCATTACAATCTTTTTTATTCATTTTCGGCCTTTATCTTTGAACCTTTTATCCGAGTAATGGCTGGGAGGAGTTTATATGGACGATTGTATGATCGGAGCGAAATTGAAAAGACAGAAGGGCTTCGATATTTCAAATTACAAGTATAATTTTAAGGTCGGAATAACCACGAAATGTATTAACTGTAATGATGCACAATGGGAACTTTTATCGATTGATTCTACCTTTAATCCCATAACGTTCCGGACAACAGAGTTTGTATAGATAATGTTATAGACACGTGTCCGGAGAGGGGCTACAAATTGTTATTCTTATTTAAGCGATGTGTCCTCTCACCCCCCGTTTAAATAATAATAACAGTGACATTGTGAGAATTAAATATTGGACTTTAGGATGATATCACTTTTATTCATTGGCAGATATGTTTTATTCATCAATTGTGAATATGTTAAATCTATCTTGGACAAAGTTTTCGTCCACTAACTAGAGCTTCGCTACATTTCTGTAGGGTAAATTATGTACAAATTACCACAAAAAAATGCGCGTATTAAAAAATTCTACAATATTTTGCTTTCAATACTTTTAAGATAAGCTTTTGAACTTTTAACATGATTTAGACATGTTCTATTATATCTAGTAACGAAAATCATCGAAATCTATTTAACTGTTTAGGCGCCAAAGTTGACCAAAACATTTCTTCACTCTTTACTTTAAATAACCGTAAACTGATCATCAGTCTATCACGCATGCTTTGTAATAAACATCGTCCAGTGACTGAGGCTGGTCTAGACGGTGTCGGTGAACTGACCAATACCGGCTAATGGAAGTGGGCGGTCGGCCCAGATTGCGCTGATGTCATGCGTTAGCGCATCTTATATCTTACGAACAATCATCTCGTGAAATTTACCGATTGCGTCTATTCTCTTTTAGTAATTGTTCATTTCTGTCTACTTATACTTTTGAAGATCTTCCATTGCTTTTAGTCTAATCGGAAGATTCATATTTTCTATACAAATCTCAAATTCACTGTCTCCAGTTTTAGAACCTGTTGCGTTATTATGCATAACATCATCACCAACATCATCTTCTTTAAGAGCATTTTTAGACAGTCCCTTTTGGTCATTCTAATCTACATCTTCTATTCCAAGAATGACAACAAAAGCGATTCTCTAACAAGATACCGCGACCACATTATCTAAACACTTTACGTTGTTAGGAATCTTCAACGCAATTAGATAAGGCAAATATGTTTGTTCGTATAACAATTTCCTTGGAACAAGCGGCTTCGCGCCTGCGCATAAGGGCCTGGTCTTCCATAAAGGGCTGAGGTTTAATGAGCACCGCAAATGAGGAAAACAAAAGAAGCCGAGTGTGAGTTACTAAGGGTATTGTCGGATAAAGAAGGAATAGCGAATAGTGTGAAAAAGAACATAAAATTGCTATATGTGACATAGTTATAAACAAGAACCATATTCTCTGTTCTTTATATTCGAAGTATAACCGTAGTCAAGGTTTAAGTAATTTTACTATATTTTTGACATCACCAATAAAAAAATTCTAGTAGGTCAAATTACTTATAAACAAATAAAGACAATTTTGATGCTATCAAAGCTGAGAGGAACAATAAAATAATAGATAATTTTAATTAAACAAATAATTAAAAACCGCATTCAATATTCAACACCCTAATAATTTTCACCCAAAAAAACCAACCGCTAAAAAGTTTGTAACCGATATCACATAAATTAACTTGACCGACGCGACACAAGTGAATCGCATTAGCAACAATACGCTCTATATAAGCGCGCACGAGTTTTTTGCGCTTTTGAATGCAATTAGGAAACTCGAAGGGTTCGCGCGCATCTGTCCGATACGACACGCTCCTACGCGTATTTGTGTATGTATGGGTGATATGAATTTCAATAATTAAAAAAAGTGAAGGTTTTCTTTTTTGTCCTCTTAACCGACTTTAGAAAGGGGGGTTTCTGAGTGTGATGTTGGAATTACAGGTATTTTTTATAAATTTGGACCTTAACGTCTAAAAATATTGAAAGTATATTTAATTGTAGTAATATTGAAATAGGTTGACTAAATAGTAGTAAAAGTAAATAGCCTCCTAAATGATACAGCGATATAGAAGAATCATCTGAACACATACTTACCTACTTAATTTTATTACGAATTGTCGTTACTATATCTCACTACAATGTATCAAAAGGAAATGAAAAGAAAAGTGTTGTGACACTTTGGTACAGAAGCAAGCACATTCAACCCTGCCGCTACGGAATACGTGCGGTCTCAAGGTGAACATGTCCAGCCACATGTACTGGCTACTGTACATTAAAATTAAATATACCTAGCTTTTAAACAAACGGGTTTAATTCAATAATGTTCTATTGACAACAGCTGACGTTATAGATTTGAAATACTGTTCATCAAAAGATCTAACCGCCTTTTTGCCGGTCTTACGACTATAGCGCAATTCACACGTAGCTATAATATATATTAATATGCCCAGCTCTAATATATATTATATCTCGCCACCACACACGGCGGCTATATATCTTTGCGTCCATTCGATCTGCGGCCGTCGTCACGAGCGCACGTTTTTGAATACTTTCGTAATACAGGGTGTTCTTTTTTAATAAGGGCTCAGTATGGATTTACCTAGTAAAGTTCTATTAAATATAATCGATAGTTCACCAGAGGACGATTCCGATGCTGATTTTGATCAACGTGTCGCCTTGGCGGGCCCAAAAAAAAGAAAAATCTGGGTTGAATCCCATATACAAACAAAGGAAGCTCGCGGCGAATTTAACTTATACAACGACTTGTCGTCAAAAATCAATCTATCTATCTATCACGGAGATCAAGTACGATAACACGCAATACAGCCTAAACCTATGTAGGTTGTTAACTGTTAGCAGTGACGTCTTATAGATGGCGTGATAACAGCGGGTTCACACACAACCCTTGAATTTCTTCGCAGGTGTGTGCAGGTTTCCTCAAGATGTTTTCCTTCACCGTAAGAGCGTCGAATAAACGTACATATAAATTCGATAATCGAAAACACTTTTGTAAGTGCCGAGGTTTGAACCCGCGAACTTCCGAATGGGAGTCAACGGCACTAGCGACTTGGCCACCGAGGCTCTTTTAGTAAGTAAGTAACTCTACCTATATGAACCTACGTATAAATAAATTACACGCAAAGAATTACAAGAAATAAAGTCCAGAAAAACAAACGTGTACAAATAGGTGGCCTTAATGCTAGTAATTTCTACCAGGCTACACCTAGAACTAGAAACCATTAAAAATAAATTCAAATGAAATGGAGCATCCTGTATCCCTTGAAATGTATCAAATATGTCGAGATTTATATTAATATACAGAGATTTATATTAATATACCGAGATTTATATTAATATGCCTTGCTAAATCGGTCGACATATTTTGGTGACGTCACAGCAAGCGACCGTTATAGCACGGCATATTAATATAAATCTCGGCATATTATAGGTATTCCGTAAGTCAACGCAGTAAGGGTGAAAATATATATTTCAATACAGCTACCGTGTGTGGTGGTGAGATATAATATAAATAGAGCTGGGCATATTAATATAGATTATAGCTACGTGTGTATTGGGCTTTATAGCACGGCATATTAATATAAATCTCGACATATTATAGGTATTCCGTAAGTCAACGCAGTAAGGGTGAAAATATATATTTCAATACAGCTACCGTGTGTGGTGGTGAGATATAATATAAATAGAGCTGGGCATATTAATATAGATTATAGCTACGTGTGTATTGGGCTTATATTCTTAGGACTTGACGGTATAATTTCCTATAAATTACGGTTGGTATCACTATAGCCCCTCTGATACCCACACATGTACAGAAGGGCGATATGGCCATGATCACTAACCATGTGGGTTCTACGCATGCGCGTGCAGGGCGAGACGTAACGGTTTTTGTGGCATGTGGACGCACTTCAGCTTGAGGGGTTAAAATATTCAAAGATTAATCGATAGTTATACATTGACGATTACTTTTTGTAGTCTCTATCGATGCAGTATTGAAATGATTAGCAAATAATTTGATGGTATTTGAAATATGTCCAAAGCGGTACATAAAAAGAATTTAATATGTAGCAAATGACGAAATGTAAAAATAATGACCTTAAATTGAGAAAACAAAATTAAAGCTACATTAAACGAGAAATAAAACAAAATGAAGTACTTAATAATAACGAGCACATTTCTGCAACTGGAACCAAAAATCTCTGTAATGATAAGTAGTCTAAACATGCCACCAAAAAATATTTTGCAAATGCAACCACTCGGGCGGCAACTTTGATCCAACGGTCATCAGCGTCGTTGACGGATGACGCTTCCAAACTGAGGGCATTAAATGCGAATGTTTTGCTAAAAGCCATAAATTAAAAAGACTTACTTGCAGAAATATTCTCCTCGTGGCGACGACAGGCACGTCCCGCCGTTTTTGCATGGTGACGGTGAACATGATACGAAACCTGAAACAAACAAAATGCATTTAGTAAGATTATTAGGAAAGAACTATGAGAAAATGTTTTAGACTTACTGTGAATTTACATACGTTTTTAATATGAATAAAACTATAAACTATGGTAAGTTTTTGGGTAAATACTGATAATTATTAATAACTTTATGAATCAGATAAAAGAACAAAAGATTTGTCTAATAAGAGAGACTAGAACCAGAACACAGTACCTACCTAAAATTTTAAGTTATTACGACTTTTGACCAACTATTAAATAAAAGCATTAAATGGACCGACAAACCACAGCAAGGTAATTAAAATCACCATCCGCACTATTCCGGACCCATATTTGGATAATCAGGTCAAAATTAACGTCGGTAGTCTAGTACGTCAAGAACTCGACATGTCACAACCGTTTGAATAAATTAAGGCGTTTAGCAATGCTAAAAAACAGTACCTCAGGGATGTATTCTTGGATCTATAAATCTAATATCGTACAAAAACAATTTACTTGCCTCAAGCTAAATACTAAAGATAGATGAGCTACTTAAATTTCAAATGCACTCGTGACAGTCTTAATTTTTTTTTACTGATCGGCATAGCAGCGTATTTAAAACCGTCTTTTGATGATACAGATCTTTCATAGATAGTATCTCTAAATTCTTGTCCACAAGATATTTAGCGTTGCAGATACACAGATAAGAGGGCTTTGCTCCGTCTCCGTCCATTAGAGGTGGCGAGGCGAAGCTGATATTTTTGTCAGCATCAAATTTGCATTAAAATGAAGTTTCGATGATAGGAGGGCAACGATCCAAAGCTATAATGTAGAAGCTTTTATGTAAGTATGCTTGTGTGGGTAGTGTCAGAGGTCATGATCGTTTATTTGAGATTTTGGTTATGTGAGCCGTAAATTGCAAAATTAATGTAAATTAGGTAGTTGATGATAAAGCGAAGGTATCGTGTTTATTTAGCTATATGGACATAAATAAATAAATATATGGGGACAACCCACACACCCACACGCCATAGGCTACGGGGTCGACATCATTAAAGATTGTCTAAATACAGTATATTATTAACTATCAAAAACAATAAAGCTTTAGTAAGTGGAATCTTTTGCATTCTACATTTAAAGCGTTACAAGATTTAAAGGATGGACTCGTAATTATCAACAGCAGACTCAATTATTCGATCGACACTAGAGTTATGAGACAAGATGTGATATCGATCAATCAGAATCTGGACCACCCAAACATTGGCGAGATAATATCGATATGTATCGAAATAATATCGACTCGAAACAAGCGTTGTCGGCGGAAACGCCTGCCGCTCTGAGAAATTTAAATGTTGAATTGTCACTTCCCGCAAAAAAATACAGGATCGTCTCGGAATAACTGAGTAAAAAATAGGTACAAATCTGCAAATATTATTCCAATATCTTACTTTTCACATGTGTGAATAACCGTCTTACAGATTATATCGTTTTTATATTATTTTTTCATTAGTAATATCTATACTGTAAAAACCGCGCTTTTCCTACCTCTCCGGCTGTTAAGAATATCAAAAAGTAAATATTTGTGGGAATATTTAACGATTAATATTTCACAACTTCTTTTAAAGAGATTGCTTGCTAAGACTTACTCTTTATGTAAATAAGATACCTAATCACATTTATACATCGTGTATCGGTTTATTCCTGTTATCACTAAAGACCATACTGTATTTTTTTACAATTTGTACAAATATAAGATACTAGCTTTTGGTAATATTTTTTCTCGTGCGACGACGAAATTTAAAAAAAATATCTCTGTTCTTTCCCATGGTCTATTCTATCTATGTACCAAGTTTTATCAAAATCGGTTCGGTAGTTTCGTCCGGTGCCTTTTCAATTGTTAGGAATATTTTACGTAACTTTTTTACACCTTGGGTTACATTATGAGAGTTTTAAGTAAGGATAGCTAATTTTATTGAAAATAAAATGTAGCAAATGTTACCCAGGGATAGTGTAGCTTCCTAATAGTGGAAGAATTTTTTAAATCGGTTCAGTTGTTTCGGAGCCTATTCGATGCAAACAAACAATGTAACCTTTCCTTTTTATATTAGTATAGATAGATTTGTCCTCATATTATACGTAAGTATATAGTTTAAGATTCAATAGAATCTTTCACATGTATCAATAAAATTATAGACAGAGATGTGTTCATTAACAAAGTTGCTACTCGTAATAATCATGTTATGCTTAATTAGTTGACCCTAGATCATAAATGTATTACGCAGAATTGACATTATGACTTTGTTTGTTAACCACTCGAAATACCCAAATGTATAATAATAGGATAAGACTGAAAATCTAAGAAACATTTTTCACCCAAAAGGTCTGTCATTAAAATTACTTTTTAATAGTATGCAACAGCCTAAACCTTCAATTGCTTAGATAAAAAGTTACGTCCGATAAATGAAGTTTTCCTTACTCTACCTACAGTCAAATTTGTAGAAAAATCTGTAGATAAATTTGAACGTTTCAATAAATAAACTACTGCATATAATGGCGGTAAAGGAAACTTAATCGAAATGCGAATAAACCATGAGTCCAAAATTTCCTCTAGAGATAAGCTATCAATCACTATTTGACTGTAAGCAAATATTGTTGCTCTCGAAGTGATCCGCGGATCAACGCCGGCGCAGGCGCACGCGTGGGAATCATTGGACTAATGCAAACATGGTGATAACGGGACGGTGCTGTCATTGGTTACAATTTTAGGAAATGATACTTTTATTTGATGAAGTTCCGAAGAAGCGCTTGAGGAAAAAACTGTGTGCAGTCTTTGTAGTCTGCAAACCATTTGGTTCTTGATTCGGAGAATACTAAAAAAATGCAGTGATTGCTTATCGAGTGGGTTTCGAGGTTAACCTACCTCACAAACCCTGGTGTCGGAATTGTTGAGCCGCCTTAGGCTTCCGACATGGCTCCTGTAAAGACTACATCCGTAGATAGTAGCCGGGACCAACGGCTTTACGTGCCTTCCGAAGCACGGAATACCAATAGTAACAAACGAATAAAATTATCTAATCAAACACGGAAATGTAGTGATTGGATAATTATTTAAGAAAAAATATTTAGAAATACGAGTATTACATGCTTAAAATTTTTAAAATTGCAATGGATTGGAACGGAACAGCTTTTTAGAAATCAACCACACCACTGGTGTGACACCAGGTAAAAAATGAATCGTTAAAATCGAACTCTCCTTTTCTTTCTTGCTTCGACAGCCACCCAAACGCAAACAGACATAAACAACGTCCCAGTCCAACAATGCGAGGTCTTTTTTAGCAAATACCCCCAATTTCTGCATTCGAATGGTAAAAACAGAACCGGCAGGGCGAGTGCTATCCTTTTAAGGTCACCCTTTGTTTTTGTTCAACAGTTGCCAGTGGACTTGCGCGGGCGTCTAAGGAAACTTTCACACTTAGCGACAACGCTAATTTAAACTACTTGACGTAAAATTATAAATAATGCTTCTATAAAATGTGTGAGCCAACTTCTTTATAGTCTTCTGGTTGGTTCTAATCTTGTTCTTCATCAAATATTGTTATTTGCTCACGGTGGTGTCATAATCAGCTAACATTGCAGATCATAGTATGTTCCTAATAGATAGGTGCTTCTTTGATCGCTATTGAGGTAGGTTAGTTTGGCTGTTTTCTATTCACCGAAAGTGGTGTGTAAGTATGAAAATGGAACAGACACAATAGATTTTAAATTTGGATTTGCTGAACATTTAAGTGTGAACCGTCGACATAAAAGCGTGTGATTTGTGGGGACCCTTAGGCCAGAAGGACTTTTGATTGATGTTTACCGGTTCTCGTAAAACCACTACGATCCGTGTCCCGTGTCTTAAATTTATTTTATTTATCAATTTCCATTCGCCAACAAAAACCAAGTCCGGTTCTGACATTTATCATGTACAGAAATGTACGCAGAAGAATGATTATAATGACATTTGTTTCAATGGATAAAAAGTCGATTTTTATTAACAGTATCTCGAGTTTTGATTAAAATAAAACGAAAGTAAAAGCTCTGTAGTACTGGAGGGTTTGGTTGGAAGAAAATCAACAGTATGTGTTCAAAAGTAGTCACAAGACACAAGATAAATGTTACGGACAGATTTACTAACAATGATGACGATTCAATTCAAGCCATCTATAATAAACGTAATAGAAAATAATATTTTTTTAAACTATAACACGATATACATTTTTAGATTGTTACTTTAATGTGGAGGGTTAATAACGCTGATCGTAAAAAGTACTTATTTCATTGAGTAATACAGCAACAGTATAAACATATTGCAAAGTGGGAGTTTGTTACTACACACGCTAACATTATGTATGACCAATGAACCTTGCATTATCGAACAAAGTTTCGACGAAATATTTGCAAAAGTTTTCTCTTTCATTGCTCAAAATAACGTTTTCGATCGTCTGACAAAGCGACGGGATTGGTGTGAAATTGTTAATTTCTGTTAATTATTTTATTCTCTTCATCTTACTATGGTGGTTTGGAGCGTCTGGTCGAGTCACGCGATGAAATGCCAAACGAGTTAGTGTATAGGTACGTATTTTTTTGTTAATATTGGTATTCTATCAAGACGAAATGTGCTGTAGAAAAACATAACTGATAGTTATTTTTCACGATTGGCGCCTAGGAATTTTAATGTTACTTGTCAAAATACGCGCTATGGCGCCGGTCAATAGAAGTATTCGAAGGTGCCATACCGTTATGGGTTATGGCACCTTTGAAAGAGCCCGTGCCCTCGACTGTAATTTTCACGAAAATAAATTCATTGAAAAGAAAACATCACTAGTTTTTCGTTTTTGCAATGGTAATAGAGTAAATAACGCTGAAAGATACTCGCCTGGCTTTTAATAATATCCCAATTCAAATATGTCTGAAAAAGGGAATGACTGAATACCTAAAGTAAACATAGATAAATTCTGGAAATATCGTCAATTTAAAATACATATGCAAACAAGTTAAAGTACACTCTCACGCGTCGCGGACACTGTTTATTTTATATATTTTAAAATATATTTTTTGTGTTATTTTCGTATTGTTATCAGGCAGTTGGCGAATATTTCCCACGGTTTAGTTATCAAGCAAACGGTTATCACTTCCGCAGTGTGTCGAACTGGGAGATAGAATATCGAATTGCGTTTATGAATTGATGTAATAAAGAGGTTGTTATCGAGAAGTTCAAAATATGTTAAAATTGTTTAAATACTCTTCGTGTTCTGTTTTTGTAAGAAGTCCGTGCTGGTAAAGATAATAATGTTTAGAATACTGTCTTTACAAGACAAAATGTTATTAAATTATCATCTTCATCACTTCATCTCTGCTTGACAAAAGCCTTAACCAAGGATCTTAATAAAAAGAACATTATACTATAATCGATTTACTTATCACGGTATATGCTTCTCTAACCACCAGGAACTAACTCGCCATTTACTACCAAGCTACAATCATTTGATTCAACTACAGACTCTACCTATACTCTTACACCCATCTCTGTCATTCTGTACCACGCAGAATGAAACAGATAGCGTACTGATTAGAACCCGTGACGTGTATTGTTTGTAGGGCTGTTCACTTATGGACACAGTTCTTGCCCCGACTAATAGAACTGCATCTTCAACTGCTAATTAGTGCAAGCAGTGCAATGTGCATTCCCATGAAGACGACACAGTTTCTTATACTGCAACTGCATCCACTGAGCATAAGATTTTTGAAATAACTATTGCGCTTGTCAATCAGAGGTCTATGTCCTTTAAGCGGATCTACATAATTATGACAATCACCTTGTTATAAATTCGATAGACTATTTGTAATACAACTCAGAACCTAGATTAGAATTAGTGAAACAGACACGAAGAGCAAAAGATTAGAGGATGGAATCAAAGAGAGAAAAGTTAATAAGAGAAAAAATACAATAGAATGACTTAAGCTGTCCCTCAATCGGTAAAACAAACATGAAACTATTTACTTACCACAAAATCATTATCAATTTGAGTATTGATAATAGAACAACTCAGAACATGAATGAAAGTTATCAAAAAGTCAACTCATTCAGTTGCAAATAGGCCCTTGTAAATGATAAGATAATTTGTTATTGAACATTATACCTATTTGTTCATAAGCAAACACATAAATTTGTAAACACTGTCGTAATTAAGCTCTAAAGTCATGTATTTCAAAGTAGTTTAATTTTTTAACAAAGACAGATAAAGTCTTTACATGAAAATATAATATTCTATAGTAAGATACTTATTTCTTATTACGGTACACTGTTCCTTCCTATAACTAATTCTGCATGAATTTATGCCTCAAAACAATAAAATTCTTGGAATATACCGTCATTGTGTTAAAGCGGCCATAGAATTAAAGCATTTGAAAAATCAAACGAAAACCACTCAATTTTCCGTATACAATTGTCATTATGACCTAAATTCACGACATTTATCAAGTTAAGAATTCATTTTATCAGTTGACCCAATCAACACCAATCGTATCTGCATCTCCTTCCCATAGAAAACTCGTTCACGGTCGCATAATGCATTAATTAAATTCGAGTTGTGTTCTTTAGAAAATCTAATAATTTTATCGCACGGTAGTCTACACCCACGCGTCTTCGAGTAACAGTAGTTCAGCATCTAATAAAAGTAAAACTAAATTATAAGGTTGGACCTTCACCTGTCATCTGCGAACACCTGTAAATCGCTTCATTGGTGTTTTAATAATGTTAACTATTGTATTTAGCTGTAGGTGATCCAAATAAAAAAAATAAAAAAATACATCTTCACCACCATCATTTGGTTACAAAATAGGGATCGAGCTCACCCTAAATTCGGGTGATCTTTATTATTTTCTCAAATGTGTACCTCGATCTCTAACGATCCTTTTCTGCCAAATGTACTTTGAAATTGTAATCAATTGGAATCACTTTCCTAATCCCGATTAAAGCACAAGTGAAGTGTATATTTTGCTATCTAGAGTTTTGTATGATAAGTCTAAGCTTCGTGTTAAACACGGATAGATTCAAGACTTGTAAGTCACCGCAACTGCAACGAGCTACAAAAAAACTGTTATACTAATATCAACCTCTGATTATTATTACATAAAGATCGAGCTCCATTTGACCTTTACCAAAGGAAACACTATGCCTTTAAAACCTAACTACAAGTATTGCAGTAACATAGAGTTCGGCCCTAACGTCGAATAAGAGGGGTGATCACCCTCTGTGGCCCGTGCGCATTCTCCGGAACATTCGCGATGAATATTGCGTTAGGTTTTGAAATACTTTTCTTTCTGTTGCAACAGGACAAAATCATTTTGAAAAATAATCACATTATGACGATCAACCGATCGATCCCCGACGACACATCGGCTTTTTTTTAATTGACCTATGCTTGTGTCGGAAAAGTACGACCAATCAAGCTTCACTGGACTTCAAACAACTATTTCTGTAAAGAATGATCGTAGTTTTTCCCTCCGAATACCGTATTTGCGAACACATACTTTTCTATATATTATCATTATCTTATGTCCTATTCTTCTTCGTTACTCGTATCTTTCTTCATATAATAGGGACTACTATTTGGTATTCTGTGATATAATTAAACATTTCAGCCTGCTTGTATTGCGTTGTCCCAAGGTCCCAACTGAAGGTTTGATTCTAATTAAAAACTTCCCAACTGAGAGGTAAGTACGCATTGCATTCAATAGACAATTTAATTCAGGCTGTAATTTGCTCAAATACAACTAGCTAACGAAATAATTTCTGAACATAAAGAAGCGTTATTCTTATACGCGGAGCCCCAAATCATCATCGCACAAGAAATATAACTATATACGAACTAACATAGATCCCACGATAAAATTCCATTCCACCAAAGAGTTTTGAAGAGCCAGCACATAGACGTCACTGACGTACTGACGTGCACGCTCTGAATTTTGACATTTCGCTTAACCAGGTTGACAGCAAGGTCGTGGTTGGCCAAATGTTGGCCAATAGAGGGGCCCGATTGTGATTGCGGATGCCCTCGCCTCGTTTGAACTAGCGGCTGTATATTGTCGCATCCGTTGACTTTCATCTACTAGCATCGATTTGGTTTAGGTTCTAATATACGGGCATGAAACTGCGAACGTACAGCTTACAAATAAAAATAGAAAAAAACTTTAGTTCATATCACATTAGTGAAATATTTTCCAGGAAGAATGCTGCTCTTCGGATTATTTGAAATTGATCAAATCGTAATGGTAACAAAAGCAATGATATTTTTTTATGGATAGCAAAAACAACAAAGTTATTAAATTACTGTCTTTAATCAGCTCTGCCTCCCACAAAAATTTTGGTAGGTAATATTTTTGAGACGTTAAATGACCCGAAGTAAATGGCCAGCATTTCAAAAAAGCTTTATTAGTAAGACGTAAGTCGACAACCTCTGGCCAAGTAATGAATCGGCAACTCATAAAGAAGAGCTATTAGCTTTAAAAACTGTAATTACTTTACTAATAGTAGCAAAACTGTTAACCCGAATATATGTGCAATTAAGAAACAGAATTACTGATATTAAAGTAACAGATGATAAATATCAATCGAATGCCGATCAATTACTTCCATAATTGCTTAGAGCAAAAGATGTTCTTTTATAAATAGTGAAAATGGTAATAAAGTAGAAAGGTTTAATTCGAAAGTGGTATATTTGAAAATCAGAAATCCCTATCTATCTTAATCTATACGTACCTACAATATACAATCAAACAAGAGTAAGGAATAATGCAAAATATGAGGCGCCCAAGACGCATAATAATAGCGTATCCGCTGCCTTTTGTAATTATCTCTCGTTATTTTCATCTGCGGAAAAATAATAATATAGAAATGGACACACATACAGATGGATATACTTTTTTTTTCTTTAATTCGGAAAATAAATAAATAAAAAACGCTTGCTACAAGCCCAAACTTTCATGTTGCAAATTTTTCAGCGGCAATATGGCCTTCGACGAAAATTCCATTTAAACTTTACCAGCATCGCGGAATAATACCTGGTTGGTTCACCTGTTTTGCCTTTTCCATCATCATTATTATGTTCATGCATGTTCACTTGAACAAAAACTGGGTAGATCGGCAAAAAGCCTGCTTCCATTATACGTTTGACCTGATATACTTGGCCGTTACAATGTATATTATGGTAAGACCGTTAAGTTCTATGAACACACATAAGAGGTCGATAGTCTAGGCTTTGATTTGATAGCAGGCAAGATTGGAAATTAGGTACTACGACTGAACTTTAAAATTGTAACAACATCTAAACATTTCATTCGATTCTCTTGAAAGTCAAAAATTATAATTAAGTTCATCAACTATCAACACCAGAAACTTATTTTTTTCTCTTCTCCATTTAAGGAGATAAAAGTAAAAATTCCCAATATGTCTTAAATTTCAGACATATCATTATCATCTAAAATATTTTCTACAGAACATTGTTGTACGGTCATTGCAATATTGAAAAGAGGCATTGCTTTAGGTACACACGTGAATATTTAGAACAAAGTTTGATGAAACGTCATGTGACTTCAAAAGCTTTTCAGACTTCAGACTTTCCCAGGGTAATTTGTCAAAATCTCTTGAACTCACCGTCTTTTTCTTACACACCATCAATCTGGCAACACGGACACTTTGTTAACTTAATTGCGGTTCGGTTCACGTGTGACAAAGACCTCTCGCGCTATTGTTTGGTGATGAATCGATGTACAATTCATTAATATACCAGCAATGAGTACTGTTCTGCCATTTTAAATTGAACCCTACCAATATCCCCATTCCTTGTGTTATTAACATAAGTATTAACAGGACCAAGTTTAACTTCAGCTAGTTTATCTTTACTATCTGTTTTATGCTCATATGTTTCGACCAACTCAGTTTGAACAACGACTGACGGGACAGCTTTAGCAATAATTTACTTCTTGTACGGGATCTTTGATTGATGGTTAATCTTTACAATGGATGTCGAAATCTCCAACATGTATGGACGAGCTAAAGAGCCGACATGTCAAAGCTAGCAAAGTCATTAATAAAAAATTTGATCGAAGCTTTCTCTTCATTTCATGGTTTTCGCAATGAATAAGGATAATGCGATTTAAAATTCGAGACTTTTCTAATTAAGTATAATTTCAAATAGATAACTTGTTTCTTTACTATCTTTCCTGGAATATGTATCTTTTTTTATCTTGTCTGGGTTACCCTAAATCCTGTATTATGCTATACGCCAATAGCAAAGTCCCGAAGCAAGCACACACCTCATAGGGTATTATGTGCCCGTATCTGGCCTATTATTCTAGCAACAATGGACTATTGCCTCTACGCATGCCATATACAGACTATCCGTAATTGTCTCTTGTATACCCTACGGCTGCAAATGGCGAGTATCCAGACCAGTTCGGTCAGTATGTGCGAAATGCTGTATGAGTTCTAAGTATTGGTACACAATTAAGGTCTAAAATAGCTATAGACTTAAGACTAGGTATATTTTCTATAAAGAGTTCAAAGAATTATTTTTTACTTTTGAATATTACACTAGGTGGTAGTTAAGTCAAATTTACATTATCTTTTCCGCCGCCGGTTCAAAAACTTGGCTGTCTTCTGGTTGTATAATATTGGCATTGAGGTCACTGATGAGTACTTTACTCAAAATATTAAAGATCCTTCTTTTACTTTCATAATATATTCATGAAAATGCTCAGTAGTTCTAGATGATGATGTTATGAGAAGATGTTATGCCAGGTTAGGTTAAGTATTTGCCACAGAACAGTTATTTCTATAAAGCAAGCAAATAATAATTGATAGTTATAAAAAGTTAATATTGATAACATCGGCAAATTTTATGAAATGGACTGTTTTACTTTAGATATTATCTCAACCGGTAAAGTTCACGAAACTTCACTTTCTCACGATATAAAATTATTTTATATAATCATTTTCAATTACGCAATGATATTAAAATGCAAAGGATCAGTAAACCTCATGAAAGCGAATCGCAGTCATATTAAATATTTTCGAAAAAGGTTGTTTTTATAATCAACTTTTGGAAACTAACAAACTTTTGGAAATTGGATCAATAAATAATGTTCTTGATGTGCCCTTTATGATAATGATAAGGTCTGTCTGATAACCGGTCAGGTCCATTTTAATTTTAATCGTTGGTGAAACTGAGACCGGTTTCTGCGACCATATTTTTGCGCCCTACATGGATTACAGCGGGCAATTATTGATGAAGAAAGTACGGTACTGTTTTAGGATACTTGATGGATGTTTATTCTTTCGATTAATGAGATGTTTTTTTGAAATAATATTTTCCTTGTTTCGTTCGTATCCTCATATATGAACATATATACAATTTAGGCCATGAATTGGTTCCACTACCTAAATGGGCCCATAAGTACCTACTTGAAAATCCACTAGACTAGTGGAACCAACCGTCCGAAACGGATTCCTATACTTACATACAGATCATAGAATTTCAAGATTCGGGTTATCTACGTTTTTCAACTTAATATTTTGGTCATTTATTATGTCAATATTGTATACAATAGAAATTGTTCGAATCTTTACTTGCGATATATTTCTCTCCCGTTTCAGTCCAGCTTTTCAAAGCCAAAATATTACGTAGTCGTCGTCTGAATCAACAATCTAGCTTGGGCTTCGACAAGAGAGCATTAATAAACTTCGTTTTTATATCTTATTTTATTTTATATCCCATAACAGGACTGGAGCTGAACAGGATCAAACATGTACAGTAAAAAGCAGGTGTGACCGAGGTAAGTGTCCTTGTATTCACTATCAATACGTAGGTACCTACTAGTAACGGACAGATCTTTCAGCCATACTGAGTTCAATATTGAATTTAATAGTGATCGTTATAAAATTGAAATTACCTTAGCAGTGTTCCATCCAATGTCTTGTTATTATTAAAGCAATAAAGCAAGCCGTTAAAAAGTAATAAAAATATTCAGAAGCAAGATGATGAAGCATTTCGAAATTACTTCTTTATCAAAAATGTGGTTGGTTTGCTTGAAGGTCCTTTTTCCAAAGAAGCCTTGTTAATAAGCTAATGAGATTAAGGTCTCCCAAATACTAGTTGTAGCAAACGGTTGAGTAAAATACTATCAAAATAACCATGAAATACCTGATTTGTTTTGCTAGAACCAAAATTTTGGACATTCACAGAAATGTGTCAAGAAAAAACAATTTATGTTAGAGACGATGCGAAAGGCCTTACTTGGCAAGTTTGCTAGACTTTATAACACCGATATTTTTAGCTCTTTCTCTATACATAGTAAAAATAAATATACACTATTTGTAATAATTATCTATCTTAAAATGTACATAGAAAGGCCACGTTATACACTAGAAAGTGCTCTGAAACTAATTAGATAACTGTAAATGTAAGTAAATACTTAGTCAGGAAATGGTTTAGTTCATAAATCTAAAGATTTTACTTAGACGGAAGGCATAAACCATTCTATTACCCATATCACATTATCTAGGATAAACGGCTGGGTTTCGCGCATATATATATTGATAGGTATAACGCGTATAGGCAGAGATATATGTACGTACATGTACATAACAACGTGTGCAATGAACCATTTCCTGCGCACGAGTGGATTTAAATGAGACGGCCGCCGCCGTTTAGACACTCTATAAATGTGATTGAGATAGTCATAGAACCCGATCAAATTCAGTGGGTCACTTTTATTAGTGAATAACAGGTAAGTATAACGAGCTTTTCTTTAAATGAAAAAATATATATTTATGAACAAATGTATATTGATATAATTCTCATTATAGCAATCTACGTTTGTTTTTATGTAACCCTTCGTACGTAAGTCATCATTCACAAAAAAAAAATTGTAACATAACCCAAGGCAAGGGCGGCGGCAAAAATTTATAATATAATTTAGTCCAACTTTTCAATAAATTAATGCATTACGTTCTTGAAACTAGAGGTAAGTTAAGAAACAAACTAAAATAATTAAGTACTCAAATATAAACTTTTATGACCACTATGAATATAAATGTCCTTAAGAATAATCCTTGAGACGTTTACACCTTACTTGGCTTTATTGCCACCTATAAACTGTTTTAATCCTAGTTTCTGCTGGCTAGTACTAATATCTAGATATGCATTACAAGAGTAACTAAACCCCACCCGTTTGTAAGTGTCGTCAGTTCATTAGAACTGCATTAGTCAGTTGGTGCAGTAAATTGCAAACACGATTTGTATAAACCCACGCACCAATCAGCAGGTTGGAAGAGGTTTGTGCTAGAGTTCGGCTGGTTTAACGCCTATGATTGGCTTAATGTTTCTAACTATATTGTATTATAGAAATGAAACCAGAGAATGAAGTCAGTAAGTCCAATAACATCGAACTTATATCAAACATGTATTTGTTAAATATGTCACCTATCACTAATGTTAGTAACAAATAAAAAATACCCCAACATCTTCCCTTGAGGCACTGTGTAATAAATGTTTTATATTATTAGTGAAGCTATTGTAAATATAAAACAAAATCAACCAGATATTAACAGGAATTAAGATCATTAAGTGAGCAAACACATTTTTGAAAATATAATTTGGTATTTTTAATAAGTCCTAATACTCCGTAATTTTGCACTTAACATAGTGAGTGGTGGTGGTTTCTCGTATATAATAAAATAAATTAGTTTATTATTTTACTATGTATCGTGTAAAACAATAAAACACTAGTCAGATAAATTAGATGAAGCAGTTACTGTTGATCTACGGTTCCGTATATTTGCTTAACAACTGCTCCGAATGGCTCCACATTGCTCAACTTCTAGATTAATCGTCCTATTCTGCTCAGATCGATTTATGCGTCAATTTAATGGGCCCATTAAACATCACGGGCCCATTACGCTCTATTATCGTTGTACGCGTGTAAGTCAGTTCGCGACAGCACTCGCATTCATACGTCGAGTGCAAAACGGTTTGAGATTTCCCTGAATTTTAATTGAGCTAAGATTCGCTTTGATCATTGTCTGAACGGGATTACAGTTTGAACTGAATGCGTTGATCTAATTGAGGTGAGTCTCTGAGCTTGCTTATCATGTAGATTTCGAGGTTAACCTACTTCAACAATCCTGGTGTCAGAATTGTCGAAGGCGTTTGACAGACTCATACATATCATAATACCTAATACACAATTTCTTTGTGAGACTGCTGCAATACATAACATAACTTATAATTCATCATAATCTAAAGCTTCTCCGATTTTGGTATCAGCCTCGTTAAACTTTTAAATAATTATAGTAGTATGAAAGGTAAAATTATTCGATGACAAGTTCTAGGAAGAAGGTATTGCCATAATTAATCCCCATATTCTTATATTTTGCGCTAAAATAAAACAGTATAACTATTGCCACAGTACTAACAAAATATGGACTACTTGGTCTGAATTATTTGTTTTACTGTTTGAAGTTTCAAATCTCAAGTAATAAGAAATATGCTCTGTGGTACCCCAGGCGGTGGCGATATGCGATAGTGACCATAAGGCGAGGTACACTCTGTCGCAGGCCCGTGTTCTCGTAATCGCGTTGTCGTGTCTCGCCCCGGGAGCCATCGACAGTACTTTATGGAGGGCCCGCCTGTACCGCCTAGGGACGCGCCTACACAACGTGAAATAACAAAAAAACTATTATTATCAGACAAATTTTACTTATTATTACGTATTATTGTGGGTTAACGCGAAAAATTTTTAACAGGTATGTTAATGATACCTCAAAACGCGAATGCCTCAAACAATATTGCTGAGCCCATAAATGTAAACGAAATGGAGCAAAAGTAATAATGCATGTCAAAGAAAATAAAACCATCATACGAAGTAATACGAACTGAAGTTCCGATCCGAATACAAAAGTCGAGCACAAATAGTGAATAATAATAACAAAATACTAGGCAGGCACTAATCTACTGTATTTTGAGGTCTATTTTTCAGGTTACCATGAAGAATTTTGACAAGATCTTTTTGAAACACTAAAACAACTTTTTGAAGGGATTGACTGACACCATTCTTGGTTCAGGAAATATTGCGTACAAATTGTTCTCCTCAAGCAATGTTGCCAGCTTAGCACATCTCTAGTGCTGAAGCCGTGGCGATTTGTCACTGATATCGTGCTGCTCCGATAAATTGACCCTATCTCCGAACACACGGACACAAAGTCAATATTTCAGTTTCTATTGCGTTTTCATATCTTTGGCTTCGAACGTCATAACATAAGTTGAGGAGAGCGTAACTTACAAAATTCTATAATGATAAAATTTAATACTTTCGAAATATCAAAATAGGCTTTTCTAGTCTTACCAACAATGAAGTTGTCGATTTTTGCTTGAATTTCAGATATAACGTCAAAGCTTTGAAGCTTACCTGAAAATAACAAAAACTTTTATAAGAACATGTTTGCTACAAACAAACATTCATAAAATTGTGGCCTCGGTGAATTATTTATTAATAAGACCTAAATACCGGAAATCGGCACAACAGAAAAATATCAGGTCCTTAATTATTAAGAACAGCAACAAAAAATAAGACTACCAATTTATACTTATTAACGGATTTAGTTAACAAGTTGGCAATTAATACTGGATATCTTTGTAGTTTTAAGCACGTAGATTTCTTTATTGCATTTCATTTATATAAGACTTATATGCACTTAGTGCATTTAATATTCTATTTAATAAGATAGGTACTATTGTATCTTCAATAATAATAATAAAATGTGGGACATCTCACACACAGCCATCTGACCCCAAAATAGGCAGAGCCTGTACTATGGGTGCCAGGCAGCTGATCATACATAATAAATATAAAACATCCAGACACAGGGCAAACACAAGTGCTCATCACACGAATGTTTTCCTGGGCGGGATTGGAACCCGCGACCCTGTGCTCAGTAGGCAGACGTACTACCAACTAGGCTACGGGGCAGTCAATCCAACACTTATCTCCTAAAATAATAGGTATTAGTAAGTTACATGATTGTTTAAAAAACCAATAAACCGAAAATTTCAGAAAATATCCGATCAACGAAATACCATGTCTCTTCGCAACTTCCTTTAACAATAATGGTAAAACTCATGTTAAACATAATGTTTCACGAACATACAAAGCCCCTGTATACTATGAACTACTTTCTGATTCTATTAAAACTTTTAATAACCTTAATCAACTAGAAGTAGCGAGTAACGTACAAGAAGCATCTCAATCAGGCCGATCGGTAGTTACCATCAAAGACACCGCGTCGGATCACAGTAATCGACAATCGGTTTGAAACTGACCAATTAACGCCATTCGACATGCTACATGATCATTTCAATGAATGTAGTATAATGTGCACCGTTATATTTAGAGAATTGTGATTGAGTTTGGGAATCTAAGTTGTTAGAGTGCAGAGGCCACCGTGCATGATAGTGGCTGTTATTTTTAATGCTTGTCAGAATTTAACAGACAATTCAGTAAATATATATATGCAGAAAGAAGTAACACCGGTGTAGGTAGTGTAGTTGCTAAATCTGGTTGGTACTGTAACAACTATGGAAGTAGCCAAAACTCTTGTCGCCAATTCCACTACAGATAAAGCGCAATAATATTGTATGTATAATTAGATACACTTCAAACAAAACAGTTCTTAAAATGTCCAAAATCTTAAACAAAAACTGCAGATAGCAATTATTACACGAGTACAAATAGGAAACTCGAAGTAATGACCAAAATACCATTGAAAATGTATAACAATAACATAAGTACCGACTTGAAAGAAAAACAACAATGCCGAAAGCACGCATTCAATTTACTGTAACTGCTAGGTTAACCTCAAGCCCACACATTAATTGCAGCCCACATTATTCCCAGATAAAGTTTAACCGGATGCCAATAATTAGGAACAACAATTTACTGAAACCTTGCGGACGCGAATTAACCAAAACATATCCTACAATCCTACGTGTTGGAATCACAGCTTAAACATGGCTTTAAACACCGGTTTGTGACACAAATGGATCAAAAGCCACTATATAATCTGAGCCATATTACCTTATAATCACTGACAACCTGCTCAACTGACCTTGCCGTAATTATTGTTACTCATAGCCAGTCTACTGACATGACCAGCAGCGGCCGATTCTAATAAGTGTACATAGTGGGATTGGCACTCAGATCTAAATAAATGATAAGGTAATTTATCAACTGCGTATTAATGATACAGACAGTGACAAAGGAGCTAATCTTAACCTAATATTATAAAGAGGAAAGATTTGTATTTTTATGAACGTGTATGTTTGTAATGAATAAAGTCAAAAAATATTGAACCGATTTCGAAACTTCTTTCACCATTAGAAAGCTACATTCGCCCTAATTAACATAGGCTACCTTTTACCGCGGAAAAATGCTTAAGCTAGTAATTAATAAAGGTTATAGTAACCTGGTCAAAAATGATGAAGTAAAGTAGGGTATGGTCCAGGAAGAACAACACAACAGATCGATTTATAGATGACAATAACTAAAAGACACTGTGAGACAAGCGTTACATTACAGACAAATAAGTAAATATACTTTAGTGATAAAAATAAAACCAAAACTGTTGAAAAAAATATTGCAGATCTCATTTATGGTTGCTATAGATTATACTAACCGTGCATGTCACTGAACCACATATTAAGGCGTTGTTAAAACCACTCTATTTATGTCTCAACTAAATAGTTAATGGTAGAAGTAGAGACGCAGATCTAAGCCAAATTTTAGACTGGTACTATTGGGCAACAACTTAAAATTTAAATAATGTGGCTTTGACGAATGATTTGTCTGCTGTCGCTCGTTAATCTCGGAAAACGCAAGGTCGAAAAGACAGAGGTTTTGATTTGACATTCAAACCACAAGTGTGAAAAAAACTTAAACAAAAACTGATCTGGTACGTATTCGTAGACAGAGTAAAACCATTTAGCCAATGACAATATAACAGTCAAGGTAACTGATATATGGACAGAAGTCGTGTGGATACTGACTTCGAATTTGACCATAGGTACCAACTCTTGTGGGTATTATACAAGGTAAAGTGAAGGCCAGAATTGTGTGAAACTGAAAACAAATTACGATACCCTAGTTGGGAAAGGAAAGGCATCAAATCCAACAGTAAGTAGACTTCCCATTGGGTATCGTAGAAAAAGACTAATAGATTAAAGTGAAGTTGGCAACCTATAACTTGATGCACTAGGATAGGAATGAAACACAAAATGTTGTATATCTTAACAAGATAAATCATTATTATTATTATTATTTCTATTTAAAATGGTATCGTTCAAGGATGATTCTGGATATGGTTTGGGACTCAATGCATACACAACATTAACCCAAATCCTTTATTTAAAGTGGCTTTAGTTCCCTGTAAGCTTACTACAACTCTGCTCATCCCGGTAATGGAAAAAGTGTGTCTGCTTTGTTGATGTTAAATAATAACCCGTAGGCTACAGTAGTAGTTGTAATTTATGTACAAAGAGCGAAAGATTTAAACTAAGAACATTTAATAGTTTTATGTTTAAAAAATATCCTGTATCAACATGGTGAGACGAGAAACAGTAAAATTAATTATAAGTGCATTATCATTAGTTCATTACCACCGCTATGCCACCTGACACCAACCACTCATCATGTTTATCTATAGAAAACGCAGGTAGCCGAGTCTGTTTGTTTATTAATATTCATTTGGTTGTGAGAAGGTTTCATGCATTCCATACAAACATTCAAACAGTCATAACATGTATCTCGCGGTATAACTGCTAACTCAATGTATTTACAAGTCAAAATTGTACGTAGTTATTTTAACTGCCGATGGTTCTACGGACAGGTTTTGGGAACATTCGTTGACGTTGGTAGTTAGTTTATTTATGTAATATGAACTTTTAATGCATTTTAATTTCTACCGTTTACTGACTTTAATAAACAAATAATAAATGTGTCCATAGGTACCAAAAAATAAACAGACACACAAGCGCATTAATAATAATAAAAGTACGTAAAGATGAGCCCACTATAAAAGCAAATCTTTTGCACTAACTTAAGGACCAGATTCATGCCTTAACGATGCGATTATTGTAAACCCAAACATAACATTTAAAATTTACGGGGACAAGCACTTTACTGCGCCATCAAATATTAAAACCACAAGCCCAGGAATGTCTTTTAACAATAGATAACTTTGATACACGTTCGAAAATCGACTCTACACGTTTAGTTTTAAGATGTATAAATGCTTTGAATAACTTAGGTTACAATAAAGAGATTTGAATATTTTTTCTTGTTCTCGTTATTCTTTATATATGGACATTTGTTTTGACAATCTTTCTTTTCCTTCTTATTTTAGTTCCTGATTTTAAAGTTGATAATATAGGTGACAATAATTTGGTAAGCACTTAACTTTTTAATATAATAATCCGTATTAGTAATAGCTAGTCTCTAAGAGAAGCTCCAAAGCTCCAAAAAGCTAGTGACGTTTAAAAATCAGAAATTCGCATCTATGTACCACATTAAAGTGCTTTAAATCAATAGACAAACAATGGAATTCTTGGAACAGATGGAAGAAAGCTTTTAAAAAGTTCTAGTTTAGGCATCGTACGTTGTCTCTTTTCTCTGATATAGGCATAGGCCTACAATTTTATGGTCAATTTCGACTTAAATCACAACATAAGTTGGGCGGCGACGATCTAACGTTACGACGTACGACTTTTACGATATTAACCATAAAATTACCAGCCTAAAATTATTAATTTGGTTAATGGCAATCGTTTCTAATATCATAATTAGGTATTCTAATGGTGTGCAGTTATTACATAAATTAAATTTTGTGGGATGAGCTGTGCAGCATTTCATTCATAATTTAATAACGTCGCTCCACGTCGCACGCCGCGGAACCAGACGAAAATGCTTCTAATTTGGGTACCAGAAAAGCAACTCTAAAGACTTTCATGCTTGTTTCATTTGATAGAAATACAAAGCCATCACCACCATAACATAATCTAAATAAGTTCTACAGCGAGTTATTTCACTGTTTCAGCGTTACGTTTGATTTGATGAAATTATTTCCCCAATCAACCCCCGCCACTCGTCCACATGCGCGCGCGCAAGTTCCCATGCGCCACCCTTCCTCTCGCGCCATCTGCCGGGGCATTATGACGCACATGTGTTAATAAAACGCGGGTACATGTGCGCTCGCGAGAGGTGGATCCGGAGATAGTAGGGATAGCAAAAGTGGTGATTGATAAATAATTAAAAATCAAACACTTTTACACAAATAAAGTAGAAGATAGGTTAGACAAAGAGCCTGAGGACATTGCTGGAACTAAAAATCTGATTAACAATTCTCATTGGCATTAGGCTACACAAAACTAATAAGGAACTGTTAGTAAAAAAACAGAACATCAGAAAAAAGATTTTTTTAAAACAAGATCTTAACTAAAATAAGAAGATGCTTGTCTGATATTATAAATAATAGCTTCTAGAAAGAAAGTTTTACTTCTGCTAAGAAAGGTAGCGACTTTGCTTTCAACACCACCCTGAAACTTGAATAAACTTATATATAACATTGCTTAACGTACGAATGTAAGTCAGACATTACCAAATAACAATAAACAGATGCCAGCTTGATACCTAGACGTTAAATATTAATTAATGCTTTGAATCTAATAAGAAAAGCAATATCAGCATGATTAATAGCCACAAATTCCAATTATTGAATGCCATATGTTAATTGATGATTTTATGGTACCTAATCTACACTAAAATAATAAAGCTATTTGCTGATTAATGATTATGACCATAGATTCAATTAATTTAATTTAGAACTCTATCTCCTTCGCTGACGGTACAATTGTAGTTAATGAACTTTGGAGGAAAATATCGGCAAGTGTTTTTAACTTCATTCATGGTTTTGAATGAAGAGAATTTACTTAAATGACCCAGAAAAATAAAAGAAATTGTGTAGGTAAGAAGTTTCACAAGCTTTCATAGATGTAAGGCACAATATAGACAATAAACATGAGCCTGTAGACACTGCAGCTCGTGATCAAAATGCTCATCATCATTTAAAAATTATAATTGTTATAGCCGACGCATAAAACTAAAAAAGAAGCAAAGAGCACATAAATTCTCACGGAGACATTAAAAAGAACGCGACTAATTAACGTCCAGCAGTAAAGAATTAAAAGTCAGATATTAATTTAACAGAGTTTGTTTTAATGGTTTTTAGTTCGGCGGGCTGTATCTGTCATGCGCCGCAAGAGGTCCCATTTGAGGAAAGAGTCTAACTTAACTAAACTAAACTGAACTTTCTCTTTGGAATTTTTCGAATAACCATTTAATTCAAACAAGTTTCAAATGGATACAAAATTATCAGAAATTACAAGAAAGTTATAATGTTTTGATAAAGGAAAGCTCTTGAAGCAAAGTTAGGTCATCCTTACAACGCCACCGGACATCACGAAATTATTAAAACAAAATTAAAAACTAAATTAATTCATAAAGACTACATAGAAAATGAAGCTGTTGCTTCTGATAAGTATTTATCTTGCAAATATTACGGTTAATGCAAATGAGATCCTTGCAAAAACCGAAGTATCCAATAATCCGCAGTAGACTGTAGATGTAAAGATAAGTACTAAGAATTAATGAATGAAGGAACACAAGCAAAGCACCCAACAGATAAGTGTGAGGCAATTTGCACGCGATTGAAATCAGCTGATCGACTGAGTTTGATGAATTGATGGAAGGAAACTGAAATTAATGACTTGAACCATTTTGCGTAACGAGTGAAACATTTCTTAACAAATATCTAAAAAAAGCTTTTGAGAGAGAATAAATAAGTAGAATAATTTTATAATGGTAAAAGCTGATGGCCTATCTAATAAAAAACTTGGTTGCGCTTGCGATACAAAGTCTGTAGTAGACTACAAATTGATGACAGCATATTATTAGGCGTTCCATCTAAGGTTTGTTAAACGTGATGAATAAAAAGTGTACATATACAACGTCATGGAATATCAAAATAATCAAAAGGTCCTTTTTAGTAGGTCCCCGTCATTTATATCTCCAAAGGAAATCTATTTTGCGCAGGGGCAAGGAACGTTACCACCTGCACCAATGTTGCCAACGTAACGGGCGCCATCTATACTTAATGATATTTTAATGGTGACAGCAAATAGAGCCCACTGATGAGTCAACGACTCTTTTACTTTGCAGAAGTAACTGTTAAAGTAATTGGGCTTCCGTGAGAGTATCGGATTATTATTATGAGTAGATTTCAATGGGATTAATGTGAAAATAGTTCTAATGAAGATTGATCCCAGAGATATCAGGGTAATCAATATGTAGGTACTACTCTTAGATGTTTTTCTATTGAAAGAAATAAAAAAGAACAAATTTAAAATGTGTCTAGACTAGACTGATGTTATCAATCATCCTGGCTTATGAGTAGGTACCTAATATAATAACACAGATCACAAATAAATCCATGATCTGATTGAAAGAACTCAAAAACTGTATACAAGCTACGAATTCTATAAAAAATATATCAAAGCTAAGCTGTCCACAGCCAAATCGTACTTATGCATGTAATCATATTTTTTGTTCATCTTTTGTGTTACATTTTCTTGTATGCCTTGCTTGCGCCTTGGAAAAAAACAAGCAAAGCTGCAGATAAAAAAATGAGCCCAACAAAAAGAAAAAACGTGGAACACGTGGCTTCGGATTGAACTTCAACATTTGGTAATAAAAATCTTATGGTGTGGGTTGGACTTTATGGTCACAATAAAAGTTTAAAAGAAGTAAATATAAATGAAGTATAAATTGTAGCTAATTTGGGAGATGTTTGCTGTAGCGTAAATTACGTAGAAACAAATAACATTTTGATAGATACAATAAAATTTCGTCATTAACAAATTCCTGATTAAAACAAAATATGTAAAAAATGGTAATTGCTACACAAACTATAAATAAAACCTTAAAAATCTAACAATAATAATTATACTGATCCAAAGAACACACTCTAAAATCGATATCGTCCCGGAGCAGTAAGTTGACCGGATGACAGATATGCAGGGTTAGAAAGAGACAGAACTCATGCAATTAGTACTACAGACAGAGAGGCATGATAGAATACGTTAGGTGCAGCTGCCGGCGACGACGTCACGAGGGGTCTAGGGAATTATTAGAGCCAGCCATGCGCAAGAGTGTAAGTAAAAACTGTTTTTGTTGCTTGATGTTGATGTGTCTTGTCCAAGTTGAGCTTTGTTTGCGTCGGTGAAGATATAATATTAAATAATAAAAATTGTTCATGGATTAAGGAATTTTAAAACGACAGACAAATTCTAAAATGTTGCAAGATTTAAAAGCAAAATATATTTTATATTTGCCAGATATTATAATAATCTGGAACCGAAACTCAAAATTTATTTATTCATTATAGGCCCTTAGAACACTTAATGACGTCATAGAGGTTAATTACTTTCCAAAGGGAATACCGTTTTGCGTTTTGATATCATCCGAAGTAACACAAAATAAGGCCCGGCTCTGTCTAGAACAAGCAGCCTTGTATCTCGATCCTAATTAAACAATACCAAACATAAGATTTCATCAAACACCAATTACAAATGAGAATCGATGTAGTGCTACAAGGTAGTCAATTAGGGCTTATTTATTTGCTCTTATCTGCGGGTGTAGCACGAAGCTTGCTCTTGTTGTCCACCCGACCACGTGGTAGCATTGTTTGCTACGAAGAAAATCTTGTGTGGAATAAAACAATGGTATTGTCTCGGTTTGTTGACGATATCACGTTAGACTCAAGGAAATTAATACTGTTCGTGATTTCAGGAAGTTTCACTAGAAAATTTTTGTTCTGCATTCACGATAAAATAAAAGATGATAATACAAATAATGTGAGAACAAAAAGACAACACGGCTCTGTAGCCGACGGCAGAGTCCTATTTATAATATCTCCCTTAAATCAGACAATTTAAACAGGTAAATGAGAAAGCAATAAGCTATTCTTAAGGTAAACTTTCATTCCAACCTTTCTACAACCATAACCCCAGACCTCAATATTCAAATTGCGTCAAGCAAGATCGAATAGCACGCCACAATGCAATGGTATGATGTTGCGGAGATCATTACTTACTCCACAATAACTGCGATCATCTGAAATAGACTTATAGACTCGACGAAAGCCGTTATTGAGACTATTGGAAATATTGTGGGCTAAGTTCAAGAGATGCAGCGAACATTACGAGCATTGATAAACGAGTCAGAGGTAAATTATAATTTAATACCAAATAAACTAAAACTAACAATGTACCTATTAATTCATAGTATGTATATGGTTAATAATGGTTATAATCTTATTTATGATGATTAACACTATACCGCTGCAATTTAATTAGATGAATAGTTAAAATTAGATTATATACGTTAAAGATAAGAAAAAAATATTAACTGCATAATATGAGAACATCTTACTGTACATTTTAAACATACTACAATCCTGACTTGGTCCAAACATACCTTCAAGGCACTGAGAAAATTATATCGCCAAAGAATAGTAATTCCGATTCGTCATGACGCTAGTAATAAACGTTGAATTTCGAATTGCTTGGTAATCGTTCGATTACTATCCAGGTCGTAATTGCACAAATATTTTTGTAAAACATTCTCAACGTAGTACATTATCAAGATGAGATTGATGATGACTTCTATCATTTATGCACATTTCTTTTGTAAGTCGCAGTATTGTTTAAAAAAATCATCCTTATATTACGTATATTTGACAAATTGTAAAAACATACAAGGTGTTGAACTGTTTACAAACCATAATTTTCCCTTACCAATAACAGTACAAATAGCAGCTGCTAGAGATGAAAGCCTAGCATCTACAAGACAAATTATAGCGATAAAGGAGGCACATACCGCTTCACTTGGTCATGTTACGTCACTGACTGTATTTATAGACCTATCGTTCTAATAATCCGATTTAAGCCCCCATTTTGGTTTTTACTGATTAATCGATAGCCGCGACCAGCGCCGCTTTTCAATCGAAACGAAATTTATCGATTCAATTCGGGAAAGGTGGTCAAACGATGTATGTGAAGTGATTACCGCTCTCATAGATCCTGATACGGGTCATTTCTCTTGAGGTTTCTTATCTATGATTTTTATGTTCATCTATCAAACAGACTTTATATTGATTACCAAATAAAAGTTGATAAGGAAACTACAATTTGTTGATTCCAACATTTTGTTGACTTTAGAGAATAATCAATCAAGTAACTTTCAATACTTTATGCTATCATGATAATTTAATAAAATATGTACCTATGTAAATAAAAATGTTATTCCGGAATAAGTTTGGCCATTATAGTAAAGCTTCAATTCACTTCAAAAAGATGTATCATACAAGTAAAAATCTTACATCTACCCTTTAAAACGAAATGTAGTTGACTGTTATTCCTTTCACTACATTTGTTATTCAAACCCTTTGGCACACACGTTTTATATTCCGATCCATAGGACCTTTAGATTTGTCATGTCATAATTATCGACCTAACGAAGTCTGAGATATGCGTCCACATCGCTCACCTCGACCTGCGCGGGCGCAGACAGTTGCGTTCGAAACCTATAAATTGCTGTGAAACTGATTGCTACCAAACAAATTGCTAGATCGTTCGACTGTTAGTCTTTCATTTTATTTCAAATGTTTTATAACTTCTAATATTGCCTGCCTAAAAGGACAAACTAATCTACAGTTTGATAGTAGTTATATCACGTTATTTTGATGTAAGTACAGCCCTCAGTTCACTAACAACCTTCTTAATATGCAACTCCAAATCACGACTTAAAAGTACACATCAAATAAGTCTGTTCAGAAACACCATTTTCAGTCCAAATGATTTCCTTTCAAGGAATAAAGTCCCGTTTGTGATGGCATAAACAAAGGCATCATCTAATTAGATTCAATACTGTCCAATTTTAGGTTAGAAGCTAGAAGTTAGGACCCTTAGGGGATAGGTTTAAGACTTTAAAGCTTAAATACCCCATATACGTCTGGCTCACAATAAGCCGCGTTTCACGTTTTACAGTAATGCACGCAATTTAGATCGCCGACGGGCAACGAAACGGTACCTAGCCCAGAATCAGCAGCAAAACATCGCGAACAAGATCAAGATTGCTTAGATAACCAGCGATATGAAAATATCGAACGACCTAACTAAGGGTTAGCGTCCGACCATTTTAAGAAGAAAATACTTAAAGGAAATCACCCAACAATCATTTAGCTATTATATTTAATAACACAGACGTTGCGTGACTTATCCCGGTGAAAGCTGCCCTAATCGATGAACTTAAAAGCTCTAAAGAAGTTAAAGGCGTTCTTATCTTCGTCTACGCTGTGGCTAATATTAAAATTTATGTTGAAACTAAATTTATTAAGAAACATAACATTTTTAAGTTTGACCGCAAACAATAATCTGTGGATAAATCATAGAGTACAGCGCTCACACGCGAAGTGAATCACTGTTCCAAGAAAGCGGAAACGACCGAATTCTCCGTTCGTTTTTATGGTATAAACCGGCTGAGTAAAAGATGACACGGTCGCTACGGCTCCTGCTTGAAGTTTTGTTGTTTTTATGAATTAGGTGGGTAGGCAGGGCGTCGTGCGCCGCGCACCTGCGCCGGAGCACCCGGCGCGAAATCTCGGAGGGTGCGTCGACTGCACCGCTGCAGGGCTAAGGGATCGCAGGTAAACCAAAGACCGTCCTTCCAACAAATGAAACGGCAACATAATTGCATGTAAATAGAACCGGTTTCCCAAAATCTGTATTTATTTGCAACTCTGAGGCCGAATCACCGTTTAAAATTTAAAATTTTGTAAGCCGTCAGAGTTGATTACGTTTTATAAAAATAATGAACGTAATTGCAGGGCACTGTAGATAGATCTCCGTAGATCTCACCTATTGCGCAAGTGTGGCACATCGCATGCGCGTAGACGAGTGTTGGTTACTTGTAGACACTAGTACATTGAAAGTTCTCAGCACAGATCATTTGTGAGTCGAACAAAAAACAAGCTATGGGTAAGTTGGCGGTATTAATTACAGCAGACACGAATATTATGCAACTAACAAGCGCCCGGGACTGCGTACAATCAGTTAGCAATCTTCAAACTTCCTAAGCGTTTATTAAATAGACACGTAAAGTATGGTCATTAAGAGTAGCTGGCTATCATATTACTCAGTAAGATTACTATAACGGTATTTGAGATCATGAATCACTATAGAACAGACAGCTTCATTTTTAAAATTGTCCTGGAACTACCACTTATGAATTTTGAATGTAATTTAAAACAAAAGAACAAAAGCTTACTTTCTACTTCTATTAGAATTTTCTTTATTAAATAAACTGCCCGATTGACTTAAAGATCGTTTATTGGTAATTATTATCTTTGCATCACCAGTAGAGATGACTCGCCAGCAATTTTATTCATTAGCCTGTCACACAAATGATGTATTTGAGGCTATTCAATGCGAGTACTTATTTAATACGAAGATGTTAATGAAATTCTCATATAAAATTTATAAGTGTCAGTATCAAAATGTTATACGTCGATGACATTATGGTCACCGGAAACTGTTGGGTGGAAAATTTAAATTGCCTCTGATCACGCTACGTGGGCCCACGTAGGAGTACAAAAGTTAGACAATCATAGAGATGAATTGGTTTCAAAACTAGCGCCGCTGAGTAGAATGGGAATAAATCTGTTATAGAAATTCATTCAGCATCTACCTAAATCGTACTTCACCATTTCTGAAAATCATGATGTCGATCTCAGAAATACCTATTTAAATTACGAAACAAATCCAACTTTGAATTTTAAAATATTCAACAGATCAAAGTAATTTCCAAAGAGTCTACCTACGGTACAAGCCAATGCGGACATAAACGATAAACAATTAGTGAATGGTAGTCTTGTTCCTTTCAACACCAATATCACCGACATCCTTTTCAATACATTTAAAGCCGACATCAAGGTTTTAAGATTGAAAGAATCGGTTCGCATTATGCTCTCACGCACTTTAACCATCAGTTTAATAAGACCGCCCTTCTGGATTCAGTAGCTTTATAATAATACTTAAGTAATTGCGCATGCAACTCGCAGTACAGATGTCGGGCCGTTCAAGATTTCAAGTTCTCATACCGTTATTTTGTTCTGTGCCACAATTACCACGACACCGCGAGGATAATCCTTGTAATTAAGCTCGCAATGGTTCATCAGGATCTTAGTTTGTTTTATTCGGTTTTAATGGGAACATTTTAGATTTATCTTTAACGGACAATGAAGCAATTAAGTCTTTAGATCTGTATATATTTATTTGTACTTGTTGAGTACACTCAAACTATGGTGTTCTACAAATAATTTGGATTTCCTATTCAACAGATAAAAGTGAATGTTACAAAGCAACCCAGTCTCATTTTCAATCAATCTAACATCTATTATTTACTATTTTAAAGTACGTACTTTTCTTAAAACTCTTTTCATCTAAAAATGCATACTGTAGCATTTACTAAAATTTATTCAGTTTGAAAAGGTATGCTTAAAAACAGCAGGTACTTGCAACAAGTGTAGTCGAGTCAAGTTTTATGACGCAGGCTTTTGTTTACCGACACTGTCTGGTCAGGAAGTCCACCTGACGAGCACCGGATTCGAGAGGCAGTTCCGTCACTTCTTCATTGTCTTTTTTGTGATTGTTAGAATACATTGTCTCATGGAGGGTTGGTTAGAGTGCCCCGTTAAGGGTTTATGAGTTTATGATGTAAAGAGTAAGTGCAGTTTTGACCATTACAGTTGATGTTTTTACTTTTAAGGTTAAGTGTTGCGTTAATGTAACATACGTACAGAGTCAAGTCAAAGTTGTCATTGTTTATTTAATTGAATTATCTCGTTTTCATTTCTCCACCATTCTTTCGCCATTCAGTACATACATAAATAGTATACAATGAATACCAGATAAAATGTTGTGTACAATTGAAAAAAAAAAAAAACAATATAATGTTGGTTCTGATTACTTAATAGGATCTCTATCTCTAAATCCTAATCTAGGTAAAAATCTAGATCCGGTTTAAATATTGAACGCAAACGCATAATCAGAACCGGAATATTTAACCACAAAAACCCGAACTTTAGTCAATGACGGTCGGATCTGTGGAGGTCATTGCAACAATGGGAGTGTGCCCGATAGTGCGATAGCGCCGGTTCACACGGTCTGCGATACAGTGTTGCCAGCTTCCGGTAAACTGACCCGTTTTCACCAAAAAATATATCACCAGACACTAAAGAAATCTAAATTATTTTAAATTCAATTTTGGTACTATCGTTTCCGCACTTAAAAAGATATATTATACACTACTTGAAAATAATTTACTTTTTGTATGAATCTAATCTAACTAGTTGATTTTTAAAATATTCAAAATAGTTCTGGCAACTCCATCACTCTTCCTGTAACTACGAGACATGTCAGGACTTGAACCTCGTATCGCGGCCGCTTCCGCCGGACACCGCAAGTTGCCACAGATATCAAAATCTGTCTCAGCCTTGTGGACGGTTGGACACCCATCACTGATACCATTGACACAATAAACAGTTTCAAAACAGGAAGAAATGTTGACAACGTATAATTTAGAGCTGCGATTTTTGACATGTTCAGAAGTCATTCTGTCTCCTGAAGCCTGATTGATAAAGGGCCATTTATTGATGAACGTTTATTCATTAAAGGAGCTAAATCTTGTAAACAGTAAATGGCCGGAAGTTATGACAAGTATCTATTGATTTAAGATGGCGATTTTAGTCGGCATAATATTATGCTGATGATGGATACCTAGTAATACGATGATGAATATTCGTTAAACAAGAAAAAGTATTGTAAATAAATTGACATCAGTAAAGGACAGTTGAATGTTGAAGTGAATGATGAAACTGCTATAAATTATGAATATTGAACGAACGGACGAGACAGTGATGTTAGTAAAGTCGGACAAAAGGTGTTCAGTCGTGTTTTACGACTGTGAAGTTTAACAGCAAAAGGGAAAACTTTTTTTTATATATTTTAAAATACGATGAATGGTGACGTGGCCGTAATATATATCGGTGTAAAAAAACCTATAGTTCATTATTACATATTATTACACAATAAAGCCAGACATGTTCTTTTTCAGCGTTTTCAGACTTCTAATTGAATAGTACAGAATTCAATAATTTTTAATACAAACGAGGTCAAGTCGTTAGAAAGTCGACCTAAGGGCAGGGCACTCCTCATGTCAGACCTTTTGCGTTGCAGCGTTGCGTCTAGGTACGCAAATGCTAGCTGATAGCTTCAGGGCAGTGGTGCCGTGAGCCGTGATAGATAGCCATATACAGATGGTCTACCAAGACAGGGCTAAAAAAGAAATTACGACCAAGAAAGCACCAATAACTTGAAGTCAATTCAAATTTTTACCTTATGTAAATTATTTTCGGTTTTAGGATGTAGCCATATATATGGCATGTCTAAACTGTAACTTTAAGTTTAGTCATATCATTATTGTGAGTATTTCTTATTGTTTATTGGATCCAAGCCGAAACATAACGAAAAGAATCACAATGATTTAAAAGCGTATCAGTTACAACTATTGTAGCTTATTTTTATACTATTTCACAAATCTATCTATGTACCTATAGAACTGATTAATGTGTATTTTGTACCTACCTAAGTATGCAAATGTAAAATGTGCATTGATTTAAAACCCGGTAGTGGCGCTGTTAAACTCGATCATTTAATAATAACAAGTCCATAATAAGTTAGCGCTGTAACTGTAATAATATTATCAAAGTGGGCCTAGCTGGTATTTGATCTGAATTGTTTTAAGGATTTATATTTCAAACTTTTATATAATACAAGACTAAGCGAACAGTTTCTAGACTAATCTTTACAGAAGGGTACAAAAATAGAATCTTATGTAATAAAACGTTTGGAATAGGTATTAAACTTTAATACAAATTAATGACATACGAATGTTTGAAGAACAAGAAATAAAATCTTGATTAAAAATCTGTGTGACGAAGCGTATGCAGTAGTATGTCAAATATCTCCACAGTATCAATCAATAGAAATCTAATCACAATTTCCATGCAAACCTGCATCTCGAGTTCCCTTTACCCGTTTAATCTGATTACTGTAATCGGCGGAAGCCGGGACAATCGCTCTCACTCCACGCTGCGCCCGCGCACTCGATACCACACTTTCCGACTCCAAGCATAGCAAGAAAGCTACGCTATCATCATTTTATCCTACTAGGAGCAAATGATAATCTTTAGATAAATGTATGTATTGTCGATAATTTTTACGAATACCTTATTTTTGATCGACGTATATCGCGTATAATACCCGTGAAAATATGTTACAATAATGTGTACAAAGCGCGAAAGCTTCAAATATAACCTGTAAATTAATGTTGTACCGATCTTTAAGTTAAAAATACTCAAAGATTGATCTATTATTATCTATACTATTCAGAAAATTTAAAACAATCAATTGAAACATAAAATGTTGATTGTTTTTATGGTCCTAGCGCTGGTTAATTTGCACCTTTTGTAGAAATAAGTATGTGAATTAAAGATACTGCAACGATAAAGTTCAAAACAAAATTTATACATTTTTAAAGTAAAATACGTATAAATAAATAACTACTACTAAACTATCGGGTTCTTTCACACTATCACACAAGAGCTACGCAATCACGTCTAAAATTGAACTAAAACCAAGCAAAAAAAGTCTCAAAGGCGTAATGTGGTTACCATCAGCAGATACAGTCTCAGATATGACGATCTACCTAAAACCAGCAAAAATAAATCTGTTTTTGCTAATATTGCTTATGGAGATACAGGTCAGCTTATAATGGATAAGTTTGACGCTTTTGCCGCAGACGCAGACGACAGACATCACGCACTACTTGCGTTAGACCGTGTCATAATCCAATTATTGGGTACAGGTGAGATTCAATTAGTTGCTATAGATGTATCATGAGAAAACGCAACTAGACATGATGCCGCACAGAAGGATGATGGACGTGATATGATTACGGTGGATGAGACAGTCGTCGTGGTAATTCTCCCAAGTCACACTCAAAGTTTTTTTAAGTTGTGGGATTTTTCTTTTATAGGGGAACCGAAAAGGACGGGAGATGAATGAATCAAAATTTGAATGAATGATAACATTAAAAAAAGGGCGCAGCTGTCAAATTAAGCGTAATTTTAATTCGGGTGTTTTCGCATGAACTCTAAATCATGCGATCGACGCTATTTATCGATATTGTCGTCTCTAAATTTCCTCCCGACTATTGTTATTAAAAGTGTGAAAAGAACGAGTTGATTTCAAATTTAAGTTAGAGCGCAATAACTAGAATCAGGGCCAGTGGTAGATAATATCTTGTCCAGACCGATAGATTAGCCACTTATTTGTTCTTTTTTTTCATGCACTTAGTCTTTGACAGACTCCAGACACCACGCACTAGTTAGTTCAGCTTATAATCAAATTTATTAGTCACAGACTGGTCACATTCTGACGTAAGATAAAAAGTGGTCAGTTCGATCTTCTATCATTAATGTATGGTGGGGTAGGGTAACCTCGAACCAGAGACGTTAAGCAAATAATATGCTATTAAATAATATGACTCCTCTTAGATTCAAAGTTTAGTTATTGAGGCTTTTCATTTCCAAATTTTCGACTTTTTTCATCGAAGCTGTTAAACTACAAATCAAGCATCTAAGCCGATGTAATAATAATTTAATAGGTACCTTCTTTTATCCATTGCGTACTGGGTTTTAATCTATTATAATTGCAAAAGTGTCAACCAAATTATTTACGGTCTAGCAGACTGACAGTATGATCGAACATTTAGCATTCTAGTAAATTGCTAGGCTAGGCATTATACACGCTCATAGAATCCTGGTCATATCATTTTAATAGTAGATACTAAAATATATCATGATGACTAAGCCATATTGCTATATTAAAGCCATGATATTTATTATTCATTTTAACTTCAATCTAGACCAGGTAGGCACATAATTATAATTCATGGTTATCGAGAAGTTATATTCAGTGCCTGGGAAAACTAATAATATCTAGGTATTGGACTAACTGTTGTAACTAGTAGGTTCTGTATATTGTCTAAAATGTAATTGAGTAAGTATCACTCATCAATTGCAACAAAAGCAGTCCTACTTGCTTTCTACCGTACTCTCAACAACAATAATGATGTTAACAAATGATAAATCATTACACGAAAAGTACTCTTTCGCAATATTTTTTACAGATATCGACCTTAAGAACGGCATTCAGAGCCTCCGGCTTGCGATGACCCAATCTTCACAATGAGGCTGATAATCCATCATAAGTTATTCTTAAACAATAGAAAATATCATTATCTTACTTAAATCAAACATTACAGTAGTTTGATAGATTTTCTATGCACACTTTATGAGAAAATATGCCTGTATTTGTATTAAGAAGATAGATTAATTAATCTTTGAATTTTATGATAATTCGACCAGTAAAAATAAAGGTTTCTGATTAGATAAATACGTAGAACTAAATATATAAGACCTTGACTTTAGATATTATCTGGTCTAAAACCCAACAATCACTTTACTATTTTGCATCCTGAGATTGCAGACGAAAAATCTAGATTAAATTATTAGCTAGATCAACAACCTTACTTTCACATCCACTAAGTTATTAGGTGCAATTTAGAAGGTGAGACTGCTAAAGTATATTTCAAAGTTTGACAAGTAAAAAATTGAGCATTCTAAGAAACGAGAGCATAAGAGAGGAATGATTAAACGGATAGCATTTGTAAATGTTAAGAAGAGATAGTTAGAAGAGTAAATTAGAGAAAATAATTTTTGATAATCTCTAAATAAGAACTACATAATTTTACAAAAAGATATTGTAAAATATACAAATTTAAAATGTATAACGTTATAATAAGAACTACATAGGTACATACCTACATATTTATACAAAACTAACTTTTTATACAGTGAAATTAACATACTAAGAAACATTTTAAAAGCATAGATACGACTAACGTTGTCTAAGGAACTCGACGAAAGCCCTAAAAGAACAAAGGTTTAATTAATTACACAATGCAAGTAACGTACAATCAATAAGCAACTAATAGTTGACCGTTTTGTTATCAATTCCGATTCAGAAGGGATCGGCAGCGTAGGCGCATTGAAATCCAGTCACTTCACTACAAACTTACATTTACAGTCACAAAACTAACTCAATCACAAATGTGAACTTAAATTTCAAGATGTTAAGGTTCGAGCTCAACCAAGAATAATAATCACACCATCGAATTCAAAGCACGAACTAACAAATATATTTACTTCTCCAGAAATTCTCTTAGCACCTTATTTCATTCAAGATAAGACCTAAATTTAAACAAAGGAAGTCTAAACAAAAGCTCACGAAGTCGGTATAGATAAAGTGTGGGAGAGAACATGGTCATTTGATACGCAGGAACCAAACACATGACCCCTTGGCTTAAAAGCGACATTAAAAAAACAAACAGGAGGTAAGGAAGTACTTAGTGGTGTGGCTGGTTCATTTACTTGTGGTATTATTGGGTCAGGAGGACAAAGTAAAGCGAAAGAAAATTTTGAATGTAACTAAACTAAAGTGATAAATTGAACAAAGGGTGTAGCCTTCAAAATAAGAAAATCACAAAACACTAATCAATCGATTAGATTAAGGATTTTGTTAGTTTTGGGTGCATGAAAGATCATAACATTCTTAAAAAAATACAGTTTAATGGCATGGCCACAATACGATACTATCGGTACATTAATAGTACAGGCTATCACTTTGCTTACAGCCAGTACACAACAAAGCCTTCCTTGTTATATCCTTATAGAGTAAAAGGGTACAACAAGTACAACGCCTTGAAGATGTAACAAAATCAACTACAACTTGCTAGAACCTAGAACTAGAGATTCAACATACAGTTTGTAAATGTAGTACTGTATCAGCTTTATTTTGAAAATGCTTAAATTATACAATTTGAATTTTAAAAGCTGTTAAAAAACTAATAACTTTTTAACCTAAACACCTTCGTAACAAAGCGTGTCAGTAAATAAAATTTATGCAGACAATATATTTTTATATTCTTTTAAGTGAATATTAAGCAGCTGAAAAAGATAAGAACAAAACAAAATCCATTGTTTCATCCCAAAAGCCAACTCGACATTTTAATGCATAAGTTTCGAGGTATTCTTCGGGCAGACCATAATTTAAATCCTGCTAACGATTTTAGGGTACCTTACACAATGGGTTTTAACGGAAAGTTATAGCCCTTGCCCTTCAATATAACTTTCGAAAATACTTACACAGTTGAATATTAAGAAAGCAAAGATTTGTAACTTTCAAATTTTTGACAAGTATACTCGTAGTTCATGAACTGATATTCTCATGACCAAGACCTTCTAAAAACGAACTTGATAGCTCTAAATTCTTGGAGGATTCTCTATTGAAGTTCTCATTGTTGTATTATGTCGTTTCGTCTTCTTTACACTTTATATATTTATGTATAGATCGTATATATAAGTACAACCATGGAGCACAAGAAACCCGTATCCTTCCAACTCCTCAACATGTTTTTTTAACCAACCGAGTCCGCAGCCTGAAGCGATGTTTGGTGTTCGTGACACCGACGCGGGCGCAGGCTTATTATTAAAGCAAACGGACGGCAACCGCTTGCATCGCGCATATGCATACGATACTATGTAAACACTGGACTCCACTCGGAGGTAAGATCGGGTTTTCGAAGGTATATAATGTATCCTTTAAAAGTCAAGTCATGTTAAAGGAAACTTCCCGTCCGAAGGGATTTATTATCACTGGTATCCGCTTTTTTTTCAAGATGTGGTAATACAATACCTGCTAATATTTCGGTTTAATTTGCTGAGGACAACTACGCAAATGCATTACATTATTAAGTAAGAGTTAAACGCCAAACGATAAAGGTCTGTAATACTATGTTGCTAGTAATAAAAACATAATATGAATCAAATAGTCTTTCATGAAAAGGATTGACGACTATTGAGCTGAGAACTAGACTGAACAGGATCTACCCAAGACCCACCTATTTCAAGCCCGCATCCGTTTTGCCAATTTCTTCAAGTACCTATCTATCAGCAATTTGTGAGTCACTTACAGCAATTGCACTTGCTACCTTTGATATTCTCACATTTATTGGCTCTTGGAATTGATTTGGTAACTATTCCAACTATTAATGTGATACTGATTTAAATAAGTTCACATCCGTTTCCTACACTAATATTTCGAAAAATTTAAGAACCTTTTGAAATTTTTTATTCCACTAGCATGCTACTCAGGAAATTTCAACTTATACGATGAAGAAAGTTTATTCTGTTAGCTAAAGCTCGAGGTTCTTTCAACAGTTCCACTAGACAACGACAGTCCAACGTTATCTCGAGCCAGCTTGTTTGCCGACAAAACAGGGCAGATCCCCTGTCCAAACACAGACCCCACGGATACCGAACTGGTTCTTACCTAGTGATAAGTGGTTGAGCGACACGAACATTGCGTTAGAGTTTCGTATATTTGGTCCATGGCTTGCATCTGCCGCGTTATAATTTTGAAGTCAATTGTGTACCTACTATGTTAAGAAAATGTGACCCACGGACATCCCCTGATGAAACTTATAAAGTTTAAGATGAATGCTTATTTAGACGTTTTGCCTTTGACTTTACTTTAAGTTAAAAACCTTCCTTCAGCGGGTCTACAGACATGATTTAATTACATAGGAATGATATAATAATATAAGCTTATGAACAACACTTGTAATAAATTACTAATGATATATATTATCTATATCTCCATAAACTGATATCGAAGAACCTTAAAACGTAGGTATCTTTAATGTTTAACTTACGTAGGTATTCATATTATATTAAGATTAAATTCCTCTCATTATTTTTATATTGCGTATATATACAAAAGGCTTAGTGAAATGGCGTCAAAGGAAGTTTATTCTTTTTCTTAAAACAGTCTGATAAGATACTATTACGGAAAACCCATCTTCTACGTCTATGATTATATTACAAAAAGTTTAAGTAGGTATTACAAATTTAAATTGACTTACTACTTACATTTCGTAAATCCTTGGTGTCAATAAATAATATTTCTATTGTATTGAATAATTGTTAAGTACCTGTTGCAATAATGGCTTAAGGCTTACCTAATAAATAAAAACAATGCAGGCTTTCGCATGTGAATCTAGCGTTTCCCAGACAATACCGAGGCGAATGCGTAATAAAAATGCATGTCTCAGCCGGGTGTGGTAAAAAACTACAAAATAACAATACTTTTACATAATAGTCCCGCATGCAATGGAGTCTGTGTTAACGCAAACTTAAGTGTGGGTAAGGACTAATAAGATGCATGTACTAAGTGGGACACCCAAGAAATAAAATTTTAATGTTACACGTACGTACTACCATACTTGATTCACTCTAAAAAAATACTAAAATGAATAAACCGATTTCTTCCGATAGACAATCTATAAAAAGCGCGTCTGTAACTGTTAAATAAGAGACACGTTGAATACTTTTAAATATTTATCAGCACAAAACGATATAGAAATGTATTAACACAAAACCTTACAATAGAAATATTTCACAAATTTGCTTACGCCTTCAAAAGTAACATGAGCAATCGTCTTTTAAAAGTTTTTTGTTGTTTACCGGCATAATCTTAGTTAGTTTCTCATAAAGTATTATATAGAAGTAATAAACATAATAATAATGTTAGTATAGTTGTTTAGAGTACAGAAAGGAGGAAAATAGTTAAATTAATAGTAAAGTTAAATAGTTAAATTAAGAAGATAACCTTTCACATCAAATAATATTAAATATCTTTGTTTGTCGTAAACATTTCAGAAAGTAAAACGAAAGATAAGGAAAACTGTCAGCGTATTTATACTACGTTTAGAATCTTACTATTTTACGTAATTATTTAATTTAGATTAAGGGTAGATGAACATTTAAAAATGTTAATGGCATAACGGTTGAGATCAACTTCATCACTATAGCCGAAACATATCTACTGCTGAGCAAAGACCGCCTATAGGCCTAATTTGCTTAACCTAATTCTCAGGTTTATCAATGAAGTGCTCAAAGCAGAGGAAAATATAATTAGCAGATGGTAACCAAACGTTTGTTAGGTAAATAACCTAACGGGGACATTTTTTTACCGGAATTGCAGTTGTTTTAAAGGTATACATATATTCGAGTATAGTATTTATAATGCAAATAACCCGATGATATAAAATTGACTTAGTTTTAACCCACTATTACCCGGACTTAACGCATAATCATCGGTTAGCAGTCTGTTCGTTTCATTCCAAACAAACTAACTACCTAGTTTTGAGCAGTCAAAGTGTTAAAAAATCTCTCATGGTTGCCAATCTTTGTACAAGAGAAGTTTTCTAAAAAACTAACTAAGTATTTATTTATATTATAACGCTACTCGTAAATCTTACCAAAACAAAAGCCTTAAAAGATAGCTACCTATTACACGGTCGTAACTAAGATTGCCGTTGTTAAGTCCTAAAAGTTGAAACTGCTTTCAAAATTTATATTTTCTTGCTAGTCTTGAATGAGTTTTTTTTTTAATTGCAATAAAATCAAGCGCGTATTATTTAATAATCACCATAAAAACTGCAATGCAGGAATTCATGTTTGTGCAAAAAACTGCACCTGAGAGATAAAAGACTGATTACTTAATTGGTCAGCAAACTTTACATGACAAGGGCGTTCATCGAAATTAACAATAAAATAAAATAAAAAAAAAACAGTTTTATAGGTTTATATCGAAACGCAAACTGGAAAGTCAGAGGTAAAGAGATAAAAAGCATATGCAATTAACCAATTAAAAATTGCAGTTAATTTTAATGAAGGAGGAATGATTAATTTTAATTGACTTAATATATATTCAATAAAACTAACATTAAATCATCTTAATTATAAAGATAAAAAATATTAAACGCAAGCATAATACAAGCAATAATAAGTAGGAATAAGTATGAGAAATGAAAAGCAAAGTTCCACAAATGTCCAAGTCAACTAGCCCATGGACGTCATGGCCCAATAATGGACAAATGCCATAGCAAGCAGTACCTACATAGTTACGGAATACATTTACTATACACCACTTGTGTGGCCCAAATGCTGAAGACATAAATGGAAGTCTTGTCTTGATAAATTCAGCTCCGTTTGGAGTGGATTTGCACATTGATAAATTATTGTTGTAAAAGGAAATGGTACGTATAATTGAGCGATAAACTTAGCTTTACAGATCTGACTGGTTAAGGATAAATATAATTGATATTTTATGCTTTTGTAGCTGCTGACAATTTAGATGACATTCTACTAAAGTTGCGCAAGGTACCTACTTATTTCAAATCGACTTAAAATAGGAGTTCCTAAGTGTACAGAACTTGTCAGTTAAAATAAATTATTCAACATAACATCAAACTAAACAGTTCAGCACATTGCAAATAAAACCAAGACATTCCCAGGACAATTTCTTACCAATTCAACTAAATGAAAACAAAACCCGCAGAGTGTTGCGCATTATGCAAATAAGCTTCTTTTTCCTCAGTAATACGGTTCAATGAAGTTTATGAGTCAGCAAAACACTCTGAGCTGAAGATTTAAGTGCGAAATTGCCAATGCGAGTAGTGTTTTAGTTGAGATTTATATATGACAGGTTGGGCTGTGACCTTAAAAGCGATTCAGTACTGTTAGTTTCATATGCGTTGGGTAATAGTGAATCATAGCTCGAATCAGATTGTTGCTAGTGTCCATGCATCGTATTTAAGACATAGCAAGAACAAATGTTTGGCCGCAGCTGGATGTGAGAGGCCGATCATTGGACCAAGTGTCCGCTTTAAGAGCGGCCTATGTCCAACTAACTTTGATGTAGACTTTAAACGATAATAATGAAGAAAATTTTTATTTCATTTTGTTTCCTCTGCTTCAATTGCAGATATTATCTTTGTTAATATTTAATATTCCACCATATGCATTACTTTTTAAAACCCTTTTATTTTTTTATAAAACTATTTGTATCTACACAAAACTCCGCGTAACGCCTATCGGTTGTTGTGTTACCATACCAGGCATAATCTTAATACATCATCTGGGGTATTGAACTGCGATCCCGGTGACGCGCAGGCGTTAGCTCACCGGCATACGCTCGCCAATTGCCAGTCAGTCCCGTCACCGGACAATTGCCCATTAATTGCAATTGTTTATAAAAGTAGTGCCTCAGCCATGTTTGTACAACAAGCCACATCTGCATTTCCACACGCTGCTACAACATCTTTGCAACCTGTTGTGCTTGCTTGATTGGGATCGGCTGGGTTAACTTGGTTATTAGTCTGACACGTGATGACGGCGGGTTTAATTGGGTTAACGTACTTTGCGTCGTTAACATCACACCTTTTGTGATCCTTGGGTGCATGGTACTAAACGGGACATGTTAGTTCACCTTTAGTAGATGTAGTATTTATACGTAGCAGCAGTTTGTTAATTATTTGTTTATTACATCTTTTTAGGAAGACTGACCAAGTGTAACTATATTACTACGTCAATGAGACTAATAGACAAAAAAAAGTAATGTGTCTGAATATTATGTTACCTACTTCTAACTATCTCTGTTAATGAAAAATCTTTACTGCTGAAAGAAGCATGGCTAAAATTATCTCTTAAACCAAAGAAAATTTAAGTAAGCTTTGAATATACTGTTACACCACTTCTTTTTTATTCATACTCTAAGGCTATTACAAATTTAGGCATAGGTACTAGATACATTATTTTCAATTATGACAGCCAAATGGAATATAAAATATGTACCTATAGTTACACTACGACCGCAAAATAACAATGGCGTCACTATTATGAGGGTCTTGCAACATAAATTCAATGTGTGGTCCGTCCAACTCGGATTAACAAAAAAAAATTGTGAACGCAGATGTCCCCAACCAAGAAAATAACGAAATGCATCAATCGAAAAATTGGTCCTATACGATACAGAAATTTTATTACAATAACATTATTAAGTAACTGAGGATGTTATTAATGTGTAGAATATATTAATGTGAAGATCGCATCACATAGCAAACAAACGAAACATTAAATACTTAATGACCAAACCAGACTCAAATTACAATATCACAAATACCAAGAAGACAGCTAAGCACAGTTCTAAGTAACACAATCTTATCTTAAGTAATGCTTAACGAACAAAAGCTTGCGAACTAAGAGCTTGTGAAAACGGAAACCCGCTTATGGTTTGAAATAATATTTGAACTGAATTGTAAATAGCATTGTCTGAGGAAATTAGAAGTACCTATGAATAGCCCACCGATTTTTTGAGGTTTTAAAGTCAGGTAATAATATTGATACTTTTGATAGAGAACATAAAAAAGTATATTGATGTGTCCAGCCATAGATTTAGGATTGTTCGCGCGGCTATGTGTCCAGCATCAATTTGATATTTTTTCGCCGAAATGTTAGTCAAAATCATAAATAATTGGGAGGTAGGTAGGTAAATTTTACAAAGAAAACGGCAACATCAAAAAGACCACCAGAAAACCCAGGAATTAGAAGTCCAAACACAAATACGCAATATCAATAAATTCCGGAAAATTTCCCTGGCATTATCCAGACGGACACGTACAACATATTAAAGATGTAATTCTTGAGCCTTGTGAGCATCCACTTTGAATACAAGCCCACAACTTTCCCTTAGACTATGGGATTTGTGTCTAAACAGCACAAAATGGTTTTAAACTTGATCAATATGCCAAAGGTCTCGTCACTGGCTCGAGTACAGAAATCGTGTGTGCTTGGATCGCATGCTAACTAGGGCTATGTCTTTTTCTGTTTATTATTCACTATGCTAGACTTAGGCGAACACATCGTGAGGTTACTGTTTGGAATTAAACTGTGCTTCTTATCTTTGAATCTGGAGTGTCCATTCTACATTGAAATGTGAAGGCTGTTTAGTGCATATTTTATTTATTAATCGTACACACATTTATACAATGCTGTAGTAAATATTAAACGGAGTTTGATGCCGTACTCGTGCTTTGTTCTTGATAGATATTCTTGATCCTTACAAGTAATTTCCAGTTTTCAATCTTTTGGAAGTGTATAAACATCTTTTCCTTGAAGTATAGATATTTCTAGCTATTAAACTAATGAAGAACGAAAGTTTGGATTTGAAGCGATTATAGAAGCTACTTAAAGACTTTTAAGCTTTTGATGAGAAGATTAAGCAAAATAAATGATGTCTACTTAGCTATTTAAAAAATATAAGCAAGTATAATTAAGGATCTTTTTGGGTACTTACACCAATTCAATAATTATTTAATTATTTTTTTCAATGCATAATCAAAGTAGGTAAGACATTTCAAATTATATTCGTATTCATAGCAACGTTCTAATCAACTACAAAAACAACGGAATCAACTACTTAACGATAATTTATTCTACTATTAATTCCTAAAAAAAAAACTAATGATAAATCAATCTGATTCTGATTCTGAAGAATAATAGGTACCTAGCATTTATTTGCAAACGATTAGGTGTCATAGCGAAACCGTATCCAGTTTCTGTCGCAAACCGGCGTAGTCAAACACAGCACAATTAAAAAACATTAAAAAATGCGATGCGTTGACTTCACTCCAGTTTTTAAAACGACTCGTTTCACAAGGTATAAACTGTGAGAACCAAGATGCTAACCGACCGGTTGCGCTAACACACCCCACAGCGAAAGCTCCATAGCCTACGCGGCCTACTCAACGCGGTCGCGCAATAACGCAGCCGCGCTTTCATATAAGCTCAGCCAGTCCTCAAGTACAGGAAACTAAAAAACTACCACTCACCATCAGCACCATGAATCCTGGCTGCCAAGGTCGCAATCAGGAGGTAACAGGACAGCAATTTAATCCCATAATCCGGTATAAAGTTTCTCGACCACATTTTGAAGCACAACATTCACACATGGATCACACACATTTGTTTTACTTCTGCGATGTCGTATGACCACTCAAAAATTCACAATCACGGAACCAAATGTAAGAACGGACACTTCATTTTGTTTTTGAACTGTTGTTACGTCGAATTTCGTCTTGAAATAGGCATTTTAGCGGTAAAACACGTTCGAAATAAACGGAAAGCCCGGTAGGATCACGCGCAGCCGCGGCCCGCTCGCATCTGACGGCTTTGTTCACAAATACACAGCTACGGTAAATCAAAATGGCCGCCGCCGCGCTTGTGTGCGTGCGCGCACTTTGTTATCAGCTTTATTTCTTCTTCTAAGCTTTTTCATGACACGAAACTTATATCAACTGTTCAATATTTTATGTTTTAACAATATCTAAGTCATGAATTTGCAGTATTATGTTTAAAATATCGTGAGATCGCTATCACTCACACATGCAAATCTACGCGAAGGAATGTTGATTCAATGGAGAAATCAAGCGATTCAACGTCGACTAGGGCGCGCCGCGGCCAATAGGGAGCTTTTCAACTTATGCAGTTCACTGTCCTTGTTACAGATGGCGCTGTTACAAGTCCCATCGCGAATGAGGGTGCTTTATATGATAGGGGTGATTTTTTACAGCAAAAAGTAACAATACCGAATGATTTGAAATACTGGATGATTTTATTGTTAACACACATGGTTCGTAGATTTCTAGCGAATATTTTTATATGGTATACAAATACGAAAGGGCAGATAGATACAAGGTTTGTTTAATCAATAAAGGTTACTTGTCTTGAGTCTGTTTTCATTTGGCTTCGTTATTTGTTATTTCTTTGCAACTGTTAATTCCTGTTCATTTAAAAACAAAGACAATAAACATGGCGATGTGTTATCAAAAACATCCGTTTGAGATCGAGACCGAGGACAGGTTGACGTCAATAAACACGAAAATATTTGAGATCAAAAAGAAGATACAGCTTTCAGGTCTGTACTACAATTGAAGCAATAGCCTATAACAGTCCACAGCCAGAGTTCTTAGTCTAAAGCCTCAAACCCTTCTTGAGGACTTTTGATAATCTCTGCGCCAACGATCTGGTGAGGCTCGCGGGAAGCCGCTGGATGCGGGCAGCGCAGGACTGATCGTCGTGGAGATCTTTGGGGGAGGCCTTTGTCCAGCAGTGGACGTCTTTCGGCTGAGATGATGATGATGAAACTCTACGCTTAGCAGGCAAGTTGGAAATCTCAGTTTCCTTTCTTTTTTTAAATTTACCTATGCTTGTGTCGATAAGGTCCATTCGGCGGCCATTCTGCCATCGTGAAGGAGACGATGCCTGAGGGGCTCCGTCTCTGATTATTAGTTTTGATTTTGATTTTGACCGCGCACCCGCCGGTGGGTACTGGCATTGTTACCTGAAGGGGAAATCTCAGTTGTTGGTTGGCCTTATCCATTTGCATAGTCCGTGTGGTTTCCGGCTTAGAATGGGACCAAATCAACTCTTCCTATGGATGTCATACGAGGCGACTAAAGAAATATACCCAGGGTACTCCCTGTTATCGAACTTGGCATCTCCGTACTGTAAGGCGAGCGATATTATTTGTGAAACATTGAAAGTCTCACGGGAGTTTTTGTGAACTTTACCACGGCACTATGAGATTAATTCCGTAGTGGGTATTGTTTAAAACCTTAGGTCACATAACATGGAATATCTAGCTAGGTCAATATGAACCTAAACTATTGTTAATAAATACTTACATGGTTTATTATTTTATAGTTCTAGACTCATACATTCTTCATCGAATTTTCCCGTGGGAATTGAGTCTTGTGATACAAATAATTTTCATCGTATATTTTTAGTCTTCTGTACCTACATAATTAAAATACATACTTTGATATAAATGCAAAAGTGTGTATGTTTGTCTTTTATTCATATTGAAACCAAGCAACGGCTTGACCAGTTTTTTTGCACACATATAGAGTAAGGGTTGAAAAGTGATATAGGCAACTTTTTGACGTGGCAAAAATATCTTAATCCCACGGGAAAAGTCAAAAACACCGCATGTGTAGCCGCGATCGGGCAGCTATTATGAATGCTTGACTGCTATAAATGCTTGCATGTCGAGTGATTTTAGAGGTTAACTTACCTCATCAACCCTAGTGTCAACCCATTTAAATAACACCCTTTTTTTTTTACTTTGTTATATTCAAGAGGGTCAAAGAAAATCCTGCTACGAAGAAAACGAACAAGAAAAACGTCAGAATAACGACCTCATAGAAACTCTGAAGAAGGAAATAAAGGTGCGATACAACGAACTGAAGCAAGCTAAAGCCGTCATCGGAGAAGAAGAGGAACAAATAAAGAAGTACTTGAACACCGTGTGCCCTGTCGGGAATAAGAATTCTGAACAGGTATGAACTATTTTACCATATTTTTAGAACAGAATACTAAACGGAGCCCTTATGGCGTCACTCTTTCTTTGCATGTCTGTCTTTGATTTGATCTGTTTAGACCCTAAAGAACGCCTCGAGATGTTAATTAAAAATTAACATTGAATACCTGCCTAGAACAATTTCTGAAGATAAAAAAATAATATCCTAGAGCAACACGACCAGAAACTAGTAAAAAACTGTTTTGAGAAGTATCCCAACAACCTACAGAGAAATTCATGGAATTAATTAGAATCGACACTACAAATGCGCCTATACATCATAAACTAGTTTTCTTAACATTGCTTATTTTCCAGATAATCCACAATCTAGACCTAAAAGTAACAGAACAGAGGAAGAGGTTAGATCTTCTAAAATACGACAGCAGAAAGAAGAAGATCAAACTAAAAGCACTAGAGAAAGATTATGAGTACTTGTTGATAGAGAGTACTAAAGGTGAACTTGTTAAATCTAAAAGTCAAGCTGCTGCTAGAAAGGTTTGTACAATTATTATAAATATTTCAGTACAAGCTATATTTTAAATACAATGTCTAATAATTAAAAATAAAGAAACTTTATGGTTTGATGTTGAAGTAGGTATATATATTATGTATAACTTTATATAACTTGTTACGAATAAATCTGCCTGCCCACTTTTACCGCCAAGAAAACACGAATATACATATGGAAGTATATAATAGGTAGGTACCTACTAATGACGGAATTTTTGCAGAATGTCTCCCATTTAGAGAATGAAATCCACAAAGTCCTTATACAATGGACAGAAGCAGAATTGGTAAAAAAGAAATACATAACCATAAGGTAAATGTAAACAAACTGTCACTCTATATCTGAAGATGTTAATAATAAAATTGATAATTATTTGACGGTTTTTTACAGGCAAGCCCTAATAGATGATTCTGTTAAGTTCGAAAGCTCCCTAACTCACATAGAACAGCTCTTGAATAGACAAAGAGAAGAGATACGGAAACTAGAGGTAAGATTGATAAGCGTGACGATCTTGACTGATATGGAAGGTGATTGCGAGACAGTATGTTATTTATGCTTTGAAAGGGAGGTTGTCTTAATCTTTCCGCTTGGCAGGTGGGTTGGGTATCGCAGTTTTAATTGGTTGATAAGAATGTTGAACTCTGCTGAAAATTTACTGACTAAAAAGTCTCAGTGAGTAGTACCTACGCATATTAAACACCACGGTGATCTTCGACTTCTTAATTTTCATCCAGTAATTTCGCACAAACATATTATGTTAGATAGCACCCTTGGTTTCTACGTACAACATCGACAAAATAAGTTTGGTATGTCCAATGCTAAGTCGGGAAGATAGTTAAAACATTTGTTAAAAGTAGGTACTTACTTACACACACACATACAAAACAAAAGAAAGACAAAAATGCAAAAGAAGGAAACACGAAAGTAATTACATAAAGTATACACAGATTTTCAAAATTATGAATAGTGTAAGTGTACCGCCCCCATAACCAGGCACTAACTCAGCATGTGCTGTGATGTGCGGCGTCCCACACTTTACAGCGCTGTTTTTCCATGTTAGCTAACGCTAACACCCAGAGGACCACAGCGTTATGAAAAAAAACTATGTTTTTTTTGCAGCATGTCCGCGAAGAAGCAACGGAGATGCGTATACGCGCAACGGCAGCGACGACCGCCGAAGCAGCGCGAGCGCACGACGCCGAACATGCGCGCGCATCTGAAAGAGCATACTTCGCGCAGAGGTTCGAGGACAGGAAACGGGAACTGGAGAAGTTGGAGAAGAGGATATTCCCACCAGCTGGTAAATTAAATTATAAGGACTTTAATTTTGTCATGTGTCAAAATCTATTCTTTGCTCCATATAAAAAGGTCAGGCAAATAGCGGTTTATGTCGTCACTGATTACTTGCTATCGTCTAGCTATGGTCAAAGAGGTTGGATAATCTGCGCGCTAGGTAATAACAACCATTGGCGAAATCGTAAAGACCCAAAAGCCAAAAGGCCTGAAAAATATTCGGGTCGTAAAACATCTAAGATTTTTATACAATAATTTAGGTTTCCGATATGTTATGTTAAACTTAGTAATATCATATTAAATAGTCGTACTCTATTTTACAGTCGAGTCAACATATGAATTGATATAGTGACGGACGTTAAAAGCTTGGTTAACCACATCCACATCCTGATGATAAAGAGACTGAACCAATTAAATGAGATCGTTTACAAAATAGATCCAAAATAAAAACTATGCTTGACTGTTGAACTTCAGATGTTGAATTATAACTTCTAAATGTAATCGATCCTTGTAGCACTGAATTTAAAGAGATAACCAATTACATCACAATTAAAAAGAAATGAGTTGAGCACGAAGACTGGAGAAAAAAAAAACAAAACCCAGTAGCTGAGTAGGTACTAAGACTAAGCATATAATATGTACAAAAGTGGTGGACGTAATAATCATAATTAATATATTTCAGCTAGATTAGTAGTGCATACAGAATCCAACCGCTCGACGGAAGGAGACGTGGCTACTGAAGAGCTAACAGCACAGCAGCAGATGGAAGAGATCTTTCAAAGGCTGATGAAACTCACAGGCAAGTAAATATATCACGCATGGCTGGTTCTAACCTAACCGTTACTTTTGTGGTAAGTTAAAGATGATATGAATGACGATCTAGGAACGGATAATGTTAAGAAAAGTAAAGAGTAGAATGGGTAAAGCTGATGACTTAGAAGACATTTTGCTAGTACAGGATTGATGAATCAATTAATAAGCGTTGGGATATTGCAATTAAAATTGTACTAAATCGCTTTTCAACGTGAAAGTTAACAACCTTAGGCCAGATAGAGACTGACAGAAACACTATTGTGAATCCCTATATTTATCTTCCAGGAGTAACGGATGCAGAGGAGGTATTCGACAGATTCCGAGCTCAACGCGAGACATCCAAGCGCCTGGCTTATTTGCAACAGACAACAGAAGAGGAGAAGCTGCAGCTTGAATCGACTCAGACAGCCCTCATCACCGAGCTCGAAGCTTTTAAATTCGCTTCGGTCAAGGATAAGGATGAGTAAGTTTTTATTAGCATACTGTAAGAACAATTCCGGTAGAAACATTTTCTTTCTGGTCTGATTAAGTGGTAAAATAGCGAAATATGAACTCCCGGATCTTCAGGCGCGCCTTTCCCCGCACGCAACTCCCCGGGCGCCTACGAAAAGTCTAGAAGACTTATAGTGATTCCAAGATAATAATTGAAGTGAACCCAACGCCCTCAGACGGTACCAGATGGTGGTGATAAATGTATTGAACTAAATCGATTCTGACTAACCATCCTCGTAGCTGAAGACCAACATAGATTAAGGCGTATTATTTAAAATTAAAAAATATTCTTTATCATTGGATTGGTAAAAAAGATTTTTTTTTATTTCAGAGGTCAAGATCAAATAAACGTTTTAAAAGAAGAAATCAAGCAGGAAGACGAGGTTTTTGCCGAGCTTAATAAACAACTAGATGACTTAGAGACCTTTTTACTGGAAATCAAGAGGCTGCTGTACGACCTTTGCAAGCTATTGGATGTAAATCGAAAAACAAAAATCAGATAACCTCAATCATTTCTATATCGTCCGAGACGTTGCAATTTTGTTGTTGTAAAGTAAAGTAAAGTTGTTGTTGACAGTCACTATTCAGCAAAGTAGGTAGTATAGTAGCTAGATATTATGGTCCAGCCTAGTATGGTCAACTATGGTCCAATTACTCTCAATAAGGTGACCTTAGTTGGTGGAGTCTTTCAATTTTAGTACCAATAGGTACCTATTGCCGTATAAATGAGACATACACTCTCTTCAAATCATACTAATCATACTAATATTATAAAGAGGAAAGATTTGTATTTTTGTGTGTGTGTGTATGTTTGTAATGAATAAACTCAAAAACTACTGAACCGATTTCAAAAATTCTTTTACCATTAGAAAGCTAAATTCACCCTGAGTAACATAGGCTACCTTTTACCTCGGGAAAATACCTCATACCCACGGGAAAAACTGATAACGCAGGCGGAGCCGCGGGACGGAAAGCTAGTCTTTAATATTTACACTGTATCTATTAGTGTTACTATTGAATAAACCCCAGGTGATACCAGAACCAGGGTTGCCAGAGTGGACGGCGGAAGCAAGGGATGTTCAGGAGTTGGTGGATGTACTGTCTGCCAGGTTCGAAAAAGCTCGCCTGAAGGCTGAAGATGTGAGAATCAGGAGGAAGGATTCCGCTGTCGTAGCTGTATTGCCTTCTAATGTAAGGATTGATAACTTTTACTTTTGATAAGTTCATAATTTCATCAATTGTAGATTTGGAAAGGCTTGTAAAGCAGTTATACAGGACGTCGTTCTTTCGATGTGACGAAAACGAGTCCCGACTAAAAGAGCTTCTAATGGAAAATTGTTTAGTAATTATTACATTTAGTAGAGCAGACTGTTTCGTCGACGAACAAACAATCTTTTGCATTTGCTGGTACTTCATCACCAGCCGAAAGGGCAGTGCTTACCTACTATTTATTAATAATATGGATGTAAAGCAGAGAAAATACTGGTAGAAGTAAATTTACATAAGTTCTTTTTTCTTCCAGCCAACCAGTGGATCTCCCTCCGTAGCTGGCTTAAGTATTCATAGCCACAGCACTCCCAAAGAGGTCGAGAAGGCAATACCAACGTACAAAGAACTTATTCAGAAGGAACCAGTAAGACAACCACGTAAGTTTAAGTACTTTGGTAAAGGACCCACATACACACACAAAATATAAGGCGTAGATTGATAAGTACTGTGTAATGCATGAATAAGTTATCGCTGTGAATCTATCTACCTATACTAATATTATAAAGAGAAAAGATTTATATTTGTGTGTGTGTGTGTGTATGTTTGTAATGAATAAACTCAAAAACTACTGTACTATAGATTTAAAAAATATTATTAAGGATCCTCACTAAAACTTCAATAATGTAATCCAAGATGTAAAAAAATTACCTGAAATATTCCTAATAATTGCATGGGTTCCAAAACTACTGAACCGATTATGGTAAAACTTGGCACAAAGATAGAATAGACCTTGGGAAAGAACATAGGCTACCTAGCTTTTACCGCGGGAAAATATCTCATTCCCACGGGAAAAACTATTAACGCGGGTGAAGCCGCGGCAGAAAGCTAGTGATGAATAAAAAAGTGGGGCATTCAGAAACAAAACATTTCTCTAAATTCCAAAAAAACTGAAATACCGTTTCATCATCAAATTCCGTACTCAAAGCTACTTTATCTTACCTTTTTACTTGTTTCTCTTCCAGCATCAGACGAAGAAGAGGACATTCCTTCCAGATGTTACCTGAAGAGGCAGGCCCAGGTCATCATAGACACCAAATGTAGAAGAAAAGGATTCCGGCCGCCTTATCCTAAGAAATAAACCAAATTGCACCTATTTACGTCGTATTAACGTATTAACGCACCTTTTAGATGTGTGTTTCACTAATACAATCTGTTTAAGAGTGTTTATGTTTTATTTAACCTTAAGCGGTTGGTTGGGGTATTTGGTAAAATCAGAGCTAGGAATATCAGCGCAAATCTCAAAGAACTAGGAACTTTGATAATAGAAAATCAATGCCTTTGCAAGGAAAATCTGCGCGCTTGTTATTCTGAGCCTTTTCCACCTCTTTTATACCATGGTTACGAATAGGTAAAGCCTGACCAAAGAAATAAGAAACCTGCTCTGGGGGCGCCACGTGTATATTTTTGCGTATGGCAACAATTTCCCTTATAAAATTAGTTCTTTTGAAATTCCGCAATATGGCGATGTTTCTTATTTCTCTGGTCGGGCTTTAGTACTTATTAAATCCATGCGCATAGAGGTAGGGAAAGCGCTTTTCATAAAAAGACTTGCACCTTCTATGAACATTCTTAAATTAATAAATCGCGGAGGTAACCAAAGATCTAAAGCGAAGCGCGGCTTTCCCACCCATTTTCCTCCGTATTATATATTTTACTCTTTGCCTGGAGATAATAAGTAAATAAAGCTGTGACATACGGACGGACGGACAAACAGACATGACGAATCTATAAGGGTTCCGTTTTTTGCCATTTGGCTACGGAACCCTAAAAATGTCTAATAAAGGTCTCTCCTTAGTGAACAGATTTTTTTCTATTTATACTCTAAGGGTCTCTCTCTACCATCCAGATTGATCGTTTATGCTTAGAGCAACGCCGGCCTTCCGTACCGGTACGGAAGGCCGGCGCGCGGCGTTGCTCTAAGTATGAAAGGATGGAAGCAAAGAGCAACGCACATACATAAACTCCTTTCACCTTTGACAACGCCTGATCCAAATTCAAAATGCCTAACAAATCGGTCAACCTCAATGCAACTGTCAAAATATTGTCTAAATTGTAAAGATTTAGCTTTTATTATTTATTGTAGTTTAGTTTTGTTGGTAATATAATAAAAATAGTAAAACATGTTCTGTCCACATAAAAATTCGTACCTTCAGTTGGTGTGTGCTATGAACCCGCGGATCATCAACAAGGCGGTTGATCGTGCTATGGAGCGAATAGACTTTGATCCACACTGTGGTAACTAATCATTCTAATAATTACTACTAGGTAATAGTTACAAAGCAAGGCAGGTTAGACAAAGCACTGGCGGGCAGAAGACGTATACACCCGATAATTGTGCAGTCTTTTAAAGAATTTATGAGAAGCTTTTGTGGACTAGGTAGGTAATCATCGTAGAAGCAATGAGCCTATGAGATGAGAAGGAAGGCAGGCTTCCATGGTTTAGGGTTTAGGAAGTAATTTATGAGGTCTTGTACAGCAATGGACGTCCTTCGGTTGAAATGATGACACAGAATATGTAATACTTAGTAGGTAAGGTTAGGCATAATGTTAAAACTTCATAAAATACTGCACTACAATTTACCATTTATAGTACTTTTTAAAACTTTCACGGTTGTTTTCATAACTACCAGCACGGTAAATATCCCGTTTTAAATCTTAATAATTTACCACTTACCTCAAATATTCTGTTGAAAATTGCAAAATTACTTAAAAAACTTTGAATTCTGAAGGTTTTCAATGAATGGCCAACAGGTTTATTATTTTATATAAAACAAGATTAAAATTTTGACCCGTCACCAGAATACCAAGCTGCTCAAAGAATGGACTCGATGCAACCGTCGCTCTACGCCCCTCACGTGGACATAACCCGGACGAGATTGGGCTTCGGGCGCGTGGGTCTTCGCATCATCAATCGGGACTTGCATTCCACTGATCATCTGACACAACTGCAGGCCTTGCATACTGTTCTTGACCAGGTGAGAAAGTTACCTCGGTTTTTGTTTACAAGAAATCCCAACTACAACATGTAATATTAACTAGTCACAAAGCAAAGAACCGCTGGCTGGCCAGTGGACACTAGTTTTCCCACTAGTATTCAAGGACCTCTTAACGGCTACCGAGGCTGCGGTCCAGTAGCAGAGTTTTGGGCGGGGAAAATATAAATGACTATAATTACCATCGACTCGACAGAAGAAGAGTGGCCACTAGTGAGCGATTTTTGTGCCGTGGCTAAAATGTTTAAGTTGTCAGCAGGCGATTCCAATTTCTACATCTAAAATTTATATTAAAGTGTGACTCTTTCGATAAATTTAAAATGATGCATAAATCTCTGCTGCATTAGGTACGACCAAAATAGTTTCAATAATGTATTACTCGTACAGACAAACAATACAACCCTTGGTTTTTTCTCCGCGACATTTTATTTATACTTACCGCCTTTCTACAGGTACAAATATCAGAAAGCGCGCTGTTCCTCATCAATCTCCACGTGGTATACCGCGTCATCGACTTGATCATGCACCGAGACCCCGTCATCAGGGAGAAAGTCTGCCTAATCCTCACCCATCTGGCCACTTACTACCAAGGTCGGCAGCGGATTATGAGCCGAATCATAATCGTCGAAAAACTCATGAAACTCATCCTTAGGGATAGAAAGGAAATCAGATACGCAGCCGCCAATACGTTGAGAACCCTAGCCAGAGACAGGTGTGCTTGCGAGTTCATACTAAAAGATGAAGGTGTTGTTGAAAATCTACTGAAGATGATCAAACACGATCACACGGGGATTGTCTTGCTGCACCTGAAGACTTTTGCGAATTTAACCGAATGGGACCCTGTGAGGCCTCTAAAAGCTAATGCGTTCCAAGTCATGCTGACTCTCTTCCAAGACCCGGATCCGAGGATCGTGGCGCATGCGATGAACTGCATGGCGCAGCTCTGCAAACACGAAGTCGGGAGGACTTTGGCCGACGAGTATGACCTCAATTTCGTTCTCAGGCCTTTTATAAACCACACAGAAATAGAAGTTGTAATCGCAGCCGTCGGATTGATGGAGTACACGACACTGACTACGCGATCGAAATGGCGAACCAAAGAAATCTGCAACGACATAACGAAGCGTCTAGTCCTGTTATGCCACATTCACAACAAACCCCCTCTTCAACTAAATTGCATTCAGACTTTAATAAACCTGGCGGACTGTCCAGATATACGCTATCATTTGAAGAAGTACTGGCTCAGGCAGATCGAAAACATAGGAGTGAGGACTCACGAAGATTGGAACGGAACATCAGAAACCACCAGCTTCGGCCTGGAAACTGGGCATTACTTCAGAACTATGTGCATTGAGGGTGTGGAAACTATTAAAAATGATTACGGGGACAATCCGAAAGTGAATCCTCATGTGGTTAATGTTCACAGCTACATAAGAAGACTTCAAGAGAAGAAGAGACAGCTCATAGCTGCGATAAACTGGAAGTCATATCACCACCCCCCTGATGTTTTCATAGAGCAATGCCGCAAAGATGAAAAAGTATAAAAATACTTGTTGCATTATTTCAAATGCCACATTTTTAGAATGTGGTGAATATAAAAATGAAACCTCTGCCATGGTCAATTCGGACAAAACAAATTGTGTTTATAATTATGTATATGTAAACTACAATATCAGTACCCATTACGGTACGAGCAGAGGTAACTGATAACTGATAAGATAACCTAGACAGGTTGGACAACGTTTATGCGTGTGTGTAAATACAAAACGTAAAATAATACGATTTAAACCTTTTTTGAAATGGCGGTAAGTAGTAACAGGTACTAAACCTTTTTAAAGGAAGTATTGTACTTATTGTACTTATTTTGGTGTCAATTTTACCGATGTCTTGTTTATAAATGAATAAAACATGATTGTAATTTGTAAGCATGTTTATTGAATTTAAATAACAAATACACATAACTGGAATCCTCCGCGAATACACAAGTTGAGCTACATTTTGGTATATTTATTGCTACGTTAAAATACGTTTGTGCCTCAGTGGCGCGCTTAAAGCTAGCTTTCAGTCGTTCATAATATATTACAATCATACGTTTGAATTAAGCGACAAAAATAAATTGCCTCGCGGTAAGTCGCGACCACGGAGTAGAAAAAAATTACGTCTAAAAAGTAGTCGTCAGTTTTTAAATATATTTACTACGATGTGACTACGATATTTCTTATTAGCTTCTTAAGATAAAGCGTATATTATGTCATCGAACTCATTTGTAATGTATGGAACAGTATGAGACAGGACAAACCGCTTGCGTAACGTAGATCCTTTCCGAACCTGACGACAAAATCACTGATGCAGTTTAAGCAGCCAAAGAATTTAGATTACACCTAACAGAATGCCCTTCTGGTAGCGAATACCCTTCAAGACTATTTGGTATTCTGTGCTTCAAGTAACACCACTATTTTACGCACCCGCCGGTGGGGGCGCGACCAAAAACAAAATCAAAATTAATAATCAGAGACGGAGTCCCTCAGGCGTCGGCCACTCCTTCGCGATGTTTTTCCGTATCAACGCGTTAGGCTATATAAGAAAAGAAACGTACGTATATATTTTAGGCAATAATCTTATTGTCTTCCGTGGTCACGTCATAAATCAGCCAATCACATGTTTCCCTTACGTCATAAAAGCTCGACTGTCCAATCAAGGCACTCATCTTAGTACATTCTAATTTCAAACGTTGAGGCCATTTATTTTTATCGCATTACATACTAATTTCTACCTTATCAAATATTTAGTGCCTAAGACATTTACTTTTGGCTACTTATAAGTAGGTACCACTATTTTTATTTCCTGAAAATTTTAAAGCTTGGCAGAAAAATTTAGAAACGGAAGTGATTTTGACAGGTTGACTATAAGCATAGGTACGAGTAGGATAGACGATAAATTGGCTCCCTCGTTTCATTTGACTTTTGCCAAGCTTTAAGAGTTGCATTTCTCATTTCAGGTTTGACATTTATTTATTACCATCTAGTACCTATCTTTAAATTTACTACATTTTGGCAATATTTTTAAATACTTTAGTGTGGAAGTAGCTTTTTTTACTAATTAATTATTGAAACAATATGGAGTATTATCCCTTGCGTTGTATGGCACTAAACTAAATAAAATATAAGTTAGAAACATTTTAAAACTAACTAAGGATCTTTATGAAATAGATTCTGCAAAACGAATGAAAAATAAATATGCACTGCTCAAAAGCGTCTATAGATCAAGTACATGACGGCCCTGCAGCTTAGTATTTTAAGCAAAAAGTTGCAGGTTTTAAGCAAAAAGTTGCAGGTTTGAGCTCCGCCCAGGGCAAGCATTCGTGTGATGAACACTTCAAAGTTCAAAGTTCAAAGTGTGTTTATTCGAAGTAAGATTTTACAATAGTATATTTCATTACAAGTGCGGAAAGGCTGTCATTGCAAAGAGTTCCGACAAATGTGTACCCGAGCCGAGGCGCAGCCGAAGGCGAGGGTAGACAGTCGGAACGAGTTGCAATGACGGTTCCGCACGTGTACTGAACGACTATTTTTAATACAGTTGCGAAAAAATGAAGCAATTTAATAAAATAAAAAAAAATTACGCCAACCGTAGAATATAAGCAGAGATTTTTTTTCTTCACCCATTCTGGTAGACAAAGGGAACTATGCCCATACAGCCAAGTCTTCAAATTTTTTTATTGATATGAAATGAAAATGAAATTTAATAAGATGAATTAAAATGAAACCTAACCTAACTCATTCAATCAAATCATTAAATCTGATATTTAACAAATTAGTAGCTTCTTTTTAGAAATATACGTATTTGCTTGAATCATAAAAACTTTCCGGATCCGGAGTGTCTTGTGTCTGGATGTTGTACACAGGGTGAGTTCATCATGGTTTAACCGTTTTATTTATATAAAAGTATGTGTTTATCTATATAGGGTGTAAGTTTATTAGTGTTCGTCCCTTAATATATTGTGTGCTAATTTATTTCCACCCTGTATGTATATCAGCTGTCTGAACACCCGTAGTATGTGCCTAGTTTCGAATCATATGGTGTGTGGGAAGTTTCAACGTATTTGTTAATATTTAACATTTTAGAGTATTGTTTGTATGTGTTTCTGACAAATCTCGTTTCTCTTTATATAAGGCTGGATTCACGACGTATTCGAGAAATTTTGGACATCGCAAACAATTGAAATCTTACAGGAATCTCATGCAAATGGTAGAAAAAATGCACTTTATCCCTAAACAATTTTGAGCAGTGTTTTCTTTGAACTAACATATGAAATGAGACTTAAAACAAATAAATTATATTTACTTTGTACAATTTCAGCCAATAAGAGTAAGATAGCACCAATTCACAAAAATCCAATAGGTGCTATTTTGTTTACCTTCTACAAATAAACTTAGGAACAATATTAAAATTAATTACAAATCACAGCATACTTTGGAATTTTACGCATTCGTACTCAATGTTTGGTTTTAAATAGAAACATAAAACGCTTTTTAATTGGTATCATCACCAAATTTAAATAAAAACTGACTAACATATTTTTATTAAACGATCTACTACACAAAAATGTATTAAAAAGGTTTCAACTACTTAACTACCGGAACCCCTTAGCTACCATCATGTCATTATTTTTAAATCACAGTTTTGTTATTATTTTTTTAGTTAAAAAATACCAAAATTTCCACTCTAATCATAGATTAAATTGCACATTAATTAACGAATATTACACAGCTGTTAAGGTTTCGATGAAAAAATTGCGGACCTATAATAGCTGCACCAATTTTGGCGACAGCCTAATTAATTCAAGCTGCAAGTAATTCAACTAAATTTATTTCAAGTAAATTTTACTATAATCGTATATACGTAAACAGCTTTTCAATCAAAACAATAACGCCACACTTGAAATCAACAATTTGTTAAACTATCCTACCAGCTGCGCCAATTTTTTACTTCAAGCAGAAACTTTACAAGACTATCTGTCTCTTTCTTTCCTGGGCGAGCAATAGTTACTCCACTTCAGCAAGACTTTTGTCGACCGTCTGCACGTATTGGAAGAGCGCTTTGCACAGATCGTGCAACAACGGGTCTCACCTGCCCCCTCTCTTGTTTAACGGGTCATACACCTCGGCTTCGGAGTCCAGCTCGTCTTCGGAGAGGGATAGGGAGCCGCCCACGCGACGTGTTCGACGGCCCTCCTGTGGGATAAAAACTATAGTTAAATTCCGACTAGCAGAATGAAAATTGTTGGAACTGACTAAAGATCGATCTAAAAAAATAAAAACCTCGCCATAATCTGGAAATATGATAGAACTAATTTTTAATGGCGATTTATGCCAGAAACAGGAGAAAAGACAGCGGAGGCGGTAATGACACGGGTAAATTAATTTTCCATCTTACTACTGGTAGAAGACTTTGTAGTGACATGGTTAAAACACTATATTGTGGTACTCACAGAGCAGATTTTTATCGTTTCTAGTCAGGTTTTAGTTTTCAAAAAAGGATAGTCGAGAAGGGCCGACTCCAAATGATGAGAGAAGGATAAATTATATTTCCTTACTAATTGATAAATATTAACTTACCACAGATATAAACTTTTCTTTCAATGACACATAAATGAGGCTTGCCATAGATAAAATTGAGAACTAACGCCTCTTTTCTTTAGCTTCATTTATTTACATTATTAAAAGCTGAATATACAAATTAAATTACAATCGCAGTAAGAAAAAATATATAATAAAGGACAGGAAAAAAATCGTATGGGGCCCGGTCTTTTATTCACAGAAAAATCTAACCACTATATAGAAAAAATATATAGATTCTAGACATGAAACTGAGTCCACATGTCCAGTTGTGGAATTTAAGTGCCCCCCATTTAGGAGATATTAATTTTTTTCAATGTGAAAAAGTTGTACACTCAGCAAGTCTATAAAACGCACCTGCCACTACCTATCTCTTTCTAACACCTAGCTAAGGCCACTCTTGTCTTCTCTTTCTTACAAGGTTATTAAAATAGTTAAATAAACCGCGAAAACGATTTTCAGTGACATTATGCGAGACATTTACAGCACATGCTATGCTCATTTTTGAAGTTTTGAATACAGAATAAATCGTTTTCGCGGTTTAGTAACTATTTTGTAAGAAAGAGAAGACAAGAGTAGCCTTAGCTAGGTGTTAGAAAGAGATAGGTAGTGGCAGGTGCGTTTTATAGACTTGCTGAGTGGACAACTTTTTCACATTGAAAAAAATTTATATCTCCTAAATGGGGGGCACTTAAATTCCACAACTGGACATGTGGACTCAGTTTTATGTCTAGAATCTATATATTTTTTCTATATAGTGGTTAGATTTTTCTGTGAATAATAGCCCAAAAAAATCCATGTCCTTAGTGTAAGTGGCGCCCTCAAGTATTGTATATTGAGTCTAATAAATAACGATTAGAAAAGTTAACATTAAAGGTTGCCACACACCGGATAAGTCTGCAGCAAGACGCGTTGCGTCTGCAGCACCGCGCAACATAAGGCCGTTTACATAGTAGTGTCGCAATCGCAACGTAATGCGACGACGTTGTAATGGACGACGAGTTAATGGAATTGCAGCAAGTTTCCCAGTTAAAAGCGACATATAAAAAGGACAGTTTAAAACACTTATAATAAATCGTATTCTGAAATTACGTGTGAACATAATTAAACATAATTTTGTATGTTAAAGAGTGCGACTAATAGAAGCTGTATGAAAAGGGGTTAAGACTTAGTTTATCATGCAACGTGTTTCCACTTGCACATAATATGCTTTCTCGCTGTAAATTGACATACTTAATATATTGTATCAAAATATTTGTAAGGCATATTAGAAAATATTATAATGCTAGCGAAAAAACGGAAATAAGTGCAGTTGTATAGGTACAGCAAGTGGAAACTAAAAAAAATAGCACCCAAAACCGAAAAAGAAAAAAAAACGACATAAAACCAAGCCCCAGTGACGTCATACCCACAGAGTGCGTTCCGAACATAAAACAAAGAAGAGAAAAGAAGTTAAACCCATCTATCGTGCAGAGTGCGCTTTAACTAGTACCAATTCCGTGTCACTGATCCACGCCTGGTGATCTTCCACACTCGATGACATCTGTAGTATATAATATACAATTTTGAAAAGTGCTGTTTTCTGCTTTAATAGCTTCGCACGCTTTTTAAGTAAGCTTGACTGTGAACCGCTCAGTTTAAATCAACACACAGGCCTTTCATTTTATAATAAAAACCATAATAAAATAATTTTATTCGCCAATTAATACACTAACTAAAATTATTAATGAAATATAATAACTATTCTGTAAGGTACAAATAGTAAAAAACGTAATGAGTCTCTCTGCATAAATTTATATATGATTGATAATGTATGGTATTATTATTGTGTAAATGAAATTTACAATTTTCTTGGTTTTAAGGTAGCATGCTAGGTTGGAAACACAAGATAATATTCACAAGGAGTTCTGAAAACATTTTTCCATACACAAGAAATAAAATACCAAATTCCCTTAAAAATTACCAGAAAGAAATCCTTACACCAAATAATCAAGTCAAAAGAAATAAATAATGTTGAATGAAAACATTTACAATACAATACACATTTAATTGTGAGCCTGTATTGATGCGGCTCGTATAAGATTCTGGTTCGAGTCCCTACCTAATATACATTTTTGAATTGACCTATGCTTGTGTCGCAAAGTACGACGAATCAAGCTGCACCGGACTTGTGGTGTAGCGGATTTCTCTATCCCAAAGTAGCCATGTACCAACGCGTCTAGGGGTGACTCGAGGGAGCCTCGGACCACGGCCTAACGCGTTGATACTGAAAAACATCGTGAAGGAAACGACGCCTGAGGAGCTCCGTCTCTGATTATTAGTTTTGATTTTGATTTTGGCCGGGCCCCCGCCGGCGGGTGCGGGCATTGTTACCTGAAGGGTAATATCAATGTTGTTAATTTACGTTTAAATTTAAAATAATGAAATTAAACTAACAAGTCCGGTGAAGCTTGATTGGTCGTACCTTTTCGACACAAGCATAGGTCAATTAAAAAAAAAAAAGAAATTAAACGAAAAAGTTAACAGCAACGCAAGGCAAGCGTCGCCCTCATTGGTGTTATAAATGAACCAATAACATACCTCGAGTATCCCAGCGCTGGGCTCTGAAGCGTATCCCTCGAAGTGGCGCTGGTCTTCCTCGTAGTCCGAAGACAAGGGCGACTCGTTATCCAGGTCCCGCGCGGTGCGCACCGAACACACCATCTGGGCTAGGTCCGTGAAAGTGTAGCTGCGGAACAAACGTGACTAACTTAGCAATAGGCCGAATTCTACATATTACGCTCTAACTTAAATTTAAAGGTGCTACCTCACTAGGAGCATTCGCGTCTAATGTAACGTTACAGATTTGAGCATTACATCAGTGAAGGAGGAGAAAGAAGGGTTTATTGTAATGTAATGCTCAAAGACGAATTTATAATGTTACAGTACACGTGAATGCTCCGGTGAGGGAGCACCTCAAAAAGCATATTTTCCATTCGCGTTTTTAAGAACGAAAAAGGACAGGTGATTGTCAACTTAAATTTAGAGACGTCAAACACTAAATTAACACTCAAACTCGCACTAATTTAACAGGTACTTAAAAACATCCTCACAAAATTAAGCTGAATTTGACAGCTGCGCTGCTTATTTTAAATATCATTCATTCAAAATTGAATTTATTCATCTCCCATCCTTTTCGATTCCCGTATGAATGAAAGAGACCAACAACTTAAATTTAGATATTTAGCGGCTATGCCAGAATTGAGACCAATATTGTTTGCTTTTTTAACCTTCGACGAAAAAGAGCGGTGTTATAAGTTTGACGTGTGTGTCTGTCTGTCTGTCTGTCTGTGGTATCGTAGCTCCTAAACGGATGCGCCGATTTTGATCTAGTTTTTTTTTGTTTGCAAGGTGTCACAATCAAGAGTGTTCTTAGCTATGATCCAAGAAAATATCTTCAGCCATTTGAAGTGTACCAGCTCTTTTCTAGTTGTTGAAAGGATCAAGTAACGGCTTTGTGTCGGGGTTATTATTTTTTTTTTTAATTTAATGTTATGTAATGAATGATTATGATTATCTTTGTCACTCGGTAAGCGAAGTTTCCTCGGCGCTATGTCTATACCCCGATAGCCGATATAAGCGAATGTTCCACAACGATACTCACTCGGTGAGCGATGGTTGCGCGTCCGCCCGCTTCCCCTCGGTGGCGGCCCCGCTGACGCCCCCCCCGCCGCCCCGCCGCTGCCCCTCGAAGTACGCGGCGCCGTGCCTGTAGCCCACATCGCGGATCTCGTCGAACGAGCCGAACTGTAGAGTCTTGTACGCGTCTATCGGCGGCCTTATGTATTCACAGTAGTCGGATTTTTTCACTTCCTGTAATTGACAAAGAAATTCTCATTTTCGTAAGTTATTGTTATCTAAGGTTTGAAAGGCCTTGAGAGGTAAGTCAACGTTATCCATACTAGTATTATAAATGCGAAAGTGTGTTTGTTTGTCCTTCCTTCACGCCCTAACTAAGCAACCAATCGACTTGATTTTCGGCATGGAGTTGGTTAAAACGATGACATAGACTACTTTTACCGCGGGAAAATCTATTAACGCGGACGGAGCCGCGGGACGGAAAGCTAGTTCAGAATAAATTAAAACGAATGGATTTATGACGTTAACGTCAAATATAACACATTGGAGGAATCGATTTAACCCTTGATTTATATACACTGAACTTTTGCCATAAATCCCCCACGATAGCATACTACAAAAAAAGTAAGATATCTAACATATTGTCAGATGGCGAAGATGACGTGTTTAGATTGGTGGGTGGTATGGCTCAACAAATAAATATCGCTAATATCGCTATCAGAGAAAACCACCTCACCTCTAACTGTCTGTTGCAAGACACGTAAGCCAGTCTACTCTGAATGTCAGGCAGATTAGGAACTTTTACTGGCGTTGTGAAGGGATTCCACCTGAAAAAAAAGTAACAATTTTAGTATTAAAATGAAAGAAAAATGTTTAATAATCCATTAAGGCTATGGGTAAAAAAACTTCACACTTCCAGGGTCGTGTACTGAGCGAAAAACTAAGCGAACAAAGTTTCTATTCGTAGAAGCAGTAACCTTATTTTATATATTGTTCGGCATCATGCAACATTTTATATGAAATATTTTTAATTCATACATACACAGATGTTTTCAACCCCAGTTTTTTAACCCCCAACAAAAAAGGGGTGTTATAAGTTTGACGCGTGTGTCTGTCTGTCTGTCTGTCAATCTGTGGCATCGTAGCTCCATCTCCTCAACGGATGCGCCGATTTTGATCTAGTCTTTTTTTTGTTTGCAAGGTGTCACAATCGAGAGTGTTCTTAGCTATAATCCAAGAAAATATCGTCAGCCTTTTGAAGATTATCAGCTCTTTTATAGTTGTTGAAAGGATCAAGTAACGGTTTTGTGTCGGGGGTTATTAATTTTTTTAACTTAGTGTTACAGCAGAATCTTACCGTTTCCACAACAGCCACCACCCAGACAGGTCGTCTCCGTAGTTAGTGAGATCGGTATCGTCTTGTGAGCCAACGTCTATGGCCAGGATGTGCTTCGCGCCGAGCGAACGCATGACATCAGCTGGAATATAACCCAAGACGTATTAAAAAAATATAACATGTGCAGATCGCGCCAAACTTATAGTTCTTTCTGAAATTGCTTCGCACAGCGTGTGTCATTTTAGATTGACAATATTTAAAATTTGATGGACAACGACACAAATAGGTAAAATGAATGTTGTATTTTCTTAGTGTTTCTTATCTTTAGTTAATAAAAAATGGTCATTATTTGCAACACTGATAGAGTTCCTTTTTATCTGTCACAGATTTTGTACAGAACTATCCAGTGCAATATAAAGATATCAGCTTCGGATATCAGTAAAGAAGTAGGTATCAGTTGCCAGTAACGATGTCATAATAGGGATGTCGACTGGCTAGTCAAAAGAGCTTCTTTTTATAAAATGTCAAAAACAATATTTTATATGAAAAATAAAGGGAATACTAACTTATGACGTCACAAGCTTGTATTGTCGTTTTTGTACGATTTTTATTTTGATTTACAATAAAAAATCATTAGATTGGCAAAAATCGCCCCTAAATAAGTCATACTAGAGTAATTTCAAATGTTTTGTCCTACATAGTGTAAGATAATTTATTTTGAATACAGTCATCTAATCTTATACTGGAAGTTTCATTAAGAAATAGAATGTACGGTCTGCTGCATATAGAAAACGGACCCCTTTATCGTAAGCGACGGGTAGTCACTGTTCATGACAGGGGGGTCCGTTTTCTTTGCAGGAGACTGTACTATACTTTTTTTTACATTTAAAAACAATATTCTTCAAACCTGGCACATTGTTGACGTAGCATCCATCTAGCAGCAGGTGGCCATCTTGCGGGTCGCAAATAGGCGGGAATATCCCAGCAATACTCATGGACGCACGACAATATCTCCATAGCATGCCTACGACGATCAGCTGATTTGAGCAGCGTACAACACTGCTTCTAGGGTGCCACTTACCTTCGCTCGGCTGAGTGTAATTGTTTTGCTTTTTTTTTGTTTTTTTTTTTGTTTGTGGATATTTGAATAGTATGCCAGGAAGATTTACGGAGAGGTCGTTTTATTGAGCTAAGTTTGTGAGGATCTCAGAGTGACAGAACGTAATCTACATAAATTAAGCTAACCCCTAGTTATAGGTAAAGCCCGACCAGAGAAATAAAAGACCTCGCCATATTGCGGAATTTTAATGTAACTAATTTTATAATGGAAATTGTTGCCGTAGTCGTAAAAATATACACGTGGCGCCCCCAGAGCAGGTTTTTTATTTCTTTGGTCAGGCTTTAAATATTTTAGAAACTAAAACTGACAACGGTTGAGGATTTTTTTACGAATATTTTACGAAAAAAAAGACCTTTTTAGTGTTTAAGACTATTTTCCGTGTGTTACGAAAGTTTGTTATTTATGAAAAATAAAAGAAGAACTTTTAATGAGATGCAAGTCATAATGTTTTAATTTTAAAGTCTAAGGTCAGTGTTGCCAAGTTTGATTCATAATATTTAGCCCAATTAAAACGACCTCTTTTGCCACCACCACTAAACAACAGCACCTCCTTTAAGTATATACACATGAAACCCGTAGATCCAATATATTACATATAAAACAGTAAGATATTTTGTAATACATAAACCTATGTTACTAATAATATCGAGATTTCATAAGACACGAAACGATTTTCTAAGAGTTAGATAATTTTAAGTGCTGCTTGCTTGTGCATCAGAAATATTAGTAAAAGGTTGGGTTTAAAAAAAAGAGATTCGAAAATGTGCCTTATAGTGATAAAATTCGAAGTTCAAAGGTGTATTAAAGCACACAAGATAAACCTAAAACCTAATTCGTTAACATTTACACTCAGCCTACAACCGTATACGTGCGTGTGTGAGCCAATTAGAGCCGCGTATGCAGCGTACACTATCAACGCTTCGCTGTGATTGGTTTACCTGGTAGGTTGTTGACGTAACCGCCGTCCAATAGGAGGTGGCCGTCTACTGGGTCACACAGCGGGGGCATGTAGCCGCTGAGAGACATCGATGCGCGAATGTACCGCCAGAGGGAACCTGTGGCGCGAGTCAAACTTCGAATTGGAATTTGAATTTCGAATCTTTACAACTTTTTTGTGGCTTTAGATACGGGACCGGATGTGACTAAATTTTGTTTTTAGAAAGGCAGATAGTTCCGAAAAGTGGAGAATCATAGATCAGTCAAAAGATTCGGTGATTTTATACATTCTGTGTATGTTACACTACACAACACAATCCATGGAAAGGAAATGATGATAAGCCCATACCACAGAGAAGTGCCTTAAAGCTATCACATCACACCATTAGTGACATACTATTAAATAATAAACCATTATTAGTTTTACCAACCCAAACCTTTTATAATTATTATACCTATTATGTAATATAGATATCAAATATTGCGAATGAAGTTTCGTGAATACATCATGACCTATACAAATTATGTCTCATGACATATACTCAAATTTCTCATTTCTCTTTTTGTATAACATACGTCTTAGACCCTTTACCATACCTCAAGCGAAATTTCTGCATTTACATAAAAATACAACGCCAAAACAAAATAAAGTTCATACCTATGGCAAATTTTTCAAGTATTGTGTTGGATATGGTACGGTGTTGTAAGTTAATCAAGGATAATAATAGCAAAAATAAATAGAATTAACTAGCGGTTATTAACTTTGCAGTAACTGCACATTTACAATTACAGTGCAATATTTTTGAAGAATTTTTATATCAGAAATACTTATTAGGAGATAGATGATAGATCATTATATTCTGAAGAACACGATATGAAGCAAGTTTTTAAAGTACATTTCTTTGAATAAAGTAGAATACTCGCCTACTAGATATTGACTTGGCACTTTATAGAAATGTTGTGAATTTCGTAGTCGTAACAATGTAAACCAGAAACAAATCTCTGAAAGAGATAAATAGATATGATGATTCATACATTTTGATGAAATAACAACAGCATTCCTTACATGCTTACATGCGATACGATGAGATTTAATGATTTCATACAATAACATCCAAATATCAACTAATTCCAACCAATGGGAAAACATAAATTTCGTGACCGACCAATCAGTGTTCGAGTTTAAAACAACCCGCATCTCATTAGTGGATTGGTGTTCTACAAAGCTCTCCCATTGGCTACGAACATGCTATGAGTTTCCGCAGTGTTTCTATTAGACATTTAATTACAACATTTACTACAATGGAAATGGTATAAAGAAAAAGAAATCACAAAATAAAATGGCGCACTAAACCACACTCATGCATATACATGAAGATGACACGAATACTGATGAGCAAAAAGGTGAAAATACATACAAACATTGTTTTAAATAATGGTTCCAACCCGACATTCTAGACGCAACGATTTTAATTACCAAATTCTAAATAATGAATCTTCCAATTTGAAAGCGTTATTCGGTAAACCAATCACAAGCGCTGATTTTCTTTTCTTTTTTTAAGGTAAATGGCAACCCCAGAAGCAAATGTCGGATTCGTAAAACGGTTAAAATAAAATCAAAATATTTCAAAATATTTTTTGAAGGGTTTTAGACAACATTGAGTACAGTTACGAATACACACATTTTTTTACATATAGATATAAACAAACACTTGGTATAATATATGAACACATATAAATGCAAGTGAGTGTGGTTGAAATAAAAATTAAAAAACACTGTAGCGGACGAAACATAAGACAAAATAACAACGAAAATAAAAATAACATGTCACGTCAAATAACAGTGGCAGCGGAAACTGGACAAAATCTGATCGCATTTAATGAATTTCTGGCCCAAAGAGCTAGTTCCCAAAGCTGATAAAAAAAGTTACCAATCAATTCTTATGGGATTGAAGTAGTGGAATCAATTTATTTGATAGTGAATTGGAGCTATTACTATGTGAAATTGCTAAATTTAAATTTAAGCATCAGCATGAGAACTAATTTGATGGCATTATAACTGGAATTCTTTGAAATTCCGTGCCAGTGTTGCCAGAAATAAATTACTAAATTGCTTGCAATGTAATATGTGAGCTTCAGTGCGTGTTTTACTGCTAATATCAACTACTCTTTACTTATATCGAGCAGTGAATAATTTAGCAAGCATAGCTGGTTTTATACTCTCTTACCATCTACATTGAAAAAAAAAACAGATTTTCTTATTTCAAGTTCCCAGCCAGCCAATATAAAGAAAAGTATTTTGTCCACAATATTTTTCCACCGTCACAGCGGGTACGTACTACCGTCCGATTCCGTTCCGAATCCGAGAAAGTACATACAATAGGAATGTTGACTGGCTCGACTTTTTACGAAATGTCAAAAACAATATTTCATATAGGGAATACTAGCTTATGACGTCACAAGCTTGTATTGTCGTTTTTGTACGATTTTTATTTTGATTTACAATCATTAAATTGGCAAAAATCGCCCATACATAAGTTATACTACTGTCATTTCAGATGTTTTATTTCCTAAATAGTGTAAGACAATTTATTTGGAATACAGTCAACATCCCTACTCTTTTTTCGTCCGAGAAAGTTTGTATGGACGTTCTTAGATTCGGAACGGAACCGGACGTAGTGCGTAACCGCCCACACTCGGCAGTTACTTTATTACTACCAATAAGTTATATGACGTGCAATATTCGACCTTACCACCGTAAGTATGACGACCGTACGATGGGCAGGACAATCCGCAAAAAAAACAATAAATAATATTTACTGTAGCTGTCACATGGCGTCTTTTTGACATGTAGTAATTTAATGAGTACAACGTATTAAATATTTACCTCTATCATCTGGTCTGCAGATTTCTGAGGTTCATCATGTATTATGTTATAACTACATTAATAATATTTTACCATGCAACATATTTATAAACAATTATTTATAATAATATCAAATAAATACTCATGTCTCATTCATTTTATTCAAATATAAAATGCACACATAATATTATTATTGGCTATTTATTTTTTGTCATTTTCAACACTATAAGCGTCCATGTTTTGGGTTAGTAAAAAGTGCAAAATAAAAGCTTTAAATAATTATTAAAAATTAATACAAACACAAAAACTCCTGACCATGAATGTGTTGTGTTAAAGATTATTGGTTCAAATTTTGTCTTGAGTGTTTTACTCGATAAGTCCAATTCATAGATTTTGAATAAAATATAAATAATCATGGTTCTGGTTTATAAATCCCTACTGCATGTTATCTGCTTACTCCTATAATTGCGCTAATTTAGACTTAGTACTATATGTTTAAGTGCGCAGAAATTTAAGGTAGGTGCAATAGTTTTGAACGCACTTTTCATACCTTGATTAACGGGTACTCAACCTTACGGTAAATAAAATATCGAAGGGAATAATTTGAAAGGTCGCGAAGTGGACAAAGATAAATTGTTGTTACTAAAGCTGCCTTTACTAAAACTATAGACAACTCTGTTCTTTGGTACTTATAAGCTTTGACATAGAAAAATTGTCAGTAAAATCTTACTTCGAATAAAACTTTCTGACTTCTTTTCTGTTAATACCCTTAGCAAAGCTCACCCGTCAATCAGGGCATTGATTGATTCATGGTGTAAATTTTATATCGTAGTCTAACAAGATAAGGTCTCCCCCTAAGTTACTTGACGCTGGAACATGTCTACGTTATCAACGATTGACAAAGAGTAAAATATTTACTGGCAAGTAGGATAGCCAGATTGTGGCTGACTGCCTCAGATAACGGAGGTTCTTCGTTCGAATCCCGCCTAGACTCCTATCTATGATATTGCAGGCTGAATCACCCGATTGTCCGAAAGAGAAGACACGGCACTCTATGCCGTCGTGTCGTTATGGAAATCATTTTAGAAGCCGGCGCGGCGCAGCGGCTCAATAATTCTGACAGCAGGGTTTCTGAGTTTAACCTCGAAACCTTAGAGTATAAATAAACATAGAGCACGCGCATCGCTCCGCTGCCTTTATGCCAAGCGTAAACAGATTTTCTATGGGCGGTGAAATCAATACCATTTTTCTTTTTGGATTTGTTCCTCGAGTCATGTTTGCAACTTATCAATGCACATTTCACAATGTTCTCCTATTTAATTACTTATTTTCACCGAGAAAAACAATCAGCTCCGATAACCATTTGCTACTAAACGAACGCGCTGAAGATATTCGGACTGTGCATACCCGTGCCCACGGTGCATACTTGATAAGGCGTGCTCTATGCCTACCCTTTTTTTTTTTCAATTTATACTCTAAGCTCGAAAATATCACTACTTATAAGCAACCAATGTCAAATTTTGATGACGCAGAGATGTTCCACGGTTTTAGGAGAGTACCGAGCGCACAGTATATTATAATAATACGATGGTGTACATGGTGTCGTGTGGTAAGCCAGTGCATATGCATACTTACCATGCCTATGCACCCTCATGCAACTCGCGCTAATGTCAGTGGTCACTGTGAAGTACGGCAGCCATAGGTCTTCTATGTGGACCTTGAAAATGTTTAAAAAATCATTGTTTTTCTGAGAATAAATCCATTCGCTCTCGTTTCAAAAGCTCGCATTTGAGTTGCGTCAAATATTTGTGACTCTGCTTTGTGTCTGGATATTTTTTTATTAGTTAATTTAAAACAGCTAATATTATGTCCCAACCGAGGGGCTTGAGCCTACCCTAAAGTCAGGGTGAACAGGTCTATGTTGACCACGCTGGCCCAGTGCGGGTTGGTCAACTTCACACACAACCTTTGGCAGGTGTGTGAGAGGCGTGGTGAGGTTTTTTTATTTAAATAAGTTTTTATTGATCTTTGAATGTATATCACCTTCTAAAACTCATAGCACATGCTGTACATATACCAATTAAGTAACGCCAACTCGCTTGAAAATTAAACATTAAGAGCGTAAAAACTGTGTTTTTGGAGCTCGAATTGAAAACAAAACTCCGTAGCACTGAGTATAACTATATTCCTGTTCAATTTCATTGGATTTTTGTTTCGTCACAATTTCTTGATTATTTTCTACAGACCTAATCAGTTTGTCGATTACGAAACGAACAATTATTATTTCACTTTTAATTTAACCCTTTGTAAGACAAAACAACTTTATAAAATACATTCGTTTTCGACTTTATGTTTAGGGTATAAATAAAGTTAAAATTAAGGTGGCAATATAGTGGCCACTGCCTTGTAAAGGTTTAAAGTAATGAAAGCTAAATTGTTAGAGCATACCTCTCCGAATGTCTGTCTGATGGTAGTGTTGAACTGTCGCCCGGAGAACATTGAAGTGGCCGGGTAGGTGAGGTCCAACAGCTGCTTGCCCCATTGCGTCATTTTCTGGAAACATCAGAATATTGTATTCAATATAGGTTTTAAAAAAACATTAAATGACGTCAGATCAAAGGTATATTTATTTATATATGTAATGTGGTATGGTGTATGCATATCAGCTGTCTGATACCCACAGTACAGGCTCAGCCTGGTTTGGGGCCAAATGACCGTGAGTGAGATGTCCCACATATTAATTTATTTTATTTATTTAATATACGCAGTGACATGAGATTTATCTCAAAAACTGTCAAAGTTTTACTAACCCACCATCGAATAAGAAAGCATGATACAACTAATACAACTATGCCTTCTACGCATGTCACTTAACAATCACTACATAGTATAAAACAAAGTCGCTTTCTCTGTCCCTATGTCCCTGTGTATGCTTAAATCTTTAAAACTACGCAACGGATTTTGATGCTGTTTTTAATAGATAGAGTGATTCAAGAGGAAGGTTTATATGTATAATACATGCATAATATATTTAAGGATAACCAACAATAACCATTTTCCCGGGGCGGGTCGCTAGTACTAGATAATATAAGTACCTGGCTCCACTCGCGAGCTTTCTGCGTGACAGCGGTGATGTTCCTCTCCATACACCACAGCGCCCCCATGAACGCGCCGATGCTCACTCCGCCCACCATGTCTATGGGAATGCCTGCTTCCTGAAACCATAATCAAAAACACAATTCTCAGTCAAAATACATGTAAATGAAACTGGCAGTAAAGAAATACAAGTTAATGTTTATTAATTCGATAAAAAAGGAACAAATACACTGAAAAGGCGTTGGTTATATGAAATACAGCATGATAGCGGAATGTTTAGCAAAAACGCGGCTACGGACTCTATGACATGAATAAAAAATATAATTTCCCTAATTTTCCATTTTCTTTTATACACAACAGTCTACAAATTTTTAAATTTATCCGAAAAATTCTAGTCTTCATGCGCACTTTGTTTATCAATCACCTGCACCTACTTGCGACTGACAGTCGAACGACCAGTTCGCGCCCCCCCCGCACCTCGCCCCTCCCGCGCCCGCGTTTTTCTACGGAGATACCGTGGCAAATAAAGTGTAATTTGATGTTTATTGCGTAGTAGCATTGTCTCAAGTGAATCAATTTGATTTTTATCATACTGGGTTCGCAATTTACGTCGAAATGTGAACTAATGGTGTTACACAAGTTGCAATTTTTGTAGTAGGCAATTTCACGGGCTTCAGAATACAGAACTTACGGCTACATACCTACAGATTTTACGTTAGAAACTTTAATGTGTACTGTTATGTATGAAATTAAGTACAACCACATCAGGGCAAACTAAACAAATGCACTGTGATTCTGTTCATTTTCAAAGATCAACTAAAGTTAGGTACCTACCTACTCTGCGTAGCGTGCTCCTGACTGCACCTTGCAGGCCATTTCATTTCCTATACTACACTTTGCACTTTTCACATTTTCGTTACGTTCTTACGTACTTACGCACTAAACTCGCGAGGTGGGTAAATGCGCACACGCACGTGCATCCCAAGGAACCGTAGGCGACTGACTGTCGGGCGATATCGATCGCCTCCCGGAGGGTGTGCGCGGGGGTGCGGTGAGGTGCATTGCTTCGCACAAGGTCACCGTGCGAGCCACTCTGTCTGTGTCACGCGTTGCTCCATTCATAACTAGATTTACTACGCGCACAGATAACCTGTGACTACGCGTTACGATATTTTCGGACAACTTTATGGAAAATTATGAAAAAAAAACTATTTTTTTTTCTTGGTGGAATATGATCTATTAACGATACTGAGTGCCTGGTTTTTTTTTGCCAAGGATTACATTATCATCCTGTATATATGTTTGAAGTAGTGAGCGTGAAGATTATGTGGAGTTTTTTCCGGCCGTTCTTCTCCACAGACGAACGGCCAACCATGGACAGTCTGCTCCTTGATAATTATAAGCTTTGACATCGATTTTTTTATTGACCTATGCTAGTTTTGAAAAGGTACGACCAATCAAGCTCCACCGGACTTCTTTGAAGTCGAAAATTATTTTGTAAATCTTATCTCAATTAGCCTTGTTTGTCCCACTGTAACGAGGTTTCTTGCATATCACCCCATTCTCATCTCATTTACCATTTCATTACACCACAGCTGGGCAAAGGCCTCTCTCCGCTCTCTCCGTGACTCTCTTTCCTGAGCCTCTTCCTACAAACCTTACTTTAAAAAAAATTGTTAACTATGTACATTTTCTTCTCGTTCTGTCATCCCTCAGCAGGGACATAGGGCTCTTAGTATTTTTTTTTCTTAGCCTGTTGTGTCCCACTGCAGGGCAAAGGCCTCTCTCGTCTCTTTCCACTTTTCTCTCTAGCTAAGCTCTCCCACTCCCTACAATAAGCATCCAGCTCGTACCGCAACCTCTTGCGGGGCCGACCACGACACCGTTTCGCATCTTAGTAAATTTAACTTGGAAAAAATATATTTGAGTGGTTCGGGCCTCACCTGTATGGCTTTGACCATGCCGACGTGCGCGGCGCCCCTCGCCCCGCCTCCCCCCAGCACGAGCCCCACGGACGTGCCGGTGAGCCAGCGCGCCAGCCGCGAGAAGTCAGAGTGCACATTCGCCTCAGACATCAACACTTTGCTGTATAACTCGCTCTGGAAACACAAATAGAATATATTTATGTTTTATTTATATTTTACTAGCAAGGGAAAATGGTTATTGTGGATTATCCTTAAGTATATTATGCATATATTATACTTAGAATCCTTCCTCTTGAATCACTCTATCTATTAAAAAACCGCATCAGAATCCGTTGCGTAGTTTTAAAGATTTAAGCATACTTAAGGACATAGGGACAGAGAAAGCGACTTTGTTTTATACTATGTAGTGATGGAGCGAAATTAAAAGACTAGGTAAAACTATCTACAATAAGGAAAAAAACAAAATTAATAGGCATTATTGCAATTTTTTACGGGTCTTGGCGCGATTGCAATAATGTGTAGTAAGCGCGAATGCCTCAAACAACAATAAGTTTAGAAGATGGGAAGACGACGTAAAAAAATAGCTGGAAACATGTGGGCAAGAGCCCTTCGGCCACATTCGAAACCAAAATTCGAAAAAGAGAGGCAAAGTACAGAGAGAGATGGAAATACCTGGGGGAGGCTTTTGTCAAGACAAGTTAGGGCTCCCCTAATTTTAGTTATTGGAGTCATGTCGGAAGCCTAATTCCGACACCAGGTTTTGTGAGGTAGGTTAACCTTGGAACCCAAACGATACGCATGTATGCAACATAGAGTTAAGACACAGGTCGGTCACTCCATACAGAAAACTCGTTTTGACAAGCTACTTCTTTTTGAATAACAACTGAATATCAACTACAAGTCAATGGCGCTAGGCGCTATGTAAAACACCCCCGAACACCACCGGCGGAGTCCCGCGGCGCCTGCGGGGTGCGGGGCGTGGGGCGCTATATCGGGCGGGGAACTCATTTGAGCGCGGGGGGGTGAGTGTCCTTTCTGTACGGGTTAGTACTATTATTTTCTTCTGTGGTTAAGATCTGAAATATAGACTCACGATCCTGTACTGGCTCTTCCTGGTGAACATCCTGTGTGGGCAGCGCACGTGGTGATGCTGGCTGACCCAGGTCCTCATATTGAGCCAGTGAACGGTGCCGGAGGGGTTCGGGCCCCCCTCGCGGTGAAGCAGAACCAACTCCTTCTGGGTACGGATCGCGAGACGCTCGATTTCTTTTTCAATCTGGGTGGAAATTTTTAAATTAATAATTTAGGAGAAAAAAAATAAATTTATATAGGTAGGTACGTTAGTTTATTACTTTTTACCAGATGTCGTCTATTAGCGTATATTTACTATCTATACATTGAAGAAAAAAAAAGTCGCTTGAGCTTTGGCAGGGACTTGAACCCGCATCTCCTCTTTTAATTTTTCGCTTCAATGTATAGTCTTTCTTCTTTGTCCATCCCATGTTCCCAGTTCATCTGGGGTCGGGTCTCCCTGTACATTTGCGCCAGAAAACTCTGTTCTGGGTTGTCTGACTAGTTAAGGCATCCTGGTCCATCTCTTTGTTTATGTTGTTCCACCAAGTGGCGAGTGGTCTGCCTCTGCCCCTAGGTTGGCTTGGTATGTCGAGCACTTTCTTTACAACGTAGTCATCTTCGCGTCTTTGGATGTGGCCATACCAGCGTAGGCGGCTTTCTTTCACTTTTTCCACGATAGGAGCTACTTTGAAAGATCCTCTAATATGCTCATTGCGGACTTTATCGAGGCGTGTCACCCCCCCCGCCCACCTCAGCATCTTCATCTCGTTCGTGTGCAGTTGTTGTTCATGGGCTTTTTTCATAGTCCAGCACTCTGCTCCGTAGATTAAGGCCGGTCTCACTACAGTCTTATACACTTTCCCTTTAATCCTAACCGGCATTCTGGGGTCGCAGAGCACTCCGGTTAGTGACCGCCACTTGAGCCATGCCGTATTTATACGGTGATTGACATCTTTATCAACCTTTGCGTCAGGTGTAATAACGGAGCCGAGGTACTTGAAGCTGTCCACTTTAGGCACCGGCGTGTCCTCTATGCACATGTCGAGACCTGTGTCGGCTGTTCCTCCATAGTCGCACTCCATGTACTCCGTCTTGCTACGACTGATACGTAACCCATGTTGCTCTATTTGCTGCACCCATGTATTAAAAGTTTGTTGCAGGCTTGTAGGACTTTCGCTTAGTAACGCGATGTCATCTGCATAGAGCATGCACCAAGGGGTGGGTTCTTGTATATCCCGCGTTATGTAGTCCATGCATAGGTTAAACAGCAGCGGGCTGAATGCTGAGCCTTGATGCACTCCCACGTTCACATGGAATGGGTCGCTAATACCCGCTGGGCTTTTAACAGAGGTTTTGGTGTTATTGTACATGTCTTGTACTATTCTTATGTAGCACTCGGGGATTGTGTGTGCTCTCATGGATTGCCAGACTAGTTTTCTAGGTACCCTATCGAACGCCTTTTCTAGGTCGATGAATATTAGGTAAAGGTTTTCTTTGTTTGCTCGGTGTTTTTCCATTAGGATCCTGATGGTCTGGATAGCGTCGGTTGTGGATCTCCCGGGCACGAACCCAAACTGGTTATCCGTTAGACTACAGGCCGCTGATATACGAGAAGAGATAATTCTTTCCCATACCTTAAGAGTATGTGATGTGAGCTTTATGCCTCTGTAGTTACCACATAGGGCCATGTCTCCCTTATTCTTATATATCGGACACAAAGTACTACTGCGCCAGGACTCGGGTATGTTTCCCTCCATGATTATTTTATTGAAGAGTTTTGTTAACCAGGGTACTGCGGTTCTTAGTTTCTTCCAGATATCCGCTGGTATCTGGTCAGGTCCCACAGCTTTGTGGTATTTCATCTTTAAGACTGCCTGTTTGGTTTCCTCTAATGTAATAAAACTCATGGGTCCCTCTGCAGGTGCCATAGGGGGCAGTGGTTTGCTGGGGAATTCCTCATTCATAAGCTGCTCGTAGTACTCTTTCCATCTTTCTTTGATGTCTTTGTTGGACGTTAGTAGAGTGCCTTGGATGTTTTTTATATATTTATTGGATTTTACATCGAGCGTTGACCTATGACGTTGCCGAGCAATTTTATATTTGCCGAGCAATTTTATAAATTATAACATTGACTACGAAAGTTTGATTGGTCATTTTTATGATTGAACATTTTTCGACCATTGGTAATTTTTCATGTTTGGACATTAGTCGCGCAAAGGTTGGACAAAATTCTTCATTGGACATTTTGTATTCTTTTGTGACATTAGTCGCGCAAATCGTATCGAATCTCGAACGAAAAGAGTATGAATTAGGTCTCAACTTAGAGTATAAATAGAAAAATTTCTGGGAGGGATAGAGTACGCCTAATCGAATATGAACCGCAAGCACGGATATGAACAGTCCGAACATCTTCAGCGCATTAGTTTAATATCAAATGGTTATCGGAGCTGATTGTTTTTCCCGGTGAAAATAAGTAATTTAATAGGAGAACATTTTGAAATGTGCAGTGATAAGTTGCAAACATGACTCGAGGTAGAAATCCAAAAAGAAAAATGTTATTGGGCTCAATTCTGCATGGCCGCTAAAATATCTAAATTTAAGTTGTTATGTCTCTTTCACGTTCTTAAGAACAAAAAGGGACAGGTGATTGCCAACCTACATTTAGACACGTCAAACATCGATTTTACGCGTAATTTACGAGTAGTAGGAATTTAAAAACTTACCGATTAAATGAAGCTGAATTTGACAGCTGCACTGCTTATTTTAAATATCATTCATTCAAAATTAAGTTCATTCATCTCCCCATCCTTTTCGATTCCCATATGAATGAAAGAGGCCAACAACTTAAATTTAGAGATTTTAGCGGCCACTGCAGAATTGAGCCCATTGATTTCACCGCCCATACAACATCTGCTTACGCTGGACGTAAAGGCAGCGGAGCGATGCGCGTGCTCTATGTATATTTATTCTCTAAGGGTCTTACCTTGCCAATACTGGGTTGTTTATCCCCTAAAGCCACTATGAGGATGCAGTCAGCTTGGCGAATGCAGCGCTGGGTCCACTGGGTGAGGCTCGGGTCACACTGGTATAAGGCTACCTGTACAAAAAACACGTATATTTACTACTTACTAGCTAATCACCTCACGGCCCCGCCCGTGTTAACAGATTTTTCCGTGGAAATGAGGAATTTTCCCGCGATAAACGGTAGCTTATGTTACTCCCCAAGGTCTATTCTACCTTTATACAAAGTTTCATTAAAATAGATTCATTAGTTTCGGTGCTAAAGCCTGACCAAAGAAATAAGAAGCCTGCTCTGGGGGCGCCACGTGTATATTTTTACGACTATGGCAACAATTTCCCTTATAAAATTAGTTCCATTGAAATTCCGCAATATGGCGAGGCTTCTTATTTCTTTGGTCGGGCTTTACACTTCTTTCACTTCATAGAAATTCCGCAATATGGCGAGGTTTATTACTTTTCTGGTCGGTCTTTACTTACTTTGTGCTTGTCTTCTTGCTGCGCCAGCCAAGAGCTGAGTCTGTATTCGTTGTTGGGATCCATTATGGTAAGTCCCAGGAGCTTTCTGATCACGTCCGATGTTAGACGCACTGTTGGACCTGAGAAAATTGACATTATAAATTAATGAGTATAACTAAAAGGTGTGTATCTAGGTATATTTTTACAAAAAAAAGTCGCTTGACGCATAGTTAAACTGCATTTGAGTAAATAATAAGTTTGGGACTAAAATCCGAAACAAAACTTGTTAATGATAAAGGTGATAGGCCGCTTAAATCTCTAAATTTAAATTTTAGTCTCTTTCATTCTCATGGGAATCGAAAAGGATGGGAGATGAATTAATTTAATTTTGAATGATGATATTTAAATAAACAGCGTAGCTGTCAAATTCAGCTTAATTTAAGTGGGGTGTTTTCGCATGCCTGCTTATAGTGCAAACTACGCGTAAAATCTGTTTGACGTCTCTAAATTTAAGTTGACAATCACCTGTTCCTTTTCGTTCTTAAAAACGTGAAAGGGACATATGGTTTTTAAATTTAAGTTAGAGCGTATTATGAAGAATCGGACCCATTGGCAATAATTTAGAACATTCTTATCATTATTATTGACAGTAAAAAGGGAGATATACTCGTATAATTGAGTGATCCTTGGCAATAATAAGAGTGTTTCTCGGCAATAATAAAACTGATTATTTCTTAGCTCGAATAAGGTTGACTTTTGGCAATAATCAGGTTAATAATAAGGGTTATTGTCGAAAATTCAAGTCCGGTGAAGCTTGATTGGTCGTACCTTTTCGACACAAGCATAGGTCAATTTAAAAAAATGTCGAAAATTATCATATGGCAGTAATACACTTACCGATAGCGCATAGCGAGTGGTACAGTTCATAAGTGAAGGCGGTGAGAGGTACGTCGTCGCTGACGGGCACCACGGCCACCGTGGAGAAGTTGTGCTGCGAGGGCCGGGGCTCCAGCGGCGCCGCCCCGCCCAGGCCCGCCGTCGGCTTCTGCCACGATCCTGGGGCGAAACCACTATTAGCAGGCCTCCGTCACTCCATGTACTTGCGCGCTATAACTACCTACCGCCCGGCCGAGCGGTCTCAGGCCGACCCAGGACCAATTCCCCATTCCCTAAACGTGTTAGTAGAGTGGCGCAATACGCGAGAGAGAGAGATGCAGCAACTACTTCTTTTCGCCTAGCGCCGTGCGATCTGAATTGCACTTTATTATAACGGAGCTAGGGTTGCAATTTATATGAATTATGTCGCCTAGTGCAGCTTCTGTAGGGACTACTATTTGGTATTCTGTGGCAGTACTCACCCAGAATCCTGTGTCCGAGGAGATTGATCAGCCTGGTGACGACGACAGGGAACCGCAGTTTGATCGCGTTGAACAATCCCTCCGGCAGTTTCGCCAGTTCCGAGTCGCGCACCGCCATCACGGTCGTGCTGCGGCGAGTTTGAGTCACCATCTCCACCTGACAATCGTAACAGATTATAAAATACTAGCTTTCCGCCTCGGCTTCGCTCGCGTTACCAGTTTTTTGCGTGGGAATGAGAAATTTTCCCGCAGTAAAAGGTAGCCTATGTTAGCCTAGATCTATTTTATCATTGTACCATGTTTCGTCCAAGCATAGCCCTCTCCATCACCCTTTGGGTCACTCTGAGCCTTCTTATGAGACCCATCGTAAGCGACCACGTCTCAGATCCGTAAGTCACCACTGGCAACACACATTGGTCAAAGTCTTTAGACTTAAGACACTGCGGTATTTGGGACGAAAAGATATTGCGCAGCTTCCCGAACGCTGTCCAGCTGAGTTGGATTCGACGATTGACCTCCTTCTCGATCACGGCTACGCGCCGGAAGACGTAGCGTGGGCAGGCCCCCTACAAGGTGGACCGACGATCTGGTGAGGGTCGCGGGAAGCCGCTGGATGCGAGCAGCGCAGGACCGATCGTCGTGGAGATCTTTGGGGGAGGCCTTTGTCTAGCAGTGGACGTCTACTGGCTGAAATGATGATGATGATGAAGTTTCGTCAAAATCGGTTTTCTTAGCAAAGAATATATACTCCCTTTTATCGCGGGAAAATTCGTCATTCCCACGGGAAAAACTGTTAACGCGGACGGAGCCGCGGCGGGAAGCTCAGTATACACTTTGATACATACATACACGCTCAGAGAATAAATATACATAGAGCACGCGCATCGCTCCGCTGCCTTTATGTCAAGCGTAAGCAAATTTTGACATATGGGCGGTGAAATCAATAACATTTTTCTTTTTTGATTTGTTCCTCGAGTCATGTTTGCAACTATTCACTGCACATTTCAAAATGTTCTATTAAATTTCTTTTCACCGGGAAAAATAATCAGCTCCGATAACCATTTGATACTAAACGAACGCGCTGAAGATATTCGGACTGTTCATATCCGTGCTTACGGTTCATACTCGATTAGGCGTACACTATCCCTCCCAGAAATTTTTCTATTTATACTCAAAGCATACACGTCATTACACGTTTGATATGTACTTACAATGCCCACCAAGTCCCCCTTGCCGTACTCCCCCACCAGTTCCTTCTTCCCGTTGGGATGCGTGATGACGGACCGCAGCCGCCCGCTCAGCACTATGTAATATGTAGAATCGCCCGATTCGCTTAATTTTAACCTTATACCCTCAACATAAAGTCGACAACGAATGCATGTATAAAGTAGTTTTGCCATATAAAGGGATATGTACTTACAATGCCCACCAAGTCCTTCTTGCCGTACTCTCCGACCAGTTCCTTCATACATAGGTTTTTAAATTTAAGTTAGAGTGTAATATGTAGAATCGGGCTCAATATACCTTTACAAGTCAGTAGCCACTTTATTTCCACCTTAATTTTCACCTCCACTGAAACGTCGATTGCGACTATGGAAGCCGCGGTAAAACAACTTTATAAAATGCATCCGTTTTCGACTTTATGTTGAGGGTATAAGGAGGGATATGTACTTACAATGCCCACCAAGTCCCCCTTGCCGTACTCCCCCACCAGTTCCTTCTTCCCGTTGGGATGCGTGATGACGGACCGCAGCCGCCCGCTCAGCACTATGAACGTCGACCCCGACTCCTCGTCCTGGCGGTATACCGCTCGCCCTGACTCTAAGAACACCTAAAAATAATAATATATCGTTGAAGTACAGGATTCTTTCATTAGTTTTTTTTTTGTGAACTATTTGCTTGTTATTGTACAGAAGCAACATGCAGTTGGAGATTTGCACTACGAAATTCACTCCGCTACGGAATAAGGGCGCTCTCAATGTCAATATGTCCAGCCGAAAGTGCTAGCTATAATACGTTAGAAAAAAATAATAATTTCAATATTTGAAGAGATTGACTTATCACTGTGTTTTAGGAACAAAATATACTTAATATTCAGCTATTAATTGATATACTTAATATTCAGCATTATCTACACCGAACGGTTTAGATAACGATTTGATTCTACAAACGACAGATTCTACAAATGACAGATTCTACAAATGACAGAATCTATAATTAAGCTTCCTGCTGCTGCACCGTTTTATAACCCAAGGCGACTAGTAGCAGACAAGGCTTACAACTCACCCAATCCAAAGCGAAATCCACTTGTCTGACGAAAGGCGACAGTCGCCGGACCACAGAGTTAGCGATGTGTAGAACCACCGAGGGCCGCTCTCGCATGATGCTGTACACAGTAGTCTTGGACAGGAGGCCGATCCTGGAGAAATGCTTCGCTCTGATGGAGAAGAAGCTCGGCTCGCCTGTGAGCACAGCTAAACCGCCTTCCACTTCGCCTGTGGAGAAGAATTAACATATTAATACGAGTTCTCTAAAGACTTTTTGTCAAACTAAACATAATTGCAAGCGTCTCCCACTTAGAAGGATAACAACTATTATATCCTTAGAGAATAAATATACGTAGAGCACGCGCATCGCTCCGCTGCCTATATGTCAAGCGTAAGCAAATTTTGGCAGATTTTGTATGGGCGGTGAAATCAATAACATTTTTCTTTTTTGATTTGTTCCTCGAGTCATGTTTGCAACTTATCACTGCACATTTCAAAATGTTCTATAAAATTACTCAGTTTCACCAGGAAAAACAATCAGCTCCGATAACTATTTGATACTAAACGAACGCGCTGAAGATATTCGGACTGTTCATATCCGTGCTTACGGTTCATACTCGATTAGGCGTACTCTATTCCTGCCAGAATCTTTTCTATTTATATTTTAAGAATATATCTTAGATGAATAACAATTCGTCAACCCACATTTACTTTTGCCAGTGTCAATGTCGTTCGTTCGCAACATAACACACACACGCACACACAATCACATACACACACACACATATATTACACATTCACTTACCTACCCGACTGGTCCCATTTAATTTTGTTTTTTTATTTCATAATGATACACACTGTCCACTTGCCGCTAAGACAACGATTATACACTGCCTCTCAAGATACAGGTTTCCTAGTTTGAGAGACAGGGTTACATTTTAGCTACTAATCTGGTCACCTTTACCTTTTTCTGAATTGTATCTAAATGTCTATATACCTACTTGCCAATTGTAATGTAATATCAACTGTATTATCTCTGTATGGGTGGAAATAAATATTTTTATTATTATTTATTATTATTATTATGTTGGTACACTTTAAGATCACGGGTCTATAGAGACCCGGTCCTTTGGGAGGCGTGCATGGGGCCAAAGCCAACATGTAGAGGCCCGTTTAGTACCATTTATTCTAAAATGTGAGATGGCACGCACCTACCGGGGCCTATCCTCCAACACACTACTACAAATGTGCTGGGGGACAGTCCCCGCTAGCTGCAAAACTATTGCCAGGGAGGGACAAACGTTGGTCTGGGCTATGAGGGTGGGAGTTAGTGGACTGGATAACTGGGCTATTGAGGTGAGATAACGGACATCTGCTTGTTAAAGATCTCACAACATTAAATCTAGCAGACGGTGACTTGCCACTTAATAAATGGGCTACCCTAAACGGCCGCACGCATGGTGCGACAAGGGAGCAACATTGTCGTAAGTGGCTCAGGGTGTGGAGAGGTGAGACTGCGGGGCGTTAGACGTCGGTGGAACACCTAGTAGAATCCCCGGCGTTACCTATGATATTTTACACTTCCACCCTGGAGCATAGGTTCCGCTCTTGCGCTGTTCACTCGAGGCCGGCCACTTAAGGCAAGCCAAGAGGCGAGGGCTAAAGATGGTAAAGTGCCCTCTGAACTCGGGTCCGTGGTGACGCCAATCACCAACAGCTTCGCCACAAAGCTGCCCTGCGGGTTTATTTTATTATTATTATAACTTGCTTTTCCTTACCCGGGTATGCGGTAAACATATGGACCTCTCCGTCGCTATCCGCCACGCGCTGCGACACGAGCAGCGCGCCCGACAGCAGGTACACCAGCGCCACGTCCTGCATTATACAAAACTGCACACGGTCAATATACAACCGTGGTCATGTACGGGTACAACACACCACAGATAATGCGTAGTAATATTCTGCCGTGCTAATTAAAAACGCAGTAACGGATCTGTTTTTACTGCGGTTTTAATTAGCACGGCAGTATCACACTTATATTATAGTGGCGAAACTTTGTGTGTGTGTGTGTTTATGTACATGTAAAAAAATGCTAAAAACCGAGATAAAAGAAAGGAGTGATATAGAACATTTATACAGATTTTATTTTCAAACTTTTTGTTTTTCTGTGTCTGTTTGTATGGGCTAATCTTCGAAACTGTTGAACCGATTTGAATGAAATTTGCATGGTGGTGCCTTATATCCCCGATCAACGTCTTATATAGTTTTAACATCGGGATAATATTAATTTCTACGGAAAACTGCACAGAAAAGTCAAAAATCAAGGCGTGCGTAGCTGCAGGCGGACAGCTAGTTATAAATACGAAAGTGTGTTTGTTACTCCTTTCACACTGAAACAAACTGTAGCATAATTTTTGTCCAGAGATATATTGACGGCCTGAATATACTAATAACTGATTCATAAAGCCCTGCCTTTTGCCGGCCGGGCCGGCACATCGGCCGATCATACCTATACTCGGGAGTGAAACTCCCCTGCTACAGGGCCGTCAATATCAATAATGACCAAAAGAATCATGCATTACATTATTTTAGCCGTAACCAAATTACACCCAGTAAGTAACTCAATTTTACAACCAAAAGCAACCAAAATCACTTTCCGAAAAATATTGTTCAAGTAAACACTTCAAACCACAAGTATTAAATCAAGTTAACCAAAACAAGGTAAAACAACTTTATAAAATGCATTCGTTTTCGACTTTATGTTGACGGTATAAGGTTAAAATTAAGGCCTTGTAAAGGTTTAAAACAGTGTATCAGGTAGGTACTTCGTAATATGGAATCACAATAGTCCTGAGAAATTATAAAGACTTCATGGACATCTCGCTTCTCTATGTTACAACATTCATGCAGTTTTAATTAAAGATGAAAATACTCTTAAATGTCATATGCAACAAACTCGCATCACGCAAATCTGTACCTGTCTTATTTCTGGCTCGCGTTCATAGTTTTGACTGAAGTGCATCTTGAATTAAAATCAAATTATGTAAAAGCTAATAAATTTTAAAAAAAATAATAATATTGAGACAAGAAGCCCTATTACAAGCGCTTAAGGTGAAAATATGTTTGTTTATATCTATTCATCCTTTTTTCGCATTACAAAGGAGCTTGATATTATCCTCAGTTCCGTCAATTCAGAGTGACGTAGCCAACAATTTAAAGCGCGAAAACCTTATTAAAACTATTAAAAAATTAACGCTTGTCTTTGTAGAAAAATCTCATACCAGTTTATCTCTTTTATGATAAAAACGTCACAAGAAATCTAAAAATAACTCGATAAAATGATAGTGATCATAAAAACAAAAGTGGATCATGAGCCGCCACTATGAATATACAAAATGAATGGGTAATGTAAGTACGTAATATACAATACAATATGTCTTTATTAAAATATAAACTTTACAGCATAGACCAATACATTTACATTTACATTTGTAAGTAGCCATCAAACACGCTGAAAGGCATCAAAATTCAAAACCTATCCCGGAAATAAAAAGTTGATTTTGCTTCAAATGTCCAGCTCCCGAACATTCTCTCCCACAATGGTTTGTGAAAAGTTTCAGGTAGTATTTCTTAGATAAAGTAAACAATTTTTTAAACCTCTGTCACACACAGCGAAAAGTCGCTGCGATTGCATTCGCTGCGACAAAAAATTAACACGGTTATTATGGAATTCGCAGCGAATAGCCCTGTCACACTGAGCGAATACTCGCTGCGAGTACCAATTCGCAGCGATTAATCACTGTGTGTAACCGAGGCTTTAGATAATGTAAACAAGTTTTTCAGCAACGTTTTCTTACAGACGATGTTTAAGAGCCTGGCCACAGCTTCGCGCGGCGGCGGCGGCGGAGGCCAGCGAAATGTTGCCAGTGACCCATAGTCAAAATTAACATAAGAGAACTAAAAAAAATTTTCATTTCTATAACTTTTACAAAAACCCGTTCAATTGTCATGCAAAAAGTAACTTTTATCTTATTTTACTTAGTAAAACGACTTCAACACTGTAATGTAGCACAAATAAGATTAAAAATACGTAAAATTAACGTTTTAAGTAATGTGACGCAAAGTGCTCCAAAATATCGTAAAATGTTACAATACTAACGTTCCGGTAAGTTTTGCGCCGCAGGTCGACGCTCCACCGCCGCCGCGCGAAGCTGTGGCCAGGGGGTAAGCAGGATGCCGTTGAGCAACTAACCTTATGGCTCTCCTCCTTCATGATGTAGGTGCCGGCGGGAAGGTCTCTCACTTGCACCATTCCCTTCAGCAAGCTGTCACTCTCCAGCCCCAGCTCTTTGACAAACGCCTCTGTTGCTATTTGGATTAGCGCCTGGAACAAAACATGTTACAATAACATTACTAAACATTATACTATAATAGAAGTCGGCGTTATTATATTCGTACCTAGTCATTTAAGACCTTAGTCACCGAAATCATTGTATTGTAATCTTAAACATAAGTTTTTAAAGAAATGTCTATGAACGAATATCTAATATTGTTAAAATGTTTAATTCGGATACAATTTGACCCTGCTTTTCCTGAACAACCAAAAAAATATAACCACAATACAATACAAATATTTAACAACACTAACTACCTACCACCTATCATTAAAAACACGTGGCGTGTGTATTTTTTTGACCTTGTTACAACAAGCTGTTACTATGTGCTATATCTATTGAATGGTTTTTTGGTGATGGTTTTTTTAGGTCGGGCTTAAACCTTTACAAGGCAGTGTCTACTATATTGCCACCTTAATTTTAACCTTATACCCTCAACATAAAGTCGAAAACTCAAATACCTGTTCGTCAAGGTTTTCTGTGTCAGCCGAACGTTTCTTAAAAGAGGAACCTTCCTTCGGCCTCTGGAGCGACGACGGAGTGGGCTGCACATCCGGTTGCAACTGAAATAGTTTATACAAAATTACAACGAAAAAATAATAACAAAAGACGTTTTGTTTTCACTTTCGGATGTTGTAAAAGACTAACTGTGTTACTACAAAAAGTTGAACACGCGTTGAGTGTGAGTCTATAAATTGTTCTATGAAATTTTTCATACGAGACCATGGTCCAAGAAAACAAGGTCTTGCAAATAGACCACGTGACTGACACAAGCCTTACTGACACAAGTATTACACGCATTCGACAAGGATGAATAGGCGAAATGACGTAGAAATGACGTAGGCTTGTGTCAGTCACGTGGTCTATTTGCAAGACCTTGTTTTGTTGGACCATGATACGAGACTTTTTTTTTTGTGAGAACCTAAGGGCGATTACGAACCACACGTCCGGTTCCGTTGCGAATCCGAAAAACGTTCATACATACATACTATGTCGGATGGAACCAAATTAGAAACAAAATTTTCAGATTCGAAGCGGAACCGGATGTAGTGCGTAACCGTTCTAAGTTTACATTTAACCGTTAGTTCATTAAAAAAGCAGTTTGATTGTTGTGAATGGGAAGTTTTCCAGTAGCAAATTAAGAAAAAAAAATCCTTACAAAACGGCTCACCAGATGGCACTAGTAAATAGTGAAGTAATAAATACAGATGTATTGGATTATAAAAAACATTCACATTAATCGACTAATTATTCTAAAATTAATTTCAGCTAAAACCATGAACAATCCGACAAAAAAAAAGTCTAAAAGTCTACAATAAAGGTAGCCGTTCGAACCGAGCGTCAGTGACTGACGCTGTGACACAACAAATAATAATGGACTTACGGAGAAGGATTTAAGGATGAATTTACTCAAAAGTGAGTTGGCGCGACGGCACAGACACCGGTAACGCCGCGTCACTCGCGTCACTGTCGCATGCCTCCAAAGTCCACCTTAAAGACATCACTTTAGAGTCCATTATTCTTTTTCGTGTCGCAGCGTCACTGTCGCTGACACTCAGTTCAAACGGCTACCTTAAATCTCACTGTTCTCACTATTTCACTAGCGTCATCTATTGAAATCTTAAAGAACGCTCGTTTTTTATTTATTTCAAGCTGTCAGAAAATCTCCCATTATAAAATAAACTGTATTTTTATGTACAAAAAGCGTATTTGTATTCTAGTTGTGTTACCTGTGGCGTGTTAGAAGAGGTTATATCGGGCACCATGTCTGGCCTGGACTTCCTCCCCTGGATGTGTATAGGAGAGGACACCGAATGGCCGGCGGCGTCCTGCCATGCGGGGTCAAACAAATGCATGGTCAGTGGTCGCTATAACTCACCACTTTGAGGGAATCACACACGGAAATAATGGCCAGAGGCTTACTAAGAAGCGACAAGCTCTAGAAGCTGTCGAAACGCGACATATTGACCGTACTACCACATAAGAAAATAATAATACTAACCCGTACAGAAAGGACACTCACCCCCCCCCGCGCCAAAATGAGTTCCCCGCCCGATATAGCGCCCCACGCCCCGCACCCCGCAGGCGCCGCGGGACTCCGCCGGTGGTGTTCGGGGGTGTTTTACATAGCGCCTAGCGCCATTTACTTGGAGTTGATATTCAGTTGTTATTCACAAAGTAGCTTGTCAAAACGCGTTTTCTGTATGGAGTGACCGCCCAGTGGTACTACTATGGATGGTTCTAATGTCACTATGTCGCGTTTGACGACCTCTCGAGCTTATCGCTTCTTACGTAGTAAAACTACAGTAGTAAAGCCGATCAGAAAAATAAAAAATCTATTTTGCCGACTTTTTTTTTTGTTTCTGGCAGCATTCTTACTTATAGTCTATTTCATATTAATCTGGACAAAAAGTCACTGACGCCTCGTACCAATGCGCACATTTTTTTCGAACGATACGATATAACTATAGGAAATTATCGCAAAATACGTAATTGCTGGCATACCGTAGTAGAAGGCGGGGTGAGCGTGCGACCTTGCCAGGTGTAGGAAACATTTTGACGTTACGTTATAACTAGTGTATGGTGTGATACTTGGTAGAGGTTGCGTCAGTGAACTTTTGTCCAGATTTATATTAAATAGACCATAGTCTCATTTAATTTCCACGATTTGGCGATATTTTTTATTCTTTTGGTTGGCTTTTATAACTGGTTTGCTGGCTATTATAGGTGTTTCATCAATAGAGTACTTGGCTGCGATATTATCATTATAATAACATTTTCAATATTGATCTCTACGAATAATCGTTATTATTAAGGAAGGAGATTTACTTTCGCATCTACACTAAACATTGTAAGCGTGAAAAGGGGAAGGAAATAGGCTACTTTTTACAGCGGAAAATAATTCATTCCCAAGGGATAAAATAACAAAACGGGCGAAGGCGGACAAGCTATCGTTTATTTTACTTTTGACAGCTCAGCAACCATAAAATATGGATCGTTGTGTTTAAATTTATGGATGTTTATTGCAAAAACTACTGAACGAATTTTAATTTTACAGTAATATAGCATAAACATCAGTATCCCTCAAAGGAAAAATCCCTCTCTCCCACGGGAAAAACTGTTAGCGTGTATAATGTAACACACACTTGTTTGAGTGTTGAAAAACTGTAGGTACCTATACAAGAAAATAATACAAAACACGTGTGTGCGTGTGAAAAAACTGTTAACGTGTATAATGTATGTGTACTGTGGCATTGGTGATGCCATCTCTTTTGCCTTTGGTACTGGCTGCGTTGGTCTAAATTTGAATTATTTAAAATTAAACTGATTTTGATAGATTGAGTGAGTGCTATCGCGTTTGTTCCTGGGTGCGGTGGAAAAACGCACCAGGAATCGGTTTTTCTCGTATAATAAGTTATTTCCAGTTGTTTAACTAGATTGAATGTGAAGTGTTTATGATTCTGCAATAAATAGTGTTTAAATCGCATTTCCGGAGTTATTATTTTGTAGCACGGGATCGCCCGTGTTACAGTACACAATACACATATAAATAAGGCTTATTATTTTTGAGGCGACTAAAAACTGAAACGGCGACAACTGTAAGCAATTAAAAAATTATTTGACAGCACTTTAAATTATTTGGCCTAATTATAATAAATAAGCCTCAAAACGGGGCTATCATAAAAATCAAATAATGGTAGCTACTATACGTGCCTATAAACAATATACACATATACATACATTACATTATACACGCTAACAGTTTTCCACACGCACACACGTGTTTTGTATTGTAATAGTACTAGCTTACGTCAAAAGTAAAATAAACCGCTGTAGATACTAAATGTATATGTATAAGGCTGCTTTTCCACCAGAGCTGTGCGAGGTAGCTAAGCGGTGTGCGAGGAAAAAATCAACCAATAGAATCACTAGGCTACGAAAATGAAGTGATTCTATTGGTGGATATTTTCCTCGCACACCGGTTAGCTAACTCACACAACTTTGGTGGAAAAGCAGCCTAAGGGAGGATATTGTTTACCGCAGTGTGGTCTGACGCCGCGGGCTGGTGGTGCGGCGAGTGCATGGTGGTGCTGTTGTCGGTGACTGTCTTGCAGGTTTTGCCGGGGGACGACGCCACGGTGGCCGGCCGCCGCTTGTCGCGACCCTGGGTGTGAAATTAACAAAACTTGGTAAAGAGGCTAGGGCGAATACGATAGTTCGCGGGTCTAAGCCTCTGAACGTGCGTACTAACAATTATAATAATAAATATATTTATTTCAGACAATATTTGATAATAATAAATAATTAATGATACAAATATGAAATCAACAAAAATGAGTTTAAAAAAAATAATATTTGAAAATTTTGTAATTTCGTCGATGACCAAGTGGCTAAGCCCGTTGACTTTCATTCAGAAGTTCGCGGGTTCAAACCTCGGTTTTCGAATTCATATGTACGTACGTTTATTCGACGCTCTTACGGTGAAGGAAAACATCGTGAGGGACCTGCACACACCTGCGAAGAAATTCAAAGATTATGTGTGAAGTTGACCAACCCGCACTGGGCCAGCGTAGTCGACTAAGGCCTATTCACCCTAATATCAGGGTAGGCTCGAGCCCCTCGGTGGGGACGTATATGAGCTGTTAACTGTAAAGTATAATTAAATGTAAAACTCACCGGATTAACCAACTCAGCACTCAAGCCAAGGTACTGGTGAAGAGCAGTAAATGTCACTCTTTGCAGGCGGACCATAATGATCTAGAACAAACCAAGGATAACTAAATCAATCATTTTTCTAACAAACGTACATACAGTTACTATAATTTTTTTCAAGCGAACAAATAATTTAAAATATTCCGTTTTCAGGCTCAAACTCCATTGTGGTGGACCAATGAAAAAATAAGAGTAAAATAATAAGCTTTCACACGTTGAACTAGTGCCTAAAAATCTCATATAATAAGTCGCTCTTGGCAGAAAACGGTGCGCAGTCGTAAGTGGCCATCATAAAAAAATATATAAAACTAGCTCAGTTTTTTCCGTGGGACTGAGGAATTTTAGCGCTGTAAAAGGTAGCCTATTAAGACATAGACATAGACATAATTTATTTGACAAAACACAATACATAACTCGAATCAAACCCTATAAAAAACCCCCAAAACCCTACCCTCCCTAACCCTACAAAGTTTTATTAAAATCAGTTCATTAGTTTCGGAGCCTATTTAATGCAAACAAACAATCAAATCTTTACTCTTTATAGTTTTATAAAAAACTAGCTTTCCGCCGCGGCTCCGCCTGCGTTAACAGTTTTTCCCGTGGGAATGAGGTAATTTCCCGCGGTAAAAGTAGCCTATGTTACTCAGGGTGAATGTAGCTTTCTAATGGTGAAAGAATTTTTGAAATCGGTTCATTAATTTTTGAGTTTATTCATTACAAACATACACACAAAAATACTAACCTTTTGTCTTTATAATATTATAGTATGATAAAAAAAATACTAACCTGTATAACCCTAACGAATATGTCTGGGTACTCCTTGAATACCTCCTGGAAAGCCCTCATCGGCAGTTTTATAACCTGGGAGTCTTCCAGGGCTTTCGCGTTTACCGTCTTGTACGGTTGGGAGTGACCCTGCATCGAACAAAGATTTTTTAGAAAATATTCTTAGTTTTCAAGAACTTTAGATAGTAAATACATATTACAGTTAAATCAGTGCAGTCTGAAGTTTCCGATTTACTCAGTTATTCATAAACGTTGTTTAAAGTTTTGCAATATTTTAATGTCTCTCAAAGGGTTTTTATATGAATGAATGATATTTTTGTTTGCAGGCTAACACGGTAAAATAAGTATAGATAAGACATTAAGTAAAAGCGTGTAGCGCCAGCAACTGGCATGCAAACAATAAAATAGAATTAAAATACTAAAAAATAATACAGATTGAATACATGAATAACGAATCGGCAAACAAAAATATACTAACCGTCAAGACATCAGTAAAGCTGAGCAGCGAAGTGACGCTCTCTCCCGCTCGCACCACCTTCAGAGAGAGGCTCGAGCCATCCTGGTTTGTTATATACACGTTCACTCTTCCCGTCTGAACTACGTATACGTTTTCATCCGTGTCCCCTGCAACAAATAACTAATTTGAAAATCTAACTGAGGACAGTATATCGTAGGTCATGTTCTGGTTGGCAAAGCCTCGGTCACACACAGCGATTACTCGCTGCGAATTGGCACTCGCAGCGAGTATTCGTTCAGTGTGACAGGGCTATTCGCTGGGAATTCCATACTGACAGTGTTCATTTTTTAACCCCCGACGAAAAAGAGGGGTGTTTTAAGTTTGACGTGTGTGTCTGTCTGTCTGTCTGTCTGTCTGTGGCATCGTAGCTCCTAAACGGATGCGCCGATTTTGATCTAGTGTTTTTTGTTTGCAAGGTGACACAATCGAGAGTGTTCTTAGCTATGATCCAAGAAAATATCTTCAGCTATTTGAAGATTATCAGCTCTTTTCTAGAAGTTGAGAGGATCAAGTAATGGTTTATGGCGGGGATTTTTTTTTAATTTAGTGTTATAGTTGCAGCGAATGCAATCGCAGCGATTATTCGCTGTGTGTGACAGAGGTTTAAATAAAGGATCAAATGAGAATCGACCCACTCTACACTTTTAATGATCAATAAGAACAAAGGATAACGAAACAGTCATCATCATCAACATTTCAGATGAAAGACGTCCACTGTTGGACAAAGGCTACCCATAAGGATCAGCGTAAAACTAATTAAAAAAACTAAGAATTGTTAGCTACCGAATTTAGAAAGAAAGGCCCCATAAGTAGGTTTAGGATCTATGGTTTGTTTCATATTAATCCGGACAAAAGGCCATTAACGCCATACAATGCGCACATTTTTTTCAAACGATACGATAAAACCATTGAAAATTATCACAAAATACGTAATTTGGCATACGTGGAAGGCGGAGCGTGAAACAGACCATGCTTTCAGTCAAAGCATCAATAATAGTGGCTTATCGAAATAGAATAATAATATAAAACACGCGTTTTTTTACCGTTCCATTTTGTGGCCTTGGCGACACTGAGGCTTAAGAAGTCTAAACGGGGTCTAGCTGAAAATCAGCGTTGCAGTCGCCTCGGCTTGGTGGCTGCAGCATTAGCTGAGCTAGCAACCCTATTTGGTATCGGGTGTAATGGCAATAAACATAATCTGTCAATTTGTTTTTTGTTAAGATGCCAAATAAAAATATTTTCTTTCTTTCTTTCTTTAAACAAAGTAAAAACTCACCGACTTTGAAGAGAAAGGCCCCAGCCGGTAGGTTGAGGATCTCAGTGTGTTTGCACAGCATCAGGAAAACCGGCTTCTCAAAATGGCCGAACACTCGGATGCTGTGTAACATGTATAGAGCATCTGGCGGCACGCGGTCGTCACTTGTTAAATCCTCTTCTAGATATTCCGCTGGTGGTTCCAGTACCTAGGGTGGGAAATTTGTAATCTCTAAATTCTTCTTCTTCTAATCGTGTGGATTTCGAGGTTAACCTACCTGAGAAACCCTGGTGTCGGAATTGTTGAGCCGCCTTAGGCTTCCGACATGGCTCCTATAATGACTACATAGATAGTAGCCGGGTCCAACGGCTTTACGTGCCTTCCGAAGCACGGAATCATCTTTCTTTTCGGACAATCAGGTGATTCAGCCTGCAATGTCCTAACCAAACTGAGGAAAGTTTCACAAATTGATATTTTTGTCGACGAGTCCTCACCGGAAATCGAACCCGGAACCTCCGTAACGTCAGACGAGCTTTTGACCACTGGACCACGGAGGTTGTTATCTCTAAATTTATGTGGTTGATCTTGTTGATCTCTTGAATGAATTCTTTGTTGCATGCAACATGATCACGGGACGACTGAAGAAAACTTGCGGGCAAACATATATGTCTACCCTCTTTCTTTCTTTGCATGCTGCATGCAACCTGCATCGAAATATCGGGCACTCACACAAAACAAATAAAAAATCTTAATAGTCAGGAAAACAACCGTGAAAGTTAAACCCCTTCAGGTAATGATTGCCCTTCAGGTAACAACGCCCCTACCCGCCGGCGGGGGCGCGGCCATAACCAAAATCAAAATTGATAATCAGAGACGGAGCCCCTCAGGCGTCGTCTCCTTCACGATGTTTTTCAGTATCAACGCACTAGGCCGTGGTCCGAGGCTCCCTCGAGCCGCCTCTAGACGCGTTGCTATAATGACTTTTTTTTGGGGTAGTGTCTTCCACTTCCCCGCAAGTCCGGTGAAGCTTGATTGGTCGTACTTTTTCGACACAAGCATAGGTCAATTAAAAAAAAGTGAAAGTTAAAAAAGTATTATTATACCTTGAGCTGTTCAGGCGCAGACTCCTTCTTCAGCTGCAGCAGTTTCCTGGCGAAGCGCATGACAGCGCGCCGCTTTCTGCCCTGTCCCGAGTTGGATATAGACTTGACTTTTCTGAGCATGCGCCGCCCGTAGAACAGCATTTTGTCTCGCTTGCGGAACCGCTTCGCCGGCTCCCCTGTCGCGCCTGTCGTAGCCTGCCCGTCTGACAGTTCTGAACAGAAATTGACATGTAAATGAAGTCTTATAGGTCTACCAGATCTGATGGCAAAAAAAAAATTAAAAACAGCGATTTTCATATGGAAACAACAAAATTTCACCCGTCAACTGAAATTTCGAGGAATTGTTTTTTTACTTCAAAGGATGATGACCATTTTTATATGAGCCCCGTCCCCCCTACAACAGATCTTTTTTATGTGTCAATACATTGTCAATAGGTTCTTATGGATCTATAGAAAGGCTAGTAACCAGTTTTAACTTCATGATCTATGGGATTTGAAAATAAAAGAAACATATTTGGTAGGTGTTATCTTGCCAGTAATAAACCTAGTACAAAAGATTTTTAATGTTTGCAATGCTTACAATCTGTTATTTTGGGTACCAATATTAATAGAAAGACGATTTTTTTCTCGGAATATCCCGCGTCTTTGAAAGATGTCGCCATAGTAAAAAGTAATCACCTAGCTAAGATGCATTAATATACTGAGATACATTTCAAATCTGTTGGTCGATGTTATTAGTTTTCTGTTTTTTTGGGGGGACGTTTTGACACATCATCCTTTCCTTTAAAAAGTGGTGAAAATGTCGAAGAAACCTTGCTAGCGTAAATTTATTTTTTCCGTTCTTGCCATCAGATTCTGGTAGACCTATACCGAGGCGATTTAAGCCCCTATTTCACGGGAGACAAAAGACAGAAGAAAAGGACGCAGTTATGCGTTAGAATGAGATACAAATACACTGTGCTCACTCTTGCGCATAACTGCGTCTCTTTCGTCTTCTGTCTTTGACTACCGTAAAATGCCAGCCTTGGGTTCCGCACTGTTTGCAATCCGAATTCGAAGACTATCGGTCATAAATAGCAGAAGTTTGAGTATAAAATCAAATTTCCTTCATCGGATTTTTCTCTACAATTAGAACTTGCAACCCAACTCTGAGTAGGACCATTTCACGGCGAATAAGGTTTCGTACTGCCTCTGATCCGAATTCTAAGACTATCAGTCCTAAATAGCCCAAGTTTGAGCATTAGATCCAATTTCCCTCATCAGATTGATTCCTACAATTAGTACGAAGTAGCAGAAATGGTTGTCATGACTGAAAAAGGTCGATCATTTCTCAGATTTGGATCAGATTCAGTAAACACTCAAAGATGAACTGTAGCGTTCACTGTGTAATCAACAACTGCGATCCTCACCGCACCTACCGATTTAAGTGTAGGTATTATAGTTGCATGTCCTTTTCAATCATAATCATAATCTAATAATCATACAGTGGTAAGCAGGAGCAAAATTGAGTTAAAACCATAAATAAAACTAGTGTCCCGCCGCGGCTCCGCCCGCGTTAATAGTTTATTCCGTGGGAATAAGGATTTTTCCCGCGGTAAAAGTTAGCCTATGTCCTTTCCCAAGGTCTATTCTATCTTTGTGTCAAGTTTCACCAAAATCGATTGGATAGTTTCGAAGCTTAAATAATTATTATATATTATTTAAGTTTTAGTAAAATCCCTAATTTTTTGAAAATAAAATGTATTATATAGTTTATGTTACTTAGGGATCATGTAGCTTCTCAACAGTGAAAGAATTTTTGAAATCAGTTCAGTGGTTTCGGAGCCTATTCGTTGCAAACAAACAAACAATAAAACCATTCCTTTTTGGTTTCCTTTCTTTAGAATTATACAGAATCAACATTTGTTTCAACGGAAAGAAAGGTATGTACTGCCTCATTCAAGGTCGACGATTATAAATAGTTTCGTGACTTGTAATATCACTGGACACACTATATCATAACAACTTAACAACCTTTTGTCTGTTGCACATCACAACAACTCAATTTATACGGACAAAGCTTGCATCGCCTCGCCCTACGTACTGTGTGTCACGCAATGGCAATGGTTACTCGGTTCGTGCTAACTATGTACTTGTATTTACACATTTAAGGTAACTGTACCTACGTAAAATTGCTAGCACATGCGGCTGGACATGTTAACCTTGAGAGCGCCCGTATTCCGTAGCGGTAGGGGTGAATTTCGTAGTGCGAGTATCTAGTCGCATGTGCTGGCTTCTGTACATCTCATGTTACTCTGGTATATTAAATTCCAAGCAGAGTAACGTAACGATTATAATATTTAAATAAACTTTGCTCGATTATAATATTTAATTAATTTTATTCGTTACCGAAAATGTACCGAACAGAAACATTTTAAAAATAAATTATTATAATATTACTGTACTAGCTTTCCGCTGCGGCTCCGCACGCGTTAACAGTTTTTCCCGTAGAATTGAACCATTTTCCCGCGATGAAAGATAGCCTATGTTACTCAGGGTGAATGTAGCTTCCTAATGGTGAAAAAAATTTTTAAATCGGTTCAGTAGTTTTTGAGATTATTCATTACAAACATACACACAAAAATACAAATCTTTCCTCTTTATAATATTAGTATGATAACCTCAAAACCTTTACCATAAGTCACTTAACAAGTTTCCAAAATAAAGAACTAAGATTAGAGAATCGCAATATTTGTCAATGTGCATTTGACAGTTTGACTACTTAGATGCGACAAATTAGTCTAAAATATTAGTCAGTTAGTTAGTCAAAGAATGACCCTGTCAATCAGATTTTATTTTTAATTCTTACCTTTCGTCCGCCATCTTCTGTAGTAATAGAAAAATACAACTAGTAGAGAGACCAGTAAACAGCCACAGAAGGACCACAGCACCTGAAAATAACAACAAATTTAAATCTAGTTGCAGGTTAAAAATACAATATTAAAATACAATAATGGGGAGGCCGCCAATATGGATTTGTAATGACGTTTCTTAGCTAGTCATGTATTGTCATCAGAACTCAGAGCGTGTGCAAAATTTCATCCTAATCGAAGACCGGGAAGTGGATCAAATTAAGATTCCAAGATTTTCTTACATACATAGTTACTTACAAGTGAAGCTAATATAAAGCGTGTAAAAAAAGGGGGGAAAATACAATAGATGCGATCCTGTGGAGTTTCTTCAACGGGTTCTTCTCCACAGCAGCGCACACATTGCGCGAACCTGCCAGTTATGTTCAAACTGATATCGCCTCGCCTCTTTTAGATTGTTTGATCTCTTATTTATTGCTTAACTTCTAATATGACGTCATTAATAATTCTAGACGATAGTACGTTTGATACATTTCTTATCGTAAAAATTACCTATGTAGGTACTACATTTTCCCCAGTCCTGATTTCGTATAGATTAATTAAGACATAGGTCTCTTAAATACTATAAACATTCTTATATTTTCGCGGCTGTTAACTGCACAACATACATTTTCACGGGTTTTCTCCACGACGATATTTCGACCGAGTTACATCGATCATGGTCACGGGCAAGACTGACTAACTAATAAATACTAGTCTTACAGCAAGAAACTTTACGATTTGCATAGTTTGTTTCTAGATCTGTTTTTCTAATTAGATCATAAAAAGCGTAGTAACCTTGAAAAATCAACACCGGACCGCGGTCGCCAAATAAAAATATCTTAAAAATTATGCAGATAACCTTATCTATTTCCTTATACGTAAGGACGTGTGAAAAGTCTTTGAAAGATCGTGTCTGTGATAACGAATATTTGTCATGTCACACTTCCTTGCAAATGAGGAAAAAGAAAACAAATTTTGTTACTGGCAAATTGTTTTGTCAATACAAGGATGACGCATGGCAAGTTTACTAGTTGAATGGGTTTGTTCAGTAGGTCAAGTTCTCCGAACGACCAATTCTATGAAAAAAATAGCTTGAATTTATTTTTAATTGCATCCATACCTCAAATGAGACTGATTTTATCTTAATGTTTGGAAGTTCTACACCTCTAACACAGCGATATTATGTGTGAGATCGGTCAACAACCTTTGAACTCTCATCATGATAGTATGATGAAATGATGAATGACTATCACATCACATAATATCTAATTGTAGCGAATAAAAAAATATTATACTGAAGGGACAGTGACCGAAAATAAGGATTAATCAAGCTCAACTTTATCTACTTATTATTACTTACTATGCAGAATAATGCAGATAGCATTTCTTTGTCTCTAAGATTATTAATAAGTCTCTTACAGGCCAAGTAAGGTACCTTGCTAGGTAGACGGGAATTGAGGACCTAATTACTAGGTCGCAAGTTCCATTTTTAAGGCGGCACCTGGAAAATTTTAGTGTTCTTTGACTCGTCAGTACTCGTAATCTATAAGAGTAAGTTAGTTAATTTTTAGATATACATTATTTGATCATATTATCTCAAGACTCTATTCACTGAAAACACGTTTACTGAAAATTTTATCGATAGAACATTAAGTCAAAGTTGCACCTTCTATTATCTTTTTTCGCTTTGTATAGGTAAACGGCAATGAATTGGATGCTGAAACGTGGTCATAAGTATGGGTTTCAACTTTATTAATGTCTCATATCGAAACATTTTTATTATGTGCATTACTTTTTGTATAAATGGACACCAAAGAATTTGGCACTTACGCTGTTTAGTTCTAGCGCGCAACAGCATACCTTTCTCTGTTATACACGTACGGCACTGCTTAGCGTCATCACTTTCCCGCACTGCGATCAGTCGTCCGCTTACCTTTGCCGACGACGGACCTGCGCTAGGCGATCGCAAATTGCACCGGCGAAATCGAAAATAATTTATTACTAAGATGGGAAACAAACGCCGTCCAAAAAATAAAAAAAAGGCAGATTTGGCAAGAAAACGGAGACTTATGCTTGAAATAAGAAAAAAAACTAAGTACATGCTTTTTTTAAATTAACATGGTCATCTGCATAATATTGCACCACTGAAGGGTTAACTTTCTCTATATAGACCTTGAACTTTCCTGAGACATGCGCAAAACAGTACGTTATAATGCCATATCACATTACTCATTACTTTCGAAAAGGTGATATCACCCCGTACCATTACACATCACCCAAAACATTACCCGAAATGTTCTATGAAAATCACTTTGTTTATAAGGCAGAGTACGATGTGCGTGTTCAGTTTCAATGGCTAGACGGCTCTTGACTGTAGGTAATGAGTCTCGAACCCGCACTTACCTACGAACCACTATGCCACTGACGACGCTCCATCTAATCGATACGTTTGAATAATGTAATTGCGTGAAATAAAATAAACTACAACGAAATAATATACAATACAATACGTAAAGACACGCTCTTTTCCCTAACAGGGTGAGCAGAGTTTTAGTAATCATAGGGAGCCCTAACTAATATAAAATTCTCGTGTCACAGTGTTCGATTCCATACTCCTCCGAAACGGCTGGACCGATTCTCATGAAATTTTGTGAGCGTATTCAGTAGGTCTGAGAATCGGAGAACATCTATTTCTCATACAAGTCAAAGTCGAAGTCAAAGTCAAAGTCGAAGTCAAGAGCGTATTCAGTAGGTCTGAGAATCGGCCAACATCTACTTTTCATACAAGTCGAAGTCAAAGTCAAAGTCGAAGTCGAAGTCGAAGTCGAAGAAAGTCAAAGTCAAAGTCAAAGTCGAAGTCGAAGTCGAAGTCGAAGTCGAAGTCGAAGTCGAAGTCGAAGTCGAAGTCGAAGTCGAAGTCGAAGTCGAAGTCGGAAGTCGAAGTCGAAGTCGAAGTCGAAGTCGAAGTCGAAGTCGAAGCCAAGTCAAAGTCAAAGTCAAAGTCAAAGTCAAAGTCAAAGCCAAGTCAAATTCAAAGTAAAAGTAAAAGTAAAAGTCAATGTCAAAGTAAAAGTCAATGTCGAAAGTCGAAAGTCGAAAGTCAAAGTCAAAGTCAAAGTCACAACAACAACAACAAAAATAAACTCAATAGAAATAAACTCAAAATAAAAAGATAATATACAATCAAATAAAATCTATATTATAATAAAACTGTAGAGGTCAAATGTTTGTACATAGAAAAAATAATTTTGATTCGTATAAGGGTAAATGGAAAGGAATAAACAAATATAGCAGTTTATCGTACTATCTCTTTATTAGGATACACAGTATACAGTATTTACTAAGACAAATACTACAATTATAGTATAAATTCTAGCTCTGCTCTGTTCCAACAAAGCGTGGCTAAGTTAAGCGCGCGGTATTTTAAACTGACGGACCCGGCGGCGGCTCCCCGAGCCCCGCGGGGGGTGCGCCCCGCGTCGCACGTCTAGACCACGCCTCCAATGCGATTTTATTTTTTCGAGGTGCGGCCTTAACCCCCGACAAAAAAGAGGGGTGTTATAAGTTTGACGTGTCTGTCTGTCTGTGGCATCGTAGCTCCTAAACGGATGCCCCGATTTTGATGTAGTTTTTTGTTTGTTTGCAAGGTGTCACAATCGAGTGTTCTTAGCTATGATCCAAGAAAATATCTTCAGCCATTTGAAGATTATCAGCTCTTTTCTAGTTGTTGAAAGGATCAAATAACGGTTTTTGTGTCGGTGGTTATTACATTTTTTAATTTAGTTATTGCCATTTAGATGGTCGATTTTCGCGGCAAAAATCGTGCGGCTTTGAAGGGGGCGTATACGTTCAGGAATTCAGTATAATAGACAAAAACTACGAGGGCGAAACAAACAAAGGATGGGATTTTTTCTCAGGGCGCAAATGGTTTTAAAATCCATATGATACATAAATATGGAATAACCAAATTTAAAAATTTCACGAACGCAAGTTTCAAAATAATTTTATTTCATTACGCACTATAGCAAGCTGCGCAAATTTAGGCCGAAAAACTAGGTCAATTTTAAATCTATAACGAAGCAGATTTAAGTGGCTTGTTATATATTTCTAGACTTACATACGTACAAAGCAAATAAACCTTACGATTGTAATATTTTCAACTAGAAATTGAATGTTTATAAACATCTTCACCTACTTGTTGTTTTCTGGGCAGCGCAGGACCGATCGTTGTGGATATCTTTTGGTGGAGGCCTTGGTCCAGCAGTGGACGTCTTTATGTGGATGAGATAGTGGGTCTTTTCCACGGAAAAATAAAGAAGTATTTTAAATTAGTGAAAGGTGTCTCCTCATTAAAGTAACGTAGAGTAGAGTTGTATCAAGTTATTTAATTATCATTTTGTGTAAAAATAAATGTAAACAAACAAGTCTTAAGTGTTACCAATGGTTTATCGTATACTAGACAAAATACGCAATAAAATAAAACTATGCATATTAAAAAATAATAAACCAAACCAAACTTCGCGATAGTAAAAATTCCACTCAATCACATCAAGGTTGTTGACAATATTTAATTTTGTATTTGTTGTTTTAAAACCATAACAACACATTTTGACGTCACACGTACCACAACAACTAACATGACTGTCGGTTTGACGCGAACGCTAAAACGTCTATGCAGGATCATGATGCGTGTTATACTATTTCCAAAACTGCGCGTGCGACGACGACCTAACGAAAAGTCCTTGCGCGCACGACTTTTCATTTTACGCTGTTGCAAGACGCGCAGAACTGGAAAATTGCGTAAAATCTAACTAGCTACTACGTAGGCATATGATATGACGTTAAACATGTTTATATTATACTTCGCCGTCCAGTTTGTTTTGTTTGTGTAGTTTCTTTGTATTGGACAAATAAACCCATTGAATAACTATGTAACTGTACGTTATTATTGTAGGTAAATAGTTAACCATTAAGATATTTTTTCAATTTGAAATGCCTGTTTAAGGTTGTGTAGGCGTAAGGGCCCTGACCACAATTTTTGGTTTACGAATAATGAGTAAGTAATTCTGTCATTTGCCAGCCTGTTGCCTATCCTATGCTGCAACTACACCCGAATCCTATAGTCGCCTATGTCGCCTTCTACGACACTTAATGGAAACAAGTCCGGTGAAGCTTGACTCTCGAAACAAGAATAGTTCAATTTAAAACAAAAAGCTAATGGAAAGACAGATAGATTAACATATCTCCGACGCTCGTACATAATCGTTTACGTTCAAGCACATTTTTAAATTTTGACAAAAAAAAGATTGTGTGACATGTAAAGCCTGACCAAAGAAATAAGTAACCTGCTCTGGGGGCGCTACGTGTATATTTTTACGAATATGGCAACAATTACCCTTATAAAATTAGTTCCATTGAAATTCCGCAATATGGCGAGATTTCTTATTTCTTTAGTCGGGCTTTATTGTAGTTAACGACCCTTAACCCTAGGTCAGCATGGTCCACTCTAAGGGCGATTACGCACCACGTCCGATTCCATTTCGAATCGGAGAATGTCCAAATATATTTATTTTCGTCCGAGACAGTTGGTATGGACGTTCTCGGATTTAGAACGAAATTGGACGTAGTGCGTAACCGCTCTGACTCTGCCACTTATTTATCAACTTTTTAGGAAGCTTTTATTTCAATGCATTATTTTGAAATAAAATCTAAATAAAAGAAAGGAAACAAAATATATTTGTATTAAATAACGCCAACTGTTCGCCTGCGGCAGTAGCCGCGTGATTTGCAAACAAAAGTCAAACCACTTTAAAGCCGGCCCCAATAAAAAACCTCGCCCCTCGCTATATTTGGGAAATTTCAATGGAACTAATTTTATAATGGAAATTGTTGCCATAAACACGCCATACACATAAAAATGTACATGTGGCGCCCCCAGAACAGGTTTTTTATTTCTCTGGTCAGGGTTCACAAACTTTAGCATGTTTTTTTATGGCAGTAGCTCTTATCTATCAACAAAGATTCACCATGACGTCAGAAATGTAACAATGAAGAAGTCATTGATTATTAACATTGTCTAATCTAATCAAACAGATTGTGACTGATGAAATCAGCACAGACTCTGGTCTGGGATGTCTAGTAGAAATTGCTGCCCTTAGTAATAAGGCCGCATTTTTGTACTTCAAAGTACAAATTGTAGTGATGTATAATTCGATAACTAAAGAAAGAGGTTTAATTATGGATAAGTAGAGGTAAAATCAAGTGGATAGCTTGAGTTTTACTTAAAATTAAAGCAAAAATTTTACTCATTGAATAAAAAATTAATAAAAATTTATCTTATCTGTCAGATAAAATTATTTGTTTGGTACCAAAAAGAAATTAAACATACCCCATTGCCCATTATGAGCCTTCAAGGTTTACTGTAAGAGACAAATATCAAAAAGGTGTCTAACAGTTCTACTAAGTGTTCATTTTTTAATTGACCTATGCTTTTCTTGAAAAATTACTTTGCAAAGAAGGAAGCTTCACCAAACTTGGTGGAAAAAGACTTTACATAAAGGAAAAGAGAAGTTCAGTCATAATAATACCCACGCAATATTTTATTTGCATTCCTCAGATAAAAGTTTAAAAAGTGTATTCATCTTTAGCTGTCTTATTTTGTAAACAAACATGGCGATAGGCGGCCATCTTGAGGCCATGGATACAAAATAGTGCTGCCAAATAATAAATTTCATTGAATTAATTGAATTTGTGATTGATTGTAATTGGTAATTACAAGCATTTCGGAATATCCTATAAATTGGTAATAAAAAGTGTACGATTATATTATATAACGTCTTTTCATCTGGCAGCTCTGATCTGATATAAGAAGTCGCGCAAATAAAGGAATCGATATCATTCATTCATTATGATATTTTAATTTCAAATCTGAAAAATTCAATTACCTTGCGTTCCGAAACGCGCTGAAATCGATTTGAGCGCACTCAAAGCGCGAACCGAATTACAACAGTGTTATCAATTCATACAGTGGTCAAACGCCTTTGATGTCGTCCGATACTGCCGTCGAGCGCGGCATGACAGAAATATGCTAGAGTGGTCACAAAATGAGGAATACAGCAATTGAGATTTATTATTGTCATCATTATTTACAAATGAAATGTAATATTACGTAATAATACTTAGTGTTTAATAAATTTGCAAATGATGTACTGCCAAATATTTCCGCGATACTTTATTTCCACTAGATTTGAGCTGACGGCGCTGACAGTTTGATTCGAAAGTAATTTAAGCGCATATCGGAACGCAGCTCCGATAAAATAATTGAATTGTGTACGAGTGCATGATTTTACCTCATCCCTAAAATCCACAGACAGTCTAAAAATTACCGATTGAAATATAGTTTGAGGTTAGAGCGATTTGTTAATAATTTTGCAAAATACTTAGGTTTTTGATGATTAATTCCAACAGAATCGTGAGTGAATGCTTGATAAGTGTTTGCGTGAGGTGTATGTGTATTTTCAGCTAGTTCTATAGTGTGATTAGCACGTAAACTTGAGATTTTGTCGAGGTGAGTGGTTTGTTTACAAAATAAGACAACTAAAGATGAATACACCTTACATAGGTATGTTTATTTCAGATGCACAACATGTACCCTACCTAAAGGTACAAAAAAAAGTACGAGAGGAGAATATTTCATTAGTAATTCAATGTATTTAATTAAAGTTCTGTTTATTGGCCGTTATGTACCACATCTTTAATATGGTTGAGCCCGGCGATGGCTGACCCATATTATGTCAAACTTATGAACGGGCACTACTTGGGGGGACTGGTCTGTCTGCTCTAGTCGATTGCTGGTAGTGCTTGTGATAGATTAATTGGTAATATAGTGCGGATGGGTCAATATAGACAAATACTTACTATCTAAATAAAATCCCTTCATAATTTACAAAAAATGAAATGTCATTTTTTTGATAATAACTATCATACTATTTAGGAACATATTAGGTACATCATGTTACCATTTGTCGTTAATTTTCTAATTGCTGTTAACAAACAAAGAAACAATTTCTATACAAGTTATCTGCCTGTCGGCATCTAGCATTGAACCTTTCATTGAACTCAAGGATATTCTTAATACGGCGCATTACCTAACAAGAGCACATGTCTAAAAACTATATTACTTAGGTCATTTATATCAAAAATACTTATTACCATCTTGACATGAAATTGCAAAGATTCAGGGTCAAAAATCAATAACTTACTTGATTCTCTTGAAAGTTATTCGACCATTCCGATGTCCACGTTTTGACGGCAAACATGTCTGATGTATCATGTATATTGTTTAACAGGCCTACCACGTCCATTTTATAGTTATGTATTTCATTTACAAATTGGAATATGAGCTACAAATCATTTTCTTTTTATAAACACTTCCTTTTTCTTTCTCAACTCAACTCACATTTCTTTTTTTTCTCAATCAACTCACTCACTCACTCCTCAGCAATATATATTTTTTTTTTTTTAGTTCAACCAAAATCATTCGTCAGTTAGTTCATTCAAACGATCTTTGCCTTTCCCATAAGGGAGAATAAACTAAAAGAAAAAATCAAACCTGTTTTTTGTTCATTCAATCAATCAAAGCGGGAATCAGGCTGTATGGACCTTGATCCCTTTGCTTTTCCCATAAGGGAAAAGAAATAAAAAAAAAACAAAGCGGGCGGGAATCGAGAAGAAATGGCGGGTTCATTGATAAGAGGTCTTTGTTGTTATGTACATACGTCCTTTTTAAAATTAGTTTTTCATGGTAATAATTGTTGTAGAGTTAGTGCGAAAATGGGCTCAATTCTGCGTGGCATCTAAAATAACTAAAAAGCTTCACGTTCTTAAGAATGAAAAGGGACAGGTGATTGCCAACCTACATTTAGACAGAGAATTTGGAAAGCCGAGCTTCGCATCACGGAGGACGGAAGAGAGGAGATGCCAATAGATATATTCTCATACATTTTCGTTGTGGCGATGCGCGGGGTGGAAGTGATGGAAGTGGGGGATGCAGAAAACGTGGATCCGCCTATTTTTTGAAATTCCACCTATTGGCAAGAAGCCGAATTACAACCAAAAAACACAAATTGGCTTGTTTCGTGAAAGTATCGCTACTCACCGCTAGGTGACAGTGTAGAATTCATGAATTCGTGAATATAAATTACTTACACGTAAAAAGAAAACTTTTCAGCAGTTTCGCCGGAGCAATCTGAATAGTTGGAACAAAGCGGCACACAAAATTTCATTTTATGAACAGTAAATCAAAAGAAATTCATGTAATTCAATGCGCAAGCAGACGTGTGCATCAATCGAAGGTGAAGTACGAAATGGGAACTAAGCGCCGCCCACTTTGTGACGTCATGCCTTATTGGGTGGCACAGTCACATCAATTCATATTGACATATCCTCTCCCTTCCATACGGTGCTTTCGTCATCCGTCCGTGTCCTGTTCCTGTCCTGTGTCCTGTCCTGTGTGATGTGACAAGAAATGAAACTTACAAAAGACTAGGCTGTATGGGCTTTGAACACTTTGCCTTTTCCATGAGAAATAAATAAACATTAGAAAAAAAAACAAAGAAAGAAACAACCGTCAACGGCGTCAACGCGTCCGTCAACCACCAAACAACTCACTTTTCGTGAAATCTAATCTGCAAAATTAATTTAACAACTATTAATTATGTTGCTAACCAGTGCCATAATTCGAAACATTTTATTTGCAAGCGATGAATTGTGTTGCTTATGCCTTAAAACCACAGGCGAGGATGCTTTCCATGTTTACGATGAAGTGACCATAGAAAATAAAGTCCAATCAACAGTGAATTTGACAAACATTTTAGGTTTTGTTTTTTCAAACAAGGTAACCTAACATATTATATTTCACGAGCTCATAGCATAATCATATCTGCCAATTTTTACGAATTCTTCATTACTCTATACCGAATTTAGCACTGAAAGTTTTGTTTAAAAATTACTATAGCTCAAAAATAATACAAAAAAGGCGTACTATCACTAAACAAGTACCTATTGGTAGAACTTTGCTTCAACTTTACTCAGTAAAGTTTGTGGCGGGTTTTGTACCATGTACAAATACATCAGCTATTTTTTTACTGCAATAAATATCATTATTTCCAATGGGAAACATTATTGCAAGTGGAGCCTTATAGGAGCTAGCTTCGTAAATAATAATCGTTATTGTTTCCTTTTCAGATAACCGAATGTCAATACATCTCCAGTGCAGTTTGCAAAGAGTGTTATACATCAGTTCTAAGTGCTTACAAATTCATAAAACAATGCTCGGAAATTAATGAGACTATTAGCAATTCCATTTGTAATCTTTTAAACAAGTTAGATAATACTGATGTTGAATATGTTGGAAAATTAAAAGGAATGTTTGTTGCAATGGATCAGGATCATTCACACATTGCAGTGTATTATGACTCTAGGAAAACTGTTAAATCAGCATCACGGTTAATAAAAAGATTTCAAACCTTCATTCGTGCTGAAATTGTGTCTAACAAAAACAACAATAGTAATTGTATAGAAAGAAAAAAATCACATAGCAGTGGACTAGAAAGATTATATTGTGAGCTATGTGGAAGATCCTACAAAAATAAATATGTTTTAAAAAAACATATGCTGAAGAATTGTAAATATACTAAAAATTCAAATGCATGTGATAATGACGATTACAATGGTTGTAATATTGATGATTTGTGGGACTCACAAACCAAAAACCCATTTAGGGGTAAAAGCAAAAATAAAATCCAAAAATATCAAGAATCAAAAAAAAGTTGTAATTATTGTAATCAATCTTATAAAAGTAAAAAGCATTTGCAAATACATATTCATAATCAATGCAAAAATGCTCCAAATGAAGTTAAGATACCAGTCTGCAAACAGTGTGGAAAAGTAGTTGATAAAAATGACATAGAGTTACACAAAATGTCTCATTCAATGGAATATGAATGTTTAAAATGTGGCAAGATATTTAGAAAAGCATTATCATTTAAAAAACACTTGCTGATTCCGAATTGTAATGAAAAACCTGTAGAATTTATTCCTAAACCTAAAAAATTTAGCTGCCACATTTGTGGCCACCGATATGTTTTAGAAAAGACTTTGAAAGTTCATATGGCAGCCCGCCATGTTGGCAAAGGATTTCCATGCAAAATATGCAAGAAAAAACTGTCCAAGCCACAAGCTTTAAAAGACCACATGGTGGTGCATACGAAAGAAAAGAAATTCATGTGTTCAATATGTGGGGGGAAATTTGTAAGTAAACATTCATTACTGTATCATACTCGTACTCACACTGGGGAAAAGCCATACAAGTGTAAATACTGTGATGATCGGTTTTTGTCTGCGTCCCGACGTGGTATCCACACAAGAATGCACCATATGGCCCCACAACTAGAGTGCAAGTATTGCTCAAAGAAATTTACCAACTGGGGAGGATTGAGTAGACATCGAAAGAGGCACTTTAATCCTGCAAGTAGTCTATACCTTGACCTAGAACTAGATTGCAAAGTCGAAATTAATGAGAAAGATATAAGTGATAATGAAAATTAACTGAATGTACAGTAGCCAGCACATATTGACTCTGAGAGGGCCTTTATTCCGTAGTTTTAGGGGCGAAAATCGTAGTGCGTTTCCAACCGTATGTGCTGGCTTCTGTACATCCATAATAGATTAATGGAAATATTAGATGTATGTTTTTTAAATAATAAAATATTTTGTTATAAAATCTGTGTTTATATTAATAGTCCGGTTCGCTCCAGTACTGAATGAAAAAATTCTATCTGTCATTCCTGTAAATGGCAACGACTCATACCGTTGGATTCGTCTTGGTGTCCTGTACGTGGAACTGTCGGTCGTCAAGTTCTAAAGTGGTGGAGGGAGGAGAGGAGGGGTAATCAAAGTTGGCGAATTTGTACTTTTGTTTTTACGCTGTAATTTGAAAACTAGTGGACCGATTTCTTTGTTACTGGTATTATTTGAAAGTGTATAATATTACCTAAAAGACGTTCTTATACATCGAATACGCCAATTCAGCGGTTACCGCGCAATAATACGAAACATGGAAAAAAGAAATTGTGTATAAATAATATCACAGATTACGCTAAATCTATAACGTTTTCGTGGAAACAATGTTTACTACTTTAATTCTAAAACAAATTACCTAATCAAAAAGGTAACAATAATTACTATATGATTTATGGTGCCTGAGCTAGAGCTAATTTACGAAACGTAGTCGTAGGATCACTATACTACGAGTACGCAAATATAAGTAAATGAATGAGAAGAGATAAGTAAGTAATCACCATATTACTTTAATTATATATTTCAAGCTTAAATTTTTCAAATAATACCTTGAAAAAAGACTTTACGTCGAAATAAAGAGGATAATTTTTTTTTGTTTTTCACTATTAGTAGTTTTGAATTTGCCTGTAGCATCTGACCCAAGGTACGTGACAAGATAAAACTTTTGTCAGGGGTAGATATTAGTAATACCTACCCATGATAAAAAAATAAAAGAAATCTACGGCGAAATAACCCGAGAAACATTTTTTTAGGTTTTCACTATAGTATTTTTGACTTTCCCTGTAGCATCTGACCCAAGGTACCTGACGAGATTAAACTTATGTCAGGTGATAGATTTTAGTAATCCCTTTCCATGATAAAAAATTAAATGAAATTTACGTCGAAATGACACGGAAAACAATGTTTTAGTTTTCACTATAGTTGTTTTAACTTTGCCTGTAGCACCTGACTCAAGGTACCTGACGGGATAAAACTTACATCAGAAGATAGATATCTGTAACACCTACCTATGATAAAGAAATAAAATAAATTTACGTCGAAATAACGCGGAAAACAATCTTTTAGCTTTTCACTATAGTAGTTTTGACTTTGCCTGTAGCACCTGACCCGAGGTACCTGACAGAATAAAAACTATGTCAGGGGATAGATATTGGTAATATCTAACCATGATAAAAAAATAAAAGAAATTTACGTCGAAATAACGCAGAAAACATTTTTTTAGTTTTCACTATAGTAGTTTTTAATTTGCCTGTAGCCCCTGGCCTAAAGTTCCTGACAGGATAAAAACTATGCCAGGGGATATATATTGGTAATATCTACCCATGATATAAAAATAAAAGAAATTTAGGTCGAAAAAAAATAAAAAAAAATAAAAAAATAATTGTTTATTTTAGACAATTCAGTACATACAATTACATGTTAGTACAGTTTAATTTGTAACAATTAACGCGGAAAACAATTTTTTATTGCGTACTCGTAGTATATTGACCTGCGACTACGTTTAGTTAATTAACTCTAGCTCAGGCACCATAAAACCTATAGTAATTATTGTTACCTTATTGATTAGGTAATTTGTTGTAGAATTAAAGTAAGCAACATATTTATCACAAAAACTTTATAGATTTAGCGTAATCTGTGATATTATTTAAACACAATTATTTTTTATTATGTTTCGTATTATTACGCGGTAACCACTGCATTGACGTATTCTATGTATATGAACGTGTTGTAGATAATGTTATACCCGTTCAAATAATACTAATAATAAAGAAATCGGTCCACTAGTTTTCAAATTACAACGTAAAATCCAGCGATCTTTGATTACCCCCCCCTCATCCCTCCACCACTTTAGCACTTGACGACAGACAGTTTCACGTTCAGGACATCAAGACGAATCCAACGGTAGGAGTCGTTGCCATTTACAGGAGTGACAGATGAAACTCAAGTTCTAGAGCACTTTTGGTCTAAAATGAACCGGACTATAACTATTTACCTACATAAGTTTTTCTGAATGCAGTAGAATAACACTTTCTTTTTTAAAATTGTGTTTTATTCAATCTGTTATATTTAGAACATATTTTTATAGTGTAGACCAGCGGTTCTCAATCTTTTTTGGTGACGAACCCTTTTGGAAAGCGAAATATTTGACGGAACCCTACAATAAAACAATAGTTTTTAATAGTGTATTTTTTATTAATAAGCATAATAAAAGTACAATGTAACAGTCTCAAGTAGATACCGGCGAGATATCAAACTTTGTATCACTATCTATCTATCTATGTGGGGGACGTCTGTGAGTGGCGCAGACGGGTGATCAGTTCCCGGTACAGGAACTATTTCACCCCTAATCCCAGCCTGATGATGCCACTCATCCATCCGTTTGTAGTAATTCTGCTTCTCCTCCTATATCCGCGCGCATCGCCTTCAAGAATGTGTCGCGCGGCTCGCTTCCCTTGGCCCCCAGTCGCAAGTACGGTAACCAGGGACGCGCGGACGGACGAGCTGCGGGCGGATGGCCACGGTGTCGGCTTGGTGCCTACCGGGCCCCCACCCCGCAAGCCCGACGCACCGCCCCAGCCCGCCCTGCATCCGGGGGATCAGAGAGCTTGCCCTTTAGTTTTCCCTCCTCTATCAGGTTCGCGAAGACTAGTAGTTCTGCCTCTACTCAGCATCAAGGCACCATCAAGGGGCTCTGGTTTTACTGCTGCCCCTGCGTCATCCCCTCAAACCTACCGGTAGCCCTACAAAATCTTTAAGATGTTTCCTAACGTTAGTTCAGCTAAATCGTTCATTTCTATCCTGTCTGTGCCTATAAGCTCCCATCTGAGCATCGAAAACATTGGACACTGCCACAGAATACCAAATAGTAGTCCCTACTCTGCAAGAAAGTGTTGTTGTATCACTATGATCATTACTATAAAAGCTACCATTATACTCTTCCCGATATTTTACATTCGTCTCATTACTTACCTTAAGTTTCACTTCTACCACGTGTGAATTGTACAAATAGGCATACATACATAAAGTCACGCCTCTTTCCCGGAGGGGTAGGCAGAGACCACTTCCTTCCGCTTGCTATTGTAAGAAATGACCTTTTTTTTCTAAATTGTTGTGGAACCCCTTCAGTAGAACCGTAGGGTTCCGCGGAATACACTTAGAGAATGGCTGGTGTAGACAATGCGTAGCATAATATTAATGACTAGCTGTCCGCTCGCGTTGTTTTTTTACTTTTCCGTGCAGTTTTCCGTAGGAATGAGAACTTTTCCCGCGGTAAAAACTATCTAAGATGTTAACCGGGGATGTAAGGTACCACCATACAAAATTTCATTCAAATCGGTCTAGCGGTTTCGGTAGCCCGTACAAACAAACAAATAAAAAGTAAAAAAATCAGGATATTATTATTATGTTCCACATCACTTCTTACATACACCTGACTCGGTTTTTATCTTTTTTTAAATTCCGAAATATTGCGAGGTTTTTTATTTTTCTGGTTGGGGCTTTAAATGATGTTTTGTTTGTGATGTGTAGACGAGCAAGGGACACGCGGTACCTAGAAATACAAGATACGTGCAATCAAATATAGACCTAGAGATGTTTTGTCGCAAAAGCCCTCAATTGAACCGTACGTACGTGCGTACGTACAGTCATGTTCATAAGTGCAGTCATATCCACGTGTTTTTATGTTTTCAAATAACTTTTTTCCTAAAAGCTTGTTATTTTTATTTTGTGTGTTACGTATACAGTGTAAAGGACTCGGAAATTTACTTCAAATGATAGGCCCTGAATGCTTTTGGAAAAAAAAAATGTGTATAGATGCACCACGTGATATGAAAGACTGGACTTAAGAACGTGACCGTACCATCTTTTTATCTATCGGGTACATTGAAAGATCAAAATCTAAGTATGTTACAATATCACGTTGAATAAGGGTATGTGATCATGTATTTTTAGAGCCCTGTCACCATTTCACACGAGCGATTTTTTTTGGCGATTTCTCGGCGGAGCGATATTGCAGCGACTTATTAACCGCCGCGATAACGCCGCGTCTCGCCGCGGTACCAAATACCAACCACGAGTTCGCCACGTACTCGCATCAGCGAGCACGCGGCGGTATCGCGGCGGTTAATAACTCGCGGCGATTTGGTTAAGTACACGCCGCCGCCGCCGCGCCGCGAGCCGCCGCGTGCTCGCTGCGATCTCGCTCCGCCGAGAAATCGCCGAAAAAAATCGCTCGTGTGAAAGGGCTCTTATACATACCTACAATGATGAGTCCTAAAATAAAACTAAATTCGATAAGCTCCAGAAATTATAATTCATCATTATTACTTAAACACGCGTCCACAGTGGTACGGTTAAAAATGGTCTGGGAACTATGACCTGAACAGCTGAACATTTTATTTAAATTGTTAAAACAGTAGGAAGTATCTTTATTCAGTTCTTTTTCTTTTACTTGCTAGGTTCTGAATAATTTTCAGTCCTGTAAAGGAAAATTAATTAGGTATATAGGTATTTATACCTTATAACAAAATAGGATTAATAATACGTTATAGTCTGACCAGAAAAAAAAATGGTGAGCGGCCACGAGATGCACGGCGCTTGGCAGATGTGAAACATTGAAACTTTTTTTAGTTCTAAACGAATATACACTTTATTAGTGGCACTTATTTCTTTAGTAATAAAGCTTGACGACCGAAGCCCGCTCGCCACGGTCGCCACGCCAATAATCAGTTTTACCCCTCGCCTAATGTTTCACACCAGAAAGCCCGCTCTGGGGCTCTCTGCCACTAAGGCCTCTGCCTCGAAGTTTGCGGGCAGCGGGGCGGCGGGAAATTAGTTCCATTGAAATTTCGCTATAAAATGGCGAGGTTTTTTATTTTTCTGGTCGGGCTTTATTTGAGCATATTTTTTATACCATTCCGGTTCTAGTCCAATTAATTTCCTCTTAGTGAAAATCATTTTGAATATGTTCCCCAATACTCCACTGGCGTCGGTAAAATAATTCATAAGACTTTGGGAAAGCTGATCCTTTCCATCTAGAAACAAATAATAATAATATATTTAATTTCACGAAAGAAAGCTAAGGTCAGGGACAGGTAAATAACCGTCATAATCTCAACCGAAAGACGTCTACTGCTGTACAAAGGACTCCTCTAAAATCTCCACAACAACGAACGGTCCTGCGTTGCCCGCCGGCCGCCCACATCCAGCGGCTAATCGCGACCTGTCAGTCATATCAAGCCTGCGGTAACTGTTGTTAACGGAAGTATGTGCGTGCATATCTGGCGCAGACTAGTATACGCACAGCGCTAGGTAGGTATTTGTTTATTAAACGACTAGCATCCCGCCGTGGCACCGCCCGCGTTGATAATTTATTCCCGCGCCGCGGGAATGAGGAATTTAAGGTACAGTTACACATGCTCATAAGTAGCACGAAAGCATGCCACTATTGAGCTAGTAGCATGTGTATCGAAGCATTGCTAATTATGAGCATGCTAATTTCAAGTTTGCTCAAAAATCGACAGTCGTGCGATTTTTGGGCATACTACCTGCAGCGCGGGTGGAAGGGGGGGTGCTTTTAGCACGTGTGAACAGGTTTGCTTATTGAGCATGCTAGTATCGATCATTCGTTTGCATCAAGTTTTTGGACACTTTGTATTGCAATCAAAATGGTTATTCTATTAAATTTTCTGGAGAGGGCCACTTGGATTTCCATTTTTCACGCACTGACACTGACAGAGAACTTGCTACAATGTCGATACCGAAGTCTAGCCCGTGCTCAATTAGCATGTGTGTTCAATCGTTGGCTTTGAGCATGCTTATTCGAAAGTTTGCTTAAAAGAAGCATGCTAAACATAAGCAAATGTGTCAGTTCAAAGAGCATACTCGCTTTAAGCATGCTAATTAGCATGACGTTTTATAAGCATGTGTAACTGTACCTTTACTGCGGTAATTATGTCCTTCCGCAAGGTCTATTCTATCTTTGTGCCAACTCCGCCCGCGTTTACAGTTTTTCCCGTGGTAATTTGTAGCTTTTGTTCTTTCCCAAGATCTAATTATTATCTTTGTGCCAAATTTCACCAAAATCGGTTCAGTAGTTTCGGATCCTATTCGAAGCAAACAATCCAACCTTCCCTCTTTATAATATTAGTACGGAAACGGCAAAAGAGCTAAAGAAAATCAGTGCGCTTCGATTACATTTTAGATGTTACTACCCTACCTACCTATAATGAGTATTTCTTTTTCAATGTGAGAGCTGTTATTGTCTAACGAGTAGAGTGGCGAGACAGCAAATGGTCACTGGGCCGAGAGAGTCGGCTAACCGAGTCGCTGTTCACACGTATTTACAAAAGTGGCGAGACAGTTCAGTTTGATGCTGTTGGTTGTCGTGTACAATGGATCGCAGAAAACCTGATTTTTATTTTATTTTCATTTCTTATTGCAATTAGGGCTGCATTACACTTGACTTTGTTTTTATATACAGGTGACGAAAAATTCCATAAACATTCGTGTATTTTTTAACACTGTATGAATTTAATTGTCGTCTGTAATGTCCATTTCACATTATTCCACATACTACTCGCTAATTTTATTGAAAAAAAGTAAAATAACAAAAATAAATAAACACACGCTGCTCGGTACAAATCGAACGAGTGGCGAGTGGCCAACCGAGTGCCTGTCCACACGTGCCGAGCGGGATAGCGAGTGGCTGCGGGGGCTGAAGAAGAATGAAGCGGGGGGGTGGGCACTCGGCCGAGCAAACAAATCATGATTCTAGTCGCTGTCTCGCCGTTTTGGCTCGGCCGAGCACTCGCCAAAGTGTTCATACGTAACAACCACTCGGCCGAGTGCACTCTCTCGCCACTGTACTCGCTACGTGTGATCCACCCATATCAACTTTACACATTTACCGAAGAAAAAATATTAATAGAAAGAAATACCTTGCCCACTTATAGAATTCTCGTTTGCTGGATCATTGTCTGACCAAGTAAAAGATAACTGTAAAGAAAATAATATATTATTCTTTGTATGAATATTAGGTAACTAGGGATTGTATATAATATAATGAATTCCTTACAAATAGCAATAAACTGAATATAACCCATTGATTTAGAATCGTCATTATTATTTATTAAGTCTTAAAAATACGTAAATTCAGAAAATCCTTAGTTTTTATTTCATATTCATAACTGTCTAATGACCTTGATTGACTCTTGACTCCTTGACCTTGACCTTGCCTAGATTGCATTCATTCTATTATCCGGATCCGCATTTTATTTTTTTTAGTTTATTTATATCCCTTATGAGAAAGGCAAAGGGTTCAAACCCCACACAGCTTAGTCTTTTGTAAGTTTAATTTCTTGTAACAATGTAAGGATCACCCTTGCTTGCTTGCAATTAGTTGCAATGCATGCAGCATGCATTTCAGTGATCCCGTCCGTGCGTAGGGTGCTGGGTGACGCGCGCGCGCGTGACGTGATATTTATGATTACTAAAAACTAGGCTGTATGGGCTTTCAAGCCTTTGCATTTCCCATACACACAATAAAATAATTTTAAAAAAATTGGCTTACTGGCTCATCACTCACTCCATCCAGAGTGTTGCCATATATACGATTTTTTCCGTAGTTATACGGATTTTCAAAGTCCAATACGGATAATTTGATGTATACGGGTTTACAGTAGGTACAGAGTATCGGTATTGGAACTATAATTTGTAATTTATTTATTTATTTATTTAATACTAATATCACAGAATAAATAATAGTGCCAATACCACGTCTATGGTTTGGTATGTACAGAAGCCAGCACATGCGGCTGGACATGTTGACCTTGAAAATGCTCGTATTCCGTAGCGGTAGAGGTGAGATTCGGATTGTAAGTGTCCAGCCGCATGTGCTGTCTTCTGTACGTACAAAATAACTTTTAAAGAAATCGCCTGTTTTGACTTAATCTTATATACCTACTAATTCAAACATATTTAAAATTATGAATATAGATGTATTATATAAATAATCAGGGTTTCATTTTTATATGGATTTCATACGGAATTTCATTTAAAAATGGTAAATATGAATTTTATACGGATTTTTTCAATGATAATACGGATTTCACGTCCTCACGCACGATATGGCAACACGTACCCACTCACTCAATCATAATCAAATCAATCATTGGCTGGCTCGCTCGCTCATTGCTGCAAAAAAATTTACGTGGGCTGGTCGTGTGGTGTGCTGTGCTGTGCTCCGTGCTCTGAAATTGAAGATTATAATTAGATCAGTACCGTCTTGGTAAATTACCGAATCCTGTATTTTTCGGCCACTGTTTGAGGTGATTATACTTTCATTCTAAGGATGAGAAATTAGTATTTTGTTATCTTCGTTTTACAATCGTTCACTATGGCGCCCTAATTTCTCTAACGCATATTTTATTTGTAGATGTCTCGCTATCGTGAATGGGATCTCTCCTGCAAAGTTTACGTAGGCAACCTCGGCACCAACGCATCGAAATATGAGATCGAGAAGGTGTTTTCGAAATATGGCAACATAAGAAACGTGTGGGTGGCGAGAAACCCGCCTGGCTTTGCCTTCTGCGAATTCGAAGATCCCAGGGACGCTGAAGATGCTGTTCGTGGACTTGATGGAACGTACGTATTATTAATATGTTTAGCATTTGTTAACTATAAACTATATACTTACTTAAAAGTTGGATGGTGCTTGGTTATCAAACGTTTGAAATCGATATGAATCTGACGCCATGTTGGACGGCCATTTTGCGATCACTTCGTGTGGTTCAAGCTATAATCCTCCCCTATGAAACCTTAATGAAATTCAATTTTGACTATGCCAAAAAATGGTATTGAAATACTAGTAAATAGTATCATTGTAAGAAAAATTGGTATCATTATGATTCTGAAGATATAGCTATAGTTTGGGGAGGATTATAGCTTGAACATCCAGCTATAATCCTCCCCAAACTATAGCTATATCTTCAGAATCTTAATGATACCAATTTTTCTTACAATGATACTATTTACTAGTATTTCAATACCATTTTTTGGCATAGTCAAAATTGAATTTCATTAAGGTTTCATAGGGGAGGATTATAGCTTGAACCACACATCACTTCGGGTCTTTCAATTTCCTACGGTCAACCGACTCACTCGACTTCTTCTGTAAACAGAGGCCTAGTACCAACCTACCTACCTACTCGCCCTGAACAAACAGTCGCCCTATGAACTTTGATAAACACAATTGCCGAATTTAAACAGCACAGGTGTACCTACTTAGCTACCTTTTTCTAAATTTTGATACTTACTTGGCTAATTAATTAACGATAGTTCTAGGCCAAATAAATTACTTTCTATACATCCATTCTTCTTCTACCTAAGAACAAAGTCATTATGATTTAAAACAGGATAGGTATTTGCTCTAAGAGGCCTTTGCTCAGCAGTGGGACACACACACAAGGCTAATTAAGTATTTAACATGGTATTTGTTTTGTGTGAGTGCCCCACATTACAGTGCAGTAGCATGCACCATGATCACAGGACCAATATCCTGTTTAAAAGTATAAAGGAACTAAATATTTGTCTGTACATTTTTAGATCCTCTGCACGCTCCTTAGATACGTTCAATATCCTGTTTAAAAGTCGGCCTCGTAGCCTAGTAGGTAGTACGTCTGCCTACGAAGCACAAGGTCGCGGGTTCGAATCCCGCCCAGGGCAAACATTCGTGTGATGAGCACTTGTGCTTACCTTGTGTCTGGATGTTGTATATTTATATATGTATGTATATCAGCTATCTGACACCCATAGTACAGGTTCTGCCTAGTTTGGGGTCAGATGGCCGTGTGTGAGATGTCCCACATATTTATTTATTTATAAAGTATAAAGGAACTAAATATTTGTCTGTACATTTTTAGATCCTCTGCACGCTCCTTAGATCCGTTTCAGATTCAATGTGAAACGCTTGAGTCATAAGTGTGCAATAGCATGATACCTCCATTCTGAGACTGAGATGTGGTATTCTTTATGGGTTTCACTTGTCTCGGAGTGGGGAACATTTAATTTATTAGCTGTTTCTTATTAGTATTTGAATTAGCTATTATATATTTGCATTTCAGAACTTAAAACTTGAACTTTTGAGGATGGCAATCATCTTTTAGTTATGGAATATACACTAAATTATAAGGAGTAAAGATTTTGTTTGCTTGTTTGTTAGTTAGTACAGAACAGATAGGCTCCAAAACTACTGAACCTATTTTAATGAAATTTGGTCCTAAGATAGAATAGAACTTGGGAATAATAAAGGCTACCTTTTACCTTTTGAAAAACAGTTTACGCGGGTAGAGTTGCGGCGGAAAGCTAGTATGTAGTGTAGTGAATAATTTTGAATGTTTCTGCAGGCGATGCTGTGGCACCCGCATTCGTGTAGAAATGTCCAACGGTCGCACAAGAAGAGATCGTCGCTATTCTAGGTACGTATTTATCTCTATTAAATTATTTTATTGTTATTTAATAAAGAATTTGCACATTGATAATCATATCAAGGCTGAAGGTTATTCTTATCTTATTTTTGATGAGGCTTTTGTAATTCTTATCTTTAAATGCAGACTAATTAGGTAAATAGGTTTTATGAATTATGTTAAATAATTTCACCTGTGTAAACTTCTTACTGATTTTAATAAAAATTCTCTTTTATTTACTGCAAACTACTAAAATATGCTAAGCCAGTTTGCATGCACTTATTTTTACACAGAAATTATAATTGATTAGTCAATACTTTTTTTATCATACACTTAATAAGGAGTTACTAAATGTGGTGGGTGTTGGAACGTTTGCAGGTCCATTTTATCAACCAACCACCAACACACCAACGACCTCACCACATCTCTTCACCACAACTACGGCTCGTTTGCCAATAAGACATCCGCGAACGCCGCTCGCAACATCCCGCTCAACTTCTGCGACCTGCTCTCCAAACTTCTGCGCGCAACTGAAGCCTCCGCCTGCGTCCCCATAACTATCCTCTTGACAGCAATCACCTAGTCCCAACTCCTCTCTACGTGGACATGAATTTACGAAATTGACGAAAGCTACCCAGCGTAGGAACCTTCCTGAACATCACTACCACTCCTGAATCCTGATGCTTCACTGACTGCACACACAACGTCACCGAGGCACCGTGCTAGAAATACCACCCGGCAGTCTGCTCTCCCCGTGTCATCACAATTCTTACCAAAACTTCCGATAAAAGCACCACTCAGCTGAAGATTACCTCGAAACTTGCGTCCGCCTCGGTATTCAAGTAAAAATTCCTTCGGCCTCACAGCAGCCCCACAACGGTCAACCTTCGGAGGCTCACCAAGTCTCGGTACTTTTTAAATCCTTTACTTAGCACTACCTACCTTACCTGTATTTAGCACTAGTCGATTATATTGGCGTTTAGGAGTTGATTAGGGCTTCACATGAGTAAATTGTAGAAATTGGTTGATGTAAAACTAAAAAATAGATTAATTTGGAAGCAGGGGCAAAAAATAGAACAGAATTAAATAATGAACGGACACACATTTTCACGGGTTTTCTCCACGATTTAGTTTTAAATTGAGCTTACCGATATTTCGACCGGGTTACACTGATCATGGTCACGGCAGAACACAAAACAATTTAAAACTAAATCGTGGAGAAAACCTAGTGAAAATGTGTGTTAGTGCAATTAACAACCGCGAATTCAGAATTAAATAATGGAGACTACATAAAGATCATGTTGTTTCGATGTGTTTGTTTATGCTTTTGGACATGTTTGCTTGAATTGTTTTCTATGTTACTTAGGTCTCGTAGCCGCAGCCCTAGGCGTCGCTCTTATTCCCGCGGGCGCTCCCAGTCTCCTCGCCGCTCGCCGTCGATTCGCCGCCGTTCGCCGTCTGTGCGCCGCTCGCGCTCGCGTGACAGGCGAAGCCGATCGGACAGCAAGAACAGGTATTTTTTATCAGATTGATTAGAACGCATAAGGCTAGGCTAGGCGTGTCCAATGACTATGAAGTGATTTTTTTTTCTTATTCGTCACTTGTTTTAAAAGTTTGGCAAAAGCCCAACTGAGAAAATAAAAACTTAGCCATATTGCAGAATTTCAATGAAGCGAAATTTTGTAATTGCAATTTTTGTCAGAAACATTAAAAAAATACATGTGGCGCCCTCAGCGCCGGTTTTTTTTTTGTTCAGACTTTTCAACGAATAAGGTCACTGACAAAGGGGCAGAATCAGTTAATATTATGAAAATATTTAATAAAGAGGCCTTGTCTGTCTTTACAAAAAAATACACGTTTTTTTCTAAAACATATCTGACATAATATTAATTTCCTGTTGGCACCAATTTCACGTTGATAATTAGCTGTATGGATTTCAATGAAATTTGTCAGTTGAATAAACAAGTGGATGATGGAATAACAATGGCAAATTTTTACCATGGAAAATTCTATCCCTAGGAATAAAGTCGAAAAACAATGTGGACATAGCATAGATTTGTTTGATTTTGTATAATAACAATAATGTATTTTACTTCTTATTTTCAGATACTGAATCATTTCATATCCAGATTGAAATCATTACAAGATGTACAAGATAAACTTTAATCTATTTAGTTAACATATTGTATTGAAAGTGAATAGTGTGTTTGTGTAACTGTAACTTGAGTATTAGACGAATGTTTGTATTACTATGAGCAAATAATATTTAAATATGTATATTTTATACTTTGTCTGTAGATAATCTGTAGCTTCTTTTACACTACATAATGTTGTATAAATTTAGTTTTACTTGGCAATAAGTAAGGATTATGTACCTATTATGTTTTCACTTTAGGGAGTGGAATTAGATAAGTAATTTTAAGGTGACTTAAATAAAATACATTTTGTGGAAATAAAATATTGTTTTCATTATTTACACATACAAATAAATTTTTTTTATGTACGAGGAATAGTATAAATAAAGGGTCCGGCTGTTAGGCCCCCATTCCGGTATGCCCCCGGCCGTGACGCCACTGAAAAACCGGCGGATTGCCGACCAACAGATTTTAGATTGTAGATGGCGTCACGGCCGGGGGCGTACCGGAATGGGGGGCCTAATAGCCGGACCCTAAATAAAATCTTACAAAAATATTGCTTAACCTTTTAACCGCCATGGTCTGAAATATAAGACTTACCTAATCGAGCTCAAACTCCGCCGTCTCATTAATAAGACATATTTTAACTGATTGATATATAGATTTTGTTTTTATGGCTGGCGATGGGAGCAAGATCTTAGAAAATATGCTTGGCGGTTAAAAGGTTAAACAGCTTAGTTTGAAACCTTCAGGCACTAGGTCTAAGAAACACGCGTTTCATCTAGTCTTATACTTCATAGGGAATAGAAAACAAATAATCAGACAATAGTCCTTTTAAACTTTTTAAAACAAAGATGTATAACTAAATATTTAAAAAAAAATGGTTAATAAAAAATATCTGCACTTGCCCTTCGAGATTTTTTAGTAAACTTTAATCTTTACTAACTTAAATGTATAAAAGTATATTATGTATGTACAATCAAGTCCGGTGAAGCTTGATTTGTCGTACCTTTTCGACACAAGCATAGGTCAATTAAAAAAAAATGTATGTACAAAAAAGGATCTAATAACGATTTTCTTTTTAATAAGCGTGAGATGAGAGCGAAATGCGCAAAAATATTAACAACCATTTTGCATTTCATTGTTTGTTTCATAAAGAAAGCCATCACAAGATCACAACCATTGGTCAAGAAACCACTTGAAAAGTAATACTTTCTATCATCTGCCTTTTAAACTAACAGGCTGTTGTTTTCTACTTGTAAAGAAATCAAAGTAAATGTATGTACCTACTGCAACAAACACTGTACCTATAACATGTAAAATTGTAAGATTATTCTTAAATACTACAGAAGATAACAACAAGGATACAAATTTTCTTAAAGTCAAAATAAAAGTAACAGTCATTGAAGTTTCTCTAGTTGCTAATAAATGGACGGAATGGGTACAATAAAATTGCGATACTATACTTAGTGCAATTAGGAACCAAATGTCTAATGTAGAGTTCAGGAACTTGTCTTTTATATCAGGATAGATGCCCACAAAGAATGGTAGAGCAAGGGCGTATGTATAAAACAGCATCTGGAAGACAAAAAAAATCTTAACATAATATAAAGTTTCCATTTTTTATTAAATTTTTCTGTTCATGTGATGTTAAAGTCTTGACTTGGAGCCTTTGTTACAACACAAGTCCAGTGAAGCACAGAATAGGCACTGGTTGGTCACTCCTTAAGGGCATATTTAAAAGATCTTTGACGCAAAGAAAGATCTTTTAAAGAAAGGGACGCAGTTATGCGTTAGAATGAGATACAAATACACCGCGCTCACTCTTGCGCATAACTGCGTCTCTTTCTAATCTTTGCGTCAAAAATCTTTGATCATATATCTTTTATAATGTAATACAGAAAACGCATTTTGACAAGCTACTTCTTTTTGAATGTCAACTACAAGTCAATGGCGCTAGGCGCTATGTAAACAACTTGCGAGCTCGCAGTCATCGTCTGTTGGCAGTGCCTTCCCAACGCACTAACCATTACTGCAACTCTCCGCTCGTCCTTGCACTCAGTCAGCTGAACACTCTCCTGGATATGTCGCCACATATTGACATCTTCCACGACTCACTAGCAAAACTTTCTAAAGAATGCCTTGTATTCGCTGAAGGAAGGTAACAATTTGTTAAAATCTGTCTGTTGTTTATTTTTTATTTTCTGTTGTATGTTTTAGTTTCTGTTGTATATTTTAGTTTTATTCTGTTCTGTTTGTACATACCTATTACTTTAAGTTTACAGTGACTTTGGCTTTTGTATGCTGTTATACTGTAAATGTTTTTTCTATAAAAATAAAATAAAAAATAAATAAGTAAAACACCCCCGAACCCGAACACCCCTGGTAGAGTCCTGCGGCGCCTGCGGGGTGCGGGGCGTGGGGCGCTATATCGGGCGGGGAACTCATTTTAACGCGGGAGGGGTGAGTGATCTTTCTGTACCGGTTAGTACTATTATTTACTTCTGCTTCTGTGTAATAGGGTTGTTTTCAGGTACATTTATTTTGCGAATTACCTTTTAATTAATTATTTGTATACTAACCTCATCGGGGTGTTTCCCATATTTGGCAAATAGCAGCTCTTGTTGCAGCCCCATAAAAGCTCCCAAGAACAAAGTGGACAGCAGTATCCCAACACCAAAACACCAGTATGTGAATTCTCCTTTGCTCTGTTCAACCAATGAGGCGCCTCCGTACATGGCTACTGCTACTCCAATAGTGATCAGAACTGAACCTAAACACTTTGTAAGCTTCGGTCTTTGCTTCTTGGCGATCCAGTAGACTATCATGCTGGCTGGAGATGAGGCAGATCTAGAAATTTAATAAGTAAACTGTTGAGGAAGTAATATTAACTTGGACAAACTAGTAGGTAAGTATTCTGACTTTTTCCTTATTTATCAAATTTTGATAATGATTCAGGATGATTTTTTAATACCTACTCTGTATATAAAGAACCATTACTTTTTAATTCAATATGTAAGTTGTTAAAACATTGCTATTTCTAATAAAAATTATAAAAATCTAAAAGTTAAAATAGATAGTATAATTAGCCAGTTTATCTGTGTCAAAGGCTTTAGATTAAAAAGAAAAAATATACTAGCACAGCAATAAATTAATAATACTAGTAACTTGTTGAAGGGTGGACATTTTACCTGATAATCATATGTAACGTTGAAGGTACATGCAAGGCATACACATAGTTATTTGGCACGCTTGTTACAAAAAACAAAACAACTAGCACAGCATACTGCCGAAGCGGTATCTTTGGTTTTATCTGAAAAATACATTAATGTTGACACAGCCATGCATTATTAAATTAAATTAAGCATTAAAAAACAAGCATTTGCTTAAAAAAATAACAAAATATTAGTAAAAATATCTTGGACTAACTCAAAAAACAATTCAAAACTTACTGTGCCAAATTTCGAAGTGAATATGAAGCCTTGAAGGGTTATAAAAAAGAATTGCAGGAACGTTATGAGATTGACGCTGTTCGGAGCTCTTGCCACTAATATTTCCATTAGGAAAGCACTCGCACAACATCCAACAAATACTTTGACGATAGTTGCATTAATATGCATTTTAAATATTTTACTGAAACAAAATAGGGTAAAAAAGCTGGATTTCTTTCTTGTTACATACATAGAAAAAGGCTAATTACTATTCTACTTTAAGTACTATTAACTTTAAATTAAATTAAAATAAAGTTTTTACAAACAAAACACGTCAACAAAACAAATGTCAAAATATATACCTACTTTTTTCATTTGTTCCTATTGGGAACAGGCAAAGGCATTAAGCCATACAGCCGTCGGTCAAGTTTAGTAATTTCCTGCATATCCGTCTCTTGTAGTTTCATTTTGATTTCTTGGCAATTAATATTATAAATTCGTTTTAAGTTAAGTATTGTATTCTTGTCACGGGATCATTGAAATGCAAGGGAGGGATAATTGAAAAACATTCCAATGACATCGGAGTTTAACGCGGGGTATCGAACCAGAAACAACTAACCACCCATTATTTTCTCACTTTCACTGAATAGTTCTTTGTTAACGGCACATTATATCACTATTTCTACCATATTAAAACAACAATTACCATGAAAAACCAACTTTGAAAAGGACGAAACAATGAATCTTTTTTCCCGCGCAAAAAAAAACAAATGTTAAAATGTTTTCATTTGAATTTTTGTCTGGTGCAAAGTAGGTACCTATCATGGTCCAAGAAAACAAGGTCTAACCGTTAGACCACGTGACTTGACACAAGCCTACGTCATCTCATCATGCTGTTCATTCTTGTCGAATGCGTGGTAATAGACAAGGATGATCAGCATGATGACGTAGGCTTGTGTCAAGTCACGTGGTCTAACGGTTAGACGTTGTTTTTCTTGGACCATGGTACCTACCTATCTAAATTGCAGTCTTCAAGGATGGCAGTGGCAGTCTCATATATTGATTTGTTCTTTTATAAATAAAAATAGTACTAGTAGGGACTACTTTTCGGTATTCTGTAGTATAACTCTACCAAAACAATTAGACACATGACAGGTATGCGGTTTGTACAATATTCGCCCTTATTCCCAGCACTAATCCCAATCCCTGTGACCGGCCGTGCGTGACGCCATGTTTGAAATGTGTCTAATTGTTGTGGTCGCGTAGTAGGTAATAAAATGTAGGGTATGTACAGAAGCCAGCACATGCGGTTGGATATTCGCACTACAAAATTCACCCCTACTTCTACGGAATACGGGCGCTCTCAATGTCAATAAGTCCACCCGCATGTGCTGCCTACACAGTACATTACCAAAAACCCGTCATACCTTATCCAGCCAATATAAAAAAATTATATATAATCTGATTATGAATTCTGAGCCATTTAGCATTTCAGATTTTGTAAAAAGTAAGCTCTGTTCTTAAAATCCCATTTACACTAGCTGGTTACATTAGCTGGTTCGAACAAGAAAGACCCATAAGGAATCTAGGTAGGTGGTATGGTAGGTAAGGCATTTCTGTGATACTACCGCATCGCGCAACAAACAACCATCGCTTATGGGTTGATCACACGTAACGAGTAGAGTGGCGAGACAGCAAATGGTCACTGGGCCGAGAGAGTCGGCCAACCGAGTCGCTGTTCACACGTATTTACAAAAGTGGCGAGACAGTTCAGTTTGATGCTGTTGGTTGTCGTGTACAATGGATCGCAGAAAACCTGATTTTTATTTTATTTTCATTTCTTATTGCAATTAGGGCTGCATTACACTTGACTTTGTTTTTATATACAGGTGACGAAAAATTCCATAAACATTCGTGTATTTTTTAACACTGTATGAATTTAATTGTCGTTTCTAATGTCCATTTCACATTATTCCACATACTACTAGCCATTTTTATTGAAAAAAACTAAAATAACAAAAATAAATAAACACACGCTGCTCGGTACAAATTGAACGAGTGGCGAGTGGCCAACCGAGTGCCTGTCCACACGTGCCGAGCGGGATAGCGAGTGGCTGCGGGGGCTGAAGAATGAAGCGGGGGGGTGGGCACTCGGCCGAGCAAACAAATCATGATTCTAGTCGCTGTCTCGCCGTTTTGGCTCGGCCGAGCACTCGCCAAAGTGTTCATACGTAACAACCACTCGGCCGAGTGCACTCTCTCGCCACTGTACTCGCTACGTGTGATCCACCCATTAGCTAATGGAAACAGCAAGCAAAATCAAGCCTCTCAAACAACGTCTCGATTGCCGCCTCGCCGCGCGCCGCCGCGCCGCCGCCGCCGCCGTCACACCACCCACTCAGCCACACGCAACACCAGCCAGCTACTCCAACCAGCCAGCCAAGTCCGCTTGCCGTGCCGAACGGAACGCACGTCGCAATCTCGCGCCAAAATGTTTCTTGTGAATTCAAATATCGAAACTGCTGTGTAGCAAAAGAACTTCGATTTTCTTTTGTAACTTTTTAAATGAAAATCAAGTTTTTTGTGATAGTGTGACCTTTGTGGTGGTTAAATATACTGTTCATTATTTTCTACACAATGCAAACTAATCCGATTTTCAAGTCAATGTTAGGCCTGAATGGTTTGGCTCAATTGAAAAAATGTTGACAGGGATTCTAGTGTTTTCTTTTCTAGTTCTACATAATCTCCCTTTGGGTAAGTTTAAGTTTTTTTCCTGTAGTTTTGTAAGAGCCTAACTAAGCTATGGGGTGGTCCATGACTTTTCTTTGTTTAGGTTTCATGTGTGGGTATAGTAACGGCTTTTTTTAAAATATAACCTGTTAATGTTGTCCATCATTAAATACCTACCTACTTACTAATATTATAACTTCCTACCTTATTTCAAAATGTCTCTTTTCCAGCTGTTAAAAGTCTACGTTTAAAAACAGGATCTATTAACTTATTTACCGGTTGGTTCCAATTAGTAAATGATTATTCTACTTCATCACCGACTTTTATTTATAATATCAACCAAGTTAACACCGATATATTTTTTTTATCTCAGAATAATAATATTAGTTCATAGTTTTTTGAAAAACACTTGTATTTGTTTCACCTATATATTTATTGGGAAACCCAACTAGTTTCGCTCACATGAGCATCATCAGGGGCACTTTCTAATAATATTAGTGATACCAAAACCTTCCAAAACATTGGTTACAAAAAAAAATTTTTGCGAAAATTCCATCTAATTCTTAAAAAAATATTATGCTTTATGTTAAATAAATAAAAAGTATATTTTGAATGCACATCGTGTTCATGTAATTATGTAATGAAATGACGTCAATAAAATTATTAATCGATTTTCGAGTCTCCGTGAACGGTTCCGGGAGCCGGTAAATACCGTGCTACACTTGCTACGAGCTACGAGCTACGCGCTACGAGCGTCGCATCGTAGCACAATGTCATGTCATAGAGCAAAGAATCCCGCGTTCGCGCCCGGTTCTTTACACTACTGTGAAGCTAGCAGGGTTCTTTGATTATATACAAGGGTTGTACGTATACATATAACACCAAATTAAAAAAAAAACCCCGACTCAAAACCGTTACTTGATGCTTTCAACAACTAGAAAAGAGCTGATAATCTTCAAATGGCTGAAGATATTTTCTGCGATCATAGCTATGAACACTCTCGATTGTGACACCTTGCAAACAAAAAAAACTATATCAAAATCAGCGCACCCGTTTAGGAGCTACGATGCTACAGACAGACAGACACACACGTCAAACTTATAACACCCCTCTTTTTCGTCGGGGGTTAAAAATAGAAATAATTTAATGAAGTACTCTCCGTCTAACCAGATATTTTTCAATGACAATGAAACCTTTTGATTTGAACATGATTTGCCCAGTTTAGTGCCGTCTCGAGTGTTAGAGATTTTTGAATAATCAATCCACAGCCATAATTCTATTTCGCTTGTATTACTTGTCTCGTCGCTAATTGAACTGTTTACAATCGCATGTGGCCGTTAAAATTTTTTTGTCTATAATTTGTCAAATTGCCTTTTGCGCTTGTTAAGAAATTACTAAAATGGCAAACCTGTTTACATCCGGTATCGTTCATTCGGTACGTAGTTATTATACAGTTGTTAATATGAGCCAATTTCAAATATCGAACAGAGAAGCTATCTTGATTCTTACCGATCTTAGTTTGAAAATTGGTGTTTTATACAATTCTTTAGTTGGTAAGTATATGTTTTGTTTTAAAATTGGCTAGATTGTAAGGTATTGGATGAAACACCCCTTAAACAGACCCACATGGTACCTATTAAATGCGGGACATAGACTAGCTTTCATCAGTAAATAATTTAGATGCACCAATAGGAAGCAATAACAGTTCAAAAAAACTAGTACCTAAATAAATCCTACCAAAATTACGCAAACGGCGAATCGCAAGGCCAATTAACAAGCGAACCAGTTTAATCCTACTAAACACATCAGCTCGCCATGTTACATCGTCATACATTGCTTGTTTATAAGACAAGTTAGCAGGAAGACAAGTATTTGATACTTCAATGTACGTCGAAATTCTTCGTCCTGGGTCATTTGCACCAGAAGTTTTTACCGGCCGTGTGCAGTCGATGGAACCGACACTGTCGGCTTGGAATGGATAAAAAATAACAGTAACACTGGCTGTTATTAAAAAAACCGTAATGGCTGTTATTCAACCAATCTTGTAATACGAAATAATGCGTTATAATTGGGTGCAGTGGTAAAAGTTGTCTGTTAGATATTGCTACTTTAGCAATAAGTTCGCTTTTTGAGTCAGTCTTCTATACAGTCTATGGTGACAGACAATACAGGATTTGTATTTCATTAAACGAAATGTATTGTATTGTACAGGGATTTAACTAATTCATAAGTAGTTCGGTTAATCTCGTTTTAAACGGGCATATAATCTGGAACAATGAAATTCATAACAGAACCAAACATAGCTATTATCGGTATACTGCCTACTACCATTATAGTCAGTCTATATAGCTAGCTAACAGCCCCAAACCTCACACTTGCGTCTTATGAGCGTCTTTCCAGCTGGCGTCGTCGTCGAAGTCAGCGCTGGCCGTCGCGCATACAATCATAGGCAGGAAAGCGAGTCAAACAAAAGAAAGTTGCGTTCCAAAAAAACGCCAGCGACGACGACGCTGGAACACATTAGCGACCAGGAAGTTTATTGTAATGAAGATGATGATGCACCATCGTTAACAGCTTATATAGTCCCCATTCCAACCTACACTGACTGAAGCACAGAATATTGAATAGTAGTCCCTCCTGAAATTAGGGTGACAGGCCTTAGTCGACCACGCTGGCCAAGTGCGGGTATGGTCAACTTCACCCACAACCTTTGAATTATCGCAGATGTGTGCAGGTTTCCACATCAAGTTTTCCTTCACTGTTTTTAATCTCCTTAAATCACATAATATGAGGCCTTCCTCATATCCTCAACGAAAATATTACATAAATACAAGCTCATGATAAAATGGGTTTGGCTGTATTTAGTCGTTTGTTGGTTGTTGACTATTCAGGTTAGCAGGTCGCGGCACTACTGCATGCAGTCAATATAGCATCTACCGATTTATAACAACAATATAAATAAGAAGGCTTCTCTATTGATCTTTATTTCATAGTTTCACCCTTACTCAACAAAAAAAAACATTATTCCCGAGAAATAAATATAGATACTTATCTATGTTATTAAAAATATAATATCTACCTTTTTGTCACATTAAAAATCTAATTTTCTTTATAAAATTAGTTATTTTGTTACATACCAGTAACTTTTTCCGCTGGAGTTAATTTCTTCAGATTTTCAAACATGCAGTAAACAATATTTAAGTTTCCTAGTATTTGCAGCTCGATCTTCCATCGTTCTACTTTCCAGATTTGTTAAAACCATTGGATTCTGTTACTGAGAACTATGACCAGACTTTGTGGTTCTAAAGTCGGTCATATTTCACTATTATTTACATTTTATGGACAATGTGTCACCTGTCAATGTTGTTATGATTCAACCTTTGTTAGGACTTCGTAAGAACTCAGGTATATAATGGTATGACTTTATTATGACTTTAGGTACTTGTAGCGCAAAGTCTATGGCAAACTAGACGTACCTACCTATCAAGCTTACGGCCGACTTTTATGATTGACTCGCTGTCTGCCCGCGGCTACGCCCGCATTGATTTCCGACTTTTCCGTAGTAATTTTTAACTATCCCACGGAAACTCTTTAATTTTCCGGGATTAAAATTATCCAAGATGTTGACCAGGGATGTAAAAAACCACCATGCAAAATTTCATTCAAATCGGTCCAATAGTTTCGGAGATTAGCCCGTCCGTACAAACAGAGAAACAGACAGAGATACAAAAAAAAAAGAAAATTGTCTGGATATGTTCTATTTCACTTCTTACATCCTCCTGACTCAGTTTCCATCTTTTTTTCTATGTACAGACATTTTACCTCTACAGTTTTATTATAATAATATACTTAGATTGATATTGATATTATGGTGCGAGTGAAGACGTTACAGTACTTGATTTTGATTTAGTTGAAAGGATGGGGACATAGGCTACTTTTTACCGCGGGAAAATACCTCATTCCCACGGGAAAAACTGTTAACGCGGGCGGAAAGCTATTTTTCTATAAATAAATTATGATTACGCATAAAAACTTGATTATGTATCCTCTATTAAACACAAGTGGACCATTCGCCGATCAGCTGATTCTCTTTACATTATGACGTCACGCTTTATCAGATGTAGGTATGGAACCTGAAGAGCTAATCTTATAATATCAGATACTCTTGACCTTTCCCCGCTCAATTAGCATACTATAGTGATGCAATAATAGCGTAAAATAATCTACGGCAGGGCTTTAAAAACTAGAACACTTTGTATAATTTTTTCTTTGGCTTTTACATGGCCAGTTACGTTCACCTTTGTTTTTTTTTTTTACTAAATTCGAGGTAGAAACCGATATTAATTTATGTTTGTTATCAATTATGCAAGAAGATCCATTTTATTTATCTAAGTTCGTCTAAATTTTAGCAATTATTGCCATGTTTTTTATCACAACACTTTTACGCCCGAAAAGCTTAACAAACTTTACATTATAGAATGAAGCTCACTTACAATATTTTTATGCTTTTAGCCCAAAAAGCTTAACAAACAAATATGGATTATGTAACTCTCTTTCGAATTTATATTATTTAGGAATTTTAGTACTGCGTAAATCTGAAAGTACTTTGTTTGTAGGCTTCTGAACGCGTGCCAATTTTTTTGCATTCTATTATGTTCGTTCATTTATTTCTCCAAATACAGTAAAAATCCGAATGCATCTTTTTTGTATTAAGATTAAATTAATTCAACTGGGGTACCTATACGATTTGAAATCGGGAAGTCGTGAGTTATTTTTATTAAATATTAATACGTGTCTTAACTTAAGATTAAATTAAATAAAAAGACTAAAAACAGATGCTGTATGAAGTTATATCACACGAATACGATTCTGATCGCGTCGCACACCGGTCGTAACTTTTTGCTTTGTTTAGAACTCGCAGATTTTTCCGGGTCGTCGTCGCCGCACTAAAATTAAACTAGTCTCGCACAGCACAAGGTTGTAAAGGTTGTCTACCCCTGACCTGACGACGTTTAATAAAGAGGGCGTTGTATGGAGTCACGATATGCATACGTGTATTTGAATGATTTGAAGCGTCAATTTATTTATCTCGTTGCATTTGAGACCAAGTGGCGATGACAACAAGCGCCGTTGATGGCAAGGTCGCTACAGATGTTTTTATTGGTCTTGGACTGCGCGTGTCTTGTTGCTTTTATTTTGATGAACAGATCATACTTTATACTCGTAACTATACTAAAACCATAACATTAAATTAGAAATTTTAAGAACCGCCGCCACGAAACCGTTGCTTGATTCTTTCAACATCTAAAAATGAGCTGATAATCTTCAAATGACTGAAGACATTTTTTTGGATCATAAGAACACTCTCGATAGTGACAACTTGCAAACAAAAAAACTTAGGAGCTAGGTAGGATGCCACAGACAGACAAACAGAGAGAAACACACGTCAAACTTATATAACACCCCTCCTTTTGTCGGGGGTTAAAAATCGCCGAGCGTAGTTTCACTCGTGTCTCTCAAAGATGGGATTTAATTTTATTTTGTTCATCAGTTTCTGATAAGAGAAAATGAGAAAAATTGTAAAGTTTTTTTTGTTTAATAAACCTAATGGACACCGGAAAATTTGATGAAATGAAAATTAAACAGGATAATGTTTGTCAAGTCAGATCAGAATTAATAAAAGCCAAAAAAATTAGATTTATGCGAAGTGCAGAATAAATAAAATATATTATTTATAACATATGAAAACATCTACACATGTCACATTTCTCCTGTGAGGAAAACAAATACCCCTCCCGCAATCCGCCCTCTTACGAGGACGCGTGACGCGATTTTGTCAGTACCGAAATCAAATATTTTGGCTAAAATATTCTCTTTGGCGTTAATGTTCTGTAATATAAGTACCTAAATGAAACGCTTACTTGAAATCTGCAAACAATGACTTCTCTTAAAGATCTCCACAACACAACTATAGAATTCGTGTAGCAGCGGCTACGCTTATGTACCTACTAGCTTTCCGCCCCACGGCTCCGTCCGCATTAACAAGTTTTCAGTTGTCAGTCATTATAATTTATATTAACGTACAGTAGCCAGCATATGCGACTGGACTTGTTGACCTTGAGAGCGCCCGTATTCCGTAGTGGTAGGGGCGGATTTCGTAGTGCGAATTTCCAACTGCACGTGCTGGCTTCTGTACATGTAACTGTATTTTAATTTACCTTATTTTATTTTAAAAGGTAAGTGTTGCAGTTGACTGTACAGTACAGCAGCGTAAACTCTTACAACCTTCTTTGACACATGCGTGTAGCTGCAAATATCCTATCTACACACATGCAACTTTCTTTGACACAAACTTGTAGCAGGTAGCTGCAAATATCCTATCTACGCTAGTAGTTAGCACTATTTTTACCTATGACGACGTGACAGTGTTTGTATATTGAATGTTTGGCGTTTGTTGTTGGCAACGGGACTATTTCTGACGTCTTAACAGCTGGTAATAGTTTACTTTCTGCCAAGATGGGCATATCGTTATGGTACTTTGCTAAAATCTTACAGTCATCATTATAGGTAAAATTTTAAGTTAAATGCTTAGTAATTTCTGAAATTGTTCCACCTAAACTTGATTTTCAGATAAAAGCGAAATGTATTTAGACTTGTTATTTTTTTAAATAATACTACATACTTTTTGTGAGTTAGTAGGTACATAGGTTCCAATCTTATTTAAGTTTTCTTTTTCCTCCTTACTGAGCGAAAGCGAAGTTCCTCCATTCCTAGACTTGGCCAAAATTCTGATCACTAATTGATTTTCGTTACGCATTATGTATGTTTATTTTATTTTTAATCAATGTATGTATATTGTATGTATGTACCTACATGTAATATTTGTGGCTGGTGTCAGAAAAATATTTTTGTAAATACGCACTACGTGAGAGCTTCACTCAATCAACGTGAACGTAGGCAGACGTAGACGTAAGTAGACGGCTAGTCGGCAGTCTTAATTCATCTTTACAATACTAGCTCCGTCCCGAGTTTGGCTACGTTATATTTTTTTGTGAACAATTTGAATATCGTGTGTCGACCATGTGTATATAGGTAGTTATAGAAGCAAAGCCCCTCAGGCAAGACGTCTCCTTCACCATGTTTTTCCGTATCAACGCACTAGGTCGTTGTCCGAGGTTCTCTCTAGCTGCCCCTAGACGCGTTGGTATCTACTTTGGTCTCATTTTACGTAGGTATGTAGATACGAGTAACAGTTCTCTATTGCCAAAGTGCCGAGTATATTGGACATTAAGGCATTTATCTATCTTTTACCTGCATCGGCGTGGTGCCAAGCTCTTGAGCTGTTTATATTTTAATCGTTTGCTGCTAATTTACTTGTATTTTGGCGTTCATACTGAAATTAACCGTCTTATTCTTACTTTAAGTTCATTTTTCTTTTTCACCTTTTGATGACGATGATGATGATGATCTCTCCATCTCTTTTTAACTTCTAAAACATACATACTTACTTGTAGACTGCTAATTTCATAAGTTGTCCTTAAATCATATCCAAAGAGAAAAAACAACTATACCTAATTAGATTCATTCTATAGGATTTGCGAAATTCAGGTATTTTTCTAGTAAGTTAAGTAGGTACCTATTTGCTACATTTGACAATTAACCCTCGTTTAAGGGTCAAATAGCTGAAGTATTGGTGAACATTCCTAGATTGATAGTCAAGGCTAATAAAATATTCGTTTACCAAACATTCTCGCTACCTTGCGAAATTGTTATATGTGTAATATTGGTATTGAAGGGCTCAAGCCAATACATTATTTTCAAGCCAGTTTTTTTAGTTGTCTATATGAAAATCAGACACAAATTGACTTATTGTTGTATAGAAGAACAGATTGCCATGTTGCACATAGTAAAAAAATTAAGGATTCTTCAGAATGTTTTTATTTACTCTAATGACATCGAGTAAATTTATCGCTAGGTACAAATCCAAGATTATAATAAAACATTGGCTTGTCTGTCAGTCGACAAATAGTACTTACTTTCATTTTCAGTCAAACGTGTTGCGGGCTATCTATAAATAATATTAATGCGTAAGTATGTTTACCTTTTGTCTGTTTGCCAATTTCTTGAAATGAGACCAACAAAAGAAGAAATTCATAAACCAAATGTTTTAAAGGAATTCCTTTGGGCGGAAGTCCCGTGTCTTTGTCAGCCACCAACTAGAATAAAACAATTGTAAGTTCAAAACAATTTGCATCTTTTCTGAGTTTCGAATAAGTGTGGCAGTGTGTTCCCATGTGACGATTCTCAAGACAGTTAGGCCACGGTACCGTTTGATGGCACACTTACCGGAGCTGTGGGTTCGCTATGCGGATCTCCTATAGGCCTAATAGTGTGCTATAGTCTTTCAAATACATTAAAACAATATTTTGTGTTATAAATTGTGACTGATCTTTTATTTACTTCAAAACCAGACGAATGATAAAATATTAATTATCAACTTGTCGTACAAATACGTATTACAATATTGCTAATGAAGAATTTCAATCGGTAAATGTAGTTTTTGACATCTATAGTGGGTGTAAATACGGCTTAGCTAAATACGATACAAATATGCTTTGACACCCAAGGAAAATACTGCTAAGACATGCTCGCTCACTCATTTAAGAATAAAAAGAAGAGATCAAACAATCTAAAAGAGGCGATGGGATATCAGTTTGATTGAACATAAGGGCGGGTCCGCGCAATGTGTGCGCTGCTGTGGAAAAGGGTCGTTCGGCAACTCGTCCCAAAAACAAACTCGTCCCATTCGTAGTTCCAGTCCAGAAAGTTCGTTTTCCCAATGGGATGAGTTTGTTTTGGGACGAGTTGCCGAACGACCCGTGGAAAACAACCTGCCGAAGAAACTCCACTCCATTATCTTTAGAGTATTTTTTCTTTTTTTAATAAGACTTAAAATTATTACAATACTAGTCTTCTTTACAATATTATTAATATAACAAAGTCAAGTACAATTTACGTCACTACCTAAGCATTCAGAAACCATTGTAAACCCTCATGCGCAGATAAGTAATTAGTTTAATTATGTAATGAATCATGCGTGTACAAATAAGGGAATACTCAGTCTAGGCTTGTATGAATGACATGCAATGTTTACTTACGTGATGAACATGAAGATTGTTGTGACTGTTAGTGTATGAACGTTGCAATTAATTACTTGTTTGTGCCTAGCGCGTGTTAGTAGGATTGGTAGGCCATGTATAGTTATTATATTAACAACTCGTATTTTATGTCTCCACCATGGGGATCGAACCTACCCTCATCATTTAGCCGAAAGACGTCCACTGCTGGACTAAGGGCTCCCCCAAAAGATCTTTGAAGCCTATTCTGAATCAAGGTGTAACAAGGTGCTTTGCAACCTTATTCCCAACTCATTTTCCATTTCTTTCTCGTCTTAAGCATTCAATTTTGGAAGTCCTTCGTCATTCATACGTCATATTCGTCCATTTTTACTTCAACTTTCCTTTTGAATCCGTATTTCTTAAAATGTGGGTAATTTTGTAAGGTTTAAGCTGCTTAAAACCGCCGAGTGTATACCTGTTTAGTTTTCCATGTAAATAAATGTAAACAAAACGGTACCCGTCAGTTTAGTGTCCTTATTTCACTACTAGTGCGTGAATTTCGATCTTCAGCCGCTCTTGTCGGGTTCCAAGGTCCTGGTGGGCCGCGTGACAAAGGTAAATTATGCCTTAGTCGACAACTCTGGCCCAGTGCGGGTTAGTCAACTTCACACACAACCTTTGAATTTCTACGCAGGTGTGTGCAGGTTTCCGCAATATGTTTTTTTTGTCGTAAGTGCATATGTACTTACTTACATTTTTATGAAATATTTATTGTCTTCTTTATACTCGTATTATGCTCTGTCATACAGATCAATAAGAAAAGTGATATATAACCCCTTTTAACATTTCATATTTTCTCTATTTATAGCAACAAAAGCAATGTTTTGTAACATGAAATATTAGCTATTATTTTGTTAAGATATTCATTCAGTAACGTTTATTTTAATGGCTACCTAGTCGTAATAAGTTCTATATTTTTATTTTTATTTTTATTGTTCTATATAAATTGTAAAAGATAAAATTGAATACCGTTTTACACTACTTGTGACCTAGAAATGTAGGTACACTTGGAGGATTCGAAATATGTGGATAGGTACGGTGAAAGAAAGAAGATTATTTTCGAAATACGTTACATATAAGAAAAGAAAAAGGGAGCTGACTGTATCTAACCGAAATAAATTATACTCTAACTTTTTACAACCTGAAGTAGATATAGGTAGGACGATAAGCTGATCACTTTGGACTTTGCACTGTTCTATCTCAGTTGAATAAGGGAGATAATTGCAGTGCATATGTTAATCTTACCTTGCATAGAATTTAAGAAATATTCATAAAAAAATAAAAGAAAATGAAATAGATGAAATAACATTACTTAAGTTAATTATGTATTATTTAACTTCTAACATACATTTTTTGTCTTATCGTGAGTTCTTATCATTAAATAAGTTGAAATTTACTGAAATGTGTTGCCAGTTACCACGAAGATCAGCCTTCTTTATTTCCGCTCTGCTACAGCTCGGTATGATTACAGCAATTTCCAGTAATGGTACTGATTTTTACTCAATTTCGAGTAATTGCTCAAGAAACTGAGGGTAGTCTCATATAATATACAAAGCTATTACTGCAAATAGGAACGTGTTACAAAATCTTAGGTAATTTCTTGAATACTTAGCCGCTTTGTATTGTAGGTAATGGAAAACTAAATGCAAGAAGAATCATAAAAGCGATTTAATATAATCTGAATATTAGTATATGTCTTTCGGCTTGCTTGCTTGCTTATCCTGCGGGTTCCGAGGTTAACCTACCTCACAAACCCTGGTGTCAAATTTATTGAGCCGCCTAGTACTTCTGACATAGCTCATGTAACGGCGACATGCGAAGGTAATAACCGAACAGTGTAACTAATATTATATTATCTGTGACCGAACCAACGTCTTTACAATTTTTCGAAGTAAGAAATCAGTTTTCTTTTCGGACAATCAGGTGATTCTTTCGGCTGAAATTAATAAAATGGTCTCTGCTTACCCGACTGGGAAAAAACGTGACTAACAAGCAAGCCGTAAATTAACTTATTTGGTACAGAAATACGCTTTGTCCATTTCTTCATGGTAATTTATTAATAATGAGACGAATAATTAGTTAGATTAGTTAGCCAAAGAAATGCATTATTATACTATTCGTAGCTTTGAACAAAATCGTCGTAATTAGCACTGTTTTAAACCCTGAAAAAAAAGAGGGGTGTTAGTTTGACTTGTGTGTCTGTCTGTAGCTCCTAAACGGATGCGCCGATTTTGATCTAATTTTCTTGTTTGCAATGTGTCACAACCGAGAGTGTTCTAAGCTATGATCCAAGAAAATATCTTCAGCCATTTGAAGATTATCAGCTCTTTTCTAGTTGTTGAAAGGATTAAACAACGGTTTTGTGGCAGGGGTATTTTCATCTAATGTTATAAACTTATAACTTTTCAAGTGACAAAATATCACGGTGATAGTGTCGATGGCCAAAACCTTTAGTTCGTAATAAACAAGCAAACGGTAGAATAAAAAAAAAAAAATCCCTAACCTGCCAAGTCCGGTGAAGCTTGATTGGTCGTACCTTTTCGACACAAAAAGCATAAGTCAATTTAAAAAAAAAAACCTTATCCTGCTTGCCAAGCTTGGAGATAATGGCAACACGTCCCTTCTTAAAGAGGCCTTTGTCCTGCAGTGGGCTGTTATACACCGTTGTTTATCCGTAACATTGTGGTAGTACTCATGAAACTGAAAAACTTTCCCTAATGAACATAGGTTGAAATCTCAAAAATAATATTCAACTTGTCATACAAAGTGGCCGATCACATGACTTAAGTTTAAAATATATAAGAAGTTGATTTTCAATTTTGAGATTTCAACTTATGTTGCTTGGGGAAAGTTGTTTAGTTTCATGAGTACTACGTACGTGGTACTACCAGTATTTTGGGGTTAAACAACCAGTTAAACACGATATGTTTAGGAGGCTGTATTAGTAAAGGACAGGACATTACATACCTAGAATTCTACCTACCAGGGCAATGCCTCCAGCCTTACGCAGATGTCTATTTTTATCGTAGCTTGCGTAAGGCTGCGCCGGCGACTATTTCGTTGCTCACTTTATGTTTATTGCAAACACGTCTGCGCTTGCATCGGTAATGTGTTTTGTTTAAAGCGTGTCTTAGTACGCGTTGGCACAGGCAGACATACTCATTTGAATAATAAATACAATAATACTATGTATGTAGGTAGGTATGTGTTTAGGTGGTTTAGGTGCGGTGCGTGCCAATATATCGTTTATAGTTTTGAGGAATTAATAAACGGTATCAAATTAAATTCAAATCTAGCGTAAATATACCGTTCTTACATACCGATTTTAGTTGTTTTTTGCCATTATATGTACGAGTATAAGTAAGTATTTCGACTTGATTATCATTGTCACCTCACCATGGCAATTTCTAGGGCCGAAATCCAAGCTTCGTGATCCATCTATGAGGTCCGAGGTTCCCTTGAACCGCCCCTAGACGACGCCTTGGTATGACTAACTTTGGGGTAAAATCTTCCGCTAGTCCGGTGAAGCTTGTGTACTCATTTGTTGATATTTCGTCATAAATGTTTTCTTCAAATTTCAAAGGATAGTTGAAGGTTATATGATGTGTAGGTACTTACATAACATCGTTTATGTTGCTAAATGTTGGTACGATGCGATGATCGACTATGTAAATATTTTCGTATTTATAGTTTAAATCAACAATCCGTTTTATACTTATACAAAATTAAAAAAAAACTATATTTCATTTCACAAAGGTCTTAAAATAATAGTGGCAGGCTCATCGCCTGAGTTAGAAGGAACCGCTCCACCTCAGTTAGATTTATTTAAGTGTTAAGTGCGCGTGAGCCGGCAGACGACTCAATTTCGGTCACCGTGTGAATGAATGCGCGACAGAATTTCTGCGACCCACGACACGACTCGCAAAATTACGCCCTGGCTCCTGGCTCTGCCTTACAGAACAAAACTAAATAAGAAGACTACAGGTGAAAATTCAGGATAATATTGTAGGATGTGTGTGTGTGTCATTCTCATCAAATCTGTTTGTTTGTTTGTTTGTAAACACTTTATTGCACATAAAAACATAATAAAACATACCATATACAGAACAGTTGAGCAAAGGCGAACTTATCCCATAAGGGATTTCTTCCAGTCAACCTTTGAGTATCTAGAAGGAACCTATGAATGGCAGGCAGACTGTTAGTGCCTAAAGTGTTCGTACAGTCACAAATTACATAAATAAATAAAACTACTGCTAATAAACCAACTACTTGTATATAAAATTTACATATTAATAATACAGTAAAAAATACATAAATACTGAATAAATAATACTACATTTATAAAAATAATATTATTAAACATAAAGTACACAGTTACAAACAAGAACAGATTAATTAAATATAAAATACAAATCCTATACATACATAATAGTATAAATACCACTCTCAAATGTACGATTCGACATCCCAGATTTTCTTTACTCGTTTTTTAAATGTAGGCACCGAAGGAGAATTTCTCACTTCTGACGGTAGGTCATTCCACAAACGTGCTGCATGCACAGTAAACGAGTTTGTGAACGTCTTCGAAGTTGCAGAAGGGACACATAGGCGCGACAAATCACTCGAGGAGCGACACTTGACGGCCCCGTAGCATAGTTGGTAGTAGGTACGTCTGCGGGTAGGGTCGCGGGTTCGAATTCCACCTAGGGCAGACATTCGTGTGACGAGTACTTGTGTTTGCCTTGTGTCTGGATGTTGCATCCGATTTCATGGTCCACCGACACCCATAGTACAGGCTCTGTCTAGTTTGGTATCTTCAATGTGACATGTCCCAACATATTAATTTATTCTTTTGTCTTCCAGGGAGGTGTTCCAGCCTTCTATGTGGGCCGAAGCGCGAAGTAGAGTTGGGGGGCGACAGCACCGCGGGCGGTGCGCTTGCGCTGGCGCTGGTCCGCCCCCCCTCCACCGCCGCGCATGCGCCCTGCACCCTGCGGCTGTCTGCGCCTGACGCCACTGCCTTCACCGTTCGACTTATTGACGTCAAGGTAAGAATCACACTGATGAATAGAAATGGGGGATTCATTGACCCTACCAACCCACCGTACACGTCTCAAGACAAGACCACCTGGGTGAACGGTCAAAAGTTTTTTTTTACTACCGTACACCTTTGGTTTCAACAACGACACCACAGAACTTCACGATGTTTTTCAGTATCAACGCACTAGGCTCCCTCGAGCCGGCCGTAGACGCGTTGGTATATGACTTTTTTTTGGGGTAGAGTCTTCCGCTCTCCCGCAAGTCCAGTTAAGCTTGATTGGTCGTACTTTTTCGACAGAAGCATAGGTTTAATAAAAAAAAGACAACAGAAGTATTAATAATCCAGTACATTAACACACCATAGACCCTTCCGCTTCCTCGTAAGTCCGCTGAAGCTATAGGTCGTACCTTTTCGACACAAGCGAAGGTCGGTTAAAGAAAAAAATAAGTTTGTCCCCGCGACATATGAAACCGTCTGTTCGTCTTCTTCATTCGTTTCTAAATTCAGTGAAAAGGAAGCCTTAAATTGTCCAGTATGTTAATCGTATGAGACAAGTAATATTTAATATGACATGCGAAGTATTCTCGCAAATGATGTCCGGTTTAGTACTTCAACTTTGTATGTTACGTACCTACTTATTTTATTATTTGCACAAAGTATGCAAAGTGGCATACAAATCTGTTTACCTTTCTCAGTAAACGAAACCCTGAAGTCACGAAGTGCGGGTATTATGCATATAATACGTCAGTGCATGATAATAATGGCTAAAAGCCTGATTCTAGGGAAAATCATATTATTGTGGCTAGTTCTGTTGATAGGGAAAAATAAACTATGAAAATACCTATACTCGGTGTAATTTAACTGGTTGTTTAATCGCAACATAACGTGCTATATATAGCTAATAGAAAAAAGAAAAAAGCACTTTCCATAAACCCAATTTACCATTATCTTTCCCTCAAAAAAAAACAACTGAACAAATTTCAAAAATTCTTTCACCATTACAAAGATATATTCACCCTGTGTAACAAAGGCTTTCACCGCGAGAAAATGCCTCATTCCTGCGGGAAAAAGTTAACGCGGGCAGAGCCGCAGTGGAAAGCTTATAGTACTTAATAATGAAAACGAATCTATGTTTATCATTTTGTTACGCTTTCACGCCAAAACTACTGAACCGATTTTGATTAAACAAGATAGAAATAGACCTTAGGGGACATAGGCCTACTTTTACCGCGGGAAAGTACCTCATTCCTACGGGAAAAACTGTTAAAGGCGGAAAGTTAGTTTTCTAAGAATAGATTAGTTTTCTTTCCAAACATACAGTAAGTGTCAAAAATTAATAAAAATAACCGAATATTAATCATAACAATATGAGGAAAAAGTCTGTCCGTCCATTGACCTAACTGAACCACTTACAGGGTAACTATACTTAAAATTAAACTGTCTGCCGGTAACATCAATCGTTTTCCCACGGCCGTTAACTTTTGAGGAAAACCGCGACTGTCAGGGCTACTACGAAGGTTAAATAACATCGTATTTACTGTTATCAATTTAATTATAAAATAAGGTAGGTGATTTAATTTAGGTACCTATATTTTTCCTCTGTATTTTTTTAATCTGGCTCTTATTGCGCTTTTGTGAGGGTTTGTTATTCGTTAACAGCTCATATATGTCCCCACCCAGGGTCTCGAGCCTGAAATCAGGGTGAATAGGCCTTAGTCGACCACGCTGGCCCAGTGCGGGTTGGGTTGAAGATCATCTGCTATTTTCTTAATGATGAAGGATAAAAAAATTAAATGACGTAGAATCTACCGCAGTAGATAAGTTTTTTTTTTTAACAGCTGCATACCTACTTATTGCTCTTGTTACTATTACAAACTTTTTTACCTACCAACAACTTCGTTTGCACTTTTTGTTATATTAATCATATTGTAAAGAAGACCTGTGTTATAATAATATTTTCATAATCTTAGAGCATATTTAAAAAAAGAAGAAAATTCAAAAGATGCAATCCTATGGACCTGTTGAGTTTCTTCGGCGGGTTCTTCTCCACAGCAGCGCACACATTGCGCGAACCTGCCAGTTCTGCTTAAACTGATATCACATCGCCTGTTTTAGAATGTTTGATCTCTTTTTAGGGTTCCGTAGCCAAATGGCAAAAAACGGAACCCTTATAGATTCGTCATGTCTGTCTGTCTGTCTGTCTGTCTGTCCGTCCGTCCGTATGTCACAGCCACTTTATTCCGAAACTATAATACCTATACTGTTGAAACTTGGTAAGTAGATGTATTCTGTGAACCGCATTAAGATTTTCTTACAAAAATAGAAAAAGAACAATTAATTTAGGGGGTCCCCATACATAGAACTAAAACTAAAAAAAAAATTTTTCATCAAACCCTTACGTGTGGGGTATCTATGGATAGGTCTTCAAAAATGATAGTTAGGTTCCTAATAAGATTTTTTTATAAACTGAATAGTTTGCGCGAGAGACGCTTCCAAAGTGGAAAAATGTGTGTCCCCCCCCTCTAACTTCTAAAATAAGAGAATGATAAAACTAAGAAAAATATATGATGTGCATTACCATGAAAACTTCCAACGAAAATTGGTTTGAACGAGATCTAGTAAGTAGTTTTTTTTTAATACGTCATAGATCGTACACCGCAATTTACCTTTCACTATTATTAAAACATCGACCAAAGTCGCAACGAACTACAAAAACTTTTATATTATGTTACTGGCTGCTACGGAACCCTTCATGGGCGATTCCGACTCGCACTTGGCCGCTTTTTTATTGCTTAAACTTGTACATTCGTTTGAGACGAGAGCCGGTCTTGGTTTGAGCACAGCTTTTTAGCTTCTAATATGACGTCATTAAGTGTTCTGATGACTTTATATATTTTTAAAGAAACACTTGTTACATCTAGAAGAGAAAGATTTCAATGTAAAAAAGAAAGGTACTTTAATTTCTATAAAGTAACCTTTTCAAACCGCAAAGAACAAAACCCTTATCACTATATTAGATTAGTTTACATCAAACCGTGATAATCGATTCAGCACGGGCCGGTCACAAGATCGATGAATCATTCAGACTTTCAGAAAAAACATCGATTTGCGACACTTTACTTCGCGCTTCGTTATTACGTCATAAAAAGTTTATTTGAGTAAATATAAGATATGGCACTAGCATAGCTTGCTTTGTGCCATTGTTATAGTTTTAATTTAAAAAGGTAAGGAAACTAAAGTCAAATTACAAAAACGGAAAACGGATTAATTTTGAAAAATTAAAATAAATATAAGGCATATTTGTAATATATAAAAAATATATATGCATACCCGCCATTTCTTTCTTTTAAACTTTAATACTATCGCCCAATATGATTGCCTGGACGAAATCGCTTAGAGCTATAAGGTCGCCACTTGGACTCCCCTTTTTGTCGTACCACTTTTTTCTTGTTTTGTGCGATTGCACAAATATATAGATTTATACAGGGAAACTGTAGAGGTCGTATGTCTTTACATAGAAAAAAAAACAGCTAAAAACAGAGTCGGGGGATTTTTAAGAAGTGAAATAGAACATATCTAGATATTTCTCAAATTTTTTGTTTGTCTCGTTTGTACGGGCTAATTTCCGAAACTACTGGACTGATTTCAATGAAATTTTGTATGGTTGTACCCATGTTGTACCTTATATCCCCGGTCAACATCTTAGATACTTTACGGAAAAATATTTAATTCCTACGGGAAGCTGTGCACGGAAAAGACAAATAACACTAAATTAAAAAATTTAATAACCCCCGACACTAAACCGTTACTTGATCCTTTCAACAACTAGAAAAGAGCTGATAATCTTCAAATGGCTGAAGATATTTTCTTGGTCCATAGCTAACACTCTCGATTGTGACACCTTGCAAACAAAAATAACTAGATCAAAATCAGCGCATCCGTTTAGGAGCTACGATGCCACAGACAGACAGACAGACAGACACACACGTCAAACTTATAACACCCCTCTTTTTCGTCGGAGGTTAAAAACAACGCAGGCGTAGCCGCGGGTGGACAGCTAGTAAAGCATATTATGATTTAATTGATAAATAAAGAGTTGATAAAGTATAGGCCTGTATATGTTCAGGTTCAGGTTGGTTTGATGGAATTGATTAGATGTATGTCTATTGAAATAAAATAAGTGACCTAACTAAAATATATTACATGTTCTGGCAAGAACTGTATACTTATTTAGACTCTGTATTGTATTTTTATATATCTTTGAACGCGGAAGTCTTTTGTTATTTAGTTATTTGTTATTTAATAAAGAATGTTTAGTATCTGTAAGTCATCATAATTTTACTTTATTACATTTTTTATTACTGTTATTTATCATTTCGTTTTATGCATATTTTATACCTACATTTCTTTTTAATGTTTATTATGAATTGTTATCTATCATATTACATTTCGCCACCCCAACGACGACGGCTTGGGAAGAAAGTTTTGGTTTTCACGAGAACGCATTTATAAATAACTAGCGACCCGCCCCGGCTCCGCACGGGAAAATGGTTATTGTGGGTTATCCTTCAGTATATTATGCATGTATTATACATATAAACCTTCCTCTTGAATCACTCTATCTATTAAAAAAAACCGCATCAAAATCCGTTGCGTAGTTTTAAAGATTTAAGCGTACAAAGGGACATAGGGACATAGGGACATAGGGACGGAGAAAGCGACTTTATTTTATACTATGTAGTGATGTTTAACAAATTCCGGTTAACAATGATAACTACTGTTGTGTCGGCCTCGTAGCCTAGTTGGTAGTACGTCTGCCTACGAAGCACAAGGTCGCGGGTTCGAATCCCGCCCAGGGCAAACATTCGTGTGATGAGCACTTGTGTTTGCCTTGTGTCTGGATGTTGTATATTTATATATGTATCTATATCAGCTATCTGACCCCCATCATAGTACGGGCTCTGCCTAGTTTAGAGTTAGATGGCCGTGTGTGAGATGTCCCACATATATATTTTATTTTTTGTTGTTATCTGACATCTTGTTCAAGTTATTTGCCGCTAACCATACAATACAATACAAATATTCTATACCTACTTCTTTATGTAAAAAGACTGACGTAGGTAACCGGTATATAATCTAAATTCTAAGATACGTTTTGGAATCTAGTTAACCTATAAATAGGCACTATTTCGTAGCATACATTATCCATTAGTCATTTATATCGTCTCAATTTGTTTTACATTTGAAACGCATTAGAGATCTGTGCCATGAGCTCAAGGGGTCGATGTGTCAGCATGCAACAGTTGCATGCATAGCGAAAACATCATTGCATTTGATAGCACTACTAGGAGATATAACTTCCTGCTTACATACGTACCTAATAAACAAACAAACAAATACAAGAGTCAAAAGCTACGTGCTCACCTGAGTCGTTCAAAATGCGCATTATTTAAAGCGCATTTTCTGAACACTGTCTCCTGTCTTGACTCCTGATTATTCCATGTCCCTTTCCTGTCTGTCTTTCCGTATTGATAAATATGTATGTACGTATGTATAAGTAATTTATTTAATATCTATGTAATTATTAAGTCATAAATTTACTATAAACGGTACTGCAAATTAGCTTTTCTAAGTAACAGACGTTTTATTTCATGAGTGCAGGAGAGCCATACTTGTGTATGTGTGCACATTGTCTTTGTGTGCGAAGTGCGTGTCTGTACGCGTGCTGTACGCACTACACAACAAGTATGGATCGCACATACATTGGATTTTGAGTAGTACATAAGAAGTTTATACAAATTTTATATTAGACTAAGATTTTGAATGAATAAATATTATCTTATTATCTTATCTTATCTTATCTTATCGCCTGCACTCGTGAGATAAAATAACTGTATTATTTTTTCAGTACTATTATATTAATTTCACCCAAAAAACGATAGAATCGAATTTGTTTCACGTCAACATGGAAACAAGTTTGTTTTTAGCATGCTTATGTATGCATTTGCTTATCCACATCTAGTTAGGTAAAGCAAATAATATTTAAAACCTAATGCTTGTGTTGCAAACTCGACGGAACAAGCTCCATCGGATTAGATCAAAAAATATATGTCTAGGTACTGCATGTAGATAGATGGAATATTTTGGCTTGGCTAATTTGGTTGCAAAATGTTAAGCATATTAAATATCTGCTTAGAATTCTTGTTTGGTTTTTGGCATATCAAATGATGGACACGTACTTATAGATATAACAAATTGAAAATTAAGTACTAAAGATCTCGACAAAGCTTGAATTCGTAAGTAGATCGTAAGAGCGTCGGTGGCCAAGTGGCTAGGCCCGTTAACTTCCATTCCGAAGTTCGCGGGTTCAAACCTCTGCACGTACCAATGTGTTTTTTGATTTTCGAATTCATATGTACGTTTATTCGACGCTCTTACGGTGAAGGAAAACATCTTGAGAAAACCTGTACACACCTGCGAAGAAATTCAAATGTTGTGTGTGAAGTTGACCAACCCGCACTGGGCCAGCGTGGTCGACTAAGGCCTATCACCTGAGCTGTTAACGAACGTAAGTGATACATCTGTAACTAACAAATTCTGGTTATAGCGGGTAGAGAAACAGATATTTCTATTTTAAGCATTTCATTTGTTTATTGAATATACAGTGAGTAATAATAGCATTTATCAGTATAATTTAAAGTAATCATATTCCTTGCACGATTCTGATTCAACGACCTTCCATCGCCTTGTCGTCGTCCCCTTCGAAAAAATCCTGTCAAAAACGAAACATTGTACATTGGACGAGGTTCTGTACACTACTTTTGTCTCTGTCGATTATAGCATGACCGAGAAGGATAGCGATTACTACACCGACAAAAAGATTATATAAAAAGATGAAACTTTTTGCTACCCATAAAAATTTTTTTGGAAAGAAGTGTAGGTAATATTAATTTTAAGGAATATTTGATCACGATTAGGTTTAAATTAAATAGTAATTATGGAAAATGGTTGATGATAATAAATAACTTATTAATTAATATTTCTTTATAATGAACACGTATAAAATGTACTTTATTTTATCATCTTATCTACACCACTTTAAAATATATTAAAATTGGAGCATGTTTTTGGGGAGCAATTTCTTTTTAGACTGCCCTTAGTCCTGCAATGCAATGGACTGTTGTATAGTAGTGTTATGGTAAATATACTTTAATAACAAAACTGAGTCCAGTCTAGTGTATTTACTACTGACCTCTAAAAATAGACAAGGACACCTATTCGTCTGGCGAGTTTTTGTTCGTTATTTTGAACAGATTTATTACGTTATGGAAAACCACTACATACGGGATTACAAAATTACATTATAAAAATTGAAGCCTTCAGAGCGTCATAGTTTGTCTGTACGCGCCCTTATACAATACAATACATCGTACGTCCAGATTATTTTGATCGATTTTAAAACTCATTCGGATGTGGTAGGCAAAAAAATAACAGGATACTTTTTACCTCAGAAATAAAAATCTGACTGAAAAATAAAACTATATTTCGTCTAATGTTTGTTTGAGGCTTTCGCGCTTACTACACATTATTACAACACACGCACACATTTTTACATACCTACTACCTATTTAAAATTATCGCGCTAAGACCCGTAAACAATTGTAATCATGTGTAAATTATTTTTTAGTATTATGAAGTGATTAAGTGACTCACTTATTTAGACTAATCAAACTTTTTAACATCTACCGTTTTGAAGCCTAGTCAACGTCAGTTTTATTTTATCCTCTTTGCCTAGTCACACAGTCATGATCAGTTATTTGACTTTCAGTTCGAGAAAACAATCTATCCAATGATTCTAATGTCTCCAAGAAACCCTTTGACTATGTCCAGTACAATTTATAAGGCTTCGTGTTGAACCTATTCTAGTCCATTCATCTACTAGAACCATGGTTTCTCTTGTTTTATTTTTGCGTCTACGGCCACTTTATTTACCGATTTTCTTTTTGAGAAAAATAATTTTCACTCGGTTCCTAATCTAATTGTCTAAATCTTAGACTGTAGGGGTTGATCACGATTGTGGTGAGCAGATTTTTTCGTGACGCCGCTATTAAGTAGAATCAAAAATCAGTTCCTTAAATCAATAATTACGTCAATTTATACTTCTTTACCAATTTTGTACGGAGCAAATCTTAACAAACATAAATGGTATTTAAAGTTCCCAAAGTTATGCGTTTACCTATTAGGTTAAATGGATTGAAGTCTATATGCGTCGTCGGAGGGGTTTTCCCACAGAAAGAACTATTTCAGTATGAACTAATAGTTTTTTTTTTGGTAGTCTGTGGCTCTGTGGTAAAAGAAAGGATTTTTTATATGTATCACTAAAAAATCCTTGGACAAAATTACTAATTTAGCTAATACTTCGTTCTTTGTTGTTCAATTAGGTACACGCGAACGGTGAAAGTTTCAGGGGAAACGAATACTGTCGTTGGTTTTAAAATGTCATGTCATTTATTTGGCTGACCGACTGACTTACTAGCGAATGGTAAATGCAAATCGAGTATCTATTTAAAGAAAAAGAAAGCGTTTGAGTAATTACTGCTATGAGATATTTTCATATCTCTTAGCAATAAGTGATGTGCAAATTTAAGTGGGTAGCTTAAGATACGTAGAAAGTTATATTAAAGGATATGAAGGAAAGTTAAAATATAACAAAACATTATGGCTTACTGTACAGTTTTTTTAAATATTTGATGTAGTATATTATAATGACTAATAAATAAGATAAAATTAAATATTACTGCTTATTTCCCTTGACTCCAGCTGTTCAAGTATTTTGGAATACTTACAAAGTTATTCATTATTTTACTATTACTTCTTACATGTGGTGAAGTAAAGAAGTCATTTTATTTGCGTGCGTATTCAGACTAGGTTAAACTAGAGGCACAGAATAAATAAAAGTACTGGCTAGAGATGAAATAATATGACCTCATAATATTGTAACGTTTCAATAAAATTCACTAAAATATTCATTTAAATTTACAAAAATAATAACGTTTATTGTATAATGCGAAATGTATTTTTCAGACGGAGCGCAGTGCTGACCTTTTCATGAAGGTATGTTGAAGTATATAATATTTACGTATATGTACCCACCAGGTACAATTTCATATTCACTTAAATTTAAATAGGTACAATTTAATATTCAAAGAGGTGTGGGTAGGTGTAGGACGATTCGGTTCATGGTATATATGGGTAATAACTAATTATTTCATTTAATACATAGTTTTCATATTTAAAACTACATATTTGGAATGCCTGATATTATTCCGTTACTATACATACATAAATAAATTGGCATGTATTTAAATCTATATCATAAAAAAAATGCACATCAAAATAAATGTTTTGCACTCTAAACCTAACCTAACCAATGTTTAGTGTGCAATCCAGTTATTTTGGTGAGCATTTAGTATTTTTTTGAGTGATGGTTTAATATTTCCCAAATAAATTGTAAATTTAATAAATAATTTATAATATTTAATATTTCTCAGCCGGCTGATGAATATTTCTAAATAAACAATGCTGTACCTTAATTACGTACTGGAATTTAAATATTTTTCAAAGTCGTTTTATATTAAATCAAGAATTATCACACACTGCCCCGAATCCACTGTATATGTAAAATAAAAGCAATTTTTTGCCATCATTTTAAGATTTGGACAAACACTTAACTTTTCCAGTCTCTGCACAATGCGCTGTAATGCTTATTTGAACAGACTTTCACTTAATTTAAAAGTAAGTGTTATTGCATAATCACTACATAGTATAAAATAAAGTCGCTTTCTCCGTCCCTATGTCCCTATGTCCCTATGTCCCTATGTCCCTATGTCCCTTTGTACGCTTAAATCTTTAAAACTACGCAACGGATTTTGATGCGGTTTTTTTTAATAGATAGAGTGATTCAAGAGGAAGGTTTATATGTATAATACATGCATAATATACTGAAGGATAACCCACAATAACCATTTTCCCGTGCGGAGCCGGGGCGGGTCGCTAGTAACATAATAAGATACTTGGAAACCAATCATTTTGGATAAATGGGTAGTAGAGAGTTTTAGACTTTTTATTATTATCTATATTTTTTATTATTATCATTTTATTTTCGTGGAAGCTAGATACAAGTACGTAAGAGTCACTGACGTGTTAGCTCCTACATTAATAATACGAGTAAATACCTATACAAACATGGTCTCACAAGATAACCTTATCCTAACTCAAGACCAAGTGACGTTGGAACATGCCTACCTCGTCAGGGAAAATATATAAATGACCGCATGGCAAGCAGGATAGCTAGATCGTCAATGTCAAATTTTGTTGTTTGCATTAGGAGAATACTTGGAATAATGGTGTCAATAATGGGCCCGATTCTATACATTACGCTCTAACTTAAATTTAAAATTTATGTCCCTTTCACGTTCTTAAGAACGAAAAGGGACGGGTGATTGTCAACTTAGATTTAGAGACGTCAAACATGGATTTTACGCGTAGTTCGCACTAATTTAGCAGGCATGCAAAAACATCCCGACTAAATTAAGCTGAATTTTACAGCTGCGTTGCTTATTTTAAATATCCTCATCGGTTCCCTTATGATTGAAAGAGACCAACAACTTAAATTTAGATATTTTAGTGGCCACGGCCAGAAATGAGCCCATTGTTAAAATCACACAGCTCCCCTTTTTTTTTATTTTTTTTTTTATTGACCTATGCTTGTATCGAAAAAGGTACGACCAATCAAGCTTCACCGGACTTCGCACAGCTCCCCTCCACACCTCCACTCCTTCTATTCAAAGCGTGGAAAAGATAAACAATGTTATGAAGGTTGCTGGAAGTCGCTGAAAGCAACGCAGGATGTTGACAGTTGTAAAAATCCTTGGGGAAGGTTATTGATCAACAGTGGACGTTTAAGAAGCGATGAACAAAATATTTAAAGCCCCAACCAGAAAAATAAAAAAACCTCGCCATATTGCGGAATTTCATTGGAACTAATTTTATAATGGAAATTGTTGCCATAATCACGAAAATATACACGTGGCGCCCCCAGAGCAGGTTTTTTATTTTTCTGGTAAGGCTTTACTAATTCTAACACCAAATATTTTAGACTTTTTGCACGGCGGCGGCGCGGCGTGAGCAATCTGTAGAGCATCCCACCCGCCATTTTTATATATTTTTTGTCCTGGTAACAAGTTTTCAAAAGGTTAGGTTAGAAAGGTTATCTGTAATAGAAAAATAAAACAAATGCTTCATGACATATTCTGTCTGGTAACAAATGCCACTGGTTAGTTTCTTGCTGAAACCACTCCGACCACATTTTTGTATAATTTTGCTGTTTGAAAATTTCAAGTTTATTTTATACATCATTTCTATCCTTATGGCTACAAACAGTAAAATCATCGTCAAACAAAGTAACAAAATATAATATAATACAACTGATTCACAAAAACCGAAATAAATATCAATTCACAAACCAGCAGATTTGCAAAACAACTAAAAGCATACTCGGGCTGATTTCAATATTTTTTATTTTATTTTTTATATGTCAATCTAAATACAAATCTTTACGGCTCACTGCAGCTAAATATACAGTTTCCTGTTACATATTTAGGTGTGCAAAATGTGACCTTGCTTCGTCAGTACCGTAGCCATTTTACATTTAACGACATAGTAATGGCGCTTGCAAATGTCTTCGTTAGGCACCAAAATGGGATGGGACAGTTAGATTTTCAAATGAGGATGGTAGGTAGTACAGTATATATGTATATAATAGTACCGAATAATGATAAGTCAATGCTTTTGCAAAATTGTAGTTTACAGAAGCTATTCTGCTCGTAGTAGTAAATACCTAACAAAAATATTTTTATTTTAAATCTGCATGATTTAGATTACAGTACGTATAAATTTACCTACCTACCCCATAGGAGGTTAAAAAATATAGAAATTATATAGTTAATGTAAGTAGGTCCCAGCTATGTGAAGAATAGGAACGTCCATAAGCGTGAAAAGTAAAAGTATTGTTAGTTCATCCCAGATTTCATTCTATTGTTCGTGTAAACTGGTCATTCGGTTCTTCCGCTGTTAGGTATACCTACTATTTCTACGATGAATACCTACAGAAGTGTATTGTTTGGCCCCGTCTCTATGGCCACGTAGACCAACAGTAGCAAAGAAATGCCGTATTTCCGTGTTGCTTTTGCCTTTTTTCAATATTAACGATATTACCGTTGTTCATAGTATTACCACAGAATACCAAATAGTAGTATTACCTATAATGGCAGTCAGAGTTTATTTAGATATACTTAGCTTTGCTTTTGTTTAGAGTTACTTCTATAGTAACTAGATAAGATGAGTAGATTGAAAAGAGATAAACGTATAAGTTAAAAAGGCCATCGACATTGATTAAACGAATACTATTGCTAGGAGAACGTATTAGGAGATAGAGCTTCATCAATTTAGTCTTGATTACTTATATAGCTAGTACCTACATGTTATAATTTAGTGGTCAATTTACATTGAATAAACCACTTGAGACGAAAAACTACACTATGGGTGAGGATAATCAACTATATTTATACCCATATTCACATCTCATTTTATTTGGGTATATTGCAGTTGAATGATATTGTTTTACGCTATATTCATACATATTCCTTATCCTTCGAACCGATTTCGACCATAGCGTCAACTTCAACCCTTAATTACTTTAACATTCTTACTCCATCATGTTATTTGCAAGACATCGCTATGAAGTTTCCAGCTGATCTCAAAACTAAATTGCCTCACGTAACCAGAAGAAATACTAAAAGGAATTCGCAATTGAGGGCAGCGAAACATAAATTCTGTCCAGCAATCAATGAAGTCTAAAATTGGATGTCTCGAGTAGGCAAGAGGGCGAGCCTTGCTAAACCCGCAGAGCCAGTTCTCAGGTCCAAAAATAGCCTGTAACGGTGAGTTGCCCAGACGCAGGCATTTCTCCTTTCACTGACAACGTAATTTGCACCTTAGCTGCTAATCGTTTGAATGGTATTTACAGTTGGAGTAAATTATTACCATTTGTTATTGCTATGCAGAAGCATGTTGATGACCAACTGGCAATTAATTGTTCGAATGCAGCACAAAGGATGCAAGTTTTAAGAAAGTCAAATAACGATGGCAAATATAAAGAATGTCTTTTAATATTATAGAGATTAAAAATTCAATAATTTACTAAAACAGTTACAATAATAACATATTACAATAATACCCAGTTGTATGGTGAAATCTAGCGCGTCAAACACGGCATTGAAAAAGTTAAGAAACTCAAAACCTCACGAAAACAACGAAGTTGCCGAACAACACGACGATTTTACGAATAGATAAATAATTAAGAAAGGGAATTCTTTAAAACTAAATAGATACAACTAAACTGTCTTCTATCAAGAATTGTCTTCATATTGTTTTAAATTAAAATTCAATTTCTTATTACATTTAAGAAGTAACTGCAGTAAATGTAGTACAATAGCATCTACTAGCAACTATCCAGACCCTAAGGTTGCCTGGAAGAGATTGCTACCGTAGCAATAAGGCCGCCTGTTGACCTCTTGCATTTAATTTGTTATGTTTTTTTTTTTCTGTAATGTTTTCCTTGGTGTCAATAAAGTATATTATTATTATTATTATTATTATTACAATAGGTACACTTTTTTTTGTTTATATACAACATGCTCGTTGCAGCAGATGTCATACGTGAAACAGATCACGTAGTAGATGAGGATACTAAGGATTGAGGTCAAGACCTACAGTTATGCAATTATGTTTTAAATGGTTCCGCGAAATCGCAAGGATGGATGTGGCTAACTGTTGATGCTAAGGATGATTCACTTAAACTTGAACTATACGCAAAATTTACGCTAAGTAACTATAAAACGTGAAAAGGTGTTGCAAGTACCTAGGGTTGATTAAATTATGGTCATAAACATTTTAGTTGAAAAACATCAACTGCTGATAAAGACCTTTGCCAAATTTAAAATCTAAGAAGTAGATTTTGATAAATAAAGTAGAAATCATATTGTAGCTATTCAAATTCTTTTAGACAATCGTCAAGGATTAAAAAGATGCTTCTAAGTTTCAGACTAAAACTTGGACACTTTAAAAATATTGTGTATGGAACTGCGCAAACCCAATGAATAGAATTAGCACATTTAAAATTCACACGTATTTGAAAATAAAAATTACAGTACTGAATTTTATAACCATTCCGTTATGAGAAATGTATCACATCATCTAACTGAACTCAATGAACTGAATTCAAGAAAAGATACATTTTTGAAGCAATCTTACAATTTGTGCAAATTGCTCTTTAATGTGGGAAAATTTGTAACGGTCGGGTTTCAAAATGTGCTAACAAAGCAGACAATTCAGCTAATTTCGGTTGCAAATTGAGAGAAATTACTTATGTCCTTGATCGAGTTTTATTTTCGCACGTTGTCCTTTATAGAATCGTCAATCGTAAGATGTGAAAAATTACAATTTTTCAAATTATTTATAACACATATGTATATTATTCATTGATATTGATAGATTGCTCTCGCAGTGTAGTAAATTAATGTTAAATTCATCTTCTAGTGTAATTGCACATTGCCTCGCGCCTCGTGTAAGGTTCTACGTAAAAGATGATTTACTGCTACTTAATAAATCTGTAGATTTTTACTACCTTTTTTCTTTCTCAAAGTATTGAAATTTAGATGTTTTATGTCAAGAGAGGTGACAGGTACAATGCGTTTACTGGCCAAATGCATTTCTGGTGCATTGTAGAAAGGGACTAAATAATATAGTTTTCCAGTTTTGGTTATTGCAAGTTATAATACTAAACGTCAATAACTAGGACATCAATAACAGCATCTTTCGCAAGTTTATTTTCACTATTCCGATCATGTTTACTATTTCTATATGTATTCAGGTTGTGTCCAACATTGCATAAGACAATAAAGCGGCCGTCAAACGTTATGTCACTGTTCGCTAGCTAAGACCTTCGAGCTTGACGCATCTTATAGTAAGCCGTTGTATATCTCTGTGCGTTTATGGTCTACCAGTAGCTACTTCCTTATTGCTTTTTATGATTGGTCGGTTTTTACACTGTAATCTTTAGCTTAGCTAGGTTTGGTATTGTACCTAGTGACATATCTAGAATAAAACGTTAAGTTTCGAAAAACTCAATAAAAGATATTGGACGAAAGGGTGTTCAAAAGTAGATGAATGACTCAAGTATTTAAAAAAATAAGAAGTTGCTTATCAAAGCTTTTGTATTTATTGAATCTTCTTAAAATACATGCTTCCATTTATTTTCGCCGCACCATACAAAAAAATACGTCGTACCTATAAGAAAGAAAATATCATAGATACATTCTTTAGTGTAACTATATTACCATGTCCATGAGTAAATTACTTTCATCCATAAAACATGGTATTGTATAACATGTCACATGAACATTACACAATCAATTAACTTAGATAACGAGACTGACAATGATAAAAATGTTAGCAACCATAGCAAATGCCATAACATTATGGAAGACAAGGATGCCACTAATCATTATTATGACGCTCATGTTAATATCTGTCTATTATCCCACCAAGCTGATGTTTCCATGAAAACATTATGTCACTGAAGTCCGGTGAAGCTTGATCCGTCGTACTTTTTCGACTCAACCATAGGTCAACCCATCATTGACGAAAAACCAATTTTAAATAAGGTTGACACGTTTGAAAACTTCGGTGTCACCATATTAAAGCTGACAATGCTTAATGTTGATGTAACTTACTTAATCCATTGCGTACATGTCTAAGGTGATATAATGCAGTTGACAATCTTGAACATAATACTCACGACATCGTTAAAGTAAATGGCATGGTTATCGGAAATTATGGTCCTTATGGTCGTGACATAGTTTTAGTCTTAATGAAAGTAAGAGGTTAATGGGACCGGTTGACAAATGAACATGAGTCGGCAGATTTTGCAAATGTGAAGCTTGAGGGGAAAAAGGAATTAAAATGCTTTTACTGTCAGCTAAGCTGTTTCCCGAACTTGGTATCCCGCCGCTAGCACAAACTTAAAGAAAATGATATTAATGAATCTAACATGACGGGTTTTCGACTCTGATACCTCTTAATTTAAACATGAATTTGAGGTGTTAGATAGAGGATTTTTTAAAATTATGTCTCAGCTAAAACAACTGACGAATATTATCAATGTAAACTGAATACTTTACATTTTACATTAATCCGATAATATTGTACTAGCGTAGGTACTTATTTGATAGATAGATAGATAGAACACTTTGTACGTAATACCTTAATTGTTGTCACCTTTTGCTTGTTTGCTTGTATCAGATTAACAATACGTCTACTTTACTTAATCTTCCTATTTCCTGTAACACTAGAATATTACGTATCATGTTTCAATGGCTGCAAGAGATAAAGCATGTCCTATATTCAAACACCTGCACGTAACATATGTTATGCATATGCATTATACTGATTGTGTTCGTACTGTATACAATGACATAACCTAAATTGGTGCCTTTTGTCAACTGACTCCATAACAGCAGTATCGTAAGATTTCAGTCACGTAGTTTTACAATTTGTGTTATGTCTTCCTTCATTAGACTTATTAGTTTGTGACTTTGTGTCTTATTTGTTAGTTTAAAGATGATTATTGTCTTTTTTTAAATCTTAACAACCAAAATTTGTGGTTAATGTATAATTGTATGTAACTAACAAAAAAATCTACAATGTGTATGGATCATGTGATTTAACTTTACATTTTGATAGAAACTTCAGAATTTCTATGATCAGTCGATCCCTTTTCCCTAATAATTGCATTCTTTTCACGTCTAGAACCTTTCTTGTTCTAATACACTTTTGTTCTATTTTATCAGTAGCGATTATATAGGCGCATAATATACTAGTTTTCTTGTCGTAACGCTATTGTTCCTTTTAAATTTCTTACAGCTCTAGTGACGTTCGATTATTGTGCAGTGTAGTGGGAGAAAAGTGACCTACCTTTAAACCTAACTACTTACTTGTCGTTTCCAATTTGGCATCGTTATGATATTTACTTACGTATGTATGTTATGTCTATGTATGAATGAATAGATTTTCCTCAAAACAAATTAAGCTAATATGACATATAAAAACCTTCCACATTTCTGCAAACTTTGGTAAACCTTGATATCAACAATGATAAGCCTGTTATCTCAGGTTTACTAATTGAAGGCTATACCGCCTTTAAAAGCCTCTGATGTTACATCGTAATAGTTTACAACCTCCAAAGGTTCAATATGTGTTAAGTCGGTCAAGAATGGAGTTCACGCTTCAATGACTGTTAAGATAAACAAAATGTGCGTCGATTGTGAACAGAAGTAGGAAAAAATGTTTTGTTGGAGAAAAAAAAACGTATCTAGATGATATAATTGAATGGATAAACGCTTGATACTCCAAGGTAAAGTTTATATATTTATGTTTACTATACTAACGTTTTCTAGGTCATCTATATGGATTACGCTAGTGCCAAGAGTTACTAAATTTTTTAAGTATTCTAACGTGATACTCACATGAGACTCAAACATCGGTTTAGAATCTAACATTAGCCCGGACATAAAGATTCTTAAAAATTTAATCCTAATAAAAATCCTGTCTTAGAATTAAAATAGTTATGTTTTGGTCATGTTTTTGTTCTGTTTGCTTACTTAGCCATATTATTTCCTTCTCTATTTTAAAAATAATAAAACGAATAATGCTTTTAAACGTGGCGCCAACGCAAAATGTGCGTCACCCGATTTCTCCGTCCAAATGCCCCTCAGGCTCCGCAGGCGCCGTACTTTCACATGCGTAACGACGCCGTCTGGCGTTTGAGCCGTGTGTAGATCAGCATTATAATCATTCCAATTCAACTAAATAAGATCCAATTTTAAGAAAGTTTACCAAATTGGATCATAAGAGCTATAATTTGATAAAATAAATATGCTGCTACCCTTGAGGACTTTTGATAATTTCCTCATACATCATCATAAACGAATTATTTCCTCTGAAGACTATATTTTAAGCCTTTGCAGCAGTGTGCGGGCACTTTTTGCTATATATTTTTTACAACGATTTTGTGAGCTTGTACTGTCGAACCAAAGTCCATTACTTTTGAGTCCATTAAACTATAGCTTTGCGGTTACTACTTGCGTCACGAAGGATTCTTGGATTTTTACGTCGAGATATCTTGAAATTTCGAAGGATTTAATAATGTTTGTTTGCAATTCTACCTATAAAATAAAACTGTTATTATTTCCTTGTAAATTATGCAGAAAGGGCTAGAATACATAGGTACTGAATTATTCAACTAATCTTTTTATTTCCTCATATTTCTCTTACGGTTGATGGCATTGATACAATTTTATTATTTACACAACAATTTACCTTTAAGGTTTTCATCGATACAATAACTGTTTTTGCATAGGTATATAAGAACTTGAGGAAACCAATTTTGGAATCACGTTTCGTTCTTACATTGTCAAAATACTTACATTGAACTTATGATTTGTATGGAGTAAAAACTGTTGTCCTCGTGTCATGCAATGGCTCTACTAAAAAGCCTCTTTTTTCGTCGGGAGTTTTGCTATCATGAAGGAAAAAAAAATTCCACGCCCATAAAATAATTAATAATAATTAATTAATTAATTATAATATTTTTTTCTTCCTTCATGGTTGCTATAATCTCCATCCTTGGCAGGCGGGTTGTAGATCGCTGTTGTTATGTTATTGTTTTGGTGACACAAGAACGTATATCATGTCGTACTTAGGATATCCACAGATATAAGACTAGGTCTACTGGAAGACATTTCTTTAGAAATAAGTAGTACCTGTTGTGTCGTCGTTCTTTATGTTTGTATTTTTATAATTTTCTTGTGTGCAATAAATCTTAAATAAAAATAAATAAATAAAAGAATCTTGATTGCGATCAACCATAGAATCAAATATTGTTGGTATCTAACGGCTGCAGAGGTTTTCTATATTATCAGTATCATCATCAACCAAAGTACTGGGAAATAGGATTTAGTGTCTTTACTCTATTAAACAGAGTCTATTTTAAAGACACTATATTACAAAATTACATAGTATATTGGTAAGTTTATGCTAATTCTCGGAGTCGCCACATCTGTCACGTAGTCACTGATTTTGGAAGGTAATAAAACTTTAACAGCCTTTAACGCTAATAGCACTGCCTTTCTTAGCGAACTTACATGAAATCAAGGACGATTTATTAACTATTTACGTTTTATTATCAAGTTTTGTCAATATTAAGAAAGGTTAATGTCAAATAAACATTAAATTAAATGAGCGATAAAATTGACAATTTACTTCCTGGAAATCCTCTCTTGTTGATTGCCTATAAATATTTAATTTACGAGTATAAGGTCTTTAAGTAATATACATAATAATAAGTAATAAACTATACAATTTTCTTATTAAAATGTTACTTTATGTTCTTGGGGCGCGGCTTAGGGTTAACGTCTTTGTAAAATTATGTTCATTTGTTTAAGACTTCATATATTATTATGCTTACCACGTTTGACATGTTCAGACACAGTAAGTAATATACATATATGTTTATCATAAATTCAAATATTTCATTATTGACATCTTCAACTACTAAGTGAGTCATTGTAATTTCTTTAACTTCTTCTTGTCGTTCGTTGATTTCAGCATTTAAAAATGCTAAATCAATTCTTTAAACATTCTTAAAAAATAACACAATAAATTCTTTCTTATCTCATAAGTCAAACACATTGTCATATTGACAACCTTGACATTGCTAGTAACATAAAAACCACCAAAAGTGAAACTTTGTCATCTTCCATTCAACTTTCACTTCCATTGTTCGTGAAATATCATTTGTCACATTGTTATTGTAGATTATAAATTGAATGCTATCATCGGTTAGGTAGGTTCTATCACGATTCGATCTAAACGCATTTATTGAATAAAGTCTACTTTGAAAGACATTACGAAATCTATTCAATTTATTATGCAATGACTAAAAGCATCTAGGCTTATACAAAACAGTAAATAGCTAGATATATAAAAAGTTATAAAGCAGCCATCGACTCAGAAAAACAGTGTAAAAATGGTAAAAACACTCCGAAAGTTATTATGCAAACTGCTCACAAACAAGAGTGGCGTGATCGAATTCCTTGCAAGGCTCGCCACCTCGCCTGATGATGGAGGGCATTTTAACCGCGATCTCTTTATGATAAAAGTAGACGTTGGAAATCGGCAGGGTAATCTGGTTCGCCCACCAACGCGCAAGCTTGCGATTACGTATATAAGTATATGAAAACCCGTTCTGGTTGTTGACTCAACGGTTATCGGGTACCATTAAGCGTAGGTATTGTGAAGTCGTCCATATTCGTCTATGTGGTCATTTTGCCTTTTAATTAACCTTGAGGTCTATACAGGTTTCTGTATGATCAGTCTTAGTGTGGATTGATATCAAGTTACCTATACTAATTTGCATAAATTTTGTCTACAGATCCTTCTATACCAGGTATACAAAATGCATCAGTTTTGAATCAAAATTCGTCTGCCTTGATGATTCAACAAATATGTTTAGATTTTGTTGCATGGAAATGTCACTTATCATAGTGTCTGCATCTGTATCGACCAAATGATTATTATCCTCATTAATCATCACTGGTAATAAATTCAGCTATAGCAGATTTCTCTTCATCTACTTGCAATATGATCAGATAAACATCGGTTGTACTGTCCGCTGTGTTCATTATGTCAGCTGCCTCACCTTCGGCGGTGGGTGTGTCGGTCCCGTCACGTTGTGCGTAGTTACTTGCTACTTTAATTTCATTTCATATAGGTACGCTATTGTATTTATATGATTTGGCTCCGATTGTTTAGGTTGTTATTTATTTTACTTTACCGATAGACTGTCCGTCAACAGTATACAATGAACTTGGACTAAAGCATTGCTCGTTTTGCAAGATTCTTGCAGAAATTACTCACTATTAGTTTTCGCAACACGGTGGCGTTCCTTTTTTGGCCAGGTACATTTAGATCCTTGTCGTATTGTATTTGCCATTTGCTACTTTGATTTTATATAGGTACGCATGGTTAGATTGCTTTTAATATGATTTTGTTTCCTCTGTTTCGTTTGGGTACATTATGATGAGTAGCGATTTTTACTTTTTAGTTTAAGAGTCTTGCTTTTATATTCTTGCTACCTTCATTATTATTTCTGCATCCATCCCATTGATCGATGTGCTTGTTATTGTAGGTATTTCATCTGATATAGGGTCGTTATTTTTTTCCTCCTCACGCTTCTAGTCTATTGTGTTGCAAATTAATTTAATTACTCCACTTAGATGTGTTGTGGGAAATAAATATATTGATGAAGCATGCTACGGAGCCTGTTTTTAATCGGTCATTATCATGGGATTAAAAATGTTATAAATTTGTTTTGTCCATAGTTATTCTACTCTTAGAGTTGTAGACACGTACGTTGACATTAAAACAAGATCCTATAACATTACAGACAGTCCACTGCTGTACTAATTATTGTTAGTTGTTATTGGTTACACAGGTGAAAGCCAAACTGTACATTCCCAATTGAAGATTGAAGGCAAAGACGAAGTATTTATTTTTAACTTTAGGATATTTGCATCACTTAGGCAAGTCAGTTTTACTATTTCATTTCTGGCGAGATAAAAAGGCTGTCTTCTGTGGAGTAGAACTCATCGGAAGAAAGTCCACAGGCATGGCATTTTGAGAGAACCACACAGCTCATTGTAATTATCTTAACCGCTGTAGGTACATAACTTTATACATAAAATTTGTCCCATATGACCAGCTTTTATTTCTTTTGTATGCAAATGTTCGTCTAAACTAGCATGGATTACTGCTTTTATGTTTTAAAAGGTAATTATGTTTCTCTAAAGTTTTGAATGATCTAAACTAAATTAAAACTCTGTTGGCTTGACGTCATCTGTGTGTTCAAGTGATACCCTGTAATTGAAAACACAATACGCCATTAATGTCAGGAAAAAACATATTTAGTTAAGTATCCATTAAGAAATGTTGTTTAATTTATTGTATCTTAAAATGGTTACCCGAACTAATCTTGGGCTGATTGTGTGTTTAAATTTTCAATAGATAGAAGTTTTGTTAGTCTTCTTTAAGATAATGGTTCGACTAATGTTCAAACTTCAGACGTATTAGTAGAAGTAAGATTTTTTTTTACATTATTCTAGGAAATCATATTACTCGTAATTTCCGGCTCATCATATAGGTAGGTACTCGTACCATAGAAAAATCCAAATGAATTAGTAAAAATGAAAGATTAATTATATCTATTACGCCTAAACGGTTGAACTGAACAGATTGCTATAAAAATTTGCACAATTGGGCTTCATGTGCTACTTTTCAGCGTGGGACAAAAATTACCTCATTCAAAAAAATAATAATTATCAGTTCTGAGTTATTTACAGATTTGATTCAATTTGGTAATTCTTGTAGTGTACTTTTCTCACAGTAAAAGTAAAAACAATGCTGTACACCTACCTAATATATAAAATAATTTATCTGCGACTATAGAACTACAGCACCACTATTTCGAATTAACCTATAAAAAGCCAAACGGCATTCTTGAAGAAATATCGTTTAGTTGAATATTTTTAGCTGTGCCTTAGCTTAACCAAGTTAGGTTTTGTCCACGTATGGTCAGTGCGAGTCCAGGGCTTGTCAGTTAAAAATAAACTCGTCTTGCAAGACGGCTTATTATAAAACTTAAGTTACTTATTCTGCGGTACCGGTGGAGAAAATCGCAAGACCTGTCTGCTGACGGATACAGAAGCGTGTTTCGCATATTTTTGCGAATACTTTTATTACTTTGTTCTGCTTAATACTGCATATCTGTAATCCAAGTAACCGACCTATAGGTGTAAGGCATAAAACCTGGTTAAAGGTTAGTTATTTAGGTAAGATTACTGTTTTTTTTTCCTTTTAATATAGGTCATTTTCTCAAAAAGTCAATTAGAACCTATTTATCAAGTTGTAGTTTTCTTTGAATCAAAATAATTGGTATGACTAATAAAGCGGTCGTGGAACTTTTTTCAACTCGCGCGCAAGACGCCGCAAATGATCGTGATAAAAAATCCATAGTGCTAATAAATATAATTTGTTGTAGACGTCATACTAGCCATAGATTTATTGGTTTTATTATTTGTTATTCACATAGAAGCGACGAGCTTGCTCTGAACTGATAATATCGGAAGATACGTGTGGTGTTAAATATTCAGGGATTATAATATCGTGACGTGATTGTTTTTTTTTTCAATTGATAAGTAGGTATGTAGGTATAATTTGTCGATTTTTACTGTTATGCAGTGCTTACAATACATAGGTTTGTAAATTTTGTTTTATTTGAATAATATATTTATCATTTCTCTATTTATTCAGAAGTCAAAGTAAAACAAAGGTAAAATATTAATAAATGAACGAAAGGAAAATGTCAACCGCCCTGAGGCGTACCCGGCGCAAAGGCACAGAATACCAAATAGTAGTCCCTAGCAAAGGGACCCATTACGCTAGCAGCATTACGGCGCTGTAAATAGTATATTTTCTCTGTAGTAATAATTTAATCATTTATAAAAGTAAGATAAGTTAATTTCCCGTTTCTCGTATAATATAGGACAGGTCTTTTTTATACAGCTAGTTATTTTCCTTCTCACAGTAGTGGACTGAGGTTGTTGAGGGTGATTATCGGCTATTCGTGACCGGTGCAAGTTAGAGGAAGGCCATTCATTGTCACTTCCACCCATTCATTAAACACACAACAAGTCATAAAAGGAGAGCGATATTTTTTATTGCGTGTTATTTATTTTACTGCGTATTCTTTTTCAAGTTATTCTATCAAGAGTGGATAGATAGGTGATGTAGGGATGTAGGCTTCCTTTACCATAACCTGATCTAATGAACGGCTCAAAACAATAACAATATGAGTCAACGTAACAAAATAAATTATGGAAGTCAACGGGCGTTATTATTGCTAGAAAAAAAAAACAGGCATTTAACATTACCTACACGCTGTTTTCTCAAATTGTAGCACAGGGTCCACTGCAATATTGATGAAGGTCCAAAAAAATTACACTAACTTTTCTAATATTGTCATTCGCTATAAAATTTTGTTTACAAAAATTAACACAAACAAAAGTCAACATTTATCATTAGCAGTGGACCTTTTAAATTAAAATGTTTGATAACTTTTAGCTATAAATCCGTATAACCAAAAGAATCTTGCAATGATGTCCTACTAAGCCATTTGCTAAAAATAGCCATCATAGTAAAATAAGGACAACATTAAAATACATTTCTTTCCCAGGCCGTCTACTTAACTTTAAAATCTGCTCTAAAAACATTACCAAAAGGAACAAATAAACTTTTATTTATTTAATTTATTTTATTTATTTCCTTTTAAAATCTATCACTGTTTTTTGTTCATAAGTATTATGATATTTTAAAACCTGATATTTACCGGGCACTCACAAGAAACAAATACCACGGATTATATCCCGTTTTAGGAACAAATAAATTTATTATTACAACTTATGACTTGGACAGGATCTAGAGTTTTCGAGTTGGAAGTAAAAGGTATGGGTATTGGTCGGTAGCCTAGCATAACTGGTAGTAGGTAGTAGGTGCCTATGTATACGGAGAACGTTCTCGTAACGCCTGTGTGACATACTGTTAATAAGAAGTTTCTTAGTAGTTTTCAGTGGACGTTTTTCAGTTTCAACGATATAATGTGACGTTCCACGTGCAAAGGGTCCTTATGGTGGGTTTTTGTACGAAGATAATATTTTCGAATTTGAATAGCTTAATTGCCGATTACAGGAATATGCATAACTTAATACCCTCCAAGATCCCTTTGCAAGTGGAACGTTACAAATCGTACTCGCCTCGACGTCGAAAAGTCATTGTAAAATCGAATATAAATCATATTTCATTTTCATTTTCATTTACTTTTCATACAGATTGACTTGGACCAGCTGGCCAAGTCAATTTGTATGAAAAGTAAAAAAAATGCGATAAAATACAGAACAAAAGTAGTACAGTTTCATAAGCTGAGTTATTATTACCCTAGAGCTTTTACGTTATTTAATTAACACGTTATATGTATGTGAAATGGTGCAACCACAGCAAACCTTACTAACAGGACAAATTAGGCCTATAGGCGCAGTGCCTACGTGCTGGCTAGCCTAGCTAACATTGTGTTTGATAGATTACGCTAGACCTTGCAATTAGTATTTACCTTGGACCTAGACACCGATTTAGTACTAACTGCGTAAAGTGATTGTAAATATTATGTGTCTAGGTTTCAACCATACCTACAGATTAATGGGAAAATGGGATATTCTAGGAAATGGTGACTACAGCGTAATGATAGACAAACCACAAATAACTAATTAATGAGACTAGAAAAAACAAAAAAACTGTTGTATGATTATGCTCGTAATGGCTTTATGTAAAAAAGAACTGAAAGTATATAATTGTTATTAATTCGTCACTTACCCACATTATTTTCTTATACATAAATATTTATGCTATTGAGTGATTATTTTAATGATAATTGTAAAAATTCAACAACTAACCGTTGATGTTGTCTTAATTAAAGGCCAGTTATATGGAAAATCGCAAACTAACTTCCAGTTCCAATAAGTATTTACCTATAATGTTTGGACCGCTACCACCTCTATACTCCCGGTTACTATTACTAACTCTAGGTACTACCATTAGATATCACGTGATGATCCGATGATCCTTCCGACCGTTTTCGGTCATGGCGACCACTTCGACTCCTAATCGGTGGGGCGCTGCTGGTGCACCCGAAGATGGCTTATATAGCCGATCTTTGCAGCGAACTCCCGTGCACAGTGTGGACACGTGAGCACACCGCTTACGTAGTTATAATGGATGGCGGTGGTTTGACGGGCCTTTAATTCTTCACGCTTCGCGTCGAGATCAGCTTTACGCCACTCCTCAAATTCGTGAACCTGCCTCTTCACAGTCCCACGCCATTCCGGGCGCTGCGCTGCCAAACCTTCCCATTGAGAGGGCTCTATATTGCATCTTTTCATATGCCGCTTCTGAACATCTTTATATCTGAGGAGTTGACCGCCATGTTTCCGCTTACCCTCCTCTAGTTCAGAGTAAAAGATGCGTTTCGCCACCCTTTCCTCCGCCATACGTGACACGTGACCGCACCACCGAAGTTGCCGACGCATTAAATAAGCCTCAATGCCACCGACATTGGCACGACGCAGAACTTCGGTATTACGCACCCGATCAGACCATCTGACTTTCATGATGGTTCGAAGGCATCTAAGGTGGAAACGGTCCAAAGTGCGAATGTGGTAACGATACACGCACCACGCCTCGGAGGAGTATAGGAGGTTTGGCAGCACAACCGCCATATATACGGAGATCTTAGTAGCTAGCTTTAGGTCATGCGAGCAGAAGACCTTGGAACGCAGCTTCCCAAATGCTGCAGCTGCAGCACTGATCCTGCTGTTAATTTCGGCATCAAGGTCACACTTGGCTGTTATAGTGCTCCCCAGATAACGGAACTTATCGACCTGCTTCAGTACGTCCTCACCAAGCCTAATTGCCAGCGTCTCATGACCATGTATATCTAAGGACATCACCTCCGTCTTCTTGACACTGACCTTCAGGCCGAACTTACAGCATGCCTGGTGGAAAGCAGACATTAACTGTTGCAGGCCATCTGGGGTTTCTGCTAAAAAGCACAAGTCATCAGCATACATTATCTCCGTGATCAATGCATACGAGACTTTAGTGCGCGCCTTAAATCTGGCCAAATTAAAAAGGCTGCCATCTGTGCGAAAACGGATGCGGACTCCCTCGGAGACAGTTTGCAGGACCTCCCTGACCACCACCGCAAAGTAGAGGGCAAACAGTGTAGGCGCTAGGACACACCCTTGTTTCACCCCACAGGAAACGGGGAAGAAATGCGACTGTTCACCGTCCACAGAGACGCAGCACTGCATATCGTCATGCAGTAGTCTCAGAAGCCTCACAAACCTCTCCGTGCACCCCAGCTTTCTAAGCACAATCCAGAGAGCTTCACGAGGCACACTATCGAAAGCTTTCTCTAAGTCAACAAAGCAGAGGTACAACTTACGACCCTGTTCTCTGCTCTTTTCTTGCAGTTGACGCACAGAAAATATTGCTTCACAGGTGCCTCGGTCAGGTCTGAAGCCAAACTGGGTTTCGGGCAAGATCCTTTCTGACAAATCCTTCAGGCGGTTTAAAAGGACTCTTGCAAAGGCCTTTCCGGGAGCTGTCAGAAGCGAAATACCGCGGTAAGAGTCGCAATCGGAACGATCACCCTTATTCTTGTAGAGGGCACTTATGCAAGACACTTTGAAATCATTCGGGACTCGCTGCTCCTCCCACATACGAATAAATAGTTCCCAGACCAATGTGTGCAACTCCTCACCGCCGTACTTTAGTAGCTCCCCCGATACAGAGTCAATACCAACCGCCCGTTTATTAGGTTGCTGTCTGATGGCAGCGACAACCTCATCTCGGGACAGAGGCTCATCCAGCTCGGTAGCTAGGGGAAGTTGAGGCATTAAACTTATGTTCTGCAGATCAGCTGAACGATCTACATTGAGCAACGTATTAAAATGTTCGGCCCAACGCCTAAGCACATCCTCCTTGCTTGTAAGCAAAATCATACCGTCTGAAGACTTCAGAGGCACCTTTGCCCGGTAGGATGTACCAATCAGCTTACGTACCTCACTGTAAAACTCCCCAAGCTGGTTTGTGTCAGCGAGCCACTGAATGTGACAAGCTTTGTCTCGCCACCACTTGTCTTTTATTTGTCGAGACAGCTTACGCAATTCAAGGCCACTCTCTTTGACCACCGCATTACTTCCACCATGTCTAGTATGCTGTCGCAAGAGACCCCGATGTTTGTCGAGTGCCGCACTAAGAGCTTCGTCGTTCTCATCAAACCAGTCTTCATTACGCCGGTTTTTCACACCTACAGTAATGGAAGCAGTTTCCATAAGATGGGAGGACAACGCTCTCCACGCAGCATCGATATCGTTTATCTCTTTAATTGGCGACAGCTTCCCAGATAAGGCTTTAGCATACATCTCCATGACCTCGCAGTTTTTTAGCCTATCCACGCTTAAAGACGCAGGCTTTTTACATTGTAATCTGCGCGGTCGACGAAGGCGGAGTCGCAGCTTAGTGACAATCAGCCGGTGGTCAGTCCAACAGTTCGCACCTCGCATGACGCGGGTGATTTGGACTTGACCAATATCTCGTTGCCTTACAATAGCATAATCGATTAAATGCCAGTGCTTGGATCTTGGGTGCATCCACGTTGTCTTGTGCTTGGCGGCAAGTCTGAAAATCGTATTCGATATAGCCAGCTGATATTGAGCACAAAGACTGAGTAACAACTGACCATTACTGTTCATATTGCCAACTCCGTGTCTACCCAGAACTCTAGGCCATGCCTCGTAATCTCGACCAACCCTGGCATTGAAGTCGCCCAGCAATAAAACCTGCTCTCTAGCGTTTATGCTGTCAAGGCATTGAGATAGGTCATCATAAAATTGTTCCTTGATGTCATCAGACTTGTCCAGCGTAGGAGCATAGACACTGATGACATTAAGGTAATTGTCAGAATCCAGGTGAAGGCGCAGTGTGGTCACGCGGTCGGAGATATGTACAGGGTACTCCTCTAGTCGTTTTACCAAATGATTTTTGACGGCAAATCCTACACCCGATCGTCGTGGCTCTGAGGAGGCGGTACCCTTCCAAAAGAAAGTGTAGCCGCCCCCATCCTCCACCAGCTCTCCTTCATCAGCAAGATGGGTTTCGCTAAGCGCAGCCACATCTACGTTATAGCGATGAAGTTCTCGAGCCACTATGGCGGTTTTACGTTCAGGGCAGGAGTTGCCATCTCGATCAATCAGCGTTCTAACGTTCCACGCGCCAAATGTCATAATAGGTGATTTCATGTTATTTATATTCTTTTTGATACGTCGACCACGATTAAAAATGATGCGATGGCAGCCGCGGTTACTACCACCTCTCAAGTAGGAGCGAGCATTTTTTTGGGGCACCTTTTCTAGCCCCCTCCTCGGCTGAGCGGGGAAAGCAGTGCCACCCTGATTAGGGCTGCTTTGTCATCCCAGGTGCTGCCGAATCCGCACTGTCGCCCCAAATTTGCAGTGCGAAAGCGACCACGGCGTGTACTCACACCCCTGGGACCGCCTATGTGCAGGAGTCAGACAAAGCCTAGCTTGCATCACGCCAGACCTCTCTACCTCATCCCATCGCCACAGGGCTTTACGCCATCGGAGTCCATTAGACGGAAGCGGTCAGATGCGCAGGATATATTAAGGTGCGCAAGCGTTCGCGCACACGCAGGCGCACGCACTCGTCCTCCTCCCCCCAGATTCAGTGGAACGGAGAACCGCTACGACTGAAGGAGAAGTCGGATGATGTGTCTGGCCAACGTTATTATACGCCCTCTAACGTCGCCCTAGGCCATCCACCTTGCCTTGCTGATCGCCGAGTCCGCCAAACCCTTTGCATATCTGCGGTGGGTTGCCTTCCTCGCCGAATCAGACTTCATGCGCTTTACGGGAGGGTTCCGCATCAAACTTGTCCACCGAAGTGGCAAGCCCCTCATCCAGGTTTAGCCCGTGAGCCGACACGGTTTGCCGGGGTGTGGCCGCTGCGCGCATCACAGCTACTTGGAGCCACTGGAGAGAGTTTGTGGGCTAACAACGACTTTCACACATTTCTACCACTTCTATAGAAGCCGGCTGGCAGAAATAGACGCTATTAACCCACTACACTACAGAGATATCACGTAGTTTATTAGTGTAACTGTACTACAAGAGGATGAAAGGTGAAAATAATTATGTTTGTACTTTATTTGTTTTAATACATGCTAAAGCTAATCTAGGAAAGAAAGTATAAAAACCGGTACACACATGAAACAATACAATCAAGTCACATCCGTCAAGTATCACGATCATGCACACTATAGTGTGCTATAGTCTACTTATATTGTTTAGAAGTTCCCGTATATATGAACTATAGGTATACATTGTTCATTTATTAGATCGCCTTGATGCAATTTAATTTTCTTTGCAGCCATACTGTTTCATTCACCTTGGGCGGTGCATACGGGCGGGTTTTTATCTGAAATATATTATTTATTTACTCAACAGTTTGTTATACTCATAAACATAAGATGAAGGATATATGGAGAGACGATACAATAATATTATGATATTTTTTAAATATAAGATACTCATGTAGAGAAGCCTGCACATGCAGTTGGATATTCGCACTACGAAATTTACCCCTACGGGCCCGCAAGGTCAACATTCCAGCCTACATTGTCTATATACATTGTTTTTATGTTTGTATACTTATTTGCAGCAACATGGTAGACCTTACTATGACTGGGTCTTTGTGTGCAATAAAGTAGATTTTATTCTGTATTCTGGAGTCCACTTAATCGTCGATATGACTTAACTTAGTCAGCAACTTCAGAGAACATAATATTCTATCGGTTTTTCAGAGAGTATAAAATTGCGACATTTGCGTAATTATTTTCATAAATTGCATTTCCTACTTACTTTACTTACTTCAATATTAAGTACCTACATAAAGTACCTAAATCTTAATTCTAACTTTGATCAAATCAACTTGAAATAGTTACGAAACATGTATATGTACTTATCTTTTGCCAATATGAAAAATAATCTAGACATTTTCACCCGCAATTCCATAAAAATCTGTTTCAAACTGACGCGGTATTTTAAACGCAGCGTTTTCACGCCCGCATGCAACTCGTGCAATGCAGTATGTTGCTATGTGGTAATGTTCTTTCACACAGTTTTGCCACATGCATGCTCCCATTCAAATGTTCGTGTTATCATTAGGAAACAAGTTGCTGTTAGTATTATTTGTATGGCGGCTGTTGTCTTCGAATTTAGCTCGTTAAAGTGGCATTGAAAGCTGCAAAAAGATGTGATTTTGTGGAATTGATAACTTCTTTTAATTGCTTAATGACTATAGAGGGTCTGCTATAAGATATTTCTTCAGACATAAGCAGACTTTTTGTTGTGTCGTCTCTCTGTCTATATGTGTTTGTTCTTTATCTGTTTCTGTGTACAATAAATTGATATAAAATATATGCTAAGTTCGTGATTTCTTGAAACACAATACATTCGTCTTTTTCTTATAGTTTGGGTCATAAAAACGACCAACCTCAGGTTCCCCCTCATCTGGCATATTCTTGATTGTCCGAAATACACCTTTACATAACAGCTTTCGCGTAAGTAAACACGAGATTAGGTTAAACAAGTTTAGTAGAAACAAGACTGCGATACGAGTTTAGGCGATATGATAGTTATGCCATACGTTACTTACTATACGATGAAAGATGAAAGAAAATATAAGAAAGACGGTAGAACTGAAATCCTAAAGAAATGAGCGACTTTTGTCTTAATTTAAATTTTTAGTCTTTGTAACTTTCAGCAACGCCAGAAAAAAAATTGGTCGAGAAGAGCGTAAATTCTGGTCTGTAAAGAGTTTGAATTTTCGCTACACACGTTTTTATTTACGTCACCGGCTCCAGTATTTCCGAGTCGCATAATGAACGTATCGATAGCAACCGATACAATACAATCAATTATTGAATAACACTCTCCGCCGTACCATGGCACTTCGAGGCACCTGCTAATGACTTTATAACAATACGTCGAATTAGTAACACCTACCTAATTACCTACACAGTTATCCAAGAACACTATAATTACCCAATTAGGATTCTACCAAATGTATTCCATTAATACAAAAAACCACAAACGTGATGAAATATTAATTGAGTCAGCTGATATGAAGAGACTGATAAAAAGAAATTGTGCGAATTGTAATTTTTTGTTTGACCGAAATTTCTTAAAGAATATTTTACTTCATGAAATACAATAGTTTTTTTTATCGTTGTTTGAAAATTTCTTCAATTTTCTTGTGATATAGATACTCGTATTATTGTGTTACTTCTATTCTTTTAAGTCTTATCTTATAAGGGAAACAAGAGATCAGCCTCAGTTTTACCACAAATTACGTATAGCGGCGGCGGCACGCGTTTTACAGTGCATTTCAATGTTTTTCAGAAAACCTAGGTGTAGTGACATAATCAATATTTTTATTAGTCTCGAAGTAATATCGGTCATCTTTTAAGTCAAACCCGGAAACGTCCAAGGTTTTCCACTCAGACAAAAAGGTCGCGAATTCTTTGTCTAGCTCTTTGAGCCTCTCAATATATATTAGCCATCCCATATACAGAATCGTATCGAGATTTACGCTGTAGGTGCCTTAGAATATATATTTTTTGTGTGCCGTCTAAGTAATCTTATGAATTATGTATAATGGTGACGTCACAGCAAAGCCACCACTGTATAATCCAGTAGATTATAAAATTACATGTTACTAGCTTCCCGCCCCGCCGCTCCGCCTGCGTTAACAATTTTTCCCTTGTGAATGAGCAATTATCCAGAGGTAAAAGGTAGCCTATATCCTTTCTCAAGGTCTATTCCATCTTTGTGCCAAGTATCATTAAAATCGGTTCCGTAGTTTCGGAGCCTATTGCAAACAAACAAACAATAAAATATTTCCTCGTTATAATGTTGGTATAGATTTAATTTTAAAGCTTATGCTAAAAATAAAATGTTTTTTTGATATTAGAAAAATACCTAGGCTATGCTCTTCTACATAGCCTATAAAAGTTTCTTGGTTGAAACGGGGATGTCTTGTCATAATCTATTTACACGCTTGGCAGTCATACCGAATCAAATCTCTATGAAATAAATATTATCAACGGTTTGTTTTCGAGCTAACAGTCAATACTAAAACAATAATACGGAAAAAGCTACATTTTTCTCAGAACATTTACAATGAAATAAGGTCATTTTTATTATTGACGAGCATAATGATACTGTTTAAGAACCTTGTGCATTGCAAGTTGTTGACAATGTTTAGGAACTTAAAACCCATCTTCATACGTTGCCATGGATAACTTCGTCAGTCATACATAATGCATTCTTTTATGCTGTACTAATGTATGCATATTGATCCTTTATAAATAGATAATAGGTAAACTGCCTTGAGAAGCAATTTACTCGGTTGTTTTAAATTGTACATATTTTAAATTTATCTGTTAATTAAGGCCTAGAAGTATTATGGCCGTCTGGTTCCTGACTTTTAGGCGCTGGATGAATTGAAACACACAAAATAAAATTTTTAGAAGTGGCCTGTATTATAATTTGTAACAATAGCTCACATGCGACATAAGTCGGTTTACATATAATGCACGCACAAGGGTTAAAAGAATGTGGAATACGTCATGTAATAATGATGTTAAGAACCACGGAAAATATAGTGTTAAGAACTAAGAGTAAACACAAGATTAACACTGACTTATAGGACCAACCTAACCTTTTTGTGTCGTAAGAGGCAAATAAACCTAGGAAAATAACCCAGTAAACAGACAACAGCTTTGATCTGTGCAATTGATGGTGACTGCGATCCCAATCAACCTGTCACAAAAATTAACAAACTGGGTTTTTAGCAGGGGAAAAGGCGAAAATAGGCGCATTTCGCTGTTTTTGGTGACACCAGGAGAGAGGCCCCTAAATCCAGCTGTAGTGGACTTTTCTGTTGCAGTAGGCGTTCCTATTGATATAAATAATACAAATTTAAAAAATGGCAGAGGAGACAAATAGCTTGCTCCGCACAAACCGCCAAATCTCGCATATAAATATTGACGTGACATTTACTATACTATGAATACTCATAATCATGATAGTATATTTGATAAAGATTGTAAACTGTGTCTCCATCTTTCCAGGAAAACTTCCAAGAGTGGGCAGACCGAGGACACGATATGAATGTGCCGGAGACTGTGCCATCAAACATGGCCGCCAGAAAATGGAGCGCCCGCACTGGAGCAGCCTTGCAGGACACCTCAGCTGACAATTCAGCACCTGTGGCTAATGCGACTGATGCTTGTAAACTGCTCGTTGTAAGTCTCCAGTTATTTGATGTTTCGCACGTTAGAAGCCATAGGCAGGTAAATAGCAGGTGACGCCGAGGGTATTGAGGTGTGAGACTTTAAACCTAAAGAGGAAGAAAGTTGAAGATTTAGCAGTAGTCGTCGGAGAGCAGAGGCCTAGTGGGACATTGATAATAGCATGGTCTAAGAAAACAAGGTCTTCCATTAGGACCACGTGACTGACACAAGCCCACGTCATCTTGCGCTGTTCATCCTTGTCTATTAACACGCATTCGACAAGGATGAACAGCGCAAGATGACGTAGGCTTGCTTCAGTCACTTGGTTCGAATAGAAGACCTTGTTTTCTTAGACCATGGATAATAGTACTAACGATGATATCAAAGGAGAATATCTTAGTAATTGATCGTGGAAAGGCAGAGTATTTAATAGCCTTTGAAAATTTCATACTATAGTCATTGAGTGATTGAACCTCAACGATTGGGGGCATTGTGTAGATCCTCATTAGCAAATTTACTTATATGACGTAATACAATATGAATGAATGAAACCAGCTTAATGAAACTCAGTGCAGCACCTGAACAAACCGATTACGTATTGTTTCAATACATGTCAAACAGTTAGATTAAGAATAAAGTGCTAATAGGTATGATGAGGATATACTAAGTGTATCACCGAAATTACTTCATAAATGTAAGCTATTGGAACTTTTAGAAACAGCTAGACTTATGTCCGGTCTAAAATAAAAAAGAATTAATGTAATTGTAGATCCCAAGACAAACCTTAACGAAGATGAATATTAACTAAAGGATATCGTAAACTACATGATCTAGTAAAAGGTTACGAAACTGCGTCCGCGCAGGCAGTAATTTAGTTCCATGAGACGGGTTAATAGGAGTTAAGCGTTTAAATGGAATCTTCGATTCGTCCCTACAACTTGGCTTCCGTCACTACATTTGCACTTTATCCTGCATGCATTTACGTATGAGTATGATAAAATTGAGGAAAATTATCTGCAATTATAGGAAAATTGATCAACCAATCATCATAATGAATAAATGTAAACTTGGACTAGCCAGCTTGCGGCAAAATCCACGTGGATTTCTTTCTCGTTTTTTCTGTGTAAGTAATAGTTCTATAATATGTTAATCGAGTTTGGACATTCACCATGCTACGTACACCTAGCTACACTTTTAATTTGGATGACTATATTTTAATCAAATCAAGAAATTTTGTTTTTGTTCCAGTACGTTGCCGAGGCTAAGAATGCATCATGGCGGCTGAACCTTTGCGGCTGGAACGCGGCAATTGTAGCCACCAGGGCCGGCATTAAACTTCTGCCCCCTAAAATTAGAATAGTGTGGAACCCTCCCTCTTCACCTTTCCACCATACTGAAAAGCTGAGGGTCGTTGTCACTGCAGTCAATAGTGGTAAGTTTGATTTGCTTAAGTCACGATTTCATACATTACAGAATTAACAGATGAGGTTAGAATAAATCCAACAATTCCGATTTCACGTGAGTGGGGCAGAGGATAAGAGATATTGGTACGAGATAAAAAAAAATGAAGGGATATGAGATAACTCACTCTCTCTCTCTCTCTCTCTACTCTCTACATGTGATGCTTGCTTGCTCATCGATTGGGTGACGATAACTTTTGATCAGCCAACACGTTCAGGGAAATAGACTTAATGACCCGACGTAATTAGACCTAACATACCTGAAGGGGGAGTTGTCTTTGCAGTTAAAGGAGATAAAAGTTACTATGTGTTTAAACCACAAACCGTATTTCAAAACTATAAAAGAATCAAATTAAAGAAGATAGAAGACTGACAGAGAAAGGCTATTCTAAAAGCGGCTCTATTTTCAGGAGCAGTATGCGCCAACGAATCAGAGTTCACTTGCGGTTCGACCGGCCTGTGCATATCTTCCGACCTGCTCTGTGATGGGATCCGGCATTGTCCTGGGGGAGAAGACGAAGACCCTGCTACCTGCGCCAACAGACAGCAGTCGCCTTTCCTAGAGCTAATGAGGAGGTTTGCTGCGAGGAATCAGGAGCTGTTAGGACTTGACCAGCCTGATGGGATGACGAAGCCTTCTGTGATAAGTAAGTCGTTTTTAATTTTAGCGGTCAAATGATGTTAAGTGATGATGTTTGCTAAACTTTTGTGGTAGGAGGAGGATTTGACGTCGAAAAAGCAGACCGATTTTTGAGTGGCATTGTAAAAAATATCTATTTAGTGAACAGTGAGGGTCACGAATCACATATTTTAAATTCTAATCTGATGAACTTTAACCAAGTGAACTGTGATCAAATATAAATTATCCTCCTAAGTTCATGGAATAATACATCAATAAAATTTGACATTGACAATCCGGCTATCCTGCTTGCACGTGCGCTAATTTACATTATTTCACTTTTTGCCTATCGCTGATGACGTAGGCGTGTGTAAGCATCACGTGACTTTAAAGAAGACCTTGTAGCGAGGTGCTTTGCAACCTAATTTCCACCAAATTTTCCATTTCTTTCTCGTCTAAATTCAATTTTGGAATTCCTTCGTCATTCATACGTCATCCTCGTCCATTTTTCTTCAGTTTTCCCTTGACGGCCGTATTTCTTAGAAAGTGCGTAACTTTGTAGAGTATAAGCTGCTTTATAGTGCTGAGTTTATACCTGCTTCGTTTCCATGTAAATAAACCAGTGCCAATCAGTTCCTCGTGTATTTTACTGCTAGTGCCTTCAGTCGCTCCTGTCGGCTTGCCAAGGTCCTGGTGGGCCGCAGGCGTGGCAACCATAGTTTAGGTTTGCTTTGATTTATCTAATGTCATATCTTTGACTATAGCATCCTAGCAACGTTCCCACATCAGTTTACTAGGATCCTAATGCTGATAACTAACCAGCCAATTGCAATTCCAGTGAAGATCACGGAGACGAAACAAGAGTCGAACGCGTTCATGGAGTTCGCGGCGGCTTTGAAGCCCTACGGCCCCTGGAGCTACCTCGTGGTCGGCATGCTGGTCTGCGCCACTATACTCATGTTCTGTCTCGCTTGGGGTGAGTACAGCCTTACAGCATTACCTACAGCCTTAATTACTACATGAACATTGCAGTAACAAAATGTAGAACTCTGTCTCCCATACTAGGAACGGAACGGACCTGTATTTTGGGAGACAGCGATTTGGCAATAGACTTGAAACAATAGACTTAAAAACAATATTTTTGTAGAAAGAAAACAAAATAAAAAAGATTTTAGAAACTAAATTTTGGATTAAAATAATATAAAAGAAGTGCGTATCTGCGTGTGTGTGTGTGTGTAGTGTCTTCCTTCATTTGTTCATTCATCAACTCGTTGACTTTCTACCACGTGGTTGAAATATTGGGCAGTACCTATAAGGTTGCCTGTGTCTCGACCAAAATGAGATCTCACGACTCACGGAAGACCAGCGCGGTACCCTGGCAGTGCCTTTGATTAGGCCTTTTGTTTGGATGTCGCAACACAGAGGAATATCAATGTGTTTACCTTCATTAATTACGTAATATTGTTTTACGTTTGTATTTTTGTCTAGTTTTCTGTTTTGTGCTGTCCAAATCAAAATGATGAAATTAGCATTATCCGATTTCTGAATAACGGAATCATTCCTTTCCAATTTAAAAGTATTTTGCTAATTATCATACTTGCTTGCTTATCAAATGGGTTTTAAGATTGACCTGCGTCAAACCCTAGTGTCAGAAATTAAGCCGAGCCGAGCCGAGTTTGTGATTTTGGGATCAATGGCTTTACGTGCCTTCTGAAGCACGGAATCATCTTTCTTTTCGGGTATGTGGATATACTACGTGTTTAAGATTTTCATTTTCTCTTGTGTCATATTTTTTTTTACCTTTCCAGAATGCTGTTGCAAGCGATCCAAGCCATCAGACACGCCTGTCAACATCCCGGCATCCTGTATGGACTTATCCCCGACTGTAACTGTGACGTCAGCATCTCAGCACTTATTTTCGTCATCCCTACCTCCCTCCCCTCCAGAGTATGAACCTCCCCCCTCTTACTCCTCTCTGTTCCCTAGAGCTTTCAAGTCTTCCCCCACTCCTGTGCCGCACTGCTCCCACCAGGAACCGCCGGATTGAAGTGACGTTATTAGATAGGTTAACAAATTCTGTTCTTTTTTTAAGATTTTATGGCCTGATTACTGGACCTTTAGGCCAAATACTGTTCTGTCTGTTTATTTGGAAGTGATGGGGTTTGAGCTTGGTTAAGTCTCAGACTGGTTTTAGAAATATTCATTGCTTAATTCAGTCTTAATAGTTGATTAATTTTATAGATCTTGATTATACTCTAATTAATAAGCTCAATTATATTACAATGTAATTTCTTTATTTTTTTGAATCTCATTTATATCGTGTATGTTAATTTCAAAAAGTTGTATTACATATCTAAATAAAATCTTCAAGCTCATCCTTTCCATCACTTCATTATAATATTGTTCCGTCGATTTTTATGTTTTAAATTAAAACTTTTTACAATTCTTACTATAAAAATACTTGTAGGTATAAAGCTATGCCTCTAAGATGCGAAAATTTTTCTTGGTTCATATAACAAAATATTCAAGGTGTTTGACGTACGGAAGGCAAGACGAAAAATTTTAGGTAAAAGCTAGAAAAGTATATCCCGGCCAATATTTTCCTTTGATTTTAAAGAATGAATCAGATACAGCCACCTACAGCTTGGTAAATTTACTTGCATTTTTACATGCTAATTTCGAATCAAATTTTTTTTGCCAAATTGGTCACCGGTCATTGGATTGCGGTTTTCATTAGTCGTGGAGAACTTTTGGGGAGGTCTAGGTCAAACAGTTAGACGTGTTTCACCTGAATTATGCCATTAGATCCTGGTAGACCTGTATCGTGGTACTATCTACCGTTATGATTTATTACTACCTCTACTACAATAACCTGTGGCAGTAGGTACATCTAACTGTACAGGGTGTAACAACCCATGTAACTGAATAATTTTCCTCAAGGAACGTAGGCTGAAATATAAAAAAACTAACTAATCAGCTGATCACATCACCGCGTCTGTCAATTGAGTTACCTATTATTTAACATTTTTAATCATCCCGCACTATTGGTATTCTGTGCTAAAAGTACAAGAAATGGTTTCTTGATCTAATTCTAAGTCGAGAACCACAACGAGTCTCTTCAGAAAAATATTATCGAAGTACCTAAAGCTCGAGCAGAAAAATAAAAAACCCCGCCATATTTCGGAATTTCAATGGAATTAATTTTATTTCGGAAATAATCGAAAATTGTTGCCATAAACATAAAAATATACACGTGGCGCCCCCAGGGCAGGTTTTTTATTTCTCTGGTGAGGCTGTACTTTATAATTTGGTCCGGAATGTTTTTCCAAAACTACTCAAAGTGATAAACTACCCGATTTTCGCATAGCTGCCTAACCGTACGTCAAACGCTGTAAAATAATGAAGGTAAAATACTTTTTAACTAAGTAGATATTAGATAATATAATTTTTCTAAGGTGTATAAGGTACATATTTTTATATAGGAATAAAGTGAATGAATTGCCATCTGTAAGTACAATTTGTGACACTTTAGACCGTTTTTGGGACCAAAATGATTTGTGTTTTGTAATTTTATGTAAGTTTTATGACCTCAGTATGTGCCTTAGGAAGATCATTTGACGATATTCTGACTGCCCCGTATTACCTGTATGTACTGTAAGAATGACTGAATGTGGAAACTTTAAAAACAGTAATCGAAAAATTTAAAAAATCGAAGCAAAAAGAACTTTCTTCAAAAGTTTAGTAACGCCATCTATCCGATTCTATGGGAACTTAATGCATAGTTACACGTTTTGAGTTATTCTGTTCGAATAATTTTATGGTTGAAATTGAAATGGACCATACATTTAAATGACTTCAGAAAATGACGGAAGACTTCGCAAGATGTTCGTAAATTGACTATAACTTGCTGTAACAAACATAATTGGACTATTTTTCAAGCTTTGTTTCGGACTTCCATGGTTTCTGGAGATTAATTCGCTCTGTATAAATATTATGTGTTTATGAGACAGTTAAATAAAACGAAAAACACATACAAGTTAATTTTTTTACGTAAGATTGGGTAGGTATTATTATGTGGATGGATACTATGGCCTGTTTCAAGTAAGAGTGCGCACTAAGTTTATTTGCAGCCAAGAGCGCACCCATCCCAAACAGTGCGAATGCAAATTAGATAATCGAAGCTTCAAAAATAAATTTGTTTTGCAAAGTTGTTTTTGCTGCCCCTCTACGACCACAATGTAAATATAAAAGCAGTACAACAAGAGCAAATAAACTTGGTAATCGTGCACACTCTTACTTGAGACAGGTCATACAATGTAAAATCTACACAGTATTGTTTTAAGTTTGTATAACAGTTTAAATTTGTTTTCATGCAATATTTTAGTTTTTTGTAAAACAAATGACTGGTATTACACCACAAAAACGATATAGCTCTTTTTTAAATATAATTTAACTAGTCTCTGTAGGTTTTTTATAGGGTTTGTTTTTTTTATTTAGGTACTAATTATTTACGTTAAGCTACTTTAAGATTGTACACTAGAACACGTCAGTCATTAAACGTTGTTTGTATGAACGAAAGTGATATGTATTTTAGAGAAATGATCCAAAATACAAAATATTTAAGTATTACATTTTTCTTGTTTTTTTTTTCATATAGGTACTCATCATACCTAAATATCTACTACATGGCCGCATCAGCCGGTGGGCCTGTTTTTTTGTAAGAAAGAACTCCCACTAAAAATCCTTATACACCGACAACGATAATTATTACCATGGTTAAAGTAGAGAAGATTTTGAAAGTGCGTCATGGTCATGTCTCGTGCACTAATTGAACTTAGTCATGAAAGATGTTCTGTCTGCACCTTTACGATACAATACCTACGTATAAATTTATGTACGATTGATTAGTTAGATACCTACTCAACGTTCTCTATAGACACCCTCGAAGAAATCGAAGCGTACCTAATGTCAATTATAAAGTTTACTAACCCACACTTGGATCAGTATCAGTAGCGTGGTCAAATAAATGTTCTCCCGACATTCAGTATGGGTAAAAAGTAAAAAAAGGCTCGAACTCATCAGTGGGGACGTCCGAGTCTAATCTCTACTATACCTTAAAAGCGAGTGTTTTACCCACTTGTCGCCTTGGTTGATAGATGGGGCAAGTTGGGTAGACCCAAGTTTTTAGTTTATGTAAAACTATTATTATAAAAAAACTGTAAGGTCAAAACTACTTTAAATTGAGCAGTATAAATCAATTCATTTGCCTTTCTAATAAAAAAAATACTTTTGACATTGACACAAAATACTGAAACAGGGTGGCTGATATATAAAAAGTTCCTTGAAATTCGGGAATTTTGCCCATTTCATCGTTTTGCATTTACAATAAAAATATAATAAAGCCCGACCAGAAAAATTAAAACCCTCACTATGTTGCGGAATTTCAATAGAACTTATTTTATAGTGTAAATAAAATGTTGCCATAAACATAAAAATAAACATAAAGGCTCTCCGATTTTAACGACTATGGCAACAATTTTCCTTATAAAAATTGTAATTATTATGACATAGTAGGATTTAGAAATAAGTATCTAAATTAGAGAAAAAACGCAACATGGCGAGTTTTTTTTATTTCTCTTGTCGGGCTTTAATTTGGGAAATTCAAGATGTTTGTACTGGCAATGCAATATGTCCAAAAAATAACAAGAAAAATATTTTGTGTGTTAATAGGCGTATTTTGTTTGATTTAAATTAAATATCTAGATTAAAACTTAGATTTATGCGTTGTAGACTTTAAAACGTTACAACAGTAATCGAAACAAACCATGGACGAGGAGAAGAAATGCCTGTGTCGGGTATGTTTATCGACCACAAAGCGAAAGTACGTGTCGCTATTTGAGAAGCGTAAAAATTACTTCGTGTTCGACCAAATAAACTCAATAACCAGCGTGCAGATACGTGAAAACGACGGGTTCACTGACAAAATATGTCGCGGTTGCCTCTCGGAGCTAGAGACTGCTATAAGCTTCAGAGAAAAGTGCGAAAGTTCATACCAAATTTTACTTAACTCAGTCATTCCAACTACAACCGAGATTGACATCAAAGATGTTATCGTGAAGAAAGAGGAACGTAGTGAAGTCGAGCCGCAATTCACTGAGTTCTTAGACGATCACTTCTTTGATTCTGCAGAATTGTATGAAGATGATATCGAAGACAAGAAACCAGAAAAGTCTGTGTTAAACAAAGTTGATCTAGGGCTGAGGAAGTCCCGCGCTATCAATCTGCAGTTACAGTGCGACGACTGCAAACAATATTTTAAAAGCAAATGTAAACTCAAAGTTCATTGGAAGAAAGTTCATTTAACAGAAAACCTGATATGTTCGTGCAAACGCCAGTTTAAAAGTGTCATAGCTTTCAATAGACACCAGAAGAATAAAAGAAAATCATGTATTGCAGCTAAAGATTTCCGCATCGAAGGTATAGGCAGATCAAGAATATTTTACTGCAAAGAATGTGAATATAAGTCACACCGAATCAAGGATATGATGACCCATTTAGTAGTACATACAGGAGACCGGCCTTATAAATGCGATCTGTGTCCCAAAACATGTACGCAACAGAGTTCTCTATTGGCTCATAAAGAATCAGCACACGGCGAGTACAAAGCTGAAATGACCTGCCAGTACTGTGGAAAGATAATCAAAGGACGTAATAGAATTTACAGACACCTTAAACGTCACACAGAGGAAAACATGCCATGTCAGATTTGCCAAAAAGTACTGAAGGGCAAAAAAAATTTAGAACAACACATGCGTCGGCACACTGGAATAAAGTCATACACCTGTGAAAAATGTGCTCGTTCATTTTACACTATAGCTGAACTGTCGAATCACAGACGCTTAACTCATGCCAAGGTTAAAATCTGGTTCAAATGTGACTTATGCAGTTACAAAGCTTCAAGGAAAGAGATTATCAAAAGGCATAAAGCAAAGCACTCTGATACCAACCTACCGTGCACTGTATGTGGAATGTTTCTTGAAAATGCACAGAAGTTGGTACTTCATCAACGTCGCCACTTTGATGAGAAAAAATATGCTTGTCCTTATTGCGATTTGAAGTTTTTCAGAAGAGATACCGTTCCAAAACATATTAAAGCAAAACATGCAGCAGCACACCAGTCGAACCATCAAAGGCCTACTGGACTAGCGGTAAAAGAAGAAAAATTGCCCAAACTCTTGAGATACGAACCATGCAATTCTATCAATGTCTACTCTGAAGTTGTTATTACTACAGAGGTCTCTACTTCCCCTATAGTCAAAAATGATGATGATCATTTGTAATTTTAAAAATGTACTTATATATTAAGAAATGATGCTTAAAAAATTTGCCTACCATGTAGACAGAGCATAGCTAGATTTGTGTGCTGTGCTTTATGTAAATATGTACAAAGTTTACCTTTATTATGTCTTTGTTCTGTTCTGTCAATATGTATTTCATTAATAGGCAAAAAATATATATTTTAAAAATAAATATCTTTTAAAATGAATTGCATAGATAGATAGGTATGTATATAATAAATAATATGTATAAGTAAATATAAATTAAAATTAATTGAAGAAATGTATGTATGTCTTTGTCATTACTTTAATATCTGCACCTATTTTATTTTATTTTATTTTTTTGTTGTATTCTATAGATGAATATTTTGCTATTCTATTCTATATTCTATTCTATGAATATTTTGCAATGGGAAAATATCTCATTCCTACAAAAATATGTGAGTGATGTAATGTATGTGTATTTACATTTAGTATATAGCTTAACCATAGAAAAATAAAAAACGCCACATGTATATTTTTATGTTTATTGCAACAATTTCCATTTTAAAATTAGTTCCATTGAAATTCCGCAATATCGCGAAGTGTTTTATTTCTCTGGTTGGGCTTTACATATTTATTTTTTAATACTTACCATACCAATACGCCAATACAGGTAATAATAAATACAGTTATTGTATATGTGCAATTTTTAATTTCTTTTGCCTTAATTTTTCAAGTTCTGTCCTGGAAATATTAACTTTTCGATAGCGCGCCTGCCTTCAAAGCTAAGGGTCGGGAGTTCGAATCCCGCCTAGGGCAAACATTCGTATTTCGTGTGATGAGCACTTTCGTTTGCCTTATATTATGTCTGGAATTCTGGATATTGTATGCAGTATGTACATGCAGTATATGTAGGTATATATGTATATCAGTTGTCTGACACCATTGAAATACTATTGCACAGAAGCCGGCACATGCGGTTAGACATTCGCACTACGAAATTCACCCCTAAGGATACGGAATACGGGCGTTGTCTAGGTCAACAAGTCCAGCCGAATGTGCTGGCTACTGTGCATGTCTATGGCGTTTGTCTTTTGTTTTTTCCACCCCTCGTGACAGAATGTGTTCCAGGTGTGTTCTCTGGTACTTATAATTCCTCAATGTCTTCTTCCTCCTCGCCTTTCCCCGATTATACGGGGTCAGCTTTCCTTATTCTGAGTCTACAGTGCTACAGGCTGTTCTGTTGAGTGAGGGCTGCGTCTTCTAAGTTAAGAACTTTCATGTCCTTTTGAACCTTCGTCATCCACGAGGTTCCTAGTCTTCTCCTTTTCTTATCCATGGTTAGGCATTTCTTCACTATATGATCCTCAGGCCTTCGCATGACGTGATCATCATCTCAGCCTAGACTCAGATAGTTTGTCAGCAATCGGCGCGACTTTAAGACTTCCGCGGATATACTCGTTGCGTATTCTATCTTTTAGCGTGACTCCTCCAGACCACCGCAGCATCCGCATTTCTGCCGTGTGGAGCTCTTGTTCATGACATATTTTTGTTGGCCAGGCTTCGCTACCATACAGCATCCTAGCGTCACATAGGCACAGAAGAAAATAATAGTACTAACCCATAGGATTCCAGTGAGCGATCGCCAATTACACCAGGCTGTAGAACTCTGTTAGCGACATCCGTGTCAATCGCTCTATCTTCCGAGATTACTGGACCGAGGTACTTAAATAAATGACTACCTACTCTTGTTCAGTTCTGTGTTCAGCGTTGTCGACAGTTAAACAGTCATTGGCTACACAGGTATTAGTAGAGCCGAAATCGCAGATCATGTAGGTATTCGGTTTTTGTTCTGCCTATACGCACGCAGCCCGTTATCCTCGAGACAGTTTGTCCATTTAGTGAGACTCCTGTATTTCTTGATGATTTTTAGAAATAAGATCCACGTCAGCCGCATCTTATGTTCCATGGTGTGGGCTTTTGGACGTTGGCTGTAAGATAGTTCATAACATTGAACAAAAGTGGGCTGAGTGCGCTACCTTGGTGAACACCAACATTTATGTTGAAACTATCAGATAGTCCAGAAGGGCATCTAACTCGTGTATTTACATCTGCGTATATGTCCATTATGAGTTGAATGTATAGTTCAGGGATCTCGTGCGCCCTCAGAGCCTGCCATATTATGGGCCTAGGTACTCGGGAAAAAGCTTTTTCTAGGTCGATGAAGGCTAGCCACAATTTGTCTTTGTTCTCACGTGCCTTCTCGATGACTGTTCTGACAGCATGTATAGCATCCATGATGCCTCTTTCTGGTGTAAACCCAAACAAACTGATTGTCTGTCAGAGTCACTCGATTTTGGAGGTGTTTGTTTATATTAGGTATAACTCCTCAATGTAATATAATTCCTCAATGTCTGTCACCCATATTATAGGCTCTGCTTTTACTTGTTTGGGGTCACAAATGACCGTGAAAGTGCCTATATAATTTATTTAGGTATTTATGTCTCTGTCTCTTGATTGATCGCAAGATTTTTGTTTTTCCAATATAACGGGAGATCAGTTTACGTTGTAATGTGTACAGAGAGTTTTGCGACATCAATATTTTCGTCACTTGTTTTATAACTAGCGACCCGCCCCGGCTCCGCACGGGAAAATGGTTATTGTGGCTTATCCTTAAGTATATTATGCATGTATTATACATATAAACCTTCCTCTTGAATCACTCTATCTATTAAAAAAAACCGCATCAAAATCCGTTGCGTAGTTTTAAAGATTTAAGCGTACAAAGGGACATAGGGACATAGGGACCGTCGTCCGAGAAGCGTTTTTCGTACCTATCGTACTTTCGTGGCAGACTTTAATATTCATATGTGAACTTGTTTGGTGTCTCTAGATATCGAAGTCTGCCGAGCCAAATAGGAAGCGTTTGGGAGTTATGTCACTTTGAAAAGTGCTCCAGATGACGAAAAATTACCTATCTTACTTTTGAAAAATTCTTTCTTAGGATCGTTCGTAGCATCATTATGAACAGCCTAGACAAATTTCCAGACCATTTACAGGAAGCGTTTGGAAAATCAGCCGGCTTTTGTGGGTGGGATTTTTACCAAGAAAATACCTATCTTACTTTTTGACGAAACTACATTCAGGTGATGGGGAGGCTCTCATACAACGATAAAAGTCAAGTCTGCCGCAGATATTAGGAAGCGTTTGCAGAATCAGCCGCTTTGAATGTGCCAAAGACTGAAGACGCTTACTACTGAAAACGATAATATTATAGTTTATTTTCGTAATATTGACCTGTGAGTTGAATTTTAACCTGTTAGAAGACTGTCTTAATCGAAAATAAAATCAATAAAATATGGATGTATGCATAAATAAAATTATAAAAATTTATTTCATACAAATATTTTTATTTCATTGTCACGTCTACTATCGTCTCTCTTATCAATACCTATAATGATTACAAAATAACAAATATATATTTTTTTAAGTACAAGTAACGCTTATCAATCGCTTTAAAAAAACGATATCCTTTAGTTTTTGTATTCTGTGGTTATATCTCTCTTAAACTTACTCGAATAAAAACAAAATCGATAAAAACAAACAATCTACCTAAACAAAATAGATTCTCGCAGGATGTTACCTACCTAAATATCTTATCTACTTTACATAATATAAACTACCTAGTTGCTTGTACCTACTATTAAACCAACTTTAAAGATAAGTCAAAAAATAACGGCCGAGTGTCAAGAGAGATATAATAATATCTTGGTATATTATAATCTGAACATTGCCAAGCCTGCCTTGCAAATTCATTCAACTGAATCACATGCTTATGACAATATCTTTATTAATTTTGGTCGGTTTTATTTGTTTATGGCCTTCTTTTCTGCTCTCGGGACGATTTTTACAGACAGTGGCCTGACTTATTACTTGACAGAAAAAAATGCGCTATCTAATCTAATGGGTCAGTTAATGGCTTCTCGGCTGGTAAGCACTATAATCGGTGCAAGAGATCACATCCGATTTTAACAGCAGTATTTGAAAAGATGCATTATTGAAATATTTCAACAAGAAGGTTTATGTAAATATGACATTGATAAGTACTTCTTAGAAAGTATCCTGACAGAAAACAATTATTTTAGCATTCCTCCTCCTGATGATTTCGGGAATTTGCTTTAGAAATATAACGCATATAGCGACAAGACTCGTTACGGTAAGCATGGTATGCTGCTAAATTTTTTATGTCATATAGATATTGCCAAAAAACAGTTGGGATATGTGGGACATAGATTTATTTATTTATTTGTTGTCTCCCAATGATGTTTTTTTTTGTCACAAATCATCCGAATTACGCGCGATTGATGGTTATGTACCAGGACAAGCTGATGAATATTGAAAAATTCTGTTTCAATATGCATCTTTGCAAATACAGCTGTTAAAATCGGATGTAGTCTCTTGCACCGATTGTAGTGCTTATCAGCAGAGAAGTCCTTAACTGACCCAGTAGATAACGCGTTTGTTTCTGTCAAGTAATATGGCAGGCCACTCTTTAAAAATCGTCCCGAGAGCAGAAAAGAAGTCTATACAATACAATACAATATTCAATAAAATACTCTTCTTCTTCTTAGCCTTTTCAACCACATGGGTGTAGGCCTCCTTAAGTCTATGCCAACTTTGTCGGTCTTGTGCTGCCTCAATCCACTTTTTGCCAGCTGTTCGCTTAATGTCGTCGACCCAACGCATCTGCGGTCTTCCACGAGTGCAATTTTTCGCCATACGGTGTCCATTCCAACAGAATTCTTCCCCACGAGTTATGTTTTCCAGCGACGTGGCCAGCTCATTGCCATTTCAACTTCGCAATACACATGGTAACGTCAGTGACTTTGCTCTGTTCCCTAAACCATTAGTTTCTCTCACAGTCTCTCAGTGTCACTCCTACCATTTTGCATTCTATTGCTCTTTGTGCCACTCTGAGTTTGGAGATAATCTTTTTAGTGAAAACCTAGGTCTCGGCACCGTATGTAAGTACAGATAGTATGCACTGGTCATGTATGCGAGCTTTCTGTTCGGCCGTGATGTTCATATTTAGGGTGAACTCGACTTTGTAGAAGGCTAGGTACGGTCGCGTGCAATAATGGAATCAGCTTGGAAAAAGCAGGTTCCTTGCGCATCGTCTGCCATAGATATACACTCACACATTGAAATAAATGACGTGGGAATCAATTATTATGAGCAGAGTAGTATCTTTAATTTCGCAGCGTCTCCTATCGCTTCGGTGGCCGAGTGGTTATGAACAGCGTGTCTGTAATTGAATCTATCGACGGATCGGATCTCCGTAGTTTAGTTTTTCGATTTGTGTGTTTTTATTCTACGTTATTAATAAAACAGATATTATACTAAGTAAGAACTTCGTATTTTATGTCGACAATAAAATATTTGACAATGAAGTCAGTCTTAATAAAAAATATGTTGTCGTTGTTAGTTCGATTCGCTATAGCATTGCGAATGCCTGTGCGTCTTGCATACCGCATTAATAAAAATAATCTGTTTACTCACTTTCGTTCCATTCCATCGAAATTATTCGAAATAATCTATAAGAGAGGCAGCGTATTGTTGTGTTGGACTTTATGGAATACAATATATTTCAAATTGTAATTGTATTAATGAGACCGGCCAGAGCGTAAGTATTTTCAATCATTTTATGTATTAATTTTATATTATTATACCATTGTAGTTACAATAATCGTGCCTTTTTTTGTAGTGGCGGACTGTAACATTGGATAATACGCAGTGGCTGATAATTATTTCGCAATTTCGGACTAAGCTACGTTACTGACTACGGTATAAAATAAAGCAAGCTGTGGAAGTTCCAAGTGTTGTGTTTGTTCAAGATAATTGCCCAGTGCACCGAGATCTCGTCATGAATGACTGGTTTAGTCAACCAACACCCAAAAATAAAAGTGATTCCATGGCTAGAAGTAGAAACATCACCGGACATACTCCATAGAAAACTTACGGGGTTTAATTCAACATGCAAAATGTTCAAGATTTAATATAGTGATAGTGTTCTTAATGTAGTATAATATTTGTTCAAATATCATTGGTTATAATTGGCAGAGAGTATTAAATGTTAGGAAAATAAATGGAGGGTAGGTAAACAAAATATTTACACTGTTACTAATAATTGTCTTTTTCATTACCCTTCAATTTAATTATTCTTATTATCTGTCGTCGTAACTCTTTGTGTAGTGTTATGTTACATCTTATACAATACAGCAGGTATTTCTTAATTGTTTTAGGTTTTAACGTTTAATATTTTGGATTTGTTGTGGTCAAGCTTCAATACTCTTTTCTTTCACGGAAAACGAATACTTAAGCTCGCCCTTAAAAATTAATCGTAATTTAAATATATTGTTTGTTACCTCAACAATAATTAAACAATGTTTTTAAAATGTGGACAATAAAGTAATATTTTTACTAAATATTTAGTTTCCTTTTTATAAATAATATGCCAACCTATTTCAAAGTAGAAAGTAATGGATTTAAAGTTGGTAATATTTTATATGTGTTGAATAAAACATAAAATAATCCATAATAACACAAGGATTCGAACTTGATCCACAGAGATTAGCGCATTCATTCTAACCATTCAGCCATTCTTGACATGATATCTACTATGAAATAAGGCTATGCTACTATTTAGTAATAGTTTGATTGCAATGAAGTTAGCTTCAGAACAGTATTGGCTCGGCGGTTCTCCTAAATTGAGAGAAGACGAACACTCGTTTTTGATTTCATAGGGCCTTGTTTTAAGGTAGATTTTTCCTTAATATATTAACGACAACGTATGTGTGAGTGAATAAAATACGCGTATGCGAGAATGACCTTTCTTGACTGACTCTACTTTTACAGCCGACTGTACGCTTATCCAATGCGCTGATTGAATTCATTGGTCTGGTTTTTTTTTGCCATCACGATCTCTTGACCAAGATCACGTATACAAATCTGAACCCTTTCTATGACAGTTTGGTTGACTTTGATGTCCAAGGTGTTAGGGCAGATCGTCAAAATTTTGGTTTTATCCAAGTTCATCTCTAATCCAAACCGATTTGAAGTATCGCTCAGTTCCTGGAAGTCTCGTGGGTTATCCGAGAATAACACAATGTCGCCCGCGAACCTTAGATTATTCAGCCTTTTTCCTGCAATGTAAAATGTGTTCTTCCCAATGTAACTTTTTAACGATGTCCTCCAAAACCAACGTGAATAATTTTGGAGACAGGGTATCAATCTGTCTAACTCCTCTCGAGATCTTTATTGAGTCTGTTTCTGGTGGGAGGTTTACTTGTAAGCTTGCGTTGTGGTAAATATTGATTGTAACGGTAGTCTATTCTAGCATTCTCCAGAGGCTGAATAACCGCCCAGGCCTCAATACTATCAAAGACTTTCTTATAGTCAATGAATGCAAGCCACAGATTCATTTGATATTCTGTAACCTTTTCGATGATAATTTTCATGGCTATAAAGTGGTCTATAGTGTTACATCCGCTTCTGAAGCCTGCTTGTTCGACTGGTTGGTAGAAATCCAGCTTTATCGTAAGACGGTTCGTAACTATTTTTGTGAATAGTTTGTAGATAGCAGACTGATGGGTCGAGAGATCTGATTTGTTTCCCTTCTTAAATAATAGAATGACAGTAGCACTTTCCCCTTTTTTCACCATTTTCAAGAAGGTAGAATACCTATTCTACCTTCTTTTAGGCATATATTGGAGAATTCTTTAAGAAGCTGTATGACCGAAACTACACCTAATTCAACCATATCTACTATGACACCGTCTTCATCAGGGGCTTTACCATTGTTCATTTTGCTCAAGGCGAATTGTATTTCCGCTTCTGTGATCTCTGGGACATCTTCAGACCCAACATTTGTGTGTAATGAGGTTTGGTGTTTCTAGACCTGTACAGGGCCGGATATAAACTTAGTGTGGCCTTGGGCACCGAAGAAAAGCCAAAGTGCGATGGTTTGCAGCGCAAAATCGATACGCAGCTTATAGTTCACCTTACAAAGGTGTAGGTAGAGTGCGATTGTCATAAGCATGTGATTCAGTTGAATAAATTTGCAAGGCAGGCTTAGCAATGTTCAGATTATAATATACCTTGGTATATATAGATATATATAGATATATCTTGATATATCTCTGTTGATACTCGGCAGCTATTTTTTGACTTACCTTTGAAGTTGGTTTAATAACAAGCAACTTGTTTATATTATGTAAAGTAGATATTTAGGTAGGTAACATCCTACGAAAATCTATTTTATTTAGGTAGATTGTTTGTTTTTATCGATTTTGTTTTTATTCGAGTAAGTTTAAGAGAGATATAACCACAGAATACAAAAACTAAAGGATATCGTTTTTTTAAAGCGATTGATAAGCGTTACTTGTACTTAAAAAATATATATTTGTTATTTTGTAATAATTATAGGTATTGATAAGAGAGACGATAGTAGACGTGACAATGAAATAAAAATATTTGTATGAAAAAATATTTTATAATTTTATTTATGCATACATCCGTATTTTATTGATTTTATTTTCGATTCAGACAGTCTTCTAACAGGTTAAAATTCAACTCACATGTCAATATTACGAAAATAAACTATAATATTATCGTTTTCAGTAGTAAGCGTCTTCAGTCTTTGGCACATTCAAAGCGGCTGATTCTGCAAACGCTTCCTAATATCTGCGGCAGACTTGACTTTTATTATTGTATGAGAGCCTCCCCATCACCTGAATGTAGTTTCGTCAAAAAGTAAGATAGGTATTTTCTTGGTAAAAATCCCACCCACAAAAGCCGGCTGATTTTCCAAACGCTTCCTGTAAATGGTCTGGAAATTTGTCTAGGCTGTTCATAATGATGCTACAAACGATCCTAAGAAAGAATTTTTCAAAAGTAAGATAGGTAATTTTTCGTCATCTGGAGCACTTTTCAAAGTGACATAACTCCCAAACGCTTCCTATTTGGCTCGGCAGACTTCGATATCTAGAGACACCAAACAAGTTCACATATGAATATTAAAGTCTGCCACGAAAGTACGATAGGTACGAAAAACGCTTCTCGGACGACGGTCTAATAGGGACATAGGGACGGAGAAAGCGACTTTGTTTTATAATATGTAGTGATAGTGATGATGATGGAACCGTTCTGTAGTAAAAGTGGTAGATAAAACTAGCCTTGCTTGCTGCGCCTTGGGAAGACTCAAGCAAGCAAGACCCAACTCAAGCTAGTCGCACGCACGCTGTTGCTTCTGACAAAGAGTAAGCACTCGAATAGAGAGCCTACAACATTTGCTCTCTTCATTAATTAATTCGTCCGACGTCTTCAATTTAAGAAGGGTGAAAGAAAATATGCTGTGGTCGTGCTAGCACCACATGTGACGGTAGCGTAGTCCGATCTTTAGGAATAAGAATAAGGAACATTATTCATTCATATTTCATTTGTTGAGGGACATTTCCCAACAGGATTTTAATTAGGTAGGTAGGTATACCTACGTCATTTTGACGACGACGCGCGACGACGAATTTCAAGATGACGTAGTAGGTTTGTGTCAGTCACGTGGTCTAATGGTTAGACCTTGTTTTCTTAGACCACGTACGTGTTCGAATCCCGCTGGGGTAAGTAGGTATTTGTAGTTTTAATGACAATTTGTGAGACGACTTATTCTAGTTTGGTTGAGACAATACAGACTGTACCACCTTAAAGTATAGAAAGAAAGATAATTACATGCTTCGGAGCGCACGTACGCATGTTGGTCCCGTACACATTTTCGGACAGTTAGGCGTGTAAATAAAAAGAACGTTGTTTAAATTAACAATCTGAGTGACAGCTCTGTTGCCCACCTGTGCATTGGCGCATGATCTTTGACCGCGCGGCTGCCAAGCAAGTGCCACCCGCCCGCCATTTTTACCAACTCATTCCCTTACTCACTCACTCATTCACAGTTCAGTTCAGTTTAACAGTTCGTGCGGGAAGCACGTGTCGCTCTCCGCGATATCATTACCACGATCGTGATAAAAACATTGTATTCGTTTATAAAGTGTTCCATTTCGATCGGAATTCACATCTCACTATTCTTGAGTGTACCATTGAAGATTTTTTTGTGATACAGAAGTTTATTTCGAAGTGTTGCAATTTTGTTGTGGATTTAAAAGTTTGGTATTGTCACCGATATGGCCTGAGTGGTCAGTTCAGTGGTCGGTTAGTGATTTTGTAAGGTGCTTTTTTGTGTCGAATTGGATTCTATTTCTCATTGAACTGGTTTCACAGTTTCACAGCATCTGCCTGCTGATTGGCTGCTTTGTTTTGCAGGTACGGAAAATCATCAATTTCTTAAATTTTAATAAAAATATGTTGATTTATGCAAATAAAATCTTGGGTCAACCAACACCGGTTTATTTCGTAAGGGTCACATCACAGCGCAGCGAAGATTTTAATGCAGGTACCTATAATTTATTAATTTACGTCAAGGATTCGACCGACCGACCCTCTTGGCGCCTTATTAAGAATTAACCACTTAACTAGGTACCTACAACTTAACTATTTAGGTACCTACCTATATTTTTATGCAGGTACCTAGAGTATGGCCATTGGAAGTAGACAATCGATGAAATTGGAAAACATTGTAGGTACTGGCAACAAAGTTACATAGAAAAAAAAAGTATTAAATTAGGTAAATCTCTCGGGGTTGCCACGATGATTTTTTTCAAATTTGCCTCGTTTTTTCATTGTCTGCTTTCAATAGCCAAACTCTAATTGAACTACGTACCTACTTTAATGTACCTACCTCGATTAAGCGTATACCTACATAACGGTGAGTAAGTATACAGGTACCTACTAATGTATTTTGTAGTAGGTGTACTACAAAATACATTAGTACCTACCACTTAGTACTTACCTACCTACCCTACATAATATAATTAATTACCTAATATAATAATACATTATATCTACTTTACTTATCCTTGTGACTTACATATCCACTCCTAAATTCGAGCTAAGATCTTTGCATAAGTAAATAAGTAAAGTAGGTAATCATCTCATAAAATCTTTCTACGAAGAAATTCGGTCTGGGCCATTCGGGACATCTTATTATACTTATTAGCAGAATAGAACATTTCCAAATTTTCCAAGTGTTTTTTTATAGGTAGGTTAGGTAGGGTAAACGCACCGGTTATCGGCCGTTTTAGCGACTTGTCGACTTCAGTATACATTTTTGTCATGACGTATTAGCAGTACAGACTTTAAAATATTTTTCTTATCACCCTACTATATTCTAGTTTCATAAAATACAAATTTCATAGATGAATCTTTAACACGTAGTTTACAAAAAAAAAGAAATCATAAAAACTGCAAAAACACTGGTTATCGACCACTTGACTTAGTTATCGACCGCCTAAGCACCGGTTATCGGCCGCCTAATTCAACAGTAGAAAAACAACTCTTATGAGAAGGACAGAAAGTTCATAATAGTATGAAATTAAAACAATATATGAGCTAGAAAATTTATGTTACATAATATGGGCCTCTGTTTACATAATTAACATCTTTATGTAAATATTGCTTGAAATAAATGGATTTATTATTTATTTATTTATTTATTTAATATAATTCAGAAATCAAAGTAAAACATTAATAAAACAAAAACAAAAATGACAATCATATAACCAGCCCCGAGTCATTCTTAGCACAAAGGTGCACATGACGCTAGCAGCATAACCGCCCTGAATCGCGATGGCTAACCTTTGCACCAGGAACCAGCCGGAGGAGCAGGTTGTGTGCGTTCCCTTAACATTTGCCCCAGTTTGCCCTACCAAGCGTTTAGCCTCCACACCCTAACTACCCATGGTTTCTACTGCTATCGGGACAAAGTGGTAGCGCTGCTTGCCCAGGGCGACGTACTTTCACCTCATTTTGGACGCCGCGTCTTCGGCAGCAGCCGATGAGAACGGACGGTGCGACTAAGGTTCTCATGGCTACAGTGTTGACGCACGTGGCGTCCCAAATTAGGCTCTTACTATTTTTCCAAGGCACCAAAGTCAGCCCGTCCGGTCTTTTTCCGTCGGATCTGTCGAGACTCGGAGGCTTCAGTACGCAGGGAAAGTCGGCCGAAACAAAAGCTCTGCGGACAATGTCGTTGAGAGCGTGATGCCGCAGAACCTCCCTGTGCAACGACGACAACTCAGAGCATGATAGCCATCGGCCTCCACCATGGAGCCGCAGATGCGTAAGTGGGATTCACACACCTTGCAGCCCAGACGAAGGGCCACCGCCACACGCATTAAGGAGTCGTCATACAGTAATGTGCCCAGGTGAGGGGAAGGCAGAGCATGCAACCAAGCCCAGGAAGGCAGAGGATTCATACTGCGACACCGCAGTCTTGCTTTGTCGACAGCTGTAGCGTTCCCTAATAAGTGCTCCTAGATCCGCTTCGAACCCACCTCATCCCACGCCCTCTGAATACTCGTATGCGCCCTTACAGTATTGACGCTCCCACGTTCTGGGCCGACCAAGTTGAAATGGCGCCCGACACAAATGGGATGCTTACCTCGGAACCATCGGAATGCAGTATTACAGTAACGAGATTCGCAACACCATGTGCGGACGTCAAAAAAGCCCGACATCACCCGCACGCACAACGTACTTCCAAACCTCCATGGCGAATCGGAAGTGCAGCCTGGCTCCACTGAACTTTGTCTAAGGAGACGTTGAGACCGGCTCCACCGTCGCTCTCAGTGCCTCATCAAAAGAAGTAATCTCCTCCGAGCAAAGCCACGTCGGGGCTGTCCGCAGGAGATACGTGAGTTTCGGAAGAGCGAAACACATGCGCAACAAAATCATCACAACGTGTGCAGAGAGATCTCTTAAAAGACGTTCCTGAGCGGCGAGGAATAGCAATGTGCGAGAAGAAATGGCTTCGGGAACTGCATTGCATCAAGATAAATGGGAGAACACAAAAGGTTAAAGTTGGAAGATGATAGTTCCCTAAGGTCAGGTAGAATGGCGGAGAATCGAGCAAGGTGTGTTTGAGCCTCAGTACTACAAGGGAAGAATTCACACTTGGAAGAAGCATTGACAACCAGACCAAGGTGGGCAAGTCGCGGGATAAGGTTCTCCAAGTCCTGGTACACCCCGTCTGGATCACCCCCTATAGTCCCATCATCCAAATACCACACGTTGAGAGGTGAATTTATACTTTTGATGACCTCTTGGATAGCCAGACTAAGGACCAAGGGCCCAAGCTGGGCTCCTACCTGCGAAAGAATGATATTAGAGCCGTAGAAAAGATTTGAAGGGACGCTTACACTTGACTCAGAAAAGGATAGAGTGAGGGAGTTTTATCTTTCGCAATACGATTCCCACACCTGCCAGAAATGTACACACATCATGATTTTCCTCGAAAATTTTTTTGTTAGTTCCTCTGGTCGAAAACAGGTTTGCTGTTTATGAGTTACCGGCCTGTTTGGCTCCCTATGGCCGGAAATGGGTTTAAATTTTTGTAGTTATCGGCCGTCTTGTATTACCTACGGCTGGAATTAGGGTCAATTTCGACTAATTATCGGCCATCTTTTATACCTACGGCCGAAAATAGGTTCAATATTAACTAGTTATCGGCCGTATAAACATTCGTGTTTTCGGATGGTCATATCTTTGAAAGTATTAGGCATACCGGTGGCCGGAATCTGGTCGTAAAATCATAAAAATGTACTTGTATCTTAATGTATCTTATAACAAGCTGTTATTTAAAAGGTGTTAAAGATGAAATTAAATAAAAATACCACAAATAAAACCAGTTTGCGACCCCCCGGTCGATAATTAGATTTTGGGGTTAATCGTGAACGTGTTCACCGGCCCCCGAAAATATCGCAAAAGAATAAAGAAAAGTGAATTTTAGTACTTGAATATTAAAATTTAATATACCAAACACCCACAAACTAAGCCAATTTGCAATTAAGCAATATTTACACCGGTAAACTTACCTTTTAAAGTCAATCCACTACTAATTTTTTTGCTATTTTTAGCATGTGTCTGCACTGTAAATTTTCAAATGGCGACTGAGCGCATACTGTTCTGTCTTCGGGATTATGCCGTCGGTCATAGAATCCTGAAGTTCGTCTGGTTCGAATGGCGCGATAATTTGAACAGTAGAGTTCGTTAAAAGTCTATTATTCAAGATAAAGCGCGAAGTGGTCGATAAGGGGTACATGGTCGCCAACCGGTACGTTTACCCTACGTAGGACTTTATTTAATGTAGGCACACATTACTTCATAAAAACGCAATCCCGCGCGAGGCGACAAGATTTGGTATTCTGTGACAAGGTGCATCAAATTATCCAAGACTAGGTTTCCGCCGCGGCTCCGCCCGCGTTAACAGTTTTTCCCGTGGGAATGAGGCATTTTTCCGGGGTTAAAGGTAGCCTATGTTACTCAGGGTGAATGCAGCTTTCTAATGGTGAAAGAATTTTTGAATCTGTTGAGCGTTTATGTCAAAAAAATTTTTTTATTCAATAAGGCTCGCACAGAATACTTAATGACGTCATATAGTATGTAGTATTAAACAGTAGTTTTTAAGAATAAATTCTTGTATTACTAACATTAATGGATGTAAATCCAAAATAATAATAAATGAAGCTAAAAAGCTTTGTTCAAACTATGACCGGTTCTCTATTTGAATTACAGCTCGGCTCAACTCGGCTGTTATGTATGATAGAGGTAGATACTCAATACATAGTAAAATAACTACATTCTTCTAATTAGTCTCACGTGGTCTCACTCACAAGTATGTAGGTATATAAATGGCATTAGTAATCAATCAGTTATTGTGAAAGGAACCCCTGCCTGGCTTAACCTTATTGTGATCACAAAGAACGGTCGCCTCCCCACTAGGCCATGAACGCTTCTCTAATAAGATCACAGGTTTTTGTGATCACAGGTTTTTGTGATGATAATGACGTAGCAAGCATGGTCATACAAGTTTACAGTATGTGTACCCGTTACATGACCATATTATGGTAACCAATGCAAAGCACCTAGCTAGGGTAAAGTCTATTAGCTCTCGTATAAAAGGTGCTCTTTTTAGAGTTTTGGATTCAAAGACCGTTTTCAGCTTAAGCACCTCGCGTTTATAACGGTTATGGATAGAGCGTCGGTGGCGTAGTTGCTTGCATCGTAGCTTCCGATCTCGAAGCGCGGATTCGAGCCCCATTGAACACCAATGTGTTTCTATACGTACGGACGCTGACTATAACTCAATTGACAAATTATTCCTTAGGACATTAGCGAACCAACCTCCGTGGTCGAGTGGTCAAAAGCTCGTCTGACGTTACGGAGGTCCCGGGTTCGAATCCCGGTGGGGATCCGTCGAACAAATATCACTTTGTGAGACTTTCCCCAGTTTGGTTAGGACATTGCAGGCTGAATCATCTGATTGTCCGAAAAGGAAGATGATTCCGTGATCTGGAAGGCACGTAAAGCCGTTGGTCCCGGCTACTATCTACGGATTTAGTCGTTATAGGAGCCATGTCAGAAGCCTAAGGCGGTTCTATAATTCCGACACCAGGGTTTGTGAGGTAGGTTATCCTCGAAACCCATACGATAAGCAAGCGAATAATTCAAAGGATATGTGGATGGGACCAATCCATAACGGCTAAACGATTATGATTCTCTCAAATTCAGGGCAAGCATGGGCCCCTTGGTCAGTAAATACCAGCCATTGATAAACGGTTCTAGCTCTGCGTGCTCTAACACAGAGCGACGCAAAACAACTGCTTACAAAAACCACAGAATAAAAAATGTATAAGTACAACACGAAAGCCAAAAATAAAACTAGATTTCTATTTCTATATGATTTCTATCTAGTTTTATTTTTGGCCAGTGGAAAATTCTAGATCCTATCCTAGAATTTTCCAGACAGACATGCCCGATATTAAAGTCTTTCTATCTGAAATTCTATTATGAATTTGATAAAAAGTTTTCAATCATAGTTCATTTTTGTTTGTGTGTGTTTGTAATGAATAAACTCAAAGACTACTGAACCGATTTCAAAAATTCTTTTATGCTTTCACCATTAGAGAGCTACATTCACCCTGAGTAACATAGGCTACCTTTTACCGCGGGAAAATGCCTCATTCCCACGGGAAAACTGTTAACGCGGGCGGAGCCGCGGCGGAAAGCTAGTATACATAGTTTTAGATATTATTGAAATTGTTCTATGAACATTGTGAATCTTTTGTTTTTTATTGTTCCATTTTGTACAATACAATGTGCTTCATAAAAACGCACATAATAATAAATATTACATAAAATATACGCATATAATATTAGGTAATTATTATTACGCTTGTACACACATTATTATGTGGCTTTAGTAATACTAATACATACATGTGTTTCGCAAGTAAAAATACAGACCCATTTAAAATCCTTACAAGCCATTCGTAAAAGCTTATTAAGATTAAGTTGTCCAAATCGAGAAAAACAACCTTTCAAAATAATTTATGTTGTTCTTTATTTGGCCAAATCTTTGCATTTAAATTGTTGAGGTTTGAGCGAAAACCCAAAAATCCTTAATCTCCTTATTGGGTTCCGATATATTTTGAGACAATGATGTAAAAGTAGTTTATATAAGCAGGTCAAAGTTATAAAAAACCTGTTGGGTCGAGTATGCTACCGCACAGAACGGTAAAGAATGCGTGATTTTTAATTACTTATACATACGAATGGACAAAATATGGATATTATGTTCTCTGTGGTTATGATGAGTGTTTTTTTTTAATTGACCTACCAAGCTTGTGTCTAAAAAGTACGACGAATCAAGCTTCACCGAACTTATGGGGGAGCGGATTGCTTTTTTACACAAGCATAGGTCAATAAAAAAAAAATGAGTCGTCGGGTCTACTCGAAATGAAGATACAAGCAGTGGTTGTTAAAGCGTGCTTCCTGACAGGAAATCGCGAGCTTCGGGACGGAATCGCAAGTTTATATGCAGCCTGTAAGATAAATTGCACCTGTTTTCTATGGGACCAAACAGCATTAAACTCGGATTCTGTCTTACAGCCCGCTCTTTCCCTCGTTGTTGAATACGCGGCTTTAAAATTGGATTGTAAAATCCTGGCAGCATGGTTCATCTGTGTACCAACAACAACTGTGAACCCCAATCAGCCAGCCAAGTACGGGTATTATTGCGACATCTAAGCTAAATATTCAAATTCAGCGTTTGACATTTCCAAAATATCCCCGCTATTATTTCTGTAGATATTTTCCCGGAAGGTTCTATCAAGAAAAATGTAATTGACGTCTAATTAAGTCTTCTTTGCTTTGATCGATCTTTCTCTTTCAATAAGCCTTCTGGAATAGTACAGTCAAGAGTACTCTAAGTTGAACATTTAAACTTAGCACCGTTCTTATGTCCATTAAATTAAAATAAAATCGCTATGCTTGTGTTTAGCTTACCTTGTTCAAGACCGTATATTACCTTAGAATCGATCGCATCAGTAATAACACGTTAGAAGTGGAATTCCTCTATCGATCTTCGAAGCTACATTTCGCCGAACAAAACTGCATTGTGTTATGTCGCTAGAATTTGTAAGTGTGCTTCATTTAGCAGAACGCTGTCGATGAGATGTCGGCAAATATGGCGGCATTCGAGGTATTGTTCAGCGAGAAGCATTGTCTGCATTACGGTTTTTGCTGGACACGTTTATTTGATGAGGTCTATTTACTCTGACGATGTCTGTATTTTGTTTGACAACATCCGAGTGCTAGTGTAATAGTTATCTTTATTATCTTATAATATATTATATCTTAATATTGTTTCAACTATTATGTAAATAGATGTTTTTTTTGGCAACATATTTATGTAGGTACTCGAAACTCAAAATTATCGACCTTATTATGGCCTTGGTGTTCTAAATGTAAGTCAGTCAGATCCATTTAGAATTTCAGATAAAGTGATAAAAAGTATCCCTGTATTTAAATGTGCCAGATTTAATTTAATCCGTTCAGTCGTAACAAACATCCAAACTATGAAATTAACAATATTTATCATCATTGTTCGTGACTCGCGATACCTCGCTCGTGCGACTTATATCACACACCAGGTATTTTAATTGGCAACTTGTAAAATCTGAAGTTTTGTGTCTGTATTTATAACCGATAATTATAATATAATTGTATAACCGTTTATAGCACCTTTTTTGCGGTTGAATGGAGGGCACGAAAGTCAAGGGCCCCTTTTTATTGGTTCTGTGCCAATAAGCCATTTGATTCGGTAACTGTTGCAAGTACCCACTTTGTAAGAAGGACACGTGTGGACAATGACTTGTCTTATATAAAGTTATATGGTTAAACCAATATGTACTTCACTATCCGAGCAAGTATAAACATTAATTAGTAGCGTAGAAAGGAAAGTGATTTTATCAATAAAATAATCACTATCACTACATAGCATGAAGGAAGAAAAAATTTTACGCCCCTTTTAATAAAAAGTAATTATATAGTTAAGACGCATACACTGAGATACATTTCAAATCTGTTGGTCGATATTATTAGATTTTTGTTTTTTGGGGGGACGTTTTGACACATCGTCCTTTACGAGAAAAATAGGTGGTCAAGTTTTTTTACACGTAATGTAAATATGTTATACAATAATGTAAATAGTTAAAAATATAAATTAAAAATATTGTTTTAAAATTTGTAATGTATTTTTATTTGTTTATGTTTAATCTGACGCGGTCCTTGCAATTTTATATCTAATTCCGATAAGTGATAGATTTCATCCTCACTACCTGGATGTGTGATCTCGAACTGACGTACGTGGATAACGCTTTTACTGCTCACGTACAAGGTGTGGAATGATCTCCCTCTCGAGGTGTTTCCTTTGCACAACAATTTGGGGTCCTTCAAAAAACAAGTCTACAGAGATCTCAAAGGCCTGCACCGTGTCTGCTACCCTAAGTTGCAGATGTCCTGGACGACAGTGACCACTTACCATCAGATGTGTATGTGTGATCAATAGCCATGGTGATAAAATTTGTGATGGTCATAAGATGTATGTGTACAATAGCCATGGTGATAAAATTTAAGTAAATAATCGATAAATATACGTTACGCTTCATACCACATCACATCACTATTTTCAAATTCAGCAACCATGAAGTTTTTTGTTTTTTACATGCCAAATAAAGACAAATAAATGTCATACTTTATTGATATTTTGTTTTTAATTGGGCATGTCATAACATGAATGTCTCTATCTTTTTCTAACTTAACGTATTCAAAGATGTGTGATAGAGTTAAAAGATAAACCCCGTCTCCCGCTTCCACCTACCCTCCCACCCCTCTGAGCGGCCGCATTGGTTTCGATACAAAATAGGCATGATTACTACTCCATATGGGCGTGGAATTTTTTTTTCCTTCATGCTACATAGTATAAAACAAAGTCGCTTTCTCTGTCCCTATGTCCCTCCCTTTGTACGCTTAAATCTTTAAAACTATACGCAACGGATTTTGATGCGGTTTTTTTTAATAGATAGAGTGATTCAAGAGGAAGGTTTATATGTATAATACATGCATAATATGCTTAAGCATAACCCACAATAACCATTTTCCCGTGCGGAGCCGGGGCGGGTCGCTAGTGACATAATAAAAGATCACATAAAAAGTTAAGAAAAGAAAGATTGAATGCAAATATGTATTTAATAAAATACATTTTTAATTTTTTCCAAGTTTTTCCTTAACTATAGGGCCTGAACTTGGAAAACAAAATGGCGATCATCATGATGGCGATAAATCTTAGTAATAATACGTCAGTATTCCGAGCCACAAATATTCTTTAAAAACAACTATACTTAAATTTACTCTTCTGTCTACACGTAAATAACTTATTAATTTACAAAATGAACTTAATTTCATAAAAAATCTTTCTCGTCATATGAAAAATATGATTCATTTCTTACGAATCTAACCTCAAAGTACCTAAACGTAATAAAGTTCCATGTTAATAAAGTTGTATTCATTTCATTTTTCGAATAAATTTTTAAGCATAAAATTATGTTTTGTGCTTTTATCAAGTTCACTTTACGTATACCTAAGACAATATTGTTCGCAAAGTAACTTTTTAATTAATTCCCTAATGCCTCTAATATGAAATTTTGCATGGTGGTACCTATTCTCCGTTCAACATTTTAGATACTTTTTACTACGGGAAAATATTTCATTCCTACGGGATACTGTACGGAAAAGTAAAAAATCAACGCGAGCGTAGCGTGGACATCAGTTATAAATAATTCTGTGCCCAAGTAAACCGTATTTGAGTATAATTATAAATACACAATTATCTTCGTATAATGAAGATCCTTGAAGTGTTTGTAAGGGATTTGGTTTAAACGATTTTCAGTGTCGTCAAGACGTGTAACTTGCTTTAATATAATACAGATGTCCATTCTACTAAGTTTCTGAACGTTGAATTGAATTGCTTAGTTTGCCGAAATACCTAGACGACGAATAATATACCTACTCGTCTTTATTTCTCAGGTGCGAACACTGTGGAATAAAATTAATGGTATTATTTTTTCTGCATAAAAATGTTAAAATTATTACCTACCACCAAAAAAGCTTGGCTTAGTAAGACGATATTATTATTTATTTTTTAAATTGATCTCTACTGTCAAGAATTAAGCGAAAGGGTAAAAAGTAACTTAAAAAAAATTCTAACGTTTTGAGAAGTAAATTAATTATTTAACTAAATATATTAACTAAGCTTTTTTCTTTATTTCTTGTAGAATTGTTTGTTTAAATAACTAAGAAATTTCTATCTACCTTGTGACCTTAAAAACACATATCCAGTATATTTCACTCAAATTACGAATTAATATTGTAATGTGTTTGTAGAATAAGCCATATAAGTAAACTTGTTGAAAATGTTCCCAAACAGAGAGACACGGCTGCGAGGCTCTGTTTTGTCTGTCTGAGTACTTCGCGCTACTTGCTAATTCTATTAAATTCATGTTTATTCTAATAAGAATACGTCTATGTAAGTATACATAATGCCAAAAAATATATTTTATACTAGCTTTCAGCACCGCGGCTCCGTCTGCTTTAACAGATTTTCCCGCGGTAAAAAGTAGCCTATGTGTTATTCTGATGTATAGGCTATATTATTGTACAGTTTCATTAAATACATCAGTAGTTTTTGTGTGACAGAGTAACAAATATACATCCATACTCACAATTTATCGCGTTTGTAAAATTAGTAGGATGACGTAGGTACTTGGTTGGTACCTACATTTAATTTTCTACCTACATAAATAACTGCTGACAAAATATTTAGTAGTTGCTTTGTTTTGAAGTTAATTTACGCAAAAGAAGTTAGTCGTAGCTAGTCAAATCTTCTGAGATATAATATTGTATTATGATAGTCATGTCATGAATATCTTTTACTACAGGCTTTTCTATACTAATATTATAAAAAGAAAAGATTTGATGGGTTTTATTTGTTTGCATTTAATATGCTACGAAACTACTGAACCGATTTCATAAATACTTCACTGTTGGGAAATTACATTATCCCCAGGTAAGGCTTTAATACACTTTGAAAAATGTTAGGGATTCTTACTAAAACTCCAATAAGGTATAAAAAATACCTAAAATATTTAAAATAATTGAATGGCTCTGAAACTTCTGAAGCAATTTGAATAAAACTTAGTAGGTATTTCAAGATAGAATAAACCTTAGGAACCACACAGCAAAAACTGTTAACGCAGGCGGAGCCGCGGCGGTAAGCTAGTATAATCACATTTCATCATATCATACTAAAGAGGACAGATTTGTATTTTTGTGTGTGTGGTTTGTAATGAATAAACTCAAAAACTACTGAACCAATTTCAAAAATTCTTTCACCATTAGAAAGCTACATTCACCCTGAGTAACATAGGCTACCTTTTACCGCGGGGAAATGCCTCATTCCCACAGGAAAAACTATTAACGCGGGCGGAACCGCGTAGTATAAACCATAATATTATTTTAAACTTCCGTGCAACAGGAACAAACCAACCCTGAACTATCTGTACTTATATTATGTTTGCTAGCTGGGACGTGCTTGTTTGCCAGAAGCAACAGATGACAAGGAGATTGCAAGAGCTAGTTAGCGGCTAGTTTCAGGGAACTCTAGACCTCAGAATGGCTCCGAATAGTAAATGCAGTGAACAAGCTTCACGATAGCGCGTGCTGCGAGTTTAGAAATCGAAAGCATTTTTTGGTTTCTTTTAAAAATCTCAAGTCGAAAGCTAACACTAGTAAAATCCTACTAATATTATAAATGCGAAAGTTTGTTTGGATGTATGGATGTTTGTTACTCTTTCACGCAAAAACTAATCAATGGATTTTAATAAAACTTTACAATCATATAGCTTATGCATCAGAACAATACAAAGGCTACTTTTTACCGCGGGAAAATACATCGTTTCTACGGGAAAACTTGTTTACGCGGGCGGAAGGCTAGTGACTTACTCGTACTTAATAAGTAAGAAAGAGGCGATGCGATTATCATTTTGAATAAAACTAAAGTTACAATTAACCTACTGATTGAGACTATTTGAGACTTTTCAAAGGAGGTGTGTTATTCCTACACTACTGGTGATTCAGAAGTTTTTGTTTGATTAACACTAGCTACACCTATAACCCATTGGGTTGGGCTGGGTTGTATCTGTTAGCGCCGTGTGAAAAACCTACAGGAAGTAATTTAAAAATGTACTAGTTTTATCAACTGCACCCATTTACCACATTAATTTAAAGTCATCAACGCGAGCCGAAGGTAAAGATTCTTCCTTCTTATAAGCGTCCTCTTAGAACCAGTTGTTAGATCAGTGTCCAGATAACGATGGGATCTAGCATGTTTAATTAGTTCCCGTGGTTTCGCTTGCAAGATTAGACTAGGCTGGACACTGATTAGAGAACTTAGGACTCCGCAATGATAACTATTTGCTATAGTAGTAGAATATAATTGGCTTATGTTGTAAAGTATATATATTTTATTTGAATTATATTGTACGTAAATAGCCTAAGGTAATAATATATTCCTCTCGGGTCTCGTCTCGAGCCTACCCTGTAATAGAGCAAATTGTATTGCTTTGGATTTACCATGAAAACTGTCTACTTTTCTACTAAGACTTGGTTTTATGGAACATAATTACTTCGAAATCCCTTTAAAAAATCAAATGCTAAACGTACAACCCACTTAACCTCTTATAGACATTGTAGTCTATAAACAAACAGGTATCCATAGCAACGTAAATAGGGGTAAACAGGGGAAGGGTGTCGAAATTAAATTATAAGTCGAAACGCTTCATTTATTCGTTGGTATAGATCACTCTAGTTTTATAAGACGACAAAATTTAAAATTTTAATCCAGTATTTTAGACACATTTCTTGCGCCGCCGTCCTGCAGGATTTCAAGTCTGTGGTTTCTGACAGAGACCAGTATTAGACTAGAACTAGTTCTATGTCCTATTTGTCTAGGATTAAACATACACGAGAAGACGGGCGGTTATTGCAAAATGGATTAAGACGAATTATTGGACTGGACTGTTAGTTAATTCACGTTTTAACTTTGGCCGGCTTTCCTATTAAACTTGTTAAAAAGATTATCTTTTATAATAAAATAATCCTACTAATATTATAACCGCGAAAGTTTGGATGTATGGATGAATATTTGTTACTCTTTCACGTAAAAACTACTGTATGGATTTTAATGAAACTTCATAACAATAGTATAATAAGTATAGTAGTACCTACATTAAAATAACATAAGGCTACCTTTTACCGCGGGAAAATGCCTCACTCTCACGGGATAGATATCCCAACAGATGTTAACGCGGGCGGAGCCGCATGTAACACCATGTATGCAAATAAATAATTTTGTATTTTTTTTTTAATTTCAACGGCCTTGTAGCAAATATCTCCTCATTTTTTATGGTGTATGATTTTGCTATTCAAGCCACGGGTACCATGGTATGAGCGTTTATCGGAGTTTTTCCCTTAGGGGCAGTTAGCGTAACAATTTCAACTTTGACTGTTAAAAGTTAATCTTTAAAGCGGGAGTCGGCAGTTTATTAAACACAAAAATAAAGTTAAATTGGCCAATTATTCGATCGATTTTACTTCTTATAATTTGTAAACTCGATTGATGGTTATAAAGTTATAAACTTTTTAAACTACAAGCTGTCTGTCCGCGGCCACACTCGCATCTTTTTTTACTTATTCTTATGGAAATAAGGTTCTTTCAATTTATCACCTACCAAATTCCTCGAATAGACCTTTTTCGCGACAATAAGGCCTACAACAAAGCTAAATGTACAGTTGCCATCATATACGGTTCATATTAAACCGCTGCGCTGCTTCCTAGTGTGTTAAAATGCTAGTTTACGGCTTATTTATAGATTTTTTAGTGCCTTATAAATACTTAAGTCTACAGGAAGTACTATGATGGTAACTATATAAGGAAGTTACAGAAGGAAAGCTTGGTTACCAGTTACTAAGTTGCTTATTTATACTAAACTAAATTTAGTTGCAAATAATGACGTCAGAAGTTAACAAGATTAATTAAAAATACATTTTTAAAACAAGCTTTTAGAAAAGTTAAAGAAAAGAGCTAAAAAGTACAAAGCGGACGAGGTTGCGGGCAAAAGCTAGTCACACTTCATACTATATTATAAGAGGAAAGATTTGTATTTTTGTGTGTGTGTATGTTGACTCAAAAACTACTGAACCGATTTCAAAAATTCTTTCACCACTCGAAAGCTACATTCACCCTGAGTAACATAGGCTTCCTTTTACCGCGGGAAAATGCCTCATTTCCACGGGAAAAACTGTTAACGCGGGCGGCGGAAAGTTACTATTTTATAAATTGGACTTTATAATTACACCATCATCATCGTCATAATTATGAGTAGAAAAGTGCACAAAAAAGCTTTGCTCCAAACAAGACAAGCTCTTGTTCTCTCTTCTCAAATGAATATGAAGTTTCAGGTGCTGGGTGCTGTCGGGTGATACTCAATGAAGCATAATACTATACGAGTGTCTACACTTGCGTTTGCGCGTTTGTTTGTTTGTCCATCTGAATATCTCCTGCGAACCTGACTGCGATATGTACAGTAGCCAGCATTTGCGGCTGGATATGTTGACCTTTAGAGTGCCTGTATTCCGTGTGTATATGAACCAAACGCATGTGCTAGCTTTTGTACTTTATTTATACATCCACAAAAGTCAATTATAATTCAACAAAAAAAAAAAAAGTCAGTTTTCAAAAAGCCCACCCCTCTTCGTTCCCGGAGCAAAGGTGCCCATGATACTCGCCGCGTAGCTTTTGTACTATTTCCCTTTGATTTCCATTTACATCTAGCAATTGTCTTATACAATTTAAAATCTCGTTAGTTTCTGAAGTCCCGCCTGTGACTGATTTGTAACAAAATATATCTATATGATGTAATACTCTGCAATTACTTGTCAAACAAAAATCTTGTAATGCTCTTATTCTGATTTATTTTTGTCTTTATCTCGCAAGCCGTCTCCCACGCATGTCAAAGTCTCTCGATCGTGACAGCTCTGTATTGCAAGACCTGTGTCTGTTCTATATTTAGTATCAGTATTAAGTAATTACTGCCAACGTACATTTTATTATTTTAAACAGAAGTGGAAAAACAAAAACATTGACCTCGGGCGGTCGGGCCCTAAACCCTCAATCCTTTGGCATTCTTCTTGGAAAAGTAATTAACTAGGTATACAGTTGTAACGTGGTGCATTACCATGCCACCTCGTTGCCTCATTCTCATCTCATTTACCATTCTCGCCTAAATTCGAATATATTTAATTTTGGAATTCAGTCAACAGTCATCCGTCATTTCGTCCATTTTTCTAGTCACTTTTGTCTCACCTCTCGGCCATGCCGGCCGAGTTCCAAATTTCTGTGTAAATTATATTATTAAATGTCAATTATAATCTAGCCTTGTCGACAAACAACCTTTAATTACCAAATACATATTTATCGTCTGTTTTTCTACCTGTGTTTTCATCTTCATACTACTTTTCATCGTGTTATCTTCTTCTTGTTGATGCCTTGCAGGCGCGCTCCTGTTCAGGGCGCGCCGCGGGCGTGACACAGTTTATAATTAAATACTGTATGTTACATAAGTGGGGTCAAATCTTCTTTAAAGGTGCTTACGAGTATGTGACATTTTCATTGACTTTTCCGATTTTCCTGTAATAAAAAGGTTGTTTATGCAATCATAGGCCAAGCTTTTTATGCGTCAATCCTTTGCACTATTTATGGGGAACCTCCACACTTTTTTTTTTTTTCTAGTTTTGTGTGAAAATCTTAAAAACTTGTGTGAAAAGCTGCCGAGCCCACCGCGCTGCTCTACGTGTCCCGGCTGGCCGCCACTACGACGCCAGAAGACATCAAGAAGCATATGCGGAAGATGCGCCAGGATCGCATAGATCGCGGACAGGTATCGAGCCTGACGGTGGACGTCCAACAACTGGAAGCGAAGAGATCTACAGATTTTAGATCCTTCGTAATACGCGTCCCCAGAAGTCACCTGTCCGAGTTCCTGAAAGCTGATTTCTGGCCACTGGGGGTTGTATTTCGACGCTTTCGATCTCCAGTGAAATCGTCGTCATAGTGTCGAATAGATTTATTGTTTTATTTTATTTTTTATGTATTTGTAGGTTAAGGTATTTATGTTATGGGCCTCGTTGCCTGAAATAAATAAATTATTATTATTATTATTATTATTATTATTAAAGCGGTTCACAGAATATACCTATCTACTTACCAAGTTTCAACAGTATAGCTCTATAGTTTCGGAAAATAGTGGCTGTGAAATACGGACGGACAGACAGACAGACATGACGAATTCATACGGTTCCGTTTTTCGCCATTGGCTACGGAACCCTAAAAATCTGGTACACCCAGCAATGAGTTCAGCATTGAGACGAATCTTAAAAAAAAAGGTAATTTGAACTTTAAGATGAACACGATGCTCTTTTAGATGAGTAGGATGATATAACCCTGTTAATTACAAGAGTGTGCAGTCGCCTATGCACAGAGTCAACACAAGCCCACCCACTTCATTTGTTTAATACTTAGTTATCTAGTTACGCCAGTCCATGCGAATATTAGAAGTTGGTGGTTCCCACGAGAAATTGCATTTAAACTTTGTTGGGTGTACAGTCAGGGACAAGCTAAGTTGCACACTTTGGGCTTTGCACCGTTCTTATGTCCTTTAAATGAGGGAGAGAACAGCAATGCTGATTGTTTTTTCTTGACCTACGCTTGCAATCAAGCTTCACCGGACTTGGTAAGCAATGCTCGTGCTCAGCTAACCTTGCTTTTGGTTGTACGCCTAGCAGTTTGTTAACTTGCCCACGGTAGTTTTTTTTATTGCTTACTAGCTCTCCGTCTTGCTACTTTTCCCGCATAATGTGTTTTTCCACTGCAAAAAATTCCTTCACATCTTGTTCTGACATTAAAAACACGATAGAAAAGAAACATCCAATTTGGTCCAGACTTTTTACTTTTGCTTACAACTATAAGTCGGCATACAATTTTATTGTTCGAACTATAATTTCCAGCTACAGAAGTACATGATTTGACGGCCCCGTAGCCTAGTTGGTTGGTAGTACACCTGCCTTCGATTCGAATCAAAGGGTCGCTGGTTCGAATCCCGCCCAGGACAAACATTCGTGTGATGAGCACTTGTGTTTGCCTTGTGTCTGGATGTTGTATATTTATATATGTATGTATATCAGCTCCCTGACACCCACAGTACAGGCTCTGCCTAGTTTGGGGTCAGGTCAGATATGGCCGTGTGTGAGATGTCCCACATATTTATTTCCAGCTTTGGGAGGCTCATAGATAAACGAGCAATTTGCTTGATAACGACAAGAATCTCAATCTCAGAAATCGTCAATAAGATTATCTAACGACGATAAAATGTTCGGCCGTTCCACGTTGCCTAACGTTAGTACGTCGTCGGTCACGTGGACACGTGACGATATTACGTGTCAAACTGACAGTTATTTATTACTATAACCAGTCGATATTCGGGCATATACCAGCTATATTCGTCTATCCTTATTATGCGTCTTTCTTTTGTACTAAAATATGGGTAATGTATATTTTTTAAATTAAGTTTGATATAAACAATCACATATAGTCTGTCAAAAAAGTCTTGAAACGGAACTAATCTTACTTCTCAGAAAATATCTATAAGTTAGAGCGTGACAGCCGTCGCAACCCGATATGTAAGTAATAGACTCAGCAGTGTACTAATGGTGCGTATCGTATAAGTAAAATCATATTTTTGGTTTTTCCAGAATCAGCGCGTTATCGATTCCATGTAAAGGACATCATTATGATTTGAAGAACATTGTACTTTTGGACTTGCCTCTAACATAGTATGGTCACAGTGTATAAAGTTATATCTTCAGATTTGGTAAAACGATAGTACTTATTGAATCCACGGATATAACATCTATGAAGTACGGAAGTAAGAAGCAATATTAATATTAAATATTTATTATATTTCTGGTTTAAGCTGTCAATATAGCAAGTAAATTAGTTTTCTGCCCTGCGCTAAAAGTTTTTCCCGTGGGAATAAGGTTTTTACCTCAGTAAGGGGTAGCCTGTGTCCTTCCACATGGCCTATTCTATCTCTGTGCAAAGTTTAATCAAAATCGGTTTAGTAGTTTTGGCGTGAAAGCATAACAAACAGACAGAGTTAATTTCGCATTCATATCATTAGTAGGGATTTAAAATATTTTCCCCACATCTTTTGACAGCAAATAAACCGCATGCCTTAGTCGAGGCTCCGTAAAACCGTATCTCGCTAAGCCACGTCATTCCCGTGACGGATTCACTGGATTCCCACAGGATTTGGCCATTTTCACGATTTATGCAGGCCACATGAAAAAGAAGAATCGCAAAACTTAAGTGGCAGTGGGCAGGGCACATTGCACGTAGAACCGATGGCCGTGGGGAAAAAAGGTTCTTGAATGGCGGTCACGCGCCGGAAGACGTAGCGTGGGCAGGCCCCCTATAAGGTGGACCGACGATCTGGTGAGCGTCGCGGGAAGCCGCTAGATGCGGGCAGCGCGGGACTGATCGTTGTGGAGATCTTTGGGGGAGGCCTTTGTCCTGCAGAGGACGTCTACTGGCTGAAAAGATGATGATGATGATGATGACATGAAAAAGGCCAAAAACGTAGTAAGCTGAAGTGGCAGTGGGCTGGTCAGGTCACATCTGTCGCAGAGCGGACGAGCGGTGGACTCGATAGGTTCTCGAATGGACACCACATGTTGGCAAACGTAGCGTGGGACGCCCCCCTGCAAGATGGACCGACGACCAGAAAAAAGGTGGCTGGCGGTGGCTGGATGAGAGCAGCGGAGGATCGTGTATTCTTCTTTTCGTGTCGATTCGACGACTAGATATACTCGTAAGAGGATCAATACTCCGCCACGGCTATGGCATTGTCCGTAGCATTGTAAAGGTCCTCGCGTGTGCAGCTGTTGGGACACGCTTGGCAGCACAATAAATGGGCCATGGTTTGGGGAGAGACACCACACACACAGACATGCGCTATCCGAGCTGTATCCCCATTTGCACATAATTTCTCCTTACTTCGACCAACCTGGGTCCGGAGTCTGTTTAGACTTCCAGGTATAGTGGCGCATACTGGGCCAGCGTTGTCAACTAAGGCCTGTTCACCCTTATTTCAGTGTAGGGTCCAGCCTCTTAGTGGGAACATAATATACTAATATAGTAGTTGTAAACGTAACGTTTAAAATGGTACGATCGTAGATCATTTCAGTTTATTACTCGAAAAAAACCGTTTGTAATATAATAACCAAACAAATATTTGAAATAAGATCAAACAACGACTCGTTAAAAACCACTATTACGAAATGGCCATTATTTTCTTTCTCATCATCTAAAATTCAAATATCGAATACATTTATTTTTAAGTTGGAAATTAAGATTGATGGCCCAGATTATAAAAGAAAGATCATTCGTTCATTAACTTCGAGCTAAAAAATGGCATTTGAATTGAATGGTTGGTTACGAAATTCTACCGAACTGAGGTTGTTGCTCTGCTGCTTAAGTAATTGTTTCGATATTATCAACTGTGGATAAAGTACTGTGAAGAGCAATTCAAGATCTGCTTCTAATCACAGCTTCTAATCAATGAATTTAATAACGGGTGATTGAATCGTGCGGAAGACCGACAAACACACATAACACACATATAAAATACGTGTTCAGTTTGTCCTGCTCTTGACTGACGACTAGCTAGGTGAAATAAATAATAGGAGTTTATTTACTATATTTGGCAAAATATTTTTTTTTGCCGGGGGTAATAATTCACTTTAATCGGATAACGAGATGTTATTTTTTTGCATGTCATTTTGAATTAAAATGTGGTTAATAATTTTGTGTTCATTAACTATTTTTGGGTCAGTTTGCTTAATAGGATAGCAAGATGTAAAAACTTTGATTATAATTTTAAGTTAAACATAAGCCATAAAAAAGACATAAGAAACTCAGTTTAAAAACAAAAAGCAGATAACCAAAACAAAACACTTCAACACATTATTTTTATATAGGGGTAATACTGTGTTGATAAGATATTTCGCAACGAAAACAAGAGCACCTGAAAGGAAATTAAGAAGCTAAAAGCACCTATAGAAGTCCATTATTATAAAATATTTTACGAGCTGCTATTCGAAGCTCGAAAACAATCTGCAGTAGTATCTTGTTAGAAGGACATTGCGACGGAGATATTCTTCAAAAGCTTTTATATTTTAAGGGTCCATTTCTGACGAGAGCAACTTGTTTCCACTACGGCGTATTTTTACCCGCCTGCCGATGGAGGGTTATGTTTTTCGAGTATGTTGGTTTGTATGTATATAACTAGCTGTGCGCCCACGTTTACGCCCGCGTTGCTGTTTTTTTTTTATTTCCCGTGGTAAATAGTACCTAAGATGTTGACCGGGGATATAAGATACCATCGTAAAAAAATCATTTAAATCGGTCCAAAACGGTTCCAGAGATTAGCGTGTACAAACAGACGGTCATTTTTTTCCTTCTAAAAAAAGAAGTTAGTATAAATCGCTTTTAGCCAGTCGGTTTTGTATTTTTCGCATCGCAGTCACTATTTCTTTCCATTAATTGTTCATTTGTAGTTTTCATTCAATTAACATTTTGAATAATTTATTATACTTACATAATACGAAAATATTATGTTCTACAGAACAGTACGTGACTATAACCGTTACAGACGCCCATATTTCTTTTTATTTGAAACTAAAGTGGAGCCAGAAAAGTGTAGCCTTGTAGCTTCCAATGCCACTTTATAGTTTTACAACTGCTCTTGAAATACCTACACACTTTTTTATTTGAGTACCTACTAGCGACCCGCCCCGGCTCCGCACGGGAAAATGGTTATTGTGGGTTATCCTTGAGTATATTATGTATGTATTATACATATAAACCTTCCTCTTGAATCACTCTATCTATTAAAAAAAACCGCATCAAAATCCGTTGCGTAGTTTTAAAGATTAAGGCATACAAAGGGACATAGGGACAGAGAAAGCGACTTTGTTTTTACTATGTAGTGATTTGCAAGAACTAATGATCCGTCTACTTAAGAAATGCTGTCCGAACAATCGACTGAAGTATTACTTAAGCAGATTTACTGAGATGTACTACAAATATTTACACCCCCTTGTCAGCTAAAGTAAGCAAAGCTCTTACCCCCCTCCCTCATGCTTAAAGATTCTGTTTTTTTTATTGATTCATGAGCAGATTATCATTTTATTCTAGTTACGCGCGGTATGTCTCCTTCTCGGTTCTAAGTGAGAACCTAAACTTTTTTTTTGTAAATCCAATGTGTGCTGGGTTGCCAAATGTGTAAAAAAGTAAATAAACCATTGCTGACGTAATCACTATCTAGACCCCATCATCAAAAATAAGCAAAGCAAAGACCCCCTTGCCCCCTATACTGCTTATGTAATACTTGAATGGTCCCTGGCAAAAAAAAAAGGTATCTTGGCGTGAATGATGGCGTTGTCAGCTCGCGCATGTCAAAATATGTTACGAAAAGCAAGATTAATGCTCCCGTTTTGTTCACGAGAAACGACTGAGGCACTCAAGTCATTTCTCATGATCTGATAGATATATCGAAAGACAGTTGGTGTCTGCCTAGATCGTCTAAGAGCAAGGAAAATCGCGCTTCTAGATCATAGTCGTATGTGTGTATGTGTGGTATATCAATAGTACTTATAAAATCCTTGAGTTAACTATGTTACTAAGTCCATGTGTGTGGTAATGCAGAGAAATTATGTCACACCACGTGACATATAAAATAACATTAATTCAAAAATTGTTAAAACCCACGCCACAAAACCGTTATTTGATCCTTTCAACAACAAGAAAAGAGCTGATAATCTTCAAATGGCTGAAGATATTTTCTTGGATCATAGCTAAGAACACTCTCGATTGTGATGTGACATCTTGCAAACAAAAAAAAAACTATATCATAATCGGCGTATCCGTTTAGAAGCTACGATGCCACAGACAGACAGACGCAGGTCAAACTTATAACACCCCTCTTTTTCGTCGGGGGTTAAAAATGGCGGCGTATGTACCATGTTGGCAGACTATTCCAATATTTATTTTGATGAAAAAATTCTCGCGCTTGACAAATATCTTTATACAAACAGTGATGGGAACCGACTGTCATTGGGGCTAAACGGTACTTGAATGGCGGCCACCAATCGAGGTGGACCGACAATCTCGTGAGGGTCGCGGGAAGCCGCTGGATGCGGGCCAAGTAGGACCGGTCATTGCCAAGTAGGACCGATCTTTGGGGGAGGCATTTGTCCAGCAGTGGACATCTTTCGCTCGAATGGTGATAATATGAACTCATGATGAGGATTTCAGGTACAAGGAGTAATTTTTCGAACTGCTAATAGCGATTTTCGGATTCAGCGGTGATGTCCAAAACCCGCGAAAAAAATTTGTTACAAGATTTGCCTCTCACCTCAAAAACTAGAGCACAGAATACCAAATAGTAGTACACTAAAGCATATTTTAATTTCTTTCCTTGTATAATGTGTGCATACGAGTAGCTATTAATTAATTCTACGATTCTTACAATTTCGTTGTTGGTCTGTCACTCAACTAGTCTGAAAAAAAAAACATTTAATAATAATTATTATTAATTATACTAAATTCTGTTCCTAAAAGACTCTTTGTAGTCAGTCTTAAGTATGTTACTAGCGGATTTACTTGTATAGTTAAGCAACAGGTCTTACTAAGAGATCGCTTCGGGAGATAATAATGTGACCCCTACTACTTTTGTTAAAGGTATTTGTGTTTGAAATGAGAGCGAGTTTCTGGGATGTCTTTTGTTTTTAACCCCCGACGAAAAAAGGGTGTTATAAGTTTAACGTGTGTGTCTGTCTGTAGCATCGTAGCTCCTAAACGAATGAGCCGATATGATCTAGTTTTTTTTTGTTTGCAAGGTGTCACAACACAATCGAGAGTGTTCTTAGCTATGATCCGAGGAAATATCTTCAGCCATTTGAAGATTGTCAGCTCTTTTCTGTTGTTGAAAGGATCAAAAACGGTTTTGCGGCAGGGGTTTTTATTTTTTTTAAATTTAATGTTATTATGAACTGTCACAATGATTGTGCTAGCACTGGAGAGTGAGGGTTTTACTGCGGCAAAATGCCTCATTCCCACGAGAAAACTTAACGCGGGCGGAGGCGCGGCGGAAATCTATTCATTTTATAAAATTCCTCACTATTTCGTTCGACTTGTCAGGGAATTGTTTTTTTAGACTTATTAGTGAGCAGTATCGTTAGTAGGGGTTAAGCATTTCGCGTGGCATCCAGTCGTGATTTTAATTTTAATTCCGTTGTGAAGCGTGCCCTGTTAAAAATACGGCTACTCCTCAGACACTCCAAGATAATGCTGTCGTGACCATTTTCACGAAGCGAAGTTTATAAATCGCAAACACAATTCTATGTCCATTGCGTGCTTAGCTTGATAAAAATATCAGGATTCAAATTTTGATACTAATTGACTACCTACGCAATCAATACTCAACCCGCTTGCCTATTTTATCTAGGTAACCTCCCATGATTCTAGCCCACAGATGACATCTTAGTTCAGCAGTGGACTGTGAGGCAGCTTTTCCACTAGGGCCCTAACAGCGCTAGCTCGAACGATTTAACCAAAACTTGACTTTAACCAACATTGCTGTCAAATGCACTATTCCACTATTAACGTAGCTGCGATGGGAGCCCAGTCCAGTATAGTTATACCACGTTATACGTAGTTAGTTTTGTTTTAGTCGTACGAGCTAGTGCGATTGGAGTCCTGAAATGTACTAGGAAATGTCCACCAATAGTGTCACTTCATTTTCTAGCCCCGCTGACGTAAGTTTATTTGAGTGTGATCCTACCACGCGATTTCGTCGCCGCCCCTAACATGTCCTTTCCGAGTCAGACGATGAAAAAGCAGTCAAACAGTTCAGGTCTCACCATGGTCCAAGAAAACAAGGTCTAACAATTAGACCACGTGACTGACACAAGCCTACGTCATTTTGCCTGTTCATCCTTGTCGAATGCGTATAATAGACAAGGTTGAACAGCGCAAAATGACGTAGGCTAGGTAGGTTGTGTCAGTCACGTGGTCTAATTGTTAGATCTTGTTTTCTTGGACCATGGGTCTCACTAAACAGAATGCTCTTTTGACCGCTTCTGGTAGTAGTAAATAAACGTCAGGTAAGGTTCCCTCTCCCCGCCCCTAGTCGGGTTGTTATATGACTACTTTGGGGTAGAGCCCCCGTTCCCGCAAGTCCGGTGAAGCTTGATACGTCGATTTGCGTCACAAGCGTAGTTCAAAATCAAAAGGTTTTTTATTCGAAGTAAGATTTTACAAATCACTTTTCGACTTATTTTAATGAATTTACTAAGTTTTGCTCAAACCAAGGCTGGTTCTCTTCTCACACTATGAAGAACAAACTTTTTTAAATATTTAAAGAGGCGATGCGATATTAGTTTGAACAGAACTGGCAGGTTCGCGCAATAGGCCGGGAGATGATGACAGAAATTTTTAGGTCATTTGTTACAGTATGGCGTTTTTACAGGGGTCTTAGTACGCAATGACAAAAAGGAAAATGATGGTCATAGCGCTGGTACAGGCGGCCCAACCGCGAAAAAAAAAATGCAGATTTTCGGCGGTATGGCGACCATTTGGAGCCGTCCGAAAAGTATGGCATGGTGATTGTCGTAAATGGCTGCACGAAGATGATTAAACTGTGCAAAAATTACCCTGGTACAAATGGTTGAATTTTTAATTTATTAACTAGTATGGCGGGCTGTAAGTCACACCGGAGAAGTATGGCATGACACTGTCGTCTAGTTATTTTTACGGGCTATCGGAAAATAATAAAATTTTTGTGGTAGATACAAATCGTTTGACTTTCGTAATTTTTTCGACTAGTTCACTAACGCCCACGCGATTGGGCCGCCAGTACCAGCGCTATGACCATCATTTTTCTTTTTGTCATTGCGTACTAAGACCCCTGTAAAACCGCCATACTGTAACAAATGACCTAAAAATTTCTGTCATCATCTCCCGGCCTACAATGTGTGTGCTGCTATAATTAGTCAACGTCAATTAGAAAAGAAATAATATTTATTTATACTGAGTGATTTCGATCGGTGAATTATTTCTATGAGTTTAGCCATTTTTTGTAAAGGGAAACCACCACGTCGTAAGTAAGTACATTCCTTCACGACGTTTTTCAGTATCAACGCGCTAGACCGCGGTCCGAGGCTCCCTCGAGCCGCCCCTAGACGTGTTGGTATACCTATGACTTTTTTTGGGGTAAAGTCTTCCACTCCCCTGCAAGTCCGGTGAAGCTCGATTGGTCGTATTTTTTCGACACAAGCATCATACATAAGTCAATTAAAAAAAAGTAAATACATAGCAGTAGGTACGTTAAAAGAAACGTAAAAAGTTTAATTTTGTTAAATTAATTCGACTCCACTGGAGTTACTTTGGGTAACTAAGTACCGTTATCAAGTCGTGACTAAAGAACCTTTTACACGGCTCAATTGATAGCGAAACGACGCGCGGCCCCGCGATATTTATAATAGCTTTTATAGCACGATACTCGAACATAAAAATAAGTTATACTAGTATAAATATATAGTTAGTTAGTTGTAAAAAACTTAGGTCAAGTTTACAGTAAAATTTAAAAAATAAGTATAATTTGGTACAGTAAGTTTCCAAATCGCTTAGAACATGCCCATTCTGATCTAATTGTTTTCAATATTTTCAAAAACAGAAAGTCTAAGTCCTAGTACTAGTACCCACTGCGCCACCGACGACGCCCTAGTTCTATATTCTACGTTTTTCATTCATCATCATCATCATCATCATCTCAGCCTGTAGACGTCCACTGCTGGACAAAGGCCTCCCCCAAGGATCTCCACAATGATCGGTCCTGCGCTGCCCGCATCCAGCGGCTTCCCGCGACCCTCACCAGATCGTCGGTCCACCTTGTAGGGGGCCTGCCCACGCTACGTCTTCCGACGCTTTTCATTATTACATTTTATTTTCTAATCGATCTTCAGAAAAAATTCGCCCACAAGAAATTCCTTCCTTGGAATTTCATTGCTGCGGCTCAGCATTTACGCGTTAATTAAAATTATTACCATAATATCCTATTTACATAATATTCACAGTTTATATTTTATATTTATACAAATCTCTCTTTGCAGGTAAATTTTCTACGTTTATGGTACTTGCGGTGGAATTTGAATATAACGAGGTAAGATTAAGATATTTTTAACGACTAGCTTTCCGCCCTGCGGCTCTGCCCGCGGTAACAGGCTTTCCCGTGGGAAAGAAGTATTTTCCCGCGGTAAAAAGTAGCCTATGTTTATTCTGATGTATAAACTATATTACTATAAAGTTTAACTAAAATCCGTTCAGTAGTTCCAGAAATTAGCGTGTACAAACAAACAGACAGACATGGTAATTTTTTTCACAACTTGTATTTTTGTGTTCAGCTGTTCAGCTACACTCCCTTTATCACCTACAACCAGTTTTTTGAAAAAGAAATCAGTGTACAGACACGCCAATTCTTCAGTTTTATTACAGTACCTACTTATAAATAGAAGAAGAAGAAGATAGATAGATAGAAGATGTAGTCAGTCACTTGTAGAACACCTATAGATCATACTATATTATTATAAAGAGAAAAGATTTGTATTTTGTGTGTGTGTGTGTGTGTGTATGTGTTTGTAATGAATAAACTCAAAAACTTGAAAAATTATTTCGTCATTAGAAAGCTACATTCACCCTGAGTAACAAAGGCTACCTTTTACCGCGGGAAAAATCCTCAATCCCACGGGCGCATTCATTAACGCGGGCGGAGCCGCGGCGGGAAGCTAGTGTGCTATAAAAGAACAAGCAGAACATTTTCACGGGCTGTAACGAACGGCACTATACAAGACTCGAGTGTGTCGTTTGCGCGACTCCACCTAGCACTTAAACACCATTTGCACGGTACACGGTACACGAAACAACTTGAGATTGTCCCCCTCACTCAAACGAGCATTAAACAAGGGGATGGTATAAAACGAACTATGGAAATAATCCTTCCACGTAACATGCAGTGCTATGACAAAAGTTTGTCGCACATTTAAGTGTCAAAAAGCCCGCCATGTTGAAATATCCTCCAATAGGATAAGAGAATACGCACGACAAAATTATGTCTATCACGCGTGGACCGGGCATGTTAGGGGGGCCACTTTGATATTCATAACTTGAATAAGAAAACTTTTTAACAAAACCACCGAAAAGACTGAAAAGCAGAAAAAACTCTTTTTGTCTGTCTGTTTTAACACTTTCACCCATAAACCACTGAACGGATTTTAATGAAACTTGGTACAGAGATAGAAAGACCTTGAGGAAGGATATAGGCTACCTTTTACAGCGGGAAAATACATAGTTCCCACGGGAAAATCCACATTCAGCCTTTCCCTGATTTCTTTCCTTTAGGGTTGGATTTATTTTTTCAAATTTATGTTGTACTCAATTCAGAGTATATCCTTTCCAATAAAAAAAGGATTATCGAGATTGGTATACTCTGTAAAACGTTAAGCGTGGTCATACATAACACGAATGTTTGCCCTGGGCGGGATTCGAACCCGCGACTCTGTAGAAGGCAGACTACTACCAACTAGGCTATGGGGTTATTTTATTGCTAGACCTAACTTATAGTACATTCCGTAAATTTTAAACTGCGTTTCATTATTTTCAAAATGCCTTTAATTTCATCCCCTTAATCGCTGTTTACAGTCTTCGCACCAAAGATTTAAATAACTTGAAAAACTGGAACTCAAGTGGGGATGAAAGGTTGTCGAAGTATATTTGATCTGTGGTTATCGAGTTGCGTCCAAAATACAGAAGAAAAGTTTCCCTGCCTTTTACTTATAAATAAAACTAATAACTCGACACTGGCACAAAGAATAAATCTAGTGCCATAATCTGCCATATACAAGAAAAAAAAGTTAAGGGAAAAAAAGAGTGCAGGGAATCGTTCCAAATTTAAATACTCAAACATGACTGCCAGAAACATAAAGTGATGGATAAAGTGGATACTTCCCAGGCCTTGAGAGAGAAGAAAATATCGAATTGCATTACTTACAAATCCGGTGAAGCTTGATTGATCATTGATCATACTTACATACATTAGTACTTTAATTTCGACACAAGCATAAGTCAATGAAAAAGGAGTGCATTACTTACGTATTCAATATCATAAAAAATGGTTCGAAACTAAATTTTCAATCCCATTAATAACAAATTGTGCTTGTACCCAAAGAACCCAAACGCTTTACGAAATAAAACCGGCCAAGTGCGAGTCGGACTCGCGCACCGAGGGTTCCGTACAAACCTGCAAGGTTTACAAAGTTCTTTCATTACGACAATCGAGTCATAACTATGGTAATCTTATTGCAAAATGAAATTCATAACATTACAATGGGGAAAGATGGAGGAGCATAAATTTAAGACAAAGATCTCTTTATCGTTTAAGTAACTAAGTACTAAGTAAGTATTTCAACTTGATAGCTCTACGCGTTCATGAGGAAAAAAGTAATAAGTTTATATTTATTAAAAAATATATATTTTGTAATGTAACTAAAAATTTAAGGTTTTCGGAATTTTTCCTTTATGTGTGCTATAAAACGTTGCTTCATGCCAAATTTCAAGATTCTAGGTCGACTGGAAGTACCCTTTAGGTTTTGATTCCCTTGCGAGTACTTGCGAGTTTCAAAATATGCAGCTTAAATTGCTGTTTCTTTTGATTGCGTTGACATAGAAGTTTGATTTTGTTACAGCTTAAAGGTATTATAGACCTGAGTATTTGGTATGAATTTCAATTTAATACCTCTACGCGTTTATGAGGAAATGGGTAGTAAGGTTAAAATTATTAAAAAAATATATATTATGTGATGTAACTAAAAATTTATGGATTTCGTAATTTTTCCTTTATCTATGCTATAAGACGTTGCTTCGTACCAAATTTCAAGATTCTGAGTTCACGGGAAGCACCCTGTAGGTTTTGATTCCCTTGCAAGTGTCGAAAATTTGCGGCATAAACGGCTGTATCTTTTGATTGCGTTGGCTTAGAAGTTTGATTTTTTCACAGCTTCAAGGGACAGTAGACCTGAGTAATTGATATAAATTTCAGCTTCATACCTCCACGCGTTCCTGAGAAAAAGGGTCTTGACAGACGGACAGACGGACAACAAAGTGATCCTATAAGGGTTCCGTTTTTTCCTTTTGAGGTACGGAACCCTAAAAAGATTTTAGTTTGGGCTCCCTGTGAAATTACTAAGACTCTGCTCACCTCCTCGTTGGAAAAACATAAATTCATGTACATACGTAAATATATAAATACCACATTGCGCCAGTCAGACCTTACACGTACGTAGCAAATTACGTAGCAATGGATAGCTGCCAGTTACATCAAATATTTACTTCGCGTGTTTACCAGCCGTGTGACGTGACCAATTAATCACGCGACATACAACCATTTGTATGTATGATATGACCCTTTATGTGGACACGGATTTTGAAGGGGAAAGAGTTAAATACTTTGCTTACAAATTCGTTTTGCGACTTTTCAGGTTTGACGTCTTTCTCATGTGGAAATGGAGTTTGAGGCTATTTTCTCACTCCATCATGATGTTTTCCGTATCAACGTCTAGCACGTAAAGCACGTTGCTCTTAAAACTTCATTCAACTACCTTGGGGTAGAAAGCTCCGCCCTCAAAGTGGTTCTTGTTTCTAACCCATTTCTATGAACTCAGTTTTCTTGGTCTTGTTTTGTTTATTCTGTTTCAATTTCAGGTTTCAAATTGTTAAATGATTTAATTTTAATTTTATTCCGTGTAATTTATGTTTTATATATAATTGTGTGTTATGTATAAATTAATTCAATCAATTTACTTTATGATATGGACCACAATCTCGATCTGAATTGAGAAGGAAAGAAAACACATTTACAAATTACACACAGAAATGTAGAAAAAAAATACATAATATTGTTTTTTAAAAACATTAAATCGTTTCTTATGCGTCTACATTATTCTATTTTCATTACATTTCGTAATTTTCGGTTGTATTAAAATGCTCTACCAAGCAAAATATTTAGCCTATGTAATAATGTTCATCATAACATGCTGCTACAAGCCACATTTAGACGAGAGCCTTGGCAGTACATTAGCACGTAACCTTTGCCCGTCGATCCGTGTTTAATGTCAAATTTGCAGGTCATATTAGCGCAACCTTTACTATGCGTGCGCGCAGGTTACAGGCACATTTAAAGCATTTTACGAGTAGTAGGTATGTATTTTGTGAAATTCATACTAAACTGTAGATAAAAAAGTGGAAAGAATCAAAGATGCGATCCTGTGGAGTTTCTTCTCCGCCCATTGCGCGAACCTGCCAGTTACTTTCAAAGTGAATCGCACCATATCTTTAAATCTTTAAAATTATTGAGCTTATACTTATTAATTTGTGAGACGAAAGCCCGAAAGCCATCATAGGTGTTATTTAAGGGCGAATCGCCCACTCTTGGGCAGTTCAGTTCAGAATCAAAACCTGTCATGAATAAAATATATTTTTTGACTATGGCTTTCGCTCCCATTACAAGGGGGAGGATATTTTGTTCATGTAACATCGCAGGTAATTAATTGGGAACAGAAATTTTAACAAGTATTTGATACGTACTTTCCCTAGTTAAGATATTGCAGACTGAATGACCTGATTGTTGGATCTTTGAAAGGAACATTAAGTGAGTCTTAGCTATTAACAATAAATAATGAACAATAAATATTGTTATGATAATAATCAATGGAAAGGAGTAATTTAAGTTTTAGTTCTGGTTAGCGATAAAAAGCTCATCGTAAAAGTCACGATTCAATGCATTCATTTATTGTTTATTATTAATACCTTTTACTTAATATAAATACTAACTTAGTTTTAAAGAAAAATATATTCCAATGGAAATAAGATATTTTCTATACTTTATGTATTGTATTTTCCTAGAGTAAAACGTAACTCTGTTTTTTACCGCAATATGGTACCCTTAGAGTATAAATTCTCTAAGATGGTACCATTATTATTCCTATAATTTTTTCTCCTTGAATGTGACACAGACTTTAGTTAGGGGAAGTGAAATGTATTTAGGTAAAATTTGAGTAGGTATGGTATATTTCCTACCAAAAAAGTGAAGGAAATATTTGCAAAGCGGATGTTATCGAATTTTTCGAAAACCGAAAGATAGAATAGACCAATTGATTTGTGCCAGTTAGACAAATCGTTGTAACGTAACAGCCACGAACAGTTGTAGTGAAGACGCGCCGCGGTAATTATAGTTCTTAGTTCTACTAGGTGAAAGTATGGCGTGTAACAGCGGCTAATGCCTGTTATTTCGGAAACGGTAACGTCTTTTGGCCTTTTGTGCTCGGAATGCTACGACGACGACGACGACGTACTGAGTCTGTTATGGCAAGTTTTGGCGAGTATTTTGTACGTTGTTTACCTACACTAGTCTAATTTATTGGGTTTATCACTAGATGTACCACGAATCATAAAGATCGTTGTTTTTTAGATGTGCACCGAATCTTAAACCATATTATTACACTTTGCAAAGTTGGTTTTAGTTTGGGTTCCCTGTAAATAGATGTCTTTATTTCTTTATATTGAAGGAATCATAGATATATTGGTGATTGTTACATCATAACAAAATTGAATTAAAAGCTGGAAACTAATTCGAATTTTCGAAGTTCATAGACGTTGTTGTGTTTCTCAAAGAACTTCGGAACTAACGAGTACCATCAAGCGATTTACAACCCACTTAGCTAGATGCGATTGTATCTCATGCGTGACATTGCAAATTAGTCCTTCGGCCTACGCGGATGAGGTCTACTTCATTAGGTTGATTTATAGCTAAGCGTCATTCTACGTCGTATACATAATATATATATTACATAATACATAATAGGTAAGATTACACTGCAATACCCAAACCCATCCTCGATCAGAAAGAAAGAATTTATTGTTTAACTTTTGGACATTATTACATCTCTTAGTTATGTCATTTAAATTTAAATTATCTTTTCTGGCGAGTTCAAAAATTTGGCTGTCTTCTGTGGAGAAGAGCTCGCCGAAGAAACTCCACAGGCGTTGCATCTTTTAAACACATTTTTACAGTTATTATGATAATAATTACTAATAACAATGTTTTGTAAAGTACGATTGAAAAAGCCTGTCACCCAAGCAACTATTCCCATGGATGTTTATCCTCTAAGTAATCTGTTATTTTATAATAGGCTTTCTTAATCAATTTCTCCTTAACAATAATTTTGAATTTCTCTAGTGTTAATTTTTGTATATCAGTTGGGACCCTATTGTAAAAGCGTATACAGTTGCCCTTGAAAGAATTTTTATATATTGGACCAATATCTTTTAGAGAGCTTCAGTGGCTATTTGTCTAGGGAGTTGACTTCTATTCGGAAGTTCAGTGGATTGAGCCATGACAACTTAAATACTTAGATCATACTTTATCATCATGTCAGCTTGTAGAGGTCCACTGCTGGACAAAGGCCTACTCCGACTTCAATGACCAGTCCACTGCTGCATCTATGGATTTAATTAGAAAAAGAAAACAACAGATAAAAGAAAGAATAGATTTGATGACCTGTTTGCAAAATCATTTCTTTTCGGCAAACTTGCACGTCTTCTAGTTTATATGCAGACAGTTACATAGAAATCGGGTGCAATCTGTTTTACGAGTATAGGCTGCCTATATTATATAGAGTATGATCACAGATATCATCACGCAGCACGCATTCATTTCCCTACCGGGTGCCCACCTTAAGATTGAAAATATCCAAAACCTCAAGGTCACTTTTTATAACTTTTTGAATAGATGACGTCTATATTAAAAGACCCCTTTACACTAGCGTCTTTCGAACGTGTCGCCGTCGCCGTCGTCGTGCCATGCCAGCAGCGTCCGCCCAGCGTCTTTTATTTTAAACTTTGTATCCTCAATCATAAAGTTGAAAAACAATGTTTTTTTTCAAGGGATATCGGAGAGAAAATTAAAAACATTTAGCTTGACTTGAATAAAGAATCGAAGCTACATCTCATTGGCTGTTTGGGCCATACGTCCGATTACGTTTATTTTATCAGGTCAGTTCACGGCCAGTAGCACCGTCTCCCGACTTCCTCTAGGACCCAGTGGGTGGTTCTAAATGGCCTCATTACTGCACGGTTTCCTGCTTTATTGTTATACCTCATTGTGCTCACTAATAGACTAACCTACGCGGTTGTATTAACAAAGACTCGTTTAGTATTGAACTGTAAGTTGAATAAATGCAGTAGTCATTTGATTCGTAAATAAAATCATGATTTAGGCGACAAATGTCTAGGTATAATAATGTCTAATGTCTATAAATATTAATGCCTAAGTAGAAAAATGTCAGTAATGTAAAAATGATCTAGCTAGCCCCTTCGTTATTTCTTACTCAGAGAGAGAATAAGCAGTAGCTGTTAATGCTATTGTCTTGGAAGCTTAAAGTCGCAGGTTTAAATACTCGGTCAAATATTTGTGTTCACAGCACCACCATAATGTGTGTTGTCATCATAATCTGAACTTTTCATCTCTCTATAAGTAAGGACGAGTGGTTGGTTACATATTATAGTAAATGTCGAAGATAAATTATTTATCATTATTTTCTAACATGCTGTCTGCCCGCGGCTACACCCGCGTTGTTTTTTGACTTTTCCATGCGCATGAGATATTTTCCCGCGGTAAAATATCTAAGATGATATCTATCTATCTATGATGTTCTATGTAATTTATGTAATCTAAGATGTTGACCGGGAATATAATATAAGGTACCACCATGCAAAATTTCATTTTAATCAGTCCAACAGTTTCGGAAATTATCCCATACATACAGATAAACAAAAACGGAACCCTTATCCTTTATTTGTTTGTGCCAGAAAACGAAGGGTTCTTTTAAACGGGCTTGAAAATAGTATCCGTGTCATTAATTTGACAAATTTTTATCTCTTTCTAAATATGTCATATTCTCGAAGCAATAAAATCTATTGCATGAAAATCACCGTTAAATCGCATGCAAAATTAGATAAAACGTGGACAAAGCAAAACACAAAGGCTTTTATAGTATTTGAGCCGACAAAACGAAGAAAATTCAAAACAATGACTGGAATTTCGTTCATTTTGAACAAACGAAATATGAAAATATTTTCGAGCTGAAGATTTTGAATGTGGAAAATTTATTCTCCTCTTAAAACGTTTTCGCATACGATTCGTAAAACATATTTGTGTGGAATATATGATATTTACTTCTTGGCTATGCATTTATTCATGCGAAACGTGTGTTATTTTGAACTAGAATACGTAAAAGGTTTCGTCATAACTTGGACCGATTTTAATGCAGTTTTTTTGTTGGAAAGCTTGTGTATATTAAAGAAAGATCCCGACCATCATCCGTTTTAGAATCTTCGGTTGTTTTTGTGGGTATCTCTCTCTCTCTCATGATGCAGTAATTACTGTAATTTTATAATTTTACGGGTTTTCGAGTGCCGCCGGCTGTACCATACTTTATAAAATATATGGGTGTGTTAACTTTTACCACTTTTACTTTAAATCAAATATACTACACACGCTACAATCTCTGACTATTAGCACAGCTATTAGTATGAAATTATCGTAAATAATCTGTATAGATAGAATGTAAAACTGTCTATTGTAGTGCACTGTACATACATAAAGTCGTTTATACATTGATACGTTTTGTCTGCGCAGTTTTCTGTTAAAATATTTGTGCTGGACTGCACTTTTCTGTGTATCTAAATTCTGAAGCCTTGTTTGCATTGGTCAAGTATTCGTGGCTAATATGACCCAGTAGCCTTTCTCGCTCGGTCTTTCCTAATAAGATTTCCTCCTTGACGATGTACTAGCCTGACCGAGGATACGATCCCGATTAGCCCTTAAGTTCTTTCTCTAAATAGGAGCTGTATAAAACTTCTGCTAACCCGAATTTCTGGTAAAGTTTAATACATCGACTTTGTCGCCTTGTGGCACAAGCATAGATCGATCTATTCCATATTAGTTTGATACTAGCGACCCGCCGCCGCCGGAAAATGGTTATTGTGGGTTATCCTTAAATATATTATGCATATATATTCCTCTTGAATCACTCTATCTATTAAAAAAAACCGCATCAAAATCCGTTGTGGAGTTTTAAAGATTTAAGCATATATAGGGACATAGGGACAGAGAAAGCGACTTTGTTTTATACTATGTAGTGATGATGATAAACGAGCTGCTACAAATAAATTCCATAAAATCAATGTAAGTAAGGCTTAATAGTCCAGTCTGGCAATATTCTGAAACGTAACAGTAACTCTGATTTTTTAAACTTATTTTTATATTGTTCTTACACATTATCCTGCACTGAACAATTCGAGACACCGTTTCAGTTACAATACGACTAACGTTTATGTACTGATGATACCTTAATTAGGATGTATTCTTGAACACTTAATTGATAAACAAACCGATTGTAAGTTTTACTTGCCTTCGGTACTTCGCTAAACACTATTGCAATGTAAATAGAGTAAAATACAACACCGCTTTAAAGTTGTACGTTTCATATTCTGAAGCAAGCAACACGGTACAAACACTTCTAAACAATATTATGTACAGAAGTTTGCACATGCGGTTGGACATTCGCAATACGAAATTCGCCCATACCACTACGGAATACGGGCGCTCTCAAAGTAAACATGTCCAGCAGCATTTTCTGGCTTCTGTACATATTTGTTGTGAACGCGATGCAGAATTGTAGAATTTTATCTCTTTGTACAACGACTTCCGCCAAGCAGCGGTATACCAGTTACATTTCCTTTGGGAGTCTCGAAGACTGTTTTTTTTTAAGTTATGGCTATCTTTTGAGTTTTTTGTGCAGTCTTTGTCAAGCCTCAGACCAAGGATGTTATAGTTATAAGTACTATCCTTGCCTCAGACAGATAGACACAGAATGCATCAAACTTCACCATTTTTTCAATTTTGTAGGTTAAAAACAGTAAAGCAATCTGACTCCGTTTTCTGGGCCTCCTAGCTTTCTAACCGCTGCGCTGCGCTGAAATTGCTTTTTTGGTGACACAATAACTCTGACGCCCATCACTTTTGTAAGGTGTTCGCATAATGTAGAGTAAGACGAAAATCCTTTTCGCAATCGTGACAAAATACATATTTCTCTGGGGAACATCGTGACAAACACACAGTTTCGTAGGGATATTTAGTAGATGTTTTTCTGTGACGATATTTTCACGACGGTAAAAAGGTTGTATTACAAGAATGGAATGCTAGTAGATAATATAACTAAAAGCAAAGATAGAATTGTAACAGAAACCAATCAAAGTGTGATATTTAAAGACTCACTCACAGCTCTTGAATATTTATAGTGAATCCAAACGACCTTAGATTCGTTTTAGTTTGACCTTTTCATAAATTCTAGTCGATGAACTACATGTAGACGTCCTACATAGTCTGAACCGAAAATGGTAATAATAACACTTGATGGATTTAGAATGGTCATTATACTTTACCTACTTATTTTATTGTTCTTCTTTAACACCTCATAATATGTCCCCACTGAGAGCCTACCCTGAAATCAGGGTGAGTAGGCTTCAGTCAACCACGCTGGCCCAGTGCGGGTTGGTCAAATTCACACGCAACTTTTGAATTATTTCGCAGATGTGTGCAAGTTTCCTTACGCGATGTTTTCCTTCACTGTTAGAGCGTCGAATAATGTACATATTATGAATCTAACAATCGAAAACACTTTAGTAAGGTCGAGGCTTGAATCCGCGACCTTCCAAATGGAAGTCTACGGCCATAGGCACTTGGCCACCGACGCTCTATTGACATTCTGTTTATACTTATTTTATTACAGTAGTAATATTGGTCTTTTAATGAAAGTACAGTAGCTAGCATATGCTACATATACTGGATATGGCGACCTTGAGAGCGCCTGTATTCCGTAGAGGTAGGGTATAATTTCGTAGTGCGAATGTACAACCGCTTGTGCTGGCTTCTGTACATAGACAGGGTTGACTCAAGATACGGCCCGTAAGGAAGGTCCTAAGACAATTTGTTGGATTGAAAATCCACTCAAATACTTCGAATATTTTCACGAAAATAAAAATATGAAAGTGATTTCGTCAATAATTTTAATTACACTTTTGAATGTTGCATAATAAGGTATCGCGTCAAGTTAAATGTTGTTTTTTATTGTCTTACGTAATTATGCATATTTGATGTAACTGGTTATCGTTTGTTATTGGTGCCAGGTCAAAGAAAATATTTATGTGTGGATTTCGACTGCAAATGGGTACATAGATAAGCCTCCGTGCCGTGGTCACGTGGTAAAACGCTCGCGTCACGGAGGTTCCGGGTTCGATTTCTAGCACTGGTTGAACTAATACCACTTTGTGAGACTTTCCCCAGCTTGGTTAGGACTATGGACTTGTTTTTTTTATTATTCTGTAAAATATTGTATAAATATTTTTAAACCTGAATATTACAGAACACATCTATATAGTATGATGGTTCCACATATAGGGGCATATTACATTGTAAAAGATCTTTGATCATATATATGATCATAATATATTTGATCCTATTTATTTGACAATTTTAGTCATATCTGTGTCACTATAAAAGTTCTTTGATCATATTTCACGTACTATTGCTTCTGCATTTGACAGATTAATGACAGGTATTGACGTTAGGGTTACCAGATCTCAGCGAATTCGAAGACATCGTAATTTTTAGTATGGCTTGTTTTCTGTTATTTAAAATTTGGACAGCAAGATTATGCAAGTATATAATTAGAAAAAGAATTACATTACAATATTTGAAACATATTAACGAACAAGAAATTAAAAACTCTTTGTTTTTATATTTGCTTTTAAATTCCGAGTAGAAAAAATAAAAAGTAACTGGCAACACCTGTTTCTATGACCGTATTGGATCCAATCTAACAACAAATGTCAAAAATCTATGATCAAAGATCAAATTGAATCATATGTCTATAGTACACTGTCAAATATCTTTGACTCATAGATCTTTGAGTCTCTTTGATCAAAGATCTTTGACAATGTAATATGCCCCATAGTATGGTTTGATTTGACACACTCTTAACCGGTATTATGTGTTTGTTAACCGTAACCGTGTAGCTGGTTTAAAAAATATGGCGTCCTAATAGAGACCTAACTCGACTGGTGTCACAGCGTATTGTTCAATGATTGATTCGATTCGTATATAGTTTCATACTTTCAATTTCAAAACGTTGTTTGAAATGACAACCTGTTAAAATGTTAATGTTGCGGCCGGCTTCGCGAAATATGGTAGGATATGTTAGGTAACGTTATGTAGTAAAAAGGCAAAAACAGGTTTATTGCAATTAGATGGCCCGTCTTGCAATAACGATGTTTATTTACTGATAACATGAGCGCCTAAACGTGGGGAATATTGACACTTACCGACCAAGAGTCGACTTATTATTAGGCCATTGCGTTGTGGTTACTTATATTTGCCTAGAATAAAGCTTTTTTTCTTGGTTTAATGTTTGTGTAAAAATTCCTAACTAAGTTTATACAAATAAAAAAATTATAAAAGTTCAAGGTGGACAGTTCACCATAAAAAAATATTGCGTAAAATCTTTCTTTGAACTGAATTACTAGAGCAATGATGCTCTTAAGATTTTTTCTTTACTTCTTAAATAATTCTCATTTGATGTCGTTATGTAACTATTCTATATTTTTCTTGTATGAAATAAACACCAGTCATATATTAATATTTTAACGTATTTATTACGATTTAATTGTATTTTATAATGGTGTTCAGAGGACAGCCGTGATCATAAAACTAAAACATAATCTATTTAATTAAATGTTCTTCTTTCCATCAGATTTACTAGGTTATAAAATAGAAGGAAAATTCTAATTATTTCTAACTAGATTTCCGCCCTCCGGCTCCGCCCGCGTTAACAGGTTTTCCCGTGGGAATGAAATTTAGCCGTTTAAACATGAAGAAGTAACAATCATACACACTCACAAACTTTCGCCTTTATAATATTAGCGTGATTAATTTAATAAACCGGTTATCCCGTTGTTTTGGTTGAAAAAAACTGTTTGTATTAACCATTCATTAACCCGTATTGCAATAGTTACAAAATGATTTGCATAAAGCACTTGGCGAACGGTAGTATGATAACTGCACAAAATAAGTAAAAGGAGCCAAGTTCGTATTTAAATTCCATTATACCTACTAAAATAAAATATTGTGAATGGTAAAGTTTTGATGTGATGTTTGTGTGTTTAGATGTTTGTTACTCGATCTCGCAATAACGATTTGGTGTAATTGGCAACAGGCTCGCTCTACATAGAGGTGCAGAGTTCGAACTCCGGTGGATTGCGTCAAACAAAAGTTCACTTAGTAAGACTTTCTCAGTTTGATAAGGATATTGCAGGCTAAATCACCTGATTGTCCGAACAGAAAGTCCACGATTCGGAAGGCATGTAAAGTGGATGTTTCTGGTTATCTACGGATGTAGTCATTATAGGATCCATCTTACAATCTTCCCGGAAGACAAGCAAGATAGCAATCTATAATATTACCAAGATTGAAATGTGAGGTACTTTTTATACCGGAAAAATGTTTACATGCAGATAACTAAAATGTTATAAACATGCTAGTAGATAGATGCAATACACAAACATACTTACACACCCTTTAAATACGTTGGACGGGTGGCTTTTTAAAATTGCGTTTGTTAATTTTCTCAACATGTCTCAAAATGCCATGCGGGCTCGGTGAATATTGTTGATCATAATATTGTTTTCTTTTTGAACTTGGCGGCCACACAGCCGTGCGAAAATTGCCGTAGAGACGCGTAAGCGCAAATGTTTATGTGTCTAGATATAACCGCAGGTGATCGACCTGGAAACGGTTAGACAGAAACCGGTTCCAATATGGAACAATTCCGTTTGACTTTTACCGAAATTTTATATTTTGACTTATAGTTCTCCAAGCCGTCACAAATAAGTATCGAGGGCCAATATTTGGTTCGTTAACGATATTCAAACAAACAAAATATTACCGCCAATGCACCACTTAGTTAACTAGAGTTTTTTTTAAAACGTACCTAGCTACATAGTATGTACAAAAAATATACACGTGATCTTAGGTGGGGGGCAGGGGTAGTATAAAACCTCACCACGTATCACCAAGGGGTCTAAAGAGTTGCTAAAAACATCACGTGATTAATGGAAGGCCCCTTAAGAAGGAACTTTAGTCATATTATTTATTCTGTGCTTTAGTGTACTGTGAGGGAGTTGGCGGGGCAGCCTCGAAATAAAATATCCTCGTTACTGTTTAAGATGCACTTTATTATTCACTTCCACACGATATTGAGAATATTATCACATTTAAATAAACCCCCTATCAAGCTTTCAATTAACTGTCATCGATCAAACGACAGTCGATATATTGCTATTCGATCTTGGGTATTATGCCCCCCACAAACTAGAAGGGAAATGGACTTTTCCTTCGGTTCCTCACTATAATGAAAATAAAAATAAAAATAAATATGTCTCGAAAAAGGTTTAAATTTAGAATGTACTTGCAGCCAGGCCGACAAGCAAAAGGGATGGCATGCATGACCAATGCCACAGTACATATATTTAGTTCAGAAATTTTGAATGTATTACTGAAATGTATTTGTTACAAGGCTGGCTAGATAGATGGTTGGTTATTATTGAAAGTTCATCTGAGCATATTGGTTTCACTATTTATTTGGAATGAATATTTATTAGAGCGTTTTGATTCGGGTCGAAGGGATTTTATGGGTCGACTGTTTTCAGTAGATAATGAAGATCGAAAATTTACTTAGGATGAAAAAGCTCAGTCATTGTAAGGGCTAGACTGACGTTATTTGGTGGAATAAACAACTACACTTTTTAATAAATTGACCTATGTCGAAAAAGTACTACGAATCAAGCTTCACATGCCTCAATCCCGTGGGAAAATTGATAACGCGGGCGGAGCCGCGGCGGATAGCTAGTTCACTAGATATGAATAAGATTTTTTTATCATGAAATACCTTATACAGTTGTATCTTCTATGACAACCTGAAAAGTTAAGAACTCCTTTTATAATCTTTAGAAAAAGTATATTTCGACGCAGAATAGAATGTCCCAAAGGGAAGGGTTATCTTGTAACTAAGCACCCTGTCATTTGTGCCGAAGATCTCTTTACATAGAAAATATTTGAAAAACATTTTCCAGGAATTGGCTGAAAAAATGGTATACCTACCTACTAAGTATTCCTCGTCTTGCTAACTACACAACTACTTCAAAAAATATTGCTAGATTAATGTATTTCTTATGAAAGTCCATAGTGTGCCTAACCTAACACATATCCATACCTACTACAGGCTCTGCCTTGTTTGGGGTCAGATGGCCGTATGTGAGTTGTCCCACATAATTCATTTATTTATTTATTATTAAGAGATTGCCATAATCACCACGCTTTGTAAGGCTGGTGATAAAAATACACAAATGATTTGGAGTTCTTGAGCCTTATCCGTGGGTTTACCTTACAACATCCATGCAAAGTTTATTCAAAAAAGACAGAACGTAACTATTTAGTAATCTGTGCCAGAACCACACCTCCTTTGAAGAACCTGCATCATAAGTCATACCACCTCATGTCTTATTATTTCCTCACAAAATCCAATTTGCTCTTCTTAGTTAATTAAAACAGACAACAAAACAGAACAGGCGCATTATTACGTCATTAACATGCTCAAAGATAATAAACACTTCAAAAAGTTACCCTTTTCAAAAGGGTTGGTATGGTGGCGATAGGAAAGAGGTTAGAATACCCCGAGGGGCCGAGGGTTTTCAGAAGGGTAAAGTGGGTAGAACTATTATTATGCGCGAAAAAGGTAGTCGTTGCGAATTTGTAGCCCCGCCAGGACACTTTATTCTTTAAGATAAGACTGTTACACTAAACTAAACTATCGCACAGAAATGTTCAGAAGTGTCACTCAAATCAAAACTTATTGAATTGAATGAGGAAAAAAATGCGAAAGTAACTGTCTGCCTGTACACTTCCATGCGTATAAGCCTGAAAGGATCGCGCTAAAATTGGCTAAAATGATACATAACATAGCCGAGAAAGACCCTACGCTAAAGAAAGACGGTATTTATTGGAAAATGCGCGTTCAGTGTTATTATTTTTAATGCGATATTAGTATTGATACTTGTTTTCTCTGAAACGGCTGTGAATAACTCATGGGATTTATTTTTATTCCTGAGGGAAGAACAACATCAGTTAATTCATTTATATTAAACAAAAACAATTCAGATCAGCCCCTCTAACATGCCCGGTCCACACGTGACAAACATAATTTTGTCGTGCGTATTCTCTTATCCTATTGGAGGATATTTCAATATGGCGGGTTTCTCGCGCGACAAACTTTTGTCATAGCACTGCATGTTATGGGGGCAGTTCTCATAACAAATGCCAGTTCTATTCACGGTAACATTTTACAAATTCTGTGTAACAGTGAAAAGGAAAGTGTGTGTTTAAAATTCAACTCGCGCGCACCAGCGTTCGGCCGATAATATACAGCGGTGTCAAATGTACATATGAGGAACATTCTTCGCGTACGTGATTGGACGAGAGTGCTTCCGATGGAAAGTTTCGCTATGTTGACACGTTTCGTTGTATTCCATTTTCAAATAATTCCAATAAGTACCGAAGCGTCGTATTTTCGTGTCCAACAATCATCCTGCGGGTAATAGCTCTTCGGCAAAAACAATGCGTTCACAATGCGTAATTAATGCTATCTTGAAAATTGAATGAATGAAAATTCTTTATTGCACTTATAATGTAGGTACACAGGCGGACTTCATGCTACAAACCATTTTCTTCCAGCTAACCTTTGGAAGTCGAGAGCAGGTAAGGGTAGTGTCGCTAAACAGTGGTAAAACGATTATTGAGTTAAAAAAATATATAAATAAAAAATAAAATAAAAGGAAAGGGCTAAAATTTAATAATTAATTTAATAACACTAATATACGTAAAGAGAATATACATAAGTAGATAATATATATTAAATATATATAGAAAATTGAATTTTCTCAGCCATCTGTACACGCTTTTACATTACACTTGCATGTAATTGTACAGAATATTAACCATTACGATTGTACATACAAAATCTTACGAAAAATAAATAACAATTCTGAGAAAGAACAGTTTCGAGCAGCGCTGCTACTGTCGATTGTACCCATATTGTACCATATTTAGTTTTTCTAAACGTGGTCTCTACAAAACCAACTAACCGAAATCTAAAATCTATTCAGATGAAACAAAAGATACATAACATAACCTCCTTTCTTAGCTTTTCTTCTCAGGGTTATGTTAACCCTCTTTCTGAAGTCCTATAACAATAAGAAACATGCTACAGCTGTTAAAGCTATAAAATTCTGATTTAACATTCGTATTATGCAACAGACAATTTCCCAGGCTTTAACGCAGATAATTGAGCCTTGGTCTAGATCCGATAGAAAGCGTAGTGCCAAAACAATAGGCAGTTTGAAACACTTTCACTGTGTAGCAGACTGCAAAACCAGACCGAAACAAAGGCGTCACTGGTTGACGGAACAGCCTAGTCTAGTCTTACATGTATTCAGTGGCGGGATCTTCATACAAGCCAATAAGCCCGGCATGCCCTAGACCCTAGGTCCTAACGTACCTATAAATTTCCCACACAATTTAAAAAGCGCGCCTCGCCGCCAAAACTTCGCGCCGCCGCCGCGCCGCCGCCGCCCGTCTATTGAAACATGAAAACATCCGTCCAAGCGACAAATCCGTTTATCCATACATCGATGTGTTGGTATAGTGTCGCTAGTTCTGCATTATGTCAAAACAAGCAATGTACTCGCGCCTTCATTGCGCCGCATAACATGAAATAACATCATTGCTGTCTCGCTTGCACGCATGGGCTTCATATTTGGCTTGCGTTGCGCGTCTCTTTTCTACGCTCAAATGTATAGGAAAATTGGCTGTGTGTGCGTAGCCAACATAGCAGACCCACACACGCGCATAGCAGATTTTGTATGAGAAAGAAGCCGGGCATGCTGCAGTGTGAAATTCGTGCGAAATGCGAATAAACTGGCGCCATGAACCTAGGCTCATCATTCATAATGGTAATTGACATTTGACGAGTTTGTTGTTGTGCGGGTGAGTGAAATTAGTGCAGTTTTTATATTTTTTGTGTTACAACTTGGATTTCACTAAAATGAGTGTCGATACAGTTCCCTGTAATAACACGAACTGTGTGAGTGTTTTATTAAGCGGAGGAAAGGCAAAATTATTAGTGATTTTTCTCATAAAGTTAGTGGCTGCACTAATGCGCATACGTTCGTTACTTAGGTAGGGGTACTTGCTCGTTCAACACAACGTGACACAACATTACAACAAACGGCTTTTTTCAAAGCCATTGAAGGTATGTTATTGCTGGCTTGTTTTAAAATCCAGCCTAGTGACATCATGCCTTCCGTGCGCTTTGAATAACTCGTCAAAAGTCATCGCCAGCTGATCTCATATGAAAAAGAAAGAGGCTTATGAAGAAAAACAAAAATATAAGGTAAAAAATCTACATCATATTATCTGGGCTTGCCCAGTCGTTAGACCCTAGGCACGCCACTGCATGTATTATCGGAGAGCATTCATCAAAACCAAAAGATTTTTTATTCGAATTAAGCGATGACATACTAAGTGATGTAAATATCCTAAACTTAACAAAATACCTACTTTGAACTTTGAAAATTACCATCATTCACTCACAGGTATCTTGCAAGCCTTCAGCTCCCATAATATTTCTAAGAGATGACTCTTTCCAAGCCCTATTTTGAAAAGCTATTAAATTTAATCCGATTAAAACTTCATCATCATTTCAGCCAGTAGACGTCCACTGCTGGACAAAGGTCTCCCCCAAAGATCTTCATATTGGGGGGATATTGCCATAATCGCCACGCTGCTTGGCGCTTGGCTTGTAAAACTTAGAATAAAATGTTATTATGCTGTTTTTTATGTAGTTCCCGAATCTCAGTAGTTTTCGCACAAGACTTAACAAAGCGCAAAAGAATGAATAGCCGGCGCACATAGGGGTATTTGAGCCAAAAACTTGGACATTGGTCGAAAGTAACGAAATTGAGATTTCCCTTACACAGTTAATGAAAATCACTGACTGATTGTTCAGGTAATCAAATAATATTTATATTTCGATAAAAAGTGTAGAGAATTTTTGTCTATCGCCTGTAGTTTGAGTGCTTTATTAAATGTACGTGCAGTAACGGCGTACGAGCGATTTTAAGTGCTATCATTTAATTTTCATTTTATATGAGTTTAAAGTGGTTTTATAGTTATGTCTACATAACAAAATGTAACACCGGGTATGTGAAAAACTATTCAGTACAAAATATTATAGGTTTTTTGTTTGGTAGTAACAATATTTTGAATTTGCGTAACTACGTTTTTCGACATTATGATTTATTTCACTTGATTTCGAGTCAAAAGCCTAAAAGTTCATTGCCCCACCTTCCCCCACTGATTTTCTTTTTTTATCTAGTAGTCGAAATCGTCTTCTTTTGTTTAGTTAAAAAACTAGCTGCCAAAAAGTGCCAATAGAGTATATGTATATTTTTATTTCAGTTTCGAGTTTTACCAAACAAATTTAACTTTGCGGTTTTTTTAGATTTCATTTTGAGTTTTACTTACATTTTCTTCTGGGGTGAAAAATATGACGCGGAAATATGTATTTCACATCAGCAAGGAATAGGGAGACCTAGATTTCTCAAAAAACTTGATGAAGTGGAGAGTAATAATATTAATAAATTATTTTTGACCAAAAACAAAAACATGAATTTTCTTTGCAAATTTTCATGTTTGTAATCTGAGTGTAAGTAAGTTCAGGAGGCAATACTCTAAAAGAACAAAAGATATTTTTTTTTAAACAACAATAGGTTGTTAATCACCTTAATCTTTAAAAATAAATCTTATAAATTCCATTCAGCCGCAAAAATCAAATTGTTGGTCGTCCGTAAAAAATTTTGTATTTTTTTAGAAGTATCCTAAATTGGAAATGTAGGAACCTACCTACACTCAGATTACAAACGTGAAAATTTGCAAAGAAAATTCATGTTTTTGGTTTTGGTCAAAAATAATTTATTAATATTATTACTCTCCACTGCATCAAGTTTTTTGAGAAATCTAGGTCTCCCTATTCCTTGCTAATGTGAAATACATATTTCCGCGTCATATTTTTCACCCCAGAAGAAAATGTAAGTAAAAATCAAAATGAAATCTAAAAAAACCGCAAAGTTAAATTTGTTTGGTAAAATTCGAAACTGAAATAAAAATATACATATACTCTATTGGCACTTTTTGGCAGCTAGTTTTTTAACGAAACAAAAGAAGACGATTTCGACTACTAGATAAAAAAAGAAAATCAGTGGGGGAAGGTGGGGCAATGAACTTTTAGGCTTTTGACTCGAAACCAAGTGAAATAAATCATAATGTCGAAAAACGTAGTTACGCAAATTCAAAATATTGTTACTACCAAACAAAAAACCTAAAATATTTTGTACTGAATAGTTTTTCACATACCCGGTGTTACATTTTGTTATGTAGACATAACTATAAAACCACTTTAAACTCATATAAAATGAAAATTAAATGATAACACTTAAAATCGCTCGTACGCCGTTACTGCACGTACATTTAATAAAGCACTCAAACTACAGGCGATAGACAAAAATTCTCTACACTTTTTATCGAAACATAAATATTTTTTGATTACCTGAACAATCAGTCAGTGATTTTCATTAACTGTGTAAAGGAAATCTCAATTTCGTACTTTCGACCAATGTCCAAGTTTTTGGCTCAAATACCCCTATGTGCGGCGGTCACCTGTGTAACCGACAATTGCGATCTTGTTATAGATTGTGTAGGCGTTACACACAATTAAAAGCAACAGTTTCGACAAATCTTCAAGAACGCGCTTACAAAAGAACAATAAGAAGGGACATTTCCCATCGAAAACCCGTGAGAGTTTATTCCAAACATTGCACAATCAAATCTGAAGTAACGAATAACCAAACACCATGGTGATACCCATCTGTTGCGTCTAAAAGGTTCTCATACACAGAGCATCGAAATTCAACCGCGCTCGCTCGGTCGCTGTCCAATAGAACGCCCTGCCCCAATCCGTTACACTTGTTTTTAGAAAATAATGGAGTATAATGAAACTTATTATCACCATCGCCACAAATTTCTTAGTGCGTGCGACTAATAGCACGGTTCTTTCATTTTAATCAATGGTTTTGCCAGCATCAAGTCAAAGTCAAAAGTTAAAAAAGTTTTTATTCGAAGTAAGTTTTTACAAATCACTTTTCGGCGTCAAGGCGAGTTCGCAATTTGGCTGTCTTCGTGGAGAAAAACTCGCCGGAAGAAACTCCACAGGCGTAGCATCTTTTCAAAATATTATAACAAAATTATAAATATTTTCTGTTTCAACCTGTGACTTAAGCTGTGATTGTTTGAATTCACAACAAAAACTGTTTATTTATTAATTTTTTATGGCAGGTTCGCAAAAAATTGCGTTCTTCTGTGGCAAGTTTGAAATTTTTTCTCAGATTTTTGAAGATGCATTTTAAGCTGACGACTACCGACTGTATGTTTGCGATCACCGGCTCTGCGCCTAGGTCCGGCTGTTATTTTGTATAAGAATAATGCCGAACGCTATTAGATTTCTATGCTCTGTATTCCCGCTGGTAATTAAAGTCGCAAAAGAGGAGAATTGTGCACTAAAAAGGTAAATAACGCAGGTTCCCATATAAAACGATTGTTATTGCAAAACAATAGCAATATGCCGTCCTTTCACTAAACAAATAGCCTCTTGGCACGAAATATCCTTTCCAACAACAATACTAGAGAGTAATTAATTTATTATTATGGTTAAGAGAGAGAATTTTAGTTCGTTAGCGTTACACAGGTGAATGCTGGATTATTAATGCTCCTCCCTTCATAAATAATTACTCAACTAAATGTGTACGTACAATTTATGTACATACATACTACTCGTACGAGAACAACAGCCTATAACACTCCACTGTTTGACTTAGGCCGCTCGCTTAAGGGGCTCTACCACGTTAAGTGGCGCCGCCACCCTTTAAAAAATAATAACTCGGAAAATAATCAATTTTTCAAAAATCCGGTCCACAGAACTGGAGTCGGGGTGCTGTAGGATATATAGAAGCTATTAACTTTATTTATTGTATCTCGCTGTAGTTAGAGATAGGAAATTTGCGAAAAACGGCCACTTTTCGCATTTTTTCTATCTATAACTACATTGAACTATGATAAACATATGTGATTGCTTTTAAATATCCTACAGCACCCCGACTCCAGTTCTGTGGACCGGATTTTTGAAAAATTTATTATTTCTCGAGTTATAATTTTTTTCAGGATGGCGGCGCCACTTAGCATGGTAGAGCCCCTTAAAAGGGAGGCGTTACCAATAATCCCCACGCTAGACTGGGTTGGGGATCGCAGTTTTTCTTGGTTACACAGGTGAACTCTGCTGCCCATTCCGCACTGTGTGTGTGTATGTTTGTAATGAATTAACTCAAAAACTACTGAACCGATTTCAAACTTTTTTTCATCATTAGAAAGCTACATTCACCCTGAGTAACATAGACTTCCTTTTACCGCGGGAAAATGCCTCATTCCTACGGGAAAAACTTAACGCGAGCGGAGCCGCGGCGGAAAGCTTAGTTACGTTATAATTGCCGAGATTTTGACTGGCAGCTAAAATGCCGTTGAATAGACCATTAGCCCACTAAAGGCCCACAGCTGGCAGCTGGGGTAAACAGCCATCTTCTCGCGCCATTTGACACCGTTTAGCGTCAGTTTAGCGTCTCAGCGGCGATGGGTGACTCAGCAAATGCTTGCTCTAAATGGCAAATGCTCATCAAAGACTGCCAGCGACTCCGATTTGTCGCGACGTTAACTCGAATTAGTGTGACTCGATCGAGTTATTTTTCCAGTTTTTAGGGTTCCGTAGCCAAATGGCAAAAACGGAACCCTTATAGATTCGTCATGTCTGTCTGTCTGTCCGTATATGTCACAGCCACTTATTCCGAAACTATAATACTCGTAGCTTTACTGTTGAAACTTGGTATGTAAATGTAATCTGTGGACCACATTAAGATTTTCATACAAAAAGAGAAAAAAAAATTTTGGGGCTCCTCATACTTAGAACAGAAACTCAAAAAAAAATTTTCATCAAACCCATCATGAGGATAGGTCTTTAAAAATGATATTCAGGTTTCTAATAGGTATATATTTTTTGTAAATTGTATAGTTTTCGCGAGAGACGCTTCCAAATGTGTGTGTCCCCCTAAATTCTAAAATAAGAGAATGATAATTTTTTTATTACGTTACTCGCTGCTACGGAACCCTTCATGGGCGAGTCCGACTCGCACTTGGCCGCTTTTTTCCTATAGAATGTCGCACAACATTTCAGACGTCCACTGCTGGACATAGGCCTCTGAGGATATTGACAGGGGTTGTCACTCAAAGTGCTTTTACAGACTTTATTTTCGATATTTCGTTTTCCCACGATTGGTCACCTTGGTTGTATACACATGGGCATGAAGCTCTGTCACAAATAAATTATCACACATTTATCTATCAAAAAGCTTCTCCAATAGTTATCTATCTTTACTATGATTATAAAGAGGAAATATTTGACTGTTTGTTTGTTTGCACTGAATGGGCTCCGAACCCACTGAACCGATTTAAATAAAATTACAAAGATAGACTTGAACTTGGGGAAGGGCAAAGGCTACCTTTTACCGCGGGAAAAACTGAAAAACCGCCCAAAGGGCAAAGGGGGCTTTACACCCCGCGAGCGCAAAGCTAGTATTATCTCGTAGGATAAGAGTTCTCTCCAATAGAATAAGTCGCACGTGAAAACTAATCCTAGCCTCCCTGAAATCGACGATGATCGGCTGAAATGAAGATGACGATAATATTCAGTATGTCGTCTTTTATAAAATATCAATCAATCATCATCTCAGCCGAAAGACGTCCACTGCTGGACAAAGGCCTCCCCCAAGGATCTCCACAATGATCGATACTGCGCTGCCCGCATCCAGCGGCTTCCCGCGACCCTCACCAGATCGTCGGTCCATAAAATATAGAATCGAAAATATAGCTAATTTTCTATACGCTGTGTATACAAAGTACTAGGCGAAGTGTGAATATAAAATAACCCTTTTTATATCCTTTTAACCCATTTCTCCTTATTAATTCCATTTATTTATCTCCTTTCAAGCCAGTCTGAAATCAAGCAAAATACACTTTAACTTGGATCTGAAAGCGATAAACCATGTCTGATGCGGATTTATAAAATATTCACTTGTCTAAGTCGCTATTTTGAGTTGAGATCCAATCTTTGGTAATGGATATTGAATTGCCGAGGCGATGACGGAACATTCAAAGTAATGGATTTTTGTTTAGTATTCGGTTATGAAAAGCTTAAATTATCTTGTTTTATGGTGCTATGCTAATATTATCTTTTGTAATTTTTCAGGTAAAGATCGGGATGCCTGAAAATATGGTAACGTATGTTGAAGTATATGTAACGACTCATCTACAAATTTATTTTAGAGTTTTAAGCACAAAAAATAAATATTACTATATGTTGTAGGTTACTTGTATTTTCTAAATAATAAAACTGAACAGCTTTTTCTATTTGCAAGTCCAGAAGCTTGGATACTTTAATTATGCGATACAAACAAGCGTAAAAAAATATTTTCTAGGGAACAGTGAAACCAAAACAGTAGTTTGTTGAATCCAAAAGCCACATAATAGGTACTTACTATAATGTTATAATAGGTAGTTAGTAGATCTAGAGACTACTATTCAATATTCGGTATTCTGTGCTTTAACTGAGTGATGTAGACAAGTAATAACACTAAATAAAAAAATTTAATAACCCCTGACACAAAACTGTTACTTGATCCTTTCAACAACTAGAAAAGAGCTGATAATCTTCAAATGGCTGAATATATTTTCTTGGATCATAGCTAAGAACACTCTCGATTGTGACACCTTGCAAACAAAAAAAACTAGTTCAAAATCGGCGCATCCGTTAGGAGCTACGATGCCATAGACAGACAGACAGACAGACACACACTTCAAATTTATAACACCCCTCTTTTTCGTCGGGGGTTAAAAATGAACACGCCAAAAATTTATCACCATTAGTTTGATATTACATTATTGAAACCTAATCCCGCTTCATCTTTTATGTGCGCTATTTATCTACCCTAAGGTTGCCTGGAAGAGATTGCTACCTTAGCAATAAGGCCGCCTTTTGTCCTTCACGATGTTTTTCAATATCAACGCGCTAGGCCGTGGTCCAAGGCTCCCTTGAGCCGCCCCTAGACGCGTTGGTATATGACTTTTTTTGGGGTAGAGTCTTCCGCTCCCCCGCAAGTCCGGTGAAGCTTGATTGGTCGTACCTTTTCAACACATGCATAGGTCAATAAAAAAAAAAACACTGCCTTTTGACCCCTGTATGTATTTTAAATTGTTTTCTTGTATGTTTCTTTTGTATAAAGTATTTTGTAATGTATTGTATTGTATTGTTAAAAATAAACACATCTGAATTTACTTTGTTGCAAGATCGTCAAACGGTTTTCTCACAGAGTTTCTCGTATGATATGAATAATGAACATACGACAATGGTATGCAATAGTGCCGTATCTGTCGAGTAAATCTGATGGTTTACGATAGAGCGCCATTTTATCACCCATTGTCCACTGCTTCTATTATGTAGAGCCTAGTGTGCTGTGCAATATTATTGAATGCTTTTTTTTTTTAGTATAAGGTAGGTTATAATTAGAATACAATACAGCCTATCGTGTTTTATCGTACGTCACTGAACTATCACTTAACATACTTACTTTACGCTACGATTGTAAAGGGCTTCACACACAGCAGCTATAATGTACATCTTTACATTATAGCACGATACATCTCATTACATCTTTCCATAGAAATCGCCAGGAGACAACACACAGCAGCTATAATGTAACGAACAATGTAATGCACATTAATGTACATTATAGCTGCTGTGTGTGAAGCCCTTAAGGCGTAGATCACATAGTGTCGAGTGTTGCGGCGACGAACCGCGTTTGAAAACCGCTCGTATTATTTACACGGACCCGGTGCGTTTAATGCGGATTTTATACAAGTTCATTTATAGTTAAAGGTGGTAAAAGCGTCCGCTAAAATATGCGCGGGAGTCCGGCAGGGGAAGTATATTTGTATTGTATTGTATTCATACTATTTTTCAAAATAGAAACGCGCGCAGGCGCCCGCGCATATTTTAGCGGACGGACACCCGGAAGCTCTGCGCGCCGCAAATAGTGATTTTTGATGGGTATTCAATATAAGAAGCTACTCATTTCATTATTTGCAATCGCAATATTATTCTTTGAAACCTTTTAAATAAAATCATCTAAAATACCACATTATCATGTAAAACCAATGCATAATATTATTATTTTCATACTATGGCAACACTGTAAGGTAAATAAATCGTACAACAGCTTGCGTTTATAAATATTAAATTCACCGAAAAAAATCTTATCCCGCAGAAAATGGTCTGCCAGGAGACCAGCTCTCCTCCTTATCCACTGGAGAGATCCCACAGGCCGCTTCTAGGTACACCTCGGTGTTGCCAGTGCACACAACACTCTTGTTGTCGAACAGTTCCTGCCTGGTGACGTCTATTCGCATGAGATCACTGGACGCATGGATGGTGGGGAGTCTGAAGTCAGTGAGGCGAAGTTTCACCCAAGTGGGGTAGGGGGCTGCGGCGTCGCAAATCTGAAAAAAATTTCAACATACCATAAAGACTCTTCCCATAATATATCGTGGTGAGCAGAGTTTTACTGCTAAACACAAAAATATTCATGTGGCCAAAGCAGATTTTATATTTCTCTGGTCAGGCTTTACATGAATACATTAACACTAACGATGTTGCCAGGGCGAAGCGTGTAGTTGCATTTCCCATGAGGGACGTTGATATTCTTGAAACCATACCATTTTTCCTTAGACTTCGGTTCTTTTCCTGCAATAAAACAACGTCATTAAAATATATATTTTTTATAGTTTAGCATTTGTCACGATATAGATTCAAGCTAACTTGAGATTTTATTGAGATTAAGATTAAAATAAAATATAATAGTTAAAAAAACTAAAAAAACATGCTTTCTGTCCGCCATCTTGGACGTACGCGTGTTTTTGTATTCCTGACAGCAAACCCTTTCATTTGATACGCATATCATGGGGGTGGATTTCAAACAGCCATCTTAGGGAGGCCGCCATATTGGATTTGTAATGAAGTTTCTTAGCTAGTCATGTAATTGTCATCAGAACTCAGAGCGTGTGCAAAATTTCATCCTAATCGAAGACCGGGAAGTGGGTAAAATTAAGATTCCAGGATTTTCTTACATACATAGTTACAAGTGAATCTAATAAAAGCGTGTTAAAATATTTCACTCCTTTAGTTTAATCCTTCAGAACGCATTCGCATATATATTTTTATCATTGTTTTTTATATATTATTTACCTCGTTCAAAAAAAATAATCCGGTATTTAAGTTCTCCGTCGTCTTCAGCGGAGAATTCGGCCGATATTGTCCAAATAGAAAACGAAGCGACTAGTATGACTACTTTATAAACTATCTCGTGCATATTGAACATTTGCAACAAAAAAACTTAATGTTACAACTAATATTGAACTTTTTTAGTTTTAAAAATTAATATTTTTATATGCAATATAATCTACAACTTAATTAAAATACGTCTATTTACTAAATGCTCATTTGGAGAGACTTAGATAGGCATAAAAAGATAATTAAAAATTAAATTTAAGATCCATAATCAAAAGTTAATAATAATAATACATGAATCTCAAAATGAATTCGTCATAACCCCTTCAATACCGTATATTGTCTTCTATAAGCCCGCGAGTAAATATGTTGAAAATGTGGCATTATTAACCGCCAACGCAAAGCAAACGATCGCCCAGGGTGGTGTGTCAAGAAGTCTAGTCTCGCATTCTTACCGAAGGTCAGCCTCGTCAAAACTTCACGGGATTTTTTTCCTGTGTGTATGTGAAAAATTACCAAGTCAACACTTGGTAATTTTTCCTTACCTTGCTTATCGAGTAGATTTCGAGGTCAACCTACCCTACAAACCACGGTGTCGGAACTGGCATGGCTCCTTTGCGACCACATCTGTTGATAGTAGCCGAGACCAACTTACCTTAACTTTCCTTACCTTAGAAGGATTCAGTATGACATCTTCCAAAATCCTTGAAAGTTCTGTCAGAATCCGGTCAGCATTGACCACTTCCTAATTTGTCCATTTCCAAAGACGACCATTTTCAAGTTCGACCATTCATTTCCACAGTTACATAGTAATGCCAGGCAGCCAACGTGTTAATAAGCAGCGCGAATGCATAATGATAAATTTTCAGATAGCGTAAAAAAAATCATCGATCATTTTGCATGGTATTAAAACTATCATTGAGTCTGTACTCAATGATAGTTTTCTATTGCATAATAAAGTATCTGTATACTTTATTATTATTTACTAGCGACCCGCCCCGGCTCCGCACGGGAAAATGGTTATTGTGGGTTATCCTTAAGTATATTATGCATGTATTATACATATAAACCTTCCTCTTAAATCACTCTATCTATTAAAAAAACTGCATCAAAATCCGTTGCGTAGTTTTAAAGATTTAAGCATACATTGGGACATAGGGACATAGGGACAGAAAAAGCGACTTTGTTTTATTCTATGTACTAGCGACCCGCCCCGGCTCCGCACGGGAAAATGGTTATTGTGGGTTATCCTTCAGTATATTATGCATGTATTATACATATAAACCTTCCTCTTGAATCACTCTATCTATTAAAAAAAACCGCATCAAAATCCGTTGCGTAGTTTTAAAGATTTAAGCGTACAAAGGGACATAGGGACATAGGGACATAGGGACATAGGGACGGAGAAAGCGACTTTATTTTATACTATGTAGTGATGTAGTGATTAGTAAGTTACCAACAGCGATATCTGAAAATGATAACGTATAATATATCATTAATTATTTTGACTAATGTACAAATTACAGCATGAACGGAGAAAGCGACTTTGATTTATACTATGTAGTGAAGATACCTACCTAGTACACCACCACCTATACATGCAAAAAGAAATCATTTTAATTTTCTACCCTCATAAGGTTGAACCAATACGTAGAAGAAGAAAATACCTTTATTTATTTTGAGCTAAAGTCAACTTTCGAAGCATTGTGAAGAAATATTTTCCCCACAACTTCCTGACAAAGTTTACTAATCTTTTTCATGGACACGAGTCCCACTTTTGTGAGAATCTATCTGACTGAGCCTTTCAGCGTCAACTTTTCAGGAAAGTTTTTTATCCTTTTCAATACGTAGTGCTTTAGATCCATTTTGCATTGAAGTTATTGGAGATCATATATTATTATATTATATTTTCCCGTGGTATTGTGGAATTTTCCCGCGATGTAAAGTAATCCTTTGTGTAAATCTCGGGTAAAAACTTAATGCCAGATAATCCAAGAAAAGGCGTGGAAACGAAACAAAATTTTTGGTGCTAAGAAAAACGCTAAGCGTTTTTGGAATGAGATGAGATCGGAATTTTACCCAAAGGTCCATAATACCTTCTACTGAAAAAAATTCACCAAGGATGGACTTCATTATACGTTCATAAAAAAACGAATCCATAGGTATTTCTATTTACCGTTAGGAAAAAATACCAAGTAGGTATATTTTTACACAAAACGATGTGGCTAGTAATATTCGCTAACTATAATTTTACACATGTTCTACTTTCGTCCGTGGCGTGGCCGTGTTGTGTAATTACCTCGAGACGAACGGAACCCTTTTGTCTTTCAGCAATCACTCCTCTTTACAGCTGCTCTTTAAGTACGGTTTTACCGTGAATTTAACACCGGTTTCGGATGGATTCTATTGTTTACAGCCTTCTATTTATATTGTTCCTTATCGAGTACAAGTTATTTTTAGTGTGGAGTGAGAATCGACTTTACTTCCTCTCGTCTTGTAGTCAGGACTAATCTAAATATTAAATTAAAAAATTACGTCTTAGTTTGGCTCGGGTTGCCAGGAAGATCAAAATTTGAATTCTGCCCGAAAAACCCCCTTAATTTGTACGCTGAGCAGTGTTATATAAAGCCGTTGGTCCCAGCTACATCTATAGTTGTTAGCTATCAGAAGCATGAAGGAAGAAAAAATTTTACGCGCGCGTACAATTTTTTGGGCGCGTACAATTTTTTTCTTCCTTCATGCTCAGAAGGCTCAAAACTCTGACTGACACCAGTCTGGGAGGTTAACCCATCGTAGAGACACTTTTTTTTTTGTTAGTTAACGTCGAAACCCACACGATGAGCAAGCAAACAGCCATGATAAAATAGTAGAACTGTATGGAATAAATGTGTTTTTCATTCCTTATTTTCTTCAACGTCTACCGAAGTTGTGGCATTCTAAGAGACTTGTATGTTACTTTGCTTCATTTCCGCCGTAACAAATATATTTGTTTGTTTGCGGATATGGGATTTATTGCTAAGATACGTCGCAAGGTTAGGTAAAACGCGAGAGCTTGCCAACTTGAAGGTTGCTGCAGAACTTTAACAATTTAAACTTTATGGACTAGACTCGCAGTCAGACTGACAAATGACAAGAAGTTTCTAGACCTTCAGGGGTATCACTATTATCCTGGGAGGTTGGAAAGCCGCGTTTTCTTTGCTATTATTGCAAATAGGAAAAATGGCGCAGGGACGTCTTTTTCTCAGTCGTAACTGTTTCGTGGTTCCTATAGTGACATCTATCACTATGAAAATTTCCTTCCCAATCCGTTCAGCTTTTAGACGTGAAAATTCAATAATTAGAAAGTGATACTATTGCATTTGTATTATTTTGTATTAATATTAGATTAGTTACGTAAATGTTAATGTTTGTTACATTTTCTCGCTAAAACCACCTAAAACTAATAAACAAATTAGGACGTAACGTAATAAGTAAATCAGGAACTGTATTAAATGAACACAAAGGCTTCGTTTTACCGTCTGGAAATGGGAAGAGAAAATAGGGTTTTGATGGCTCTGAATTCGCGAACCCTATTTGTACATTATAGTTAAATGGACTCCGGTGAAAATGGTCCGGAATTAGCAGTATTGTTCGACAACAAAGCATTTTGGTCATTACCTGATAAGCGTTAAGAGCATTTTCATGCTGGTTTTAATTAAAATTTGGATCTTTATGGTGTCCGGTGCGCGTGGACCAGGTTTCAGAGTTCAGGAGTACATCTATATAAAAGTTTATAATATACTCCACGGGTGAGAATGAGGAAGTTTCCTGCGGTAAATGGTAAATGGCCTATGTTGTTTCCGAATGTCTATTATATCTTTGTGCCAAGTTTCATCGCGATTGATTCAATCGGTGCCTATTCAATTATAAGGAATATTTTAGACATATTTTTTTTATTATAGTAAATAATATTAGTACAGATTTCACATAAAATAAAAATGCTGTTTATTATGACAGCTCATTCGTTGGAGCCCTTTTTACGTCTTGGTTATAATTAAATAATTTTGAAACTGTTTATTTTAGTATTTTCTGAGACTTGAATAAGGTAGGTAGGTATAGTTTTTTTTATTATTATTAACTGTAAGAAACTAAAATATCTTTAAACCAATCAAAATAAGGGATTTTTGTCGCTGATTATAAATATATGTTTAAAAGTAATTTTAACTTAAAAGTGCCTTTAAAAATTATCAAGTTATAACAACTTGAATCAATCCCGTAGAGAGGCCTCAACTTTTTTCAAATTAAAGTTTATGTTTTAGACAGTTTATTAATTTCTGAGAAGCTGTTCTCGGTTGTTCGAAATAATTATTTTATCGAATATTGAAATTACCTTTTAAACTGCTTTGAAGATTGTTGAGAAAATTGCATTAGGATGTTCAAGTGAAATGAGTGTACTCGTAAACGGTGGTTGTAGGTAGCCATTCAAGGATATGGTCGTTCGATGCATCGTTTGATAGTTTTCGAGATTTCCTGTTTCGGAGATTTTTGAGGGAGAACTTACTTCAGCCTTCAGCAATGGTCTGAAATAATTATGAAAATGTTAAGTTTCTCAATATTTTAGGGTAGAAACAAATTGACATTCCATTCCAGTTCAAATGTATAATAAACATAGATAAATAGAATAGGTATTTCTTGAAGCCGTTCTGCGGTAGTTCTACTTTCGCTGACACATTCTTCTCTTTTATTTTTAAGATAAATAAGTATTATTTATTAGTATCAAAATTGTACTACCATCCAGTTACAAAATTGATAGAGACAATTTACTTACGCGACTATGGTCTAAAGTTATTTTGTAACTTTTACCAAAGCGTCCTAAGTCCCAAGGCAAAGCAAAAAAAAAAATTCTATCTTTATGGTCCCAAGACATTCGTGGTAGGTCTCTAATAGGTATAATACAATTTACCTCAAAACCTTTTTCCCTTTTCTTTTCCACCCTTCGCCACCCGACTCCTTTGTCAAAAATAAACATAATTGTATTTTAAGTACTTCCCAGGTGAAAAGTTATTAAAATGATCCATTATTGCCTTTGTCCATTGTAGCGCAGCGTTTTTAATTTCTTTTTGTGGAAGCTTTAGGACGTTGAAGAATAATTGGGATTCAATTAAACAGTCAATTTGTTTCGCTTTAAATGAAGCAATATGAAAGTAAAACAAATTGTAGCTTAAAATGTAAGATCTTATTACACTTTGGTGTAAAGAGGAGGGAATAAGGAACGCCCCCTAATATGTATTCCAGCTAAGAATTTATTGAAGTGACCCAAATTTTTCCTTTAATATCGTGTATGTATACTAGTTTGCCGGCCTGTGGCTCCGCCCGCGCTAGCAATTTTCCAGTGGGAAAGAGGTTTATTCCGGCGGGAAAAGGTAGCATAAGTCAGTCTCCCTCCAAGGTCTACTCCAACTTTTTACTTTGTCTGTCTATTCCTTCTTCTCTCCCTGTTTCACCAAAATCGGTTCAGTGGTTTTGGCGTGAAAGCGTAACAGACAAATAGACATAGTTATTTTCGCATTTATAATATTAGTAAGGGTAAGGTGTCTAATCTAAAGGAACATTAGCCAGGGTATCACTTTCAAAGTTCATGACATAAATGCGCCAAATGTAAGTACGAGTATGAAGAACGTAAAAAAAATACTCCCTTTGATCAGCATCACCGTTCCCAAACAACAAACAACAACTGCGATCCCTTGCCAAACCTTGTATTATCCTACCTTTGGTCTCTCACCAGGTACTCAGTATCCAATTATAAGGCTGCACGCCAAAATAGAAATCCCACCGGATGCCTGCGGAAAGGTAGAAATGTAAATTTCAACTTAAAATTAAATTCTCCAAGCATGATTAATTTTCGTGGATAGCATTACGCCCATCTGTTGCTTGCGCCGGAGTGGCCATTTTAAACCGTAATGAACCGTCTAGAGGTCAATAAACCTTGGGCAGCCACCGCCGGTTTTATTAAGGTTGGAACCCGCAAACTTGGGAATAAGCGACGCGATTCAAAGCGGTGGTGGTCTGAGAGTTTATATGCAACTTCTATGCTACCTAATATTATAAAGAGGAAAGGTTTGATTGTTTGTTTGTTTGCATCGAATAGGCTCCGAAACTACTGAACCTATTTCATAAATTATTTCACTGTTGTGAAGCTACATGATCCCTGAGTAACAATATAATTTATTAAAAAAAAATAGGGATCCTTACTAAAACTTCAATAATGTAACCCTACTTGTAAAAAAATACCTAAAATATTCCTAATAATTGAATAGAAAAAAACTACTGAACCGATTTTGGTGAAATTTGGCACAAAGATAAAATGGACCTTGGTAAAGAACAAAGGCTACGATTTACCGCGGTAAAGTTTCTCATTCCCACGGGAAAAACTATTAACGCGGGCGGAGCCGCGGCGGGATGCTAGTACTAATATTATAAAGAGGAAAGATTTGTATTTGTGTGTGTGAGTGTGTGTGTGTGTGTATTGTTTATTTAACCATTTATTGTACACATAAATATACAAAGGATAAATACATATACAGATTCGACAAAACAGGTCTGCTTATGTGTATGTTTGTAATAAATAAACTCAAAAACTACTGATATGAACCGAATATTATTTCACCATTAGAAAGCTAAATTCACCCTGAGTTACCTAGGCTACTTTTTATTCATTCCTACGGGAAAAACTGTTAACGCTGGCAGAGCCGCGGCGGAAAGCTAGACATATAGAATAATAATAATAGTTTAAAAAACTAAAAAACACTCGTTATCTTGGACGTCCGCCATATTGGATTTAAGTCACGTGACAATTTTTTTCGTATTCCTGACAGCAAACCCTTTCATTTTAAACAGCCAGTCCGCCATCTTGGGGAGGCCGCCATATTGGATTTGTAATGACGTTTCTTAGCTAGTCATGAATTATTATTGTCATCAGAACTCAGAGCGTGTGCAAAATTTCATCCTAATCATATATATAATTAAGATATAATTAAGATTCTAAAATTTTCTATACATAGTTACAAGTGAAGCTAATAAAAGCGTGTTAAAAAGAGGACGCATATTAGGAAGGAGTTGCGTACTCGTATTTATTCCCAGACGCTTCGCTCCCTTTCCTACACCTAAGTGGAGACATTTGAAATTGAGATGTAATTTTGCGCTTTTTACTGCCTATAATCTCCAGAGCTATTCAAAAGAGCGGTCCGCAGTTTCTACACGGCTTAGTATTATAAAAGTAATAAAATGCATAAGAGTAAAACACGAAGCAACGTCATTAAAAAGAACAGCATTGTCAAGCAGTGGTCGTCTACAGGCATTGATGATGGCGATCGAATAGAGCTTACAATAATACCTACCAAGTGGTCCTATATTATGGTATATTGCATGTATAGTGTCTATACTTATTTATGTACCTATGTATAATATTTATATTTATGTATGATAATATATATATTCTTGCACAATTTAACAATAAAGGTGATTCTTATACTAGTTTACAAAGGCGAGCTTATCTCTATAAGAGATATCTATCAGACAACCAACAACAAGTGGTGTAAGGCTGCTTTTCCACCAGAGCTGTGCGAGGTTGCTAAGCGGTGTAAGAGGAAAAAATCCACCAATAGAATCACTTCATTTTCCTAGCTTCGCTCAGCTCAGCTCTGGTGGAAAAGGGTTTAGCGAAGCGAGGTCTCTACATACAAAACAACCGAGAAATGTGTGCGAAGGATGTGTTGCGAGGAATGTGTTGCGAGGAATGTGTGCGAAGGATGTGTTGCGAGGTCGACGATACCGTGCCAGCCAGTCAATAGACGGCTGATGTTGAAAGTAGACATGCGGAAAATAGATAATATTAAGGAGCAATATTTTTTATTTATTTATTATTTACTTTTTAATTAATAATTTAAATATTTTTTTTATTTATTTTAGATTTTTTTTTTCTATTTATTTTTTTATTTATATTTTGACTTCGACTTTGACGATGACGACTCTGAGATGAAAATTGGAAAAATAAAGCCGCCATTTTGAACTTTTTTGTTTCTTAACGGTTTGCTTTCAAAATCGATATCTAGGGTCCCCATTGGTGTCCAATGACGAATCTGAGGTCAAAATTGAAAAAATTGGCTGCCATTTTGAACTTTTTTGTTTCTGAACGGATTGCTTTCAAAATTGATATCTAGGGTCCCCAGTGGAGTCCAATGACGAATCTGAGGTCAAAATTGAAAAAAATGGCCGCCATTTTGAACTTTTTTGTTTCTGATCGGATTGCTTTCAAAATTGATATCTGGGGTCCCCAGTGGTGTCCAATGACGAATCTGAGGTCAAATTTGAAAAATAAGGCCCCCATTTTGAACTTTTTTTGTTACTTATTGGATTGCTTTCAAAACTGATATTTAGGGTCCCCAGTGGTGTCCAATAACGAATCTAAGGTTAAAATTGGAAAAATTGGCCGCCATTTTGAACTTTTTTGTTTCTTAACGGTTTGCTTTCAAAATCGATATCTAGGGTCCCCATTGGTGGCCAATGACGAATCTGAGGTCAAAATTGAAAAAATTGGCTGCCATTTTGAACTTTTTTGTTTCTGAACGGATTGCTTTCAAAATTGATATCTAGGGTCCCCAGTGGAGTCCAATGACGAATCTGAGGTCAAAATTGAAAAAAATGGCCGCCATTTTGAACTTTTTTGTTTCTGATCGGATTGCTTTCAAAATTGATATCTGGGGTCCCCAGTGGTGTCCAATGACGAATCTAAGGTCAAATTTGAAAAATAAGGCCGCCATTTTGAACTTTTTTGTTACTTAACGGATTGCTTTCAAAATCGATATCTAGGGTCCCCAGTGGTGTCCGATGACGACTCTGAGGTCAAAATTAGAAAATATGGCCGCCATTTTAAACTTTTTTGTTTCTGAACGGATTGCTTTCAAAACTGATATTTAGGGTCCCCAGTGGTGTCCAATAACGAATCCAAGGTTAAAATTGGAAAAATTGGCCGCCATTTTGAATTTTTGTTTCTGAACGGATTGCTTCCAAAATTGATATCTAGGGTCCCCAGTGGTGTCTAATGGCGAATCTGAGGTCAAAATTAGAAAAATTGGTCGTCATTCTGAACTTTTTTGTTGCTTGGCGGATTGCTTTGAAAATCGATATCTAGGGTTCCCAGTGGTGTCAAAATATGACGAACCTGAGGTCAAAATTGGAAAAAATGGCCGCCGAAATCCGTTCAAAAACAACCCCTTGATACCGATTTTGAAAGCAATCCGTTGAGAAACAAAAAAGTTCAAAATGGCGGTCAATTTTTCCAATTTTGTCCTCAGATTCGTCATTGGACACCACTGTGGACCCTTGATACCGATTTGAAAGCAATCCGTTGAGAACCGAAAAGTTCAAAATGGCGGTCAATTTTTCCAATTTTGTCCTCAGATTCGTCATTGGACACCACTGTGGACCCTAGATATCGATTTTGAAAGCAATCCGTTCAGAAACAAAAAAGTTCAAAATGGCGGCCAATTTTTCCAATTTTGAACCTTAGATTCGTCATCGGACACCACTGGGACCCTAGATATCAATTTTGAAAGCAATCCGTTTAGAAACAAAAAAGTACAAAATGGGCGGCAATTTTTTTTTCAATTTTGACCTCAGATTCGTCATTTGACACCACTGAGGACCCTAGATATTAATTTTGAAAGCAATCCGTTCAGAAACACAAAAAGTTCAAAATGGCGGTTAATTTTTCCAATTTGACCTCAGATTCGTCATTGGACGCCACTGGGACCCTAGATATCAATTTTGAAAACAATCCGTTCAGAAACAAAAAAGTTCAAAATGGGCCAATAATTCCAATTTTGACCTTAGATCCATCATTGGACACCACTGGGGACCCTAGATATCGATTTTGAAAGCAATCCGTTCAGAAACAAAAAAGTTCATAATGGCGGTCAATTTTTCCAATTTTGTCCTAGATTCGTCATTGGACACCACTGGGGACCCTAGATATCAATTTGAAAGCAATCCGTTCAGAAACAAAAAAGTTCAAAATGGCGGCCATTTTTTTCAATGTTGACCTCAGATTCGTCATCGGACACTACTGGGGACCCTAGATATCAATTTTGAAAGCAATCCGTTCAGAAACAAAAAAGTTCAAAATGGCGGCAATTTTTTTTCAATTTTGACCTCAGATTCGTCATTTGACACCACTGAGGACCCTAGATATTAATTTTGAAAGCAATCCGTTCAGAAACAAAAAAGTTCAAAATGGCGGCCAATTTTTCCAATTTTGACCTCAGATTCGTCATTGGACACCACTGGGGACCCTAGATATCAATTTTGAAAACAATCCGTTCAGAAACAAAAAAGTTCAAAATGGCGGCCAATAATTCCAATTTTGACCTTAGATCCATCATTGGACACCACTGGGGACCCTAGATATCAATTTTGAAAGCAATCTGTTAAAAAACAAAAAAAAACTAAATGGCAGCCAATTTTTTCAATTTTGACCTTAGATTCGTCATTGGACACCACTGGGGACCCTAGATATCACTGCCGCACACCCGGCTCACACATTTCACAGCTTCGCAACGCATCCTCGTACCGCACATTAATGCGCATTTTGACAGCTCCGCTACACATCCTCGTACGAGACATTTACCTCGCACAGCTCTGGTGGAAACCCCTACACATTTCCACAGCACAGCTACACATCCTCGTACGACACATTTCCACATTTCCACAGCACAGCTCTGGTGGAAAAGCAGCCTTAATCGGGACTATTAACTAAGCTTCAGAGCCGACCGTTCGCTCCGACTCACTAGGAGCACAGAATCAGTTGGTGGTATCAGCTATATTTTCGCGCAACTTCGTGCGCAGGGTAGGGTGGCAGGCAGTTCAATTCAATGTCGAATACTGGTCCGGTCCGAAACGGCTTCATTGAGGCATGGATACAAGTCCGGTGAAGCTTGATTCGTCGTACATTTTTGATTCGAGCACAGGTCAATAAAAAAAAGAGAGGCACGGAGTATACGCTGATAAATCTTTTTCATATTTTATTCTACATATACGGAAACAGCTTATTATGATCTAAAATGCAGGCACTGGCTACTCGTATCGTACGTTTTTACTACGATATAAAATGCCTTGATGACCTGATTCTTTTTTTTTTTAATTGTCCTATGCTTGTGTCGAAAAGGTACGACCAATCAAGCTTCACCGGACTTGCGGGGGAGCGGAAGACTCTACCCCAAAAAAAGTCAGACACCAACGCGTCTAGGGGCGGCTCAAGGGAGCCTCGGACCACGGCCTAGCGCGTTGATACTGAAAAACATCGTGAAGGAGACGACACGCCTGAGGGGCTCCGTCTCTGATTTTCAATTTTGATTTTGGTTCTGACCGCGCCCCCGCCGACGGGTGCGGGCGTTGTTACCTGAAGGGTATTCGCTACGAGAAGGGCATTCTGTTAGGTGTAATCAAAATTCTTTGGCTGCTTTAACTGCATCAGTGATTTCGTCGTCAAGTTCGGAAAGGATATGTAACCTGATTCCATTATCACACTGCAACCGCACTGCGTTGACAATCACACCTCTCTAGACTGATGCGAGATATTTCGAGGTTCCACGTTATGAGTGAGATGTGTCTGTCAATGTTAAGCCTTATTTACGCTGAGGGAATATTGTGCGGCTTTCGGCATTCCACATAATGCTTTGAAAATTACTTAGCCACGATGTTACCTCATCGAAAAATATGCTGCTGCATACTGCACATTGTGCGCAGCAGC